>JAEQBH010000604.1:0-600000 GCA_016808115.1 Tetrastigma voinierianum
CTTGAAATGTTTACATTTCATCGTCCTTGTTTTCTCAATCTTTTCCTTTTGATGATTTATTTAGGTGGAGGAGACGATGTATGTGTTCGAGGCAAAGACGATTCAGAGGATGGAGGTCCTGGTGCTCACCACGCTTCTGTGGAAGATGCATCCTGTGACCCCTCTTTCATTTCTCGATTATATCACTAGGAGGTTTGGATTGAAAAATCATCTCTGTTGGGAATTTCTCAAGAGGTGTGAGCGCGTCCTTCTCTCTGTTCTTTCTGGTAAGCCGTCAAAGCCTTTCCCTTCCCAAATAATGTCCTTGGGAAGGAAAAAAAAAATCAATTCATCATCTGTCGATTTTCTCATGGTTCTTTTTTGTGTTCCCTTATTAAAGATTGTAGGTTCGTACGTTATCTTCCATCTGTAATCGCCACCGCCTTAATGCTGCATGTCATCGATGGTATAGAACCCTGCATTCGTGTCCAATATCAGAGCCAGCTACTGGGCATTCTTGGAATTGACAAGGTTTGTGGTTCTTTGTTTCTCGTTATGCAAATCAAATTCCGGTGTATTTTGTTCTTAACAATGAATCCGGATGATTGTTAGTGAAATGTCTCTTAAATTTATGATCCTATCTATGTGAACAGGACAAAGTAGAGGATTGCAGTCAACTCATCCTGGATATAGCATCAAGTGGCTGTGGTCACCACTACAACAAACGGAAATTTGGCTCCACGCCGGGCAGTCCAAAGGGTGTTATGGATGGATGGTTCAGCTGCGACAGCTCAAACGATTCGTGGGCTGTAGCGTCCACGATTTCCTCCTCGCCTTCCTCACCGGAGCCTTTGTCCAAGAAGAGTAAAGGTCAGGAGCCGTATCTGCAGACTAATGCAACTGATGATGCTCCGATGATCATTCCTCGCTAGTTCCTTAATTCCCCTTTTCCCATGGACTATTCTGTCATGATATGTTAAATAAGGTATATGTTCTTCTGATGAGTCATGTTAAATTGCCCACTATCTCTGCATTTCCACTAAAATCCTGCTCATAGGGGCGATCATGGATCAGGCATTTGCAGTGATGGATGTTGAGAGTCGGAAGCAGAGATTGCCGGCATTTTATCCGGATGGAAGTAAAGAACATAAACAATAGCAATGAAGTAGAGCATTAGGATATGTAGTCCCACTCTCTTCTATGAGCATAATTCTGTTCATAGTAACTTGCATAGTTTATGAAAATGTCTTAGTTTATTTTCGGTACAAGCAAAATAATGTCTCAAACTATAGCTGTTGCGGATGGAAGATCGCAAAATGTGGCGTATTGTTTTGGTTGTGACAGCAGAAACGAGGTAGAGGCGAAAAAGGAAATCCATCGGAAGTCGTTTGCATGTGAAAGGGGGGAGAGTGTTGTCGGCCACTGGTATTTTTATGGTTTATTTTTGGGACCATTATGTGTCTTTGACCTCGTTTTTGTAGACTGTTTGAAATGAGGCACTAATGCCCTGTACTCGTTTTTGGGACCTACCCTGCTAAGAAACACCGACTATCTCTTGATTTTCATACCCCCCTCCTTCTCTTTTACTCGGCCAAATTGTTGTTTGTTTATCAACTTGCATCGATGGTGCTTAATCTGAGTCAACAGGCCTCTGTGGTCGACAGCATGCACTGTTTTTCATTCCCAAGCTCCCTTGTATTTTTATAAATTACCAATAAAAGGCAATTGATTTAGTTGCATAATGTTCAAATAAGGGTAGTTGAACATGGGCATATGTTTTTAACTTAGTCATTGCTTCTTGAAGGATATGAGGGTAGGTGAAACCTTAGTTAATGAATTTAATAGGGCTGAACAATCGTATATATAGATTGCATTCTATATGCTCCTCAGGTCGCACTTTGCATTCTTTGTTAAATATTCAATAGGAGTCTATTTATATCTACTGTTACTTCATTGAATAATGCAGCTGTACATTATTTGTGCAGCTACTGATATTTGGATTTGAACATCATGCCATTCATTTCTTTATTTTTGTTTTCTTTTGGACCAGATGTTTGAGTCTCAACCTCATTCTGGAGCATAGGTTCCAACCATAATTAAGTATGGAATCATTTAATGTCTAGGACAATAAAAGCCTTATATATTCAACATGTACCCACAGTTTCCAAAATATAAGAATAGGCTTCAATGAGGTGATGCCAGCTAGTTTCTCTTTCCATTTTCGTCTCCAAGACGTGATAAAATATCTGGGGTTGCACCACCGCAGAGCTCTTTTTGTCATCTGAAAAAACTGAAAGGACTAATAAAATAATTGACAAGATTCACGATTTTATAAGTTAATAGTGAAGACTTGATCTGACCAGGAGGGTACAGAATCCATGATCCTTTGTTTTTGGTTTCAGTAAGATGGCTTTCCTCCTAAAAAATTAAAGGGAAAAATATTATAATCAAAGTAGAAGGTGAAGGAGTCTAATCTTTCCCGGCATGAACGTATAAAAAAAGAGCTAGTCTCTCTCTTTCTTCAAGAGTGGTTGTTACCACAAAAAGACAACTAGAAAGGCCTGCATGTACTTTCTACCGCTTTAAATTAAAGGGAATCATGACTTGGCTTCAAATAAATCTAAGTACACAAGACCTTCGTTATTACTCTAAGTCACAACGGCCTATAATGTTTACTCACTCGCACTATGAATCTTAACATAGTATAAGATTTAGCACCGTGAATATCGGGAAACATATGATATAAAGTTAGTTCCCTTCTACTCATATTGACCAAATCATTCCCACGCCCTCCCTGGTGGATTTAAGTGCGGACACGTAGGCAATGAAGCATCATAACTTATATGTTGTCCTGTTCCACAATTGTTTCCATGTATGAGAAACACTATAGTGCCAATTTTGGTTACTTCTTCTTTGTAGGATGGGACGCATCTGAGAAAAAAGAAAAGCAAAGATGAAAGATGGGTGAATCAGCCAAAAGAATGAACAGGATTTTATGCGGGATAAGCAGGCAAAGTGGGTGTTGGAAGATTAAAGTTGTTGATGGAATTAGATCCACCAAAAGCAAGGCTGAAAATAAAGGAAAAGGTGAAAGGTGGAAGATGTTTAGTGGGGACAATATCTTTTTGATTTTGTTTGGTGTGTCTTTGTTAGCCTTTTGCTCTGCTTTTGGCAGATTAGAGACGGACTCGGTATTTTTCAACCAAAAAAAAGAAAAAAAAAAGAGAGGGACAATGATAAGAGATGGATTAGATATCAAACGGTTCCAGTTAGCACCTTCACTTCTTTAATGGACATCGCCATCTTTTACTGCAATTCATTCTCACCCTCATTGGCTTCCCCACTCAATGGTAGTGTTTCAAGGCTTTTGAGCATTTTTATAAACAATGTGTCTCACGTGGATGCAAGGCAACCTCAATTTTTCACTATGTGAAGGAGTGATGCAAATTTTTTAGTGAACATATCAAAACAATGTCTAAGGAGGAGTTCTTCTGTATAGTCAAATATTGAATACATATTTTAATTTGTTCAGATTCTAAGGGGGGAAAAACATAATTGTACCAATATTGAATACATATTTAAATATGTTCAGATTCTAAGGGGGGAAAAACATAATTGTGCCAACAAGATATTCATTGTTACGTACTATTCACCAGAAATTTACAAGATTGCCCCCCATTAGATTTTGTCTTCCTTTCAGCCCAGTTAATGCCATATTATTTATATCATTACTGGCATATCAGGCCGCATTCTCAAAATTTCACAGCACTGACCCATTCAGCGATCATATGGACATGGGAGTTTTAAAATCCCTTCACTAGGCAACAACTTGAACCCCAGCTTGATTCTGTAAAAGGAAAGCAAGTACCACCATCCGCTGATGGCTTAATTCTCCCATGCTCACAGCTAAAGGTAAGAACCGGCTTGTATTTTAGGACCGCAACTTAAGTATTTGTTTTGTAAGTTTATAATGGTCGAATCGCTTCTTCACTGGGGTCTGCTCGGATTTTTGGGGACATCAGGCTAGAGATCCAAAAACATAATTGAACGCATCATCTTTCTGGGAATAAAATGGATGGTGGGATCACTGATTGTCAGACGGAGTTTTTATTTTAACACCATTTGTCATATTCTCAAATGAGCCAACGGAGCATTCCAGCAATAGTGTCGTACTTTTGAAGCATTTAGGTAGTATAAACACACAAGGGCACGGGAGCTGCAGGAGGCCCACTCCTGACTCCTCATCTGATGAGATTATAATTTTGATTGGGGAATCAAAGCTGGTACCATCTGGTTTCTCTGCTATTGCACATTCCATGCGTGAGTAGTAACTATATATCAATCCAGAGGCCCTTCTGCTGATCCAGAAATAAAATGTTCTTCAGGTTGTATTTGCAGATCCTGGCTAGTTGGTATTCTCAATTCTGAGCCCCACTTGTTGGGTATCCAATGGGGCTGCCTCTGCCCTTTGTTAAGACCCTTACCCTCTGGAGTCTGGAATTTATGTCTCTCTTCTCTAACTCCTTCTCATGTGAAACCAAATATTTGAATTGTTTATACCCCATTTATAATACCCATAATTAAAAAAAAAAAAAATCTAAAACAAAATTTCCAAAGAAGAAGCTAAAATATAAATTTTTTAAAGTTGGAAGAAGCTTTTAACAAAAATATAAAATGTTTGCTAAAAAACATAAAGAAGTTTCCTATACAATCCTAACATTCTTCCTTTCTTTCAAGGAAATGATAGATGAGCTAGGTTTTAAAGGAGTTCCAAGCTTAAAACATCACCCCAAATAAGTATTTATTTTTCCTTCTCTAGTTTGAAGCATGTGATGTGTTTAGGAGTGAAGAATATCTTTAAGAGAAGAAAGATAAATAAAAAGGTTTTGTATTATTTTGGGAGATTTATGATATCTTCTTATGCAACCGTTGGATTGCTTTAGAATTTGGATATGTTTAAGATAAGAGAATGATCTACAATCAGAACGGTGGAGATCTTTTTATGTTGAGTTGAGAGTTATTAACTGGCTGATAAAGCAGTTTCGAAAATTAGTTTCAATTTGGTAAGAATCCCGATGGCGCCGTTATAACATTCGACCATTGAATTGCTTTTAATTTTGGATATATTTGAGTTGGGACAATGATCTCTGATTTGAGCGATTCGAATCATGTTTACATGTTTGAGATGAGAGTTATACTCATTTAAAACATGCAGTTTTTGAAATCGGTTTCAGTTTTTGTAAGTTTAGTGTAAGCCTTTGTTCTCCTTATTCAGCGGATTTGGATTGCGTTGAGTTTGGATATGTTTTATATAAGGGTGTTAAATGATGAATGGTGAAGGTGAAATTTATTACTTAAGAAAGGAGATATTGGAGCAAAACCGTGACACTGATCAAACTATATTTAAATTAGTTTGGAAAATAGAGTAATAATTGAGGACAAATTATTTGAGTAAAAATAATAATAATAATAATAATAATAATAAGTTTTAAAATAATAAATAAGTAAATTAAAAATAACATTGAAAAAAATAATAGTTAAGATAATTAATGAGTTTTGTTTATTTTTTATTTGTTTAGGTGACTTAAACTCTTAACTAAGTTTAATTGTGGAGTGATATCATTTAAGACTTTTGAGTTGCTTTGAGGTAAGGAAGATTAATACAGCTTTTCTTATAAAACAAAATATTTTACTATTATATGTGATTATGAGTTTTGATAATTTTGTATGTTTTAGATTATATGTATGGATCAAATCTGAGTTGTTTGAAAAATAAATTTGAAAATGTTCATGGTAGGGATTGAAAGTTATGAAGATATATTTTTGTACTTTTATAAATTTAGAAACATGAAGAAAATATTTGACTTTGGTTTTTATGACCTTCGTCAATGGGTATAAACTTGTGAATATGGCTAAGTATCGATGGATATAAAAGCACCCAACAAATACAATTTCGTATCAATGGGTATAAACTTAACCATCTATTACATGTCAATGGGTATAAAAACTGAAAATATATTTGATCAATGGGTATAAACTTGACAAATCTAGCCCTAGTAAATGAGTTATAGTGGTTGACAAAATGACCCTTATCAACGTGTTAGAATAAATTTGACCTTTATTTGAAGAAAGATGTTTTGAGGCAAAGAGTGTAAGTATTTTGGAACAAACATTCTCAAAGGGTTAGAATAGTTGACATTTTATTTGAAACAAATTTTGAGGAACCATGAATATATGTGTTTAAAATATTTGTTGATTTGATTATGATATGAAATTGTTTGAGAAAATAGGAAATATGATGAACATTAGTTTGAAATATATTTATATATATTATTTATTTGTACTCAAGTTTTATGAGACATGAGGAAAAGAAAATATATTATATCTCGGAATTTTTGTGGTTAAATATTTGATGATGAAAATGTATTAATATTCCTTATTGGGCTTTTGGCTCACTTCTTATTGTTGATAATTTTAGTCTTACTAAGCCCTTGTGAAAAGTGATTTTAGGGTAGGCAGGAATGAAAGTTGAAAACTATTTTTAGTTGTTATTTGTTGAAAAGGCAGGATTGTTGTTTACTTTAATGCTTTGAGAATTAATGTTTGCAAAACTTTCGTTGGAAGAGTACATGTTGCTAGAATGTTACATTTTAAGATTATTAGTCTTGAAAAATTTGTATCATGTTGGAAGGCAGTTGTTATAATAACATTTGTTATGCTTGGAAGGTTTTATGTCTTTGGAAGATTTTGATTTATAAAATTAATTTAATTCCTTCATGAATAAATTCAGGACAAACAAAATTTATAAACAAAAATTTTGAGTGTTATTTAAGGTGGGATTTAGAACTGCATATCTGAATGAATAATAATGGTGGTTCGGAGTTGGGGTGTTACACCCATCCATGCCAAATAAGAAAATCTACACAGTCCTGCTTTGGATTTTATCTCATTGCTTTATTTTTGTATTCTGATTTTCTAAATTTGCAACATTTATTTAGTGGAACAAATTCTCTGATTTCTGCAATCTGCCATGTGCATTTCTACTACTACGGGAGGCCTGGACCATTGACGTGGTCCTATTCATGGGCATATCTTCAATCTGCCATGGCCATGGTCCAAAATTTCATGGTTTTCTACTGGATCTTGTATAGCGTCAAGTTCCCTCTTGAATTCTACCCTCATAAAAATGTGTTCTGATGATCATTCTAGACTTACATCTAAGAACATTAATGATGCTTTTTCAATCGAAACTGGGTTAGAGCTTGGCGAGATTGATGGGCCGGTCCGCTAACTCTGGATGTTGGGCTCCTCTGCAAAAATAAGATACAAAAAAGATTGTGGGGATCGCCGTTACTCGATCTGGGAAGTCGAGTTCTTTCCAGATGGAAGAGAAGATCAGCTGTAGGGAATGAAGTTTGTCTCATCCTTTATTGCGTCAGGAGTGACACGAGTATTTATAATGGGTGATCATGATAACTTTCCTAGTTGGATGATGATACTGAATGATACATTTCCTTAGGGCTGGCAAAATTTGACACGACACGTGAACACGACACGAACCTAACACGGTTTTTGCGGGTTTGAGTTGAGTATAATCGTGTTGACGTCTAGCAGCGTTTAATAAATGAGTCATATTTGTGTTGACCTGTCTAACACAAATTTGACCCGAATTGACATGTTTAATTATTATATTAATTAATTAACCAATTTAATAAGTTATTTGTGTTAAATATGGATTATTAATTATAAATTCTATTAATTTAAATAATAAAATTGATAAACATGTTAAATTTAATAGGTTATTTGTGTTAAATATGCATGAATGATTAATTATAATTCTTATTATTTTAAATAATCAAATTAAATGAGTCATATTCGTGTTGACCTGCCTAATACGAATAATAAATGGGTTGAGTTTGGGTTAGAGAATGTTGACACGTTTATTATTCGTGTCGGGTTTGGTTGGCGAATGTTGACAAGATCCGTCGTTGTACGGCAAGTATGTCAGTGTACGAATTGCCACCTACCTTTGTATTGGATGATGATCGATATCGTCGATGGGTGAGTATTTTCTTTCCTTATCGTTGATCAATTAATAAAGGATAATTGATGTGCAATTGTTAGGAAATATCCTACTTCCCTAATTAGTGGAGATTTAATTAGAGAAATTGGGTATTTTCCTTTGATACGGATTCTTTGGGCTGATTATATTATCAGCCTTTTGAAGGGATGAATTGGGCCCTCGTTTTGGGCCTATGTTTGGGGGATATTATCAAGGGCCGAGCACTGGTACTAGGCTTGCTCCTTAATCTTCTCTTAAGCCTGACATTTGGGCTCGTGTTAAGACTGGCGCTGTGGCACAAACCGTCGGTTACCCCCGACCTTTGGCTAAGGGGCGTGGCGAGGGGTACATGCCGTTCTTGGATCGGTGTGGCTCCATGCGGCTACTCGGGGAGGGTTTGATTAGGGCTTTGTAGCGTCGACGTCTTGTGATAATGATGGCTTTTTCTATTTTAGCGTTTATTTTATTTGTGGCTGGCTTCCTTAAAGCGATCTTCGGCGGACACGATGTGTTCCACTTTGTTCTTGGAAGCTTTTTGCCTGCGCAGGGTTTAGTCTTCTTTTTTCTTGAAAATTGTTTGACCATTGTTAGTTTGCTTTGGTGGTTCACGATGTATCTCGGCAGGGCATCCTCTCGTCTTGTTTACGGGATTGGTGCGTCTTTTCTTCTTCTTTGTCTTTTTGGGTTCGAAGTCTTGCGTAGTGTTAGGGCTTGCTTGGTTAGGGTTCCTTTATTATTTCTTCGATTTCCTTTTTTCCTTGTAGCCACATATCTCATGGGTCTGGCGCTCTTCTGTTTGCGTATAGGGAGTAATTCCACTAAGAGTGCGGTTGGGGCGGATGGTGGTGAGTCAGAGCATGATTTGGGCGTGGTCCACTTAGGGTTGCCGGGAACCTCGCTCCCTTGGGGTAAGACGAGGCAAAATTAGTGAAATCCCAGATATCTAGCGACTCTGAGTATTTGAGGGAGTGCTATATAGAATCTTGAGGGTATGGGCCACTGGTCGAGGTTGAACCTTTATATGGTGAGATCTTCTGACCGGGTTTGGGCTCCCGTTTGGGAGTCGAGTTTGGTGCCACTAACGTGCGACCTCACGTCGTCCAGTGCACAAGATGGTGTGCTTTTTGAGATGGCGTTCGAGAATGGCCTCAGCTTACTGCATCCCTTTATAAAAGGGTTATCTTTTGCATTTAATGTCTGCCCCTTCTCATTTCCCCAATTTCTTGGGTATTTTGGTAGAGCTAGTTGTTTTAGGGATAAAGGCACGGGTGTTTCCAAGTATAGCTCACGCCCCTTAAACCTTGGTATAAAGGGAGGCGTGAGGCTTTCTTTGCTATCTCGAGCACTCCAGCGCAGTGATTATTTCGGACCTTTCGTCTTCCCACAGTCTTAGAAGGAACATTACTTCTTTATCGGTGGCGTAGTCATTAGAATGCGATCGCTGATCGGGAGGACACGCTTGAGGCGTTACGGTACATGCAGATTTACTCACGAGAACCCTACGTGGGCTTCCCTTCTTTGGTTTGGTGGGTTTGAAGGTATAGGATATTTTAACATTGCCTTGGTCGGTGTGGCCTTGGGTGTTCGACTGGTCTTAGTCTGAGGCGAAGAGGTGAGACGGAGGCCCGGTTAGAACTCCCAGCGTGCCTATTTCGGAAAGCTCATTAGGTCGGATATTCCCGAGCAGGTCACGGTGCGAGCTGCCAGGCTCGCACTAGGACCTTCTCCCGCTTCAGTCGTAGGCCTTCTTTACCTCCAGTCTCAAAGTCCTCTGTTTTGGAGCCTTTTATGGCGAAGCCTACTTTCGGGGAAACCGGGCCCGCTGGAAGGTCTTTGGCGAAGAAAAGGAGCATAAAACGGAAAGCTCATTCAGCAGGGGTTGCCCCCTTGCTCGAGTAAGACCTTAAAGGTAAGGCCTCCTTTTAGCCTTCATTCGTTGTCGAAATTTGGAGATTCTTCGGGGAGGGCGGCTGAGCCTCCCTTGGAGGTTCTTCCTCTTTCGGTTTGGAGTCCCACGTCGCAAGGCGCCGGGCCCCCTCCTGTAATGCCAGATGAGGTGGGAAAGGATCGCTTTAGTGCTGTAGGGAGTGAGGACTATCTGCTTTCTCATGCGGAGCTCGTCACTGGGGCGGTTTCCTCCATCCTTCGTGATTCCGACCTCAGGAAGGTGGACGCCCTGCCCGTTGAGGCTCGGCTCTTTTGCCCCCGATTGAACCGCTACGTACGTCGAGTGCCTTCATTGATCCTTTTCTTTGTGTTCGGTTTGTTAGCGACTGCTCTTGCTGGCGGTGGTTGCCTGCGAAAGGTCACGTAGGAGGCCCGGTATAGGGAGCTCACTTGAGGCGGCGAAATCTTATGAAATTTAAGGTTGCTTCCTTGACCTTTGAGAGGGCGAGCCAGACTGAGATAAGGGACTGGCCCGAGGCTTGTGGCTCTGAGTCTGACTTAGGCGTCTTGACGGTGAGAGGCCTGTGAGGATAAAAGAAAAAGAAGGCTGGAAGGACTTGAAGGTCGGCCCGAGACCTTGGCTGCGGTTGGCCTTGAAAGAGGTCTGAGGCTATCAGGAGTGACTGTGCACCAAAATGGCGACATTGGGCCAGTGCGCGGGAGGCTTTGAAGGTAGAAGCTGTGGGCGCTTGAAGGAGGTCGACAAACCGGATGGACCTTGAGAGCGGGAGGCTTTGGTTGTAGGGCGAGGTGATGCGAGCTGAGAAGGGCCTGCTCGATGGGCCTCAGGTGGCTTGCCTTCTAGCCCCCTTGTGGGGGCTTAGGCACCCGACTTAGGATTGACATCGACTTTACGTGGGGAGGTAGAAGAATGCGCTCACGAGGGCTAAGGATGACATGGGCGCCGAGGTGCTTCACGGGGCCCTATCGTGCTTCCTTGCGATCTTCGGGTTCCTCAGGACTGGCTCTTACGCGCCTGCTTCAGGGGCTCTGCAGCACTGATCCCACAGCTAGTAAGCTGGGCTCGACCTCGGGCACCTAGACTTTTTATTTCCCAACCTCGGTATTTTTCGGGCGGGCACAGGATTTTTGTATCGCTTCGACATTGATTTTGATTTTTGTTGATATATAAGATTCATGGATTAACTTTATCGTTCTTTTGTTGTTTTTCCAAATTAGAATTTGCGGCTCTGATGCATCAAATTTTTAACCAAGCTGAGAGCTATCGGCTCTGGTACATTACGCCTTTTAGGTAAGGAAACTCTGCAAGCCGACTCACGAGCTCACGGGCTGTGTGCCTTTTGAGCAATTAAGGTCTAAAGAAACTAAGCTACGAGGCTCTTCAGGCTACAAGGCCTTCCTTAAGCGTATATGTAGTGCCCCAAAAAAGTGCTATTTTAAATTTATTTATTGTAGGTTTGAGCACTTTTTGTGTACTAATCAGCAAGATTAACCCCGATTTGCACATTAAAGGTCTAGACTCATACGATCGCATTTTGTGGCTAATTTTGCAGTTTTGTAAGCTTTTAATGCCAAATTTGTCAGTCGATCCAAGAAATCTGAAGAATTCGAGTCGAAAGCATTGCGAGATTAGAAGAGAAGAAGACGAAGAAAAGTTAGGAGATCAAGAATTTCACGGGAGGTGCGAAAGGAATTTCGCATCACTTTGTATGAAATTTCCTCATTTTGACTTTTGGCCCTTTGAAGCTGCATTTCTCCTATTTTGCCCTTCATATAAGTGTGTATAAGAGGGTATTTTTGTATTTTCTTATCTTTGGAGCTCACATATAAGCTCGAGCCCTTATGTCTGGTATTTATTAGCTTGAGGGTGGAAATCTGAGCAACGGCGGTAAGTTTTCCGCTCTTCCCTCTTCTTTCATTTCTTTGCTCTTCTTTTTATTTTACGGGCTGCAAACACCCTTTAGATGACAACGAGGGATGGTTGGCTAAACCTCTCATCCTTGAAGAGGAGACTCTTGGGCTTTGATTTGAAAGGAGTAAGCGGCCCGGTTCTCATGTATTTTAATGCAAGCATTTATGGGTATTTATGTCTCTATTTCTCACAATAGTTTTAATCTCACTTTGATGTACGCTAGTTGCTTTGTATTTAGTAGCTTTTAGAGGTTGATGATTGTATTGCTAGATCCATTGAGGGTCGTTGAAGATTGTCATTTAGTAGTTAATGTAGGGTAGATTTTAGGAGATGAATTTTGGCTGCCGAGAACATTTATGTGATAAATAACATATTTCAAGAAAATTTATTAGGGTTCGGTTTTGGAGTCGAATATGAATATGGGATTCAGAAATGACTATAGTTAAATCCCTCACAGCCTTGAGGGAAAGGGACCGAGGGACTTCTCGGTTACCTTAGTATCTCTCGAGCCTAGTGGCTGTCGCCGAGGGTTCTTTCATATTTGACTGTGTTTTATTTTCAATATGCAAATCCCGCCATTCTCATTGTCTTTACCAAAAGCCCAAATACAAACCAAATTCACCATTTTGGCCTTAACACCAAATCATTTACGAGAAAACCCGTCCACATGTTGACCACCGAGCCTTTATCTTGTAGTAGCTATCTTTATGTGATGGAGGAATTTAGGTATAAATATTGTTGATTCGAAACCCTATTGTGGAACCAGAATCAAATGGCGCCGTTTCCGAGGATGGTGCCTTAGTGCAAGTAGTGAATTTGTTGAACTTTGTGATCACATCATAAGTAGTGGTGACTTTTCAACCTTTTTGTCTTTCTTGTTATTTCACCTAGCGAGTTCTTGTTAGAGTTGCTTGATTATATCATGACAATATACAATTTCTTTTTTTTTATCATTAGCTAACGATTTAGCTTTTTGGTAGCTTGGGTTTTGTTTCCCTCTTGCATGTGTTATCTTTGTTTTTCATAGGGTTTATGCACCGTTGGGATGGGAACACATCGGCGGATTAGAAAGGGCTTGGTGCTCCATAAGAGCAGGCGTAAGTAAGCATACAGGTGGTTAGATGGAGCCTCCACACGAGGAACATGAAGCCACCCGGGGTTCACGGAAATCCCGATGCATACGGAGAGTGCCAGGGGATCATATACCCCTTCGAGTGAGTGCGCCTCCTGCATTGTGCCTCCTACATGGTGCCTGCTCCCCTTTCCATGGGATGGAGGAGTGAAAATCCTATTCACACATCAGGGAGTTCAAGGAAGTACAATAGCTGAGAGGACATCTCGATGTGGATTTGGTGAAGTTTGAGAGTTGTTACTTCCTTAGGCTCCCAAGGACAAACTAAAGATTTGGCTCAGCTCCTTGAAGTGAGGACCATCGGGAATTAGGGAGATGTCTTGTTTGAATTATTAAAGAAATTATTCGGCGCCCATAAGGCAATACTTTGAAGAGAGCGATTTACACCTTTGCGCCCAGTGAGAATTCTACCGATGTGGGAAAGTTACCTAGAGACCATCAATGCACAGTCTCATATGGCTTTGATACTTGGATCTTTAGTTAATCACTTCTATAATGGGATGTCCCCTTTGCTATGAAGCGATTGTTAAAAGCTATGTGAGAGGGCTTAATGGTATCAGAAGGCCATGCACTACCCAGAATTATGTGGGTGAGACATCAAGGCATGGGATAGACATTGAGGAGAAGTAGAAAGGGTGGCGGCGTCTACCTTGGCTAGAAAATTTGGAAAGGCTTGAAATGAGAAATCAACATGAGGTGCGGGCGGTAGTTGGGAGCCCTGTACAAATCCGACCTTGCTTCATTTTGCCGATCCAGTGCGAGGCATTGCCCCATTGCTCGTGGTGAGGGATTTAGTGGCTGAGCATGCCAATGTTATTGGGCTGATACAAGAATTTGTAACCAATGCAATCTGCAACAACATATATAACCACAATTGGGAGAGAACTAATACAAGCTCTCACAGGCCGATCCTCTAGCATATGTTCCTCCTGCTACACAACAACAACAACAGTATGGGTCCTCATCCCGACCACAGCCACCACCATCCTCATCTCGATTGAAGCGAAATTTATTAATATGAAGTAATTGGTAGGAAATTTTGTAGAGAGCGAGAAGGCCATCAATGTGTAGTGAATCGGAGAGGTGACAATGTGGAGAAAGCTCTTGAACAAAAAAAAATAGATGGACTCCAAAATGATCTTAATCGGAAAATAGATAACACCGCAATACTCCATCCCACAAGGCTCACCCAGTGGGTGTGGGTGCAGGGTTTCAAGAAACCCTTCACGGATGGCCCCGATCCCCCAGGGTGCGTGAGATTGAGCTTTTCATTGAACTGCTCTGGGATGGATGAAGTAAAGTAGTTATCACGAGAAGTGGTAAGCGAGGTGATAAGCTGGGTGCCTATACCAGTTGAGGACCAAGGAAGAAGGAAGTGGAGCGGAACATATAATTTATAAGAAGATTCAATGAAGAGGCATGCCTCCTCTGACTACCGAAGCATTAAAAGGTACAGAAAAGGCCTCGATCGGATTAGAATTTTAGAGGTGTTACGCTTAAGAGTGAAGGTCAATATCCTCTAGACATGATTAACAGGTTCCCGACTTATGCCAAATTTTAAAAAAGGCAGTGCACAGTGAAGAGAGGATTGAATGTTGATAAGAAGGCCTTGACAGAGCAAGTCAGTGCCATCATTCAAAGCAAGACCTCGGTGAAATACAAGGATCCAGGATCCCCTACCATTTTAGTGAACATCGGAGGAACCTGTGTGGATAAGGCATTGTTAGATTTGGGGGCTAGTGTCTTGCTACCATACTTTTCGATGTACAAGCCGGTTAGGTTTAGGGAATTAAGGCCTACCACCATCACCTTATCTTTGGTAGATGGTCGTTGAAAATTCCCAGGCATAGTCGAAGATATTTTGGTAAAGGTGGATAAATTTACTATCCGGTGGAGCTTCGTCGTCCTTGTCTGAGCCGGTGGCGGGAGGTACTAATCATGTACGCATATCATGCTTGGGGAGGCCATTTTTGTACATAAAATGACATCATCAATTTAAGCGGAATGAGTCATGCGGCTCACATTTGGCAATATGACATTGGAGCTCGACATCTTCACTTTAAGCAGCAAGCCTGAATCAATGGAAGGCAAAGGCTGGATGAGTGCCTTGATTGCTTGGGTGCGGGAAAACACGGTGTTCTAAGCTGGGGAGGAATTGATGAACTATGATGAAGAGTCTAATGGAGAGATTCGGTGCCTCGGTCACTCCTCAGGCTGCAGTTCCCCGGCACCACGAGGAAGGCGGAGTGCTTAAAACAAAGGGGGGCGGAAGCTCAAATGCATTGCGGCTCACCTCATAGAATTGTGGAGGGACTTCTCTCCTTGATCCACCATGGACCTAAGGGCTGCACGAGGTAGGAGTGGTTCTCTGAGTGATTAGAAGCCACTCAGTTTTCTGATAGACTTTTATTTGCTTTACTTTAAGTTTAATTTATAGTTTTACATAATTTTCTTAATTTTAGATTTTTATGTGTAATTTTCTTATTTCCAATTGCACATTCTCATAATTTTGGTATTTTGTTTTCGGTGTAGCGAGAAATCCTCCATCCTCATCTCTTCCTTTATTCGAAGCACGGTCAGGGACTAAGTAAGAGCACGATTGTAGGCCTTTCAGGTGCGCCTTTCCTCTCCACCCTTTGTTCTTTGGCGAGAGCAATCGCTCATCTTGCGGCCTGCTACATCTCCATCCTTTGCCCTTGTTCCTCTTGCTCTCACGCACCTCGCGGGTATGATACCGCGGGTTGGGCTACTCGCTTCATCTCCTCTGCTCATCGCGATCATCCGGAGGAACCGGACCTCGGCCGGGGAGTCTTCGAGTTCAGGCCCAGAGCCCCACTTAGCACCTAACGAGGCCTTGTTGGAATCTCCCTCTCTGGATCGAATCCCTACTTCGATCATTAAGGCGACCCGTCTTCGGCTACGACCTATTAGGAAATTACGATTGCGATGCAGGGACACATATGAGGTTTATTATATGATATTAGGCCTTTCTTTGAGATCGAGCTCGAGAGAATCCTATGCGGCTAGTGTGGAGGTACTCCTAGAGGCCATTTATGACCCCATGGCCCAGTTTTCTACCCCAGGTGGTCATCGAGTTCTACCATACCATGACATCCCGGAGGAGTACCTAATCTGATGTTATCCATTTCTCGATAGATGGCGGACACTTGGTCGCCAAATGTGCGTACGCGTTTCATTTCACTATCCTAGCCAGCCGGTGACTCTGGTATGGCCTACCCCTTGCCTAGGGAGATGGTTCGCATATTATCCAGGGACGTAGCAGCCGGGTCTATACTTTTCGGTAGCCCATCGAAGCATGCTCGCATCGACCACATGCTGCGGTCTAATATCTTCCCATCTGGCATTATATTACCAGCGAAGAAGAGCTTGATACGGAGTCTCTATACCTCATTTCCGAGGGTTATTGGTTCAGCCCTGTTAAGCTCTTCATGACATCCTTGTTCCACTTTGAGGACAAGGTCCACCGCAGAAACCTAACCCGAGTTGAGTCCACACCCCTCTTGTTCCCGAGGCTACTATGCCAGGTGTTAGAGCATTTGGGTTTTCCTGTTGAGCCTAGATTGGAGAGCCGCCGAGGTTGCGAGGGCATTCTTATTATTGACGGTGGGCTGCGTACGCCGGTGCTTAGCACCTCCACCTCGGGACCGTGGCGGGACCTTAGCGGGTTGACCATCTTTGTGGGGATCTGAGAGGACGGATTGCACCTTTAGTACCTCCCGGCTCCCTACAGTGTCAGGATGGACCCTAGCACATCGACACCTCCGCCGTAGCATATCTCCATATCCACTTTCGGGTTTTTCTCGCTATTATGGATGCGATCCACACGCTCTTAGTCACATCTGACATCTTTTGCGTTGCTATATAGCCTTACTGGCGAGAGGATGGCCTTGCAGGAGCACGAACCACGCCATCCTCTTGTAGATGCTTAGAAGTCACACAGGCTTGCCGTCCCTATCACCTCGGTACCTGCCCAATCCTCGGCTGATGCTTGATTCTCCTCCGATTCATGCTTGACTCCTCGGCATAAATGCTTTGAGAATGACATACCACGGCTACTCACCATGAGGAGGTAACACTTCCTTCTCTTAACTTTCCAATCAAGCCTAGGTGAGGACAATGTGACATTTGGTTGGAGGGAGAGTTAGCGAAGGAAGTGACTTTATGTTTTGTTACCATTTTGAGCAAGATTTTGAAGAGGATTAATGACTTGCAGTTTAGTTCTATTTGTGTAGTCATTTGTTTTGGTTGTGATGTTGTCTATTATTTTTGAAAAGCTGAAAATATAGCCATATATCTTTTTATACATACCATATAGCTTATTTCTCAATTCAAGTACACCCATTTTTTTTTGTGGTTTGCCTAACGCAAGTTGAAAAAATTGAAACAACGCTAATCTTATTGAGGTTAGATTAGTTCCATGCATGATTAAGTAGATGATCAGTTGAAGTCTCATGACTTTCAGCCTTCTCCTTCCACCTTTAGCTAACCACACCACGATTACATAGTTTTCTTTAATAAGCTAAGAAACTACCTAACTAGCACATCGAACCTACCTAGTTTCGTTGACCACTTGCTAACAGTTAAGGTCCCCCGAAAGAAGGCCAATGAAGTCTTCCATAATAAAAGAAAAAGAAAATAAAAAGAAAAAGAAAAGAAAAGAAAAGAATAGAAAATCCGCGACAATGCGGCAGAGCACGAGCGGTCAGGGTATATGGCGAAAGTCTTTAAAACTTTGGTGCCCTAAACCAAGCCCGGATTTGGGGAGCCCGGAGCTTAGTGCTACATGGGTGGATGGGTGAGGTTTAGCGAATTGTAGGTGCTGGAGTTTCGAAATTGTTGGAGTCTGGAATGAAACTGAAGAGTTAATTAGTCGAAAGATCATATGACTTGTTGCCCTAAGCCTTAATTGAAGTTTAAGTCATCGGTGGAGGATGTGGGTCGCGGACTTTGGTGAAATGGATTCCTCGATTTGCACCTACGACCGCGAAGAGTGTGTGGAATAAGGTGGAGCCCAAATTTATTTAGGGTGAAGTCAGCATTCTAGGTCTTAGCAGTGGCTTGGTTGGGGAGGCGGTTTAGCGGGTTATTGTGAAAAGCGAGTCATATAAGCACAGATTTTGGTGGAAGTTTCAGGTCGATTCCCTTGAGTTGGATACTCTTCTGAAACTTGAATCTATATGGCATTCATTCTCCCAAGATGGTTATTGTGCAGGGTCTTGGTGATTCATACTGAAGGTTAGACACTACTCATCCATATACTTTTTGAAATACCATTTTTGAGAATATAATTTTGTTATTATTTTGTTTGCTCTTTCTTTCTTTCATTGCTAAGGGACTAGCAATGTAGTAGTTGGGGGGAGTGATTGGTGCCCGAGTGTACGAGCCTATCTATTGTAGGTTTGAGCACTTTTGTGTGCTAATCAATCGAATTAACGGTTGCACATAGTAGGTCAGGTTATTCTGCGATCGCATTTTGTGGCTAATTTTATAGTTTTGTAAGCTTTAATGCCAAATTTGTCGAATGCGATCAAAGTACGAAGAATTTGAGTCGAAGCATTCTGATTAGAAGGAAGAAGAAGCCCCGAGAAAAGTTAGAAGATTGAGAGTTTCGCAGGAGGGTGCGAAAATTTCACACCACTGTGCGAAAATTTCGCCCCTCAATTTTTGACTTTTGGCCCTTTTGACTCATTTTTCCCATTTTGCCCTTCATATATAAGTGTGTATAGAGGGTATTTTTGTATTTTTCTTATCTTTGGAGCTATATATAAGCTTAAACCCTTGTAGAACCAATTCATTATTAGCTTAGGGGTGGAAATACAGAGCACTGGGCGGTAAGTTTTCCCGTTCTTCCCTCTTATTTCATTTTCTTTGCTCTTCTTTTATTTTCACAGACTAAAACGCCCTGCGGATGACAAGGATGGTTGGCTAAACTTCTCTCATCCTTGAAGAAGAGGGCTACTGGGCTTTGAATCTGAGGTAAATTGACGGTTCTCATTTATTTTAATGCAAGCATTTATGGGTATTTATGTCTCAATTCTCCATGATAGTTTTAAATCTCTTTGATGTACCTTGGTTAACTTTGTATTTGGCAAGCTTTTAGGGTTGATGGATGCTTATTGCTAGATCCCGCGAGATTAGATTGAATTTGTCATTATTAGTTAATGTAGGGGTAGATTTTAAGAGATAGATTTTCATTACTAGGAACATTTATGTCGATAAATGCTATATTTCAAAGGAAATTTATTAGGGTTCGAGTTTTAAGGAGTCAAATGAAGATACGGTTCGAGAAATGACTATAGGTCATCCTCCCAGCGAGGGAGAGAGGGACCGGGGACTTCTCGGTTACCTTAGTACATCTCCAGGCACTGGTATTTGATGCTTCGAGGAGTTCTTTTTTTAATATTTGACTATGTTTTATTTTCAATATGCAAATCACCCAAATTCTCATTGTCTTTACCAAAGCCCCGAAAATCAAACCAAATTCACCATTTGGCCTTCAACGCAAATCATTCTGGCAGAAGAAAGCGTCACGTGTTCGTACTGATGCATTTATGCGTAGTAGCTATCTTTACGGCAGGTAGGAGAACTAGGTATAAATATTATTGATTCGAGTTGCCACATTGTGGCACGAGTCACCTATTGATCTTTGGGTTCCTCCGGAGGCTAAGCTCTTACGCCTTACTGTTGGGAGCTCTACCTTTGATCCCCACAGCTACGCTAGGGCTCGACCTCGAGCACAGACTTTTATTTTAACCTCGGTATTTTGGGGCGGTGGGCACAGGATTGCTGTATCGCCGACATTTGATTTTTATTGATATATAAAGATTCATGGATTAACTTTATCGTTCTTTTTATTGTTTTTCCAAATTGAGCTGCTTGGCTCTTGGTCTGTCTAGGCCGCCTAACCCCGAAACTGAGCTATATGGGCTCTTGGGCTATTATGCCCTTTTGGGCCTACCCTTTTGGGCAGCGAAACTCTGCAAACTGAGCTACTGGGCTCCTAGGCTATTGTGCCATTTTGAGCAATTAAGGTCTGAAAAACTGAGCTACGGGCTCCTGGGCTACGAGGCCTTCCTTGAGAAGCGATTATGTACGTAATATGACTCACCGGGCTCTGAGCTACATGGCTCTCGTAGCTACTTGGCCTTCTAGGCTATTCTACCTTTTGGCTTGATTAAGCTCACGAAGCGAGCGCTTGGGCTCTTGAGCTACATGGCTCGTGCTTCGCAGCCCCTTCCTTGGCTTGATTATGCTTTTCCACAGTAATATGAGCTTTTGGGCTCTAGCTACATGGCTTTCCCATGGCTATGGCTTCTTTGGCTTGATTATGCTCCTATAATCGAGCTACTAGGCTCTGAGCTACATGGCTCAGTGGCTACTTGGCCTTCTAGGCTGTGCCTTTTGAGCAATTAAGCTCTAAGCGTACTTGGGCTCTTGAGCTACATAGCTCCGTGGCTACTTGGCCTTCCTTGAGTAGTTATGCTCTGTAATATGAGCTATTGGGCTCTTGAGCTACATGGCTCCATGGCTACTTGGCCTTCTAGGCTATTCTTCCTTTTTAAGCAATTAAGCTATGGCCCGAGCACACGCTTGGGTTCTTTGAGCTACATGGCTCGTGGGTGATGCTTTGGCCTTCCTTGATTAGTTATGCTCATGTCGAGCTACTGGCTCTTGGTACACATGGCTCGTGGGTACTTGGCCTTCCTAGGCTATTACCAGCGGCACGAGCAATTAAGCCTTTGAAAAGCTGCAAGTTACTGGGCTCTGAGCTATAGCTCCATGGCAACTTAGTATATGGCGGTTATGCTCTGTAATGCGGCCCTCTTAGGCTCTTGAGCTACATGGCTCCGTGGCTACTTGGCCTTCCTTGAGTAGTTATGCTTTGTAATCTAAGCTACTAGGCTCCTGAGCTACATGGCTCCGTAGCTCTCTGCAGCCACAGGCTGTGCCTTTTTGAGCAATTAAGCTTTGAAAAACTGAGTTGCTTGGGCTCTTGAGCTACATGGCTCCGTGGCTACTTAGCCTTCCTTGACGGAGTTATGCTGCATGTCCCGACGCTCTTGGGCTCCCGAGCTACATGGCTCCGTCATTTATGGCTTTACGGCTTTGTCGAGTTCTTTATGAATCATTGTTTTGGCCCTTTTGAGATTGGGGTACATGTGGCTCCTGAGCTACATGGCCCTTTGGCTCTTTAGTCTTCCTTCCCTTAGAAAAGCGCCCGCGATTTTAATCTTGGGGATCTATGGAGGGGGGGACCCGAGCTAGCGTGGTTTCTAGGAATCACGGTTTCCTTATAAATAGCGGCCTCTCTAGGTCATACTTTGCTTCCAAACTTCTTCCTCTCTTTGACAGAGTCGGAGTTCACGCATAATGAAGCGTCAGGGTTTGGTCGTCACTACACGGAGTCTGTCCGGTGATCGCTGGCCGACGTTTGGTTTCGATGGCCTACCACTTGTAGGAGTTGTGTTTTTCCCTAGTTCCTCCCGATGTGCTTCAAAGGGAAAACTTTTAAGTCCCGCTTTCTCTGTCCTTTTTTCTTTCCTCTTTCTTTTTTCTTTCTCTTTGTCGTTTTCTTTCCCTCGCTCCTTCTCTTTCTCTCTCTCCTTCTCTTTCTCTCTCCCTTTCTTGTGGTTTTTGCCTTGACCGGGCGTTGGCCGATGTGAAGAATGGTTTTGCTAATTGTAATTTTGAGATCTGAAAGAAAAGATTTTGTAATCCTTTGAGGTGATTGTAACTTCCCTGCAATGAAATTTTATATTTATGTTATGTGACTTTTTCAGAGCTTCTGCCAACAGATCTCCTTGCTCTGTCTTTTCTTTTCTTTTTCCTTGTTGGTTTTTCTTTGGGGAGTAAGAAACGCATTTAATGCGCTTGTCTCACGAGGTATCAAGGCCGGCTTAGTTAAATGCAATTCTCTGTGTTGCGTATGTAGCCTCCTTTGACATAAAGAACGTCTTTGTGAAACGTAAACTTTTTGCGCCTAGACCTTTCGGTAGGAGCTCCCTTTGCTTTATCATTATAATGCACTTTTGATGGCATCACAATTTTAAGCGACCTAAATATGAACATAGAGACTATTAATTATTCAAAATCGAGCGTTGGATTTTTCTTGAAGACCACGTTCAAGGTCTTATTGGTAGAAGCTTAGTTTGGTGTTCATAGTTCCATGAGTGAGTAGGGTCTTTCCTTATTATGTTTGGAGTTCGTAGTTGCTAGGTCGGATTAGTCGAATACGATGTAGGGCCCTTCCCAATTAGGTCCCAGTTTCCCATGTGTGGGGTCTTTCCTTGTTGGCATAAGCTTTTTTAGAACCAGGTCGCCCGGCTTGTAACTCCTGGGCTTGACCCTTTGGTCATAGTATCTCGTTGTCTTTTTGTGATAGTCCTCAATGCGGCTTTAGGACACGCTCACGGCACTGTAAGAGATCCAGGTTTAGGCGAAGAACCTCTTCGTTGTGTTTGGTGCTTGCGAACTCAATCCTTGGTGACTTTAATCCCAGGCCTCGTAGGGAGACTCTTGCTTTTGTGCCAAGGCCGGAGCGAATGGGTGTTAATAATGAATTAACTCTGGGCACATCGTATGGACATGGTATTTTTGACTATTTACCTTGATTAATTATTATATGATGATTTGCATGTTTATTATATATAATGTCCTTGAATAATATTATTAATTATTCTAAATGTCCCCTAATCGGTGTGTTATGGGAATAATAATGAACTAAGATTAGTATAAAAAGTTTGATTGATATTCATGGGATGAATATGTGTATGAGATACAAATCAAATTTATATCTGTTGCTTAGTATTGGACCAGGCAGGTCTTGAGATTAATACATGGGATCAAGAGTCATAAGTTAATCTCTAATAGTTATTGTCATTGAAATACGTTTGACTGAGATCGCTTATAGTTCTCAACATAAGAATGTGTGTTTTGATATAATCAAGCGTTGTCTTTAATCGGATGACTATAAAGGTTATACTTGAACATAAGAATTATGTAGTGAGATATGAGCGATTAAAATGGAATTTGTCCACTATTATAAGAGAGATATCTGCGGGTCCCCCTCGACAATTGAGGTAGAAATGCATGGCCAGGTGCTCAAATGAATTGATGGAGATCAATGTCATTTGTTTAGTCGATCTAATTGGGTTCCACAGTAATCAAAGATAGAAACGATATAAAGTTTGACTTTGTCCGTACCCTTATATTCTATCAAAGATATCATGTGACAAGGATTATGTCGTGATGGTATATTAAGGTTGTCTCGGATCATGAAACTTTTATTTGCTTGAGTAGTCATAATGTCTTGCTTGGGGTACTTATGACTTGTAGGGGATCAAAATGTGATTTAGGCCCTACGCCTAAGGTTAATTGAACCTATAGGGTCGCACATTAGAGCGAATAATACGGTTATGGTGTTTCACTCTCTGTAGTAATTTAAAATGATGAGATTATTTTAAAAATTACAAATAACAATAGTTGTTATTTAAATTCGAATTTATTTTGAAAGTTTAAGAATTTGTGAAAACGGTTATGTCTTGAATGGATTTATGTTTTGTAATTTAAATTGTTATTATTTAAAAAAGTGACCAATATATAATAATATAAAATTCGGCACCGAAGCTTAAAATACTCTTGAGACTTATATATATATATATATATATATATATATATATATATATATATATATATATATATATATATATGCTGCTGCTGCTGCTATATATGTGAGACATATATATTTTGTAGTAATTAGATCTTTTCTTTTAGAACCAGCCCAGCAGAGAAAAGAAAAACCACTAATTTCGTTTTGAGAGGCAGAACTTTTGTTTAGCATTCAACAAGATCGTTTATTGTATTTTGTTTTGTGTGTGGATACTTGTAGAGGAGTGTAGTCGGCTTTTTAGAAGCTGACAGCATTTGAAGATCGAGAATAAAGCGAGGCATGAACTTTTGAGAGAGCAATGAATTGATCTCTACAAGAGGTAAGTTCGTTTACCCTTCCTTCGGTTTTTATGGCATGTGATCCTTGGTGGAGTTAAGGGATAAAAATTTTTAAATTCGGCATATTTATGTTCTAATCGATTGGATATTACGCGCGTAACCCAGCCCGGTGGTATCAAAGCCTGTGTTTTCATAAAAATCAATAATGCCGTATTGATATTTGTGTATGTGATGTATATGATTACGGCGTGATTTGCGTTTTTGAATATGTGATATTATGGTAGTTTGTCTTGAAACGACACTCCAGTTATGGAACTGTTAAGATATTAATTGATTGGTCAAAACTTAAAGGATTACCGTTAATATGATTAAAATTAAGTGGGATATTGCCATTAAAGTGTTTAATAAGCATGTTACATATGAATTGGCTTTGTCTTAATGATTTAATATGATTTGAATTCATATATCAGTCAGATTTGCTCAATGATTGTTTATGTAGTCTAAAATAAGCCCATGTGTGATTTACATAACATGTTGTTTTAATGTGATTTTGATGGCTTTCTGCTTATTCAAAAATTTATTGATGAGATCAATGAAAATTTAATTTTTGAGACGAAACTCTAATGTTTATGAAAAAGAAAATTTTTTTTTTGGGGCAGCCGGAACCGTCGTAACAGCTCTGCGTAGCACCTTGTGAATTTAATTGGTTTTAAATACACGCCTATTATAATTTATTTCTTTTAATGCAAATTGTTTATGCTATATGATAACATGATATATTTTGCATGTTGTGTTGTTTCACATGGTGCACAGTATGACCTTTTTGACCAATGTGTTTGGCAAGTTATTATTATTGTTTTTACAAGAGTTGTAATTATTAATACACGGCTTGCATGCAGTTTTTGTTTTTATTATGTATTTTATTTTACTATTAGTAGTATTTATTTAATTGTTGTAATAAAACAAGAGACAATGCAAGCCATTTGAAGTCATCTTGATCTAACCATGACTGATGGGAGGCTAGGTGTCTATCTGCCTTGAGTTGGTGGTGAGTCGACAAATAAGGTAGCAATGCCTAGGAATGGTTGTTGATCTTCATATTGGCTTATGGAGATCAATCTGAATTAAGGCTATCTTTGTGAGCTGCGTTTATTATATGCATGTATGAGATGCTATGTATGATGTTACATGAGTATGTGATACTAGATGTATGATGAATCTATTAATTGAAAATTGAGTCATTAAGTCTTTCATAAAATTTAAAAGTTAACATGCCATCCATATTTAACACTTGTCAAACACTTTTTATCAAAGTAATGTGGGTTCTACCAAAGTAGAAGTACATTAGGTTACATTAGTGAGACAAGATGAGTAATGGTGCTTCCCGTATGTTTAAAAAATGGTTTAACTTTATTAGGTTATCAAAACGGTTTTTGAAGCAATGGCATTAGATGGGGTTTAAACATATGCCAAGGGACATATGATGTCGAAATCCCCATAAATATCTAAGGAGTTGCATGAGATGTATTAATTGGTAGAGTTACCTACCTAAATAACTTAATTTTGAGTGTCATTTTAAAGCGACTTCAAAAAAGTTTTGGTAAAATATGGATCTTAGCTCACTAGATTAATATGATTATTCTTGAGGGTTGTTAATTTAGTGAGAATTTTCATAATCAAAATACTTATTGAACTTTGCATTCATGTAGATGGCCAACAACAACAGCGTTCTATGTCCAGCTGCGATCGGTCAGCAGGAAGGATAAACTCTTTGGGACTAACTTCCTTGGTAGTTTTGAAGTGAGAATTGTTCTCAAAAGCAAAGAAAGGAAGCTTTATGTCCTAGATGAACCTCTCCCTAAGGGAGCAAGCTTCAATAATGCTCCTGAGGCTGGCATAATGCTTATGAGAAGCATCATAATGAGAAACTTTATTGATGTTGCGTAGCAGTCTGTACAGCTACCATGAGGTCCCCGAACCGAAGGATGCGGAAAATATGGAAGCATAATATGATCTTCAATCTTAAGGAAATGTTTCCCAGCAACAAGCAAGGCAAGAAGATATGAGACCACCCAAAGGCCTTTGCATTCTTTTCCAAAGATGGCTGGTGCTTGATTAGTGCTCATGTTCTAAAATAAAAGGCTATATTGAGCACCTTGATAGGCTTGGATTTCCATTGAGCGAGTTGGCAATGATTTGATCCTAAATTCACTTCACGATAGTTATGGCCAATTTGTCATGTATAACATGAATGAAATGGACAAATCCTCTACACGAGTTGCATACGATGCTTAAAGCGTGGCTTGAATATTAAATCAAAACTATGCCATGTTCGATGGTTGAAATAGAAGGGCTTCAGAAGCAGGCAGAAGGGCAAGGGAAAGGGCAGAGAGAGGCGGGCAAGGGAAAGTCCAATGCTCAGCCCGAGCCCCGAGCCTGAACCCGAGGCTAAAGCTGAAAAGGAGGGTGTTTTGTTTCTTTTTGCAATGAGACTGGTCATTGGAAGAGAAGCGCAAAAGCTGTCTTTAGAGGATCTAAAGAAGAAGAAGAACAGGTGAGACTGATTATTCAGGTATTTATGTTATCTCAGTTAATTTTCCTCCTTCTAGTTCCTAGGTATTAGATGCGGATGTGGATCTCACATTTGTACAAATGCGAGGGACTGAGGAGTGAACAAGGCGAGAAGGGCGAAGTTGATCTACGGTGACAATAGAGCAAAAGTTATTGCTTTAATTTGTAGGAAGTTATGAACTTACTTTGCCTAATCGGGGCTTTTGTTAGTTTTAGACAATTTATATTATGTTCTACAATGTGTAGGAATATTATTCCGTTTCTTGTTTGGATAATGATGGTTTTTCCTTTTATTATTTAAAGAATAAATATTGCTCCATTTTCATAAAGACATATTACATGCAAATGCTATTCTGAGGATGAATCTTTATGTTATGAACCTTCAAAATCCAACAATTCTCATATGCATAACATAACTACTAAGAAATTTTAATCCAATGATTTAAATTCAACCTATCTTTGGCATTGTCGCCTTGGTCATATAAATAGAAAGCGCATCTGAACTCCGTGAAGTTGGACTTGCCTGAATTCATTTGATTTTGAATCATATGATACATGAATCTTGTCTATTGGGTAAGATGACAAAAGGTCCCTTTATTGGACACGATGAAAGGTCAATAGAATTATTAAGATGTCATCATATATAGATGGACCATTGAGTTCGAGATGCTGGGGAGGTTGCAAGTACTTCATTACATTTCGCCGATGACTTAGGCGGATATGGTTATGTCTACTTGATGAAGTTATAAATGCGAGATCATTTAAATGTTCAAAATCTTTCTCAGAAAATGAAATTACAAAACCAACAGCAGAACAAATCAAACGTCGATCGGGTAGGCGAATATTTGAGCAAGGGAATTTGATGACCATCTTAGAACTTGTGGAATCATTTCACTATTAACTCCCACAGGAACACCGTGGAATGGTGTATGCGAGGAGGAATTGAACTTTGATGAATATAGTTCGATCTGCCATTTGAGTCTATAGATCTTCCATTTACCTTTTGAGATTACTGCACTTGAAACATTTAGTTCTACACTAAATCAGTTCCATCAGCGGTTGAAAAGACACCATATGAGATGTGGGTATTAAAAGGCCAAGTTTGTCTTTCTTAGTTTGGGTTGTGAGGCTTATGTAAGCGTCAAGTTTCAAAACCAGAGTGGGCCCAATCGATAAATGTCTTTGTGGGGTATCCTAAAGAGACTAAGGGATTTCTTGCACAATCCCATAGAGAACAAAGTGTTTGTTGCTCGGAATGGTGTCTTTTCTAGAAGGAATTTATTTATAAAGGAACCCAGTGGGGTAAGGAATTTGGCTTCGAGAAGAAGTTGAGAACACAGGAATAACATTGAAGCGCACATGAAATACCATAGTCAACAAACGCTATTGTTGACACCTCCTATAGCATAAAATTTACGTAGATCGATGGGATCGTCATGGTAAGGAGAGATATGGATTCTTGTGGTAAAATAACCATGATGTATTATTTGGTGGATCAAATGAACCCACTACCTATCAGGAGGCTATGTTGGATCAGAACTCTAAGAAATGGTTAGAGGCCATGAAGTGCGAAATTCAATCCATGTATGATAATCGGTATGGACCTTGATTGACTTCCCACACAGGGTACAAAAGACCATTGGGTGCAAATGGGTTTTTAAAAGGAAAACTGACATGGATGGCAAAGTGCATACTTACAAAGCAAGGCTAGTTGCAAAAGGTTTCAAACAAACTCATGGTATAGACTATGATGAAACTTTTCACTGTGCTTATGCTTAAGTCTATCGAGAATTCTTATTGCCATTCTTGCATATCCTTGATTATGAGATTTATGAATAGATGTTAAGCGTGTTTCTTAATGGAAACTTACTTGAGGATGTGTACACTTGTGACACAACTGAGGGTTTTGTACAACTGAGGTCGAAGTACAAGGTATGCAAGCTTCAAGATCCATTTATGGTTTAGGCGGGGCCTCTCGGAGTTGGAATCTTCGTTTTGATGAATCGGTCAGGGTTTAGATTTGTCGAAAATGAAGATGAGCATATGTTTATAAGAAAATTAGTGGGAGCACAATTGTATTTTTGGTCTTATATGTTGATGACATTTTATAAATGGGACGAAAATATCCCTACCTTCTGCGAATGTCAAGTCTTAGTTAGGGAAGTGTTTCTCAATAGAAAGACTTAAGCGAAGCGCCTATATCCCAGGGATAAAGATCTATAGAGATATAGATCTGAAATTTGATTGGTCTAAGTCAAGTACCATAGACAAAATCTTGAGAAACGAGTTCGGTATGCAAGATTCAAGAGAGGATACTTGCCCATGTCTCATGGTATTACTCTTAGCAAATCTCAATGTCCTAACACTAAGATGAGCGAGGCGGATGATAAGATTCCTTATGCCTCGTGATAGGATCTATCATGTATCTGTGTTATTTTCAGACAGATGTATCTTATGCTTTAAGCATAACGGTGAATACTAGTCGGATCCGTTGAGTCCTTTGGGCGGTATCGAGAACATTCTTAAGTATCGAGGAAGGTCTAAAGATATGTCTTCTTGGTGTATGGCAGTTGGAAGATGATCTGGTTGTAAATGGTTACACAGATCTGAAACTTCAATCGACAAAGATGATTTCGATCGCGATCGGGATATGTGTTTGTTTAAATGGTGGTGCGGGTTAATTTGGAAAGTTAAACAAAGCGCTTTGTTACCTGATTCTGGCTGAGAAATTTGAATACATTGTAGCATCGATGCGACAAAGGCGGTTTGGATCAAGAGTTCATTACCCGACCTTAGTGGTTCCCTAGCATTTACAAATCCTGTTGATGTTTATTGTGACAATAATGGTGCTATTGACAAAGGAACCTAGATCCTGATAAGCGATCGAACACATTCTTTAAGATTATCATCTCATTAAATCTTGAGAGGAGTAAGCGTTAAGATATGCGAGTTCAACTGGAGATAAACAAATAATATTCTTTGATCCATTATTCAAAGCACCACCCGCAAACAAAAGCATGATACGTCATGCTAGGTTTCATAAGTATTAGATACATTGATGAGAATGGGCTAAGCGCGAAGTGGGAGATTATTGTATGGTGCTCTATTTCTCCGTATGGACATGGTATTTTGGTATTTATGAAATTAATTATGTGATGATTTGCATGTTAATTATATATAATGTCCTTGAATAATATTATTATTTATTCTAAATGTCCCTAATCGGTTATTGTTATAGAATAACAATGAATTAAGATTAATTATAAGTTTGATTGATATTCATGAGATGAATATGTGTATGAGATACAAATCAAATTTATATCTATTTATTTAGAGAACAAATATTGGGCCAGGACGATCTTGAGATTAATACATGGATCAAAGTCATAAGTTAATCTCTAATAGTTATTGTCATTAAATCGCGACCGAGATCGCTATAGTTCTCAACATAGGAATATTGTGTTTTGATATAATCAAGCGTTGTCTTGTGTCGGATGACGCTATAAAGGTTATACTTGAACATAATAAGAATTATGTAGTGAGATATGAGCGATTAAAATGGAATTTGTCCCTGCCGTATAGAGAGATATCTGCAAGGTCCTCCCAACAATTGAGGCGAAATGCATGGCCCGGAATTGCTCAAATGAATTGATGGAGATCAATGTCATTTTGTTTAGTCGATCCTAATTGGGTTTGGTAAATCAAAGATAGAGCGATATAAGGTTGACTTTGTCCATGCCTTATATTCTATCAAGATATCATGTGACAAAAGGATTATGTCATTAGCTATATTAAGGTTGTCTCGGATCATGAGCTTTTCATTTAACTTGGGTAGTCATAATGTCTTGCTTGAGGCCACTTATGACTTGTAGGATCAAAATGTGATTTAGGCCTACTGTCAAGGTTAATTGAACCTATAGGGTCGCACATTAAAAACGAATAATAACGGTTATGGTTTTTCACTTTCTGTAGTAATTTAAAATGATGAGATTATTTTAAATTACAAATAACTATAGTCAGTTGTTATTTAGAATTAATTTAATTTTGAGAAGGTTTAAATTTGTGAAAGCAGTTATGTCTTGAGCGATTATGTTTGTGAATTTAAATTGTTATTTAAATTAAATTTAATTTACTGAAAAGTTTAAATTGATGGCTTAGTTTATGTATCTTGAACGGTTATGTTTTGTGAATTTAAATTGTTATTATTTAAAAGATTTTTAAATATATAATAATATAAAATTAAGTTTTGAAGCTTAAAACCTAAACGGACTTATATAGATATATATGAATATATGAGACATATATATTTTGTAGTAGTAAGTCTTTTACTCACGAGAACAACCAAAGCAGGAGAAAGAAAGAAAAACCTAATTTTTGTTTTGAAGGCGAACTGAACTAGCATTCCAGCAAGATCGTTTATTATTTGTTCGTGTGTGGATACTTGTAGAGTGGTCGCTTTTCGGAAAATGACACCTTTGAAGATCGAATAAACCAAGACGCGAACTTACAGAGGAAGCAGCGAATCGATCTAAAAATTAGTTTGGTTTTCCTTCGGTTTTTATAAGCATGTAACTGATCCTTGAAATTGGGTTAAGGGATAAAAATTTTTAAGTTCATTTTGCATTTATGTTCTGTCCAGTTGAGATATTATGCAGTAACCCAACAATGGGGTTTTTGAGTTAGCGACTTGCGCGCGATTACGTGTGTCCATAACACCGAGGAGGTACTCTACTCCATTTCCTTTTAGGTCTTAATTGAGGTCTTATTGTTGCCTTGAGAGTCCTTATGACACAACTTTGCCCATTAGACTGCGGATGAGCTGGGGATGAGTAGTAGTTCTTGGTCCCCAGAGCTCGGCGTGAGAAATCAGCGAACTTAGGATTGTCGAACTATTTTCCATTATCAGACACGAGGGACCTCGGGATCCCGAACCTGCATATTATAGAACGCCAGACGAAGTTGCGTATACGTTCGTGGTGTTACAAGGGTTCGGCCTCGGCTCATTGGTAAAATAGTCCATAGCCCGCAGCGATAAATTTGCATTGGCCTTCCAATGGGCAGGGTCCCAATATATCTAGCCCCCATTGTTGAAAAAGAGCGGGGCTTATGGCGGCGTCAGGATGGCTCGAGATGGGAGATGAGAGATCTGGCATGCTCTTGACAAGCTTGCATTTCGAGCCCGGGTTACATCGGCGTCTTTGAGCATTGTGGGCCAGTAGGATCCCTACCTCAAGGTTTTTCCTGCTAAGGTCTGAGCTTCGATGTGGTTGCCACATATGCCTTCGTGTACCTCCCTGAGTATGTAATTGACGTCTTCCTTCCCTACACACTAAAGAATGGGCGTGGAGAAGCCTCGTTTATAAAGGGTCCCCCGATGAACGGTGAATCTTGCCAACCTTGTTCTAAGTTTGGATCGCCTCTTTGGGTCGGCAGCGATGTTCCTTCCACAGTAATCTAGATAAGTCCGTCCATTTCCGGTTCGGACATCCGCGGGAGACTTCTCCCAGTTGTCAACGTTACTAAGGGTTTGGGGTGTTCGATGGGTGATAGTACTTTGGTCTTCTTGTGAATTTGTTCGCGATTTTCGAGCATCAGCTCGAGAATTCTCTGCTCTTGGTACATGTTTGACCTGAACTAGTATGAATTTTTTAAGCAATTCTCGCACCTTCTTGAGATACAGGATCATCTTCTCACCTCTGGTTTCGTAGGAGTCTTCTATATTTTTTACTACCAATTTGGAGTCGCTGCTCACTTCCAGCTGATCTGCTTCCATGGAATGGGCGAGGTTTAGAATCAACTATGACGACCTCATGTTCGGCCTCGTTATTAGGGCTTGGGCCGAATCGGCGTGTTCCGATCTGCTCCCATTTGGAGAGGTCGGGATCGGACCTGCCTTTACTCCACCCCAGGCATTAGCGGCCCAGATCCATGGAAAATCTCGGATAAATTCGGACCCCAAGTTGGGTGCTTCAGTAGACTTCTGGCGGGGTGAGGAACTCCATGATGAAATCTGCGAGATCTGCCATTTTACTCGCGTCATGGTTTGTACGATGTCAAACTCACTTTCGGCTCACATAACCGGCTTTGTCCCGGTAGCACCGGGTTTTAGTTTATCACGTTATTTGCTAAGCTGGATATTCCAGTTCGACTTGACGGTATGAGTTTGGAAGTAAGGTCGGGTTCTGGATGTAGTTACCAATGCTAAGATCAACTTCTCCATCTTTGGATACCTTTCCTCTGCTCCTCTGGAGCTGTTTGCAATAGTAGGCTGGTTGTGCACCTTGTCAGTTCTTTGACGGTGACTTAGCGGTTGAGAAGTCGAAATGGCGGATGAGAGGTGTGGGGAGTTCTCCCTCGGAAGGGCTTACGGAACGGGGAGAGCTCGGGGTGGGTTTGAGTCAGAGTGAATGCCTCCGCTGCGGCGTGCATCCCAGCTGGAAGGCCTTTTTCAAAACCTGAAGAAAGGCAAAGGCATTTATCATTTGACCTTAGGCATGAGCGACTCAGCGCGGCTATTTCACAATCGGGTTGAATGTCCTTAATGTTTGAGAGATTCAGGCCAAATAATTTGAGGCACAACCCAACATCTTGTCTTTGGTTTACTTCTATTCCTCGGTGTGACTATAAAACCAGAACTTCAGACGGAACTCGAGAAGCGCATTTAGTGAATTTAACTTCATATTGTAGCTTTTCAAGACACAGGGCATATAACTAAGTGGGTTATGTGGAGCTTGGCCTTTACTGATTTTACCAACATGTCATCTATATACCTCCATAGATGCTCCTATTTGCTTTTGGAACATCTTGTTCACTAACCTTTGGTAGGTGGCTCCTACGTTCTTTAGTCCGAGGGCATCACTAAATAATAGTAGGTTCCTTGCCCATGTGAATGAGGTCTTCTCTTGGTCGTTGGGATCCATACTGATATGATTGTATCAGAGAAGGCATCCATGAAGCTGAGGAGTTCATGACGAGGCCCAGTAGGCGTCCAGCGAAATTCGATGAAGTGGGGAAGCTATCTTTTGGGCGAGCCACAGATATACGTGAAATCGATGTAAAAGTCGCCACTTCTGGATTTGCTTTTGTAAAGAACAACATTATTTCTCCCTTTCGAGATATTCTACCTCTCACGATTGCATTTTACAGCGGAGACTTACCAGCCTCTTCATTAATCGCCTTGTCTTTCTGAGGCGAAACTCCTTCTCTTTTGTTTGATCGGTTTAAAGGATGGACTGACGTTTAGCATGTGGGTGATCACTACCGGGTCGATTCCGCCCATGTCTTCCTGTTTTCAGGCGAATACCTCTATGTTCTGCGTTAAAAAACGGATGAGAGGGCTTTTGATGTCTTTAGCTAGCTTAGATCCTATGTAGACAAGGTTGTAACGCCTAAAAATACCTAAATTTTAATAATTTTGACATATTAAATTTATAGATTAGTAGGCCAAACTTGGGTTTCTGGAAAATTGATAAATTATGAAATATACAAATTGAAAAAGTGAGCATATGATTTAATATTATAATATTTAAAATGAGGAAATTGATCGAACCGAGAAATAGCAAGTGAAAAATGGCAGCGTGAAAAAAATTGTAAAATGAGGACTAAGGGTCAAATGATAACTTAAGCAATGTGAAATAAATGATAAATGATAAGGAAAGTGAAATAAAGAGTTAGAATGTCAAAAATGGAAAATTGGATTTATTGAGTGGCCAAACAAGGCCTTATGAGGATTAAGTGACTTAAGACAAAAATGAGAAATGAGAAATGGGTGTAGGCGAGCAGCCCTTACACTTAGAGAATTTAAAAGACCAAACTTGGTCTTAGATGCTCAGTGAGCAAATCACGTTTTGAGGAGAGGGAAGGAGAAAGGAATTGAAAATCTAGGGTTTGCAAGGAGTGGCTTTGGTGGGCTTTGCTTCCCATTTCTTGCTCCTATGAGACAACCTGACATCTGAAGGAGATTTGAAGGAAGTAAGGTAAAGAAAAATCAAAACCCTAACCTCATTCTTTTGATTTGGAGTTGGGTGAAAAGCTAACTTGAGGGAAATGGATTTTATTGAGTCTAAACCACATTTGGGTTGTTTGGGTGGATTCCATGGTGGATTTTGATAAGGAATGAGTGGAGAAGATTAGTGGAAGAAAAATGAGTGAAAATGCCAAAATCAAGCATTTTGGGCAAAAACCCGTAAGAAAGGGTGTCTGCCGTCACCGTTGAGTTATCTGCAGGTATCGGGATGTAGTGGGCAATCGATACCAGTACCGCTCAAACTGTATGCAGTACCGGCAGGTGAACTGGCCGATGCAGGTCTGCAGAGGCTCACTACTACTTCGACAGCACTGTTTTGCTTATTTTGCGCGGGTTAAGTCCGTGTTCGTATCTGAATTTAGGGACCAGAAGCGATTAATGGGGGTTCAAATAAGAATGAGACTAAAGTGAAAGCGATACCGTACCTATGTGAGGCGGCGATGTCGTTTAGTATGATTATTTCGCTTAACCACTAAGAGTGAAGAATTTGTATTTGACTAGGTGCGGGTGAGGCGACAACGACCTAGAGTTGATATCGAAAAAGAAAGGAATTGATAATTGGTTTTGTTCTTTTGTTCCCTATTTGTTCTCGGTTGTTCTCTATATTTTTGAAATATATATATATATATATATATCGATTTGAATTATTAATTTGGAAATGCTTGTCAAATATCTGCATGTATACGTGTATTTGAACTATAAGAAGTGAGGTATTGCCAAGTAACTTGATTTGAAGTGTAATATTGAATGACCGACATGAGCGGGATTCACTGCGAATTTGTCATGAAGGTAATCGTGGTGTTGAATGTGGAATCGCGTTTGCTCTGCGGTGTGAAGCGAGACGGGATTAATTAAGCGAATGCGCCGTGAATGTCGACTTCTATAGCCGTATGTGAGATGGTAATATTGAATGTGAGAACCACATTGCTACGAATGACAAACAAGACGAGGTTCTGCATGAATGCAGCCATTGAATGCGACTTCTATAGCCATATGTGAGGATTGGTAATATTGAATGTGAAACCACATTGCTACTTGAATGACAAACAAGGCGAGTTTACCAAGCCCCGAATCACATCGTGAATGTCGACTTCTATAGCCATATGTAAAGATGGTAATATTGAATGTAGAAACCACATTGCCTGCAGACTGACAAACAAGGCGGGATTCTATTTGAATCTGTGCGTGAATAATAAACTTCTATAGCCATATGTAAGATGGTAATATTGAATGTGAAACCACGTGCTCTTGAATGACAAGCGAGTGAGATTCACGGCGAATGCATCGTGAATGTTGACTTCTACTTAGCCATATGTGAGATGGTAATATTGAATGTGAAACCACGTACTCACTAGACCAAACAAACATGACGAGTTACTGTGGGTGGCCGTGAATGTTGACTCTATAGCTATATGTGAAATCACAAATAGAAGCGAAAAATGATATAAAAGTCTTTAGCATAGTATCTTTTACATTACGGACATTATAAAGGCATTATTTTGATAAATGCATGATATATATATTGAGCGAAATGGAGATAGAAGCATATAGAAATACTAAGCATGAAAATACTTAGCGTATTGTTATCAATGCGCTTGATCTCAGAAGTGATAGACGGTGAAGCAAGACCCAGATCGATAGCTGAGTGTAGAGAAAGATTGCGGGTATGCTCACGTCATATGCGATTCACTGCATTTCTTTCGAACATTGATATTTTGTAAAACAATTTTGAGATTACGAACCATTTTGTAAAAATGCATTTCATTGTTAAGTGTAAAATGTTATGGAAGCACTTGAATGAGGAAATACTTAGTGTAATTAAAAGTCTAAAATGGATAACAAAAACAAAATGTTTTGAGAAGATAATTGAAAATATCGAATGCTTAGGACTCTGGCTTAGATGCGCCAACTGGTTGATGCGGGATTGGTCGCGGCAACTTGAAAAGCAAAAATTTAATAAAAGATAACTAAAAGAATTAAGCGGGCGTCCGGATCCGCGAAATGTGCTAAAAGGGATTTGATTAATGGCTTCGGTAGCGTCCTCGGGCTTCGGTTGGATCAGCCCGGCCGGGTCGGTCGGGCTCGGGGAGTCGCTACAAGGTGTTAAGCTGATCGCGTTTGTATAGGCTCTAATTCTTCTGAGGGCGCAGGTCGGGTGCTCACATCGTCTCGCATGTCGAGCTCATCCATATTGATGTTGTCGATCGTTTTTTGCTTCATTGAAGCCGAGTAACACTCCCTGGCTATGCGTTGGTTTCCTTAGACCATTCATACTCCATTTGCAATTGGAAATTTGATAACCATGTGATAGGCGGAGGGATGGCCCGCCTGGGTATTGAGAGGGCCTACCCGGTAACATGTTGTAGGCACATGGGGCGACACTATGAAATCTTCTTTGTTGTTTTTAGCCTTTACGGCATGGGGGTCTCCCAAAGTGAGCACTAGCTGAATCGACCCCAAGGGCAGCACTCTTTCTCCAGAGAACCCACGTAGGCAGGCGTTGATTGGCTCTAGCTTCTCCCTTCCAATGTCTATTTTGTCGAAAGCCGATGCAAAGATGATGTTGGCCGAGCTTCTATTAATGAGCAAGGACCACATGGATCGTTTATTGGCTACTACGGCTTTTTTATCGCAGAGTGGATCATCATGGGGATGTTGGCGGCCTTCTAATGTTCAGAATACGAAGGTTATGGTAGTACCGCATTGGGAATTTTGGATACGGCTTGTACTTCTAATGTTTCCCTTAGTCTAATGCTGCGTAGGTGGGCCTTCACGAGGTTGAAATTTGGACTCTCAGCCTCCTGCAAACCCTTCGAACACATTAGTTTCTCCCAGCGAATTTGGTCTTGAAATTTGGGGATTGGTGACGAGGTGGTGGTATTGGACTTTGTTCTTGCCCATACGAGGCCACGTAGCGGCGAGATGTCGGGTTGGATGGGTATTGATCTCTTTCCTCAGTTGGATGCGGAGTCCGAGTTCGTGTCCATGATCCACTATGGAACTCACCGGTGTTGGTATTGTCTCTTTTCTTTGGAGTGACTTCATTTTGGATGGCCACCTCGAAATTTTCATGTTGCGCCGTAGGACTGTGACACTAAGGCCGTCCCGAGGGTGTATTAGGGGTGAATCTGGCTGTACTTGACTCGGTGAGGTGGTCCCAGGTGGTCTCTAACGTTCCCTCGTCTTCTTGGGGACCACTCTCTGTTTTCTCTGTTCCTCTTTGGGGATTTGTCCTGTCGCTGCGCCTCCACAAGGTTTCGATTTCCACTTTTCTTGTCGCCCACTGCTCTTTTCCTTTTGAGTGAAGAGCTCCTTTACTTGGATAAGAGGGCTTCTTCACCGTTGATATACTTCTTTGTTTTGGCGAGCACGACGGTGTTTTTGGCTGAGAGGCACCTCGGCAGTATTCGCGGGGTTCTTTTTGAGATAGAACATTGAATCTTTCATTTGCGCGCCAGCCTCTGCAGTAAGAGCGGTAATGGCGAGCACCGTCGGAATATCCACCTTTAACGGCTTTGCGTTGAATCTTTGGACATATGACCTTAGGCTCTCCTACGAGCTTTGCTTTATGGTCAGAAGGTGATAACTTGGCTTCCTGTACGTCCTTTCTCTGATAAAGTGGGAGACGAATGCGATGGAAAGCTTTGTGAATGATGAGATGGAGGCGATTGGGATGCAAACCGGGCGATCTTTGGGTACTTTAGCGTGATAAGCGAAGGCTGCGCCGTATGGGGTCTTGATATCGGTGCGACTCCATCACGGTTCTTATATGTATTGAGGTGATCGATGGGGTCTTTCGATTCAGTCAAGCGTTTCAATTTGCGGCGATGCAGATTTTCTTGGGAAGAGGGAAGTGCGCGACACCATTTGGTGTGAGCGGGGATCAGGTTTTTATACCAAGGCGTCCATAGAGACTGGAGTTCGGCCCTTTACCACTTCCTTCATGTGGTCGAGGTCTTGTTGGATGTCGCTTGAACCTCTTGCTCCTGACAGCTCACACTGTTTCCTGCTGATAAGGGATGGGTCCATTGCCTCTATTGTCCCTACCATGCCTCTCCTCGTTGCGATTCTCTCCAGGGGGCTTGTAAGGGTCATCTTTCCACTAGACATTTAATTTCTCACTCTCAAATCTACAGCTACCGAGGAAGGGTTGAGGTATTCTTTGTTCTTCTTGGATATGGGGTTTTAGCCTTCGGGCTGTTGCTCCTCCCCAGGGCGTTGCATTTCATACACGGTGAGTTCTTACAGCTACTCTCAGCCAGGACGTTGGTTGGTGAGACGGAGCGCCTCCATCTCCTCGGTATTGGCGTGCAGAGTTTCTAGTGTGTACTCCAGGGAGGGTCGATTTCATCTATATTAAGCCTTGCTAATCTTGCATCCTTGGGAGATTGGCGTGGCTCACAGCGTGATTTCCCGAGTCAATACCATCGGTCAGTGAGAGATCGACTTTGTTATCTTTGTTATAAAGGAATTGTCCGTCCACAGAACTGACCTTGAATAATGATGCTTTTCAATAGAAATTGAGATTTGGAGGCAGCGGGATCTTTGGCGTCCGTATTTCTGGTTGAGGCTTTTTCTGAAATAAAAACAAAAGGATTGTGGGGATCGGATTGCCTCTCTGATGCTAAGTCGATTCTTTCCGGTGGAAGAATATGTTGCTTAGGGAATGAGTTTTGTCGCGTGCCTTCCCAGCGATGGGGTGGCACGGCGGTATTTATAATGGGTGATCATGATAACTTTCCTAGTTGGATGATGATACTGAATGATATCTTTCCTTATTGGATGATGATGCGATATCTTACCCATTAGGTGAGAGATTTTTTTCCTTATCGTTGACTGATTAATAAGGGATAATTGATGTGTAATTATTAGGAAATATCCTACTTCCCTAATCGGTGGAGATTTAATTAGGGAAATTGGGTATTTTCCTTTAATGCGGATTCTTTAGGTTGATTATATTATCAACCTTTTGAAGGGGTGAATTGGACCCTCGTTTGACATGGGATGTAAATCGAGGGCGAAACAGCCCAGTCTTTAGGCTGCTCCTTAATCTCCTTTTAAGCTGCGTTTGGGCTCTCGTGTTAAGGCCTGCATTGCTTTTGAATTTTTCTTCCTTTCTTTTTGTTCTTTGTGGTGTTTCTTTAAAAGAAAATACCTTGAAAGGATAAATAGAGCAACTTTAAAAAAGTATTAAGAGACGACATGAGTTACATAAGCTCAAGAAAATGATATGCGTTTAGGTGTCTAATGATATTACCTGAATAATCGTGCAGCAGTTGTTTGGACTTTTATTGCATCAATGGCACGATGTGAATCTGTAAAAGGGGCGATTTGGCGATGTATGGCCGTCGTCTCTTGATGATTAGTGATAAAAAATAGAAGATGAAGCGAAAGGATTTAAGCGGTTAAATTCTTATCGCCCGCCATGAGGATGTACGATTTATAAAGTGGTTAATGAATGTTTTGATTTTGGAAAGAAAATGTATTAATATTAGGGATAAAATCTTTTTTTCCTTATCAAGGATTAATTTTTTCTTATTAAAGATTAATCTTTTAGTGAAATAAGGGATTTGAAAATTGGAAATTTTGCTTCAGAATATTGCATTATAACATTCATGTGAGCTTAGCGTATGCGATGGATGATTCATTCAGAACTGGAAATTTTGGAAGCGGACCGAAAGTCACGAATCAAAGTCATGGGAGGCATCTCCAGAACTTCTTTCTAGAGTTATCACATTGGATGGTAAGTAGGCAAACCATTTCTGACGTGGGCTAAGCGACCTTGGCCCCATTAAAGTAATGGAGTGCAAAAGAAGCGTGATACGTCTGGCAGTTTTGACAATGCCTTGTAAAATAATTCTTTAAAGTTCAAAAGTAGAAGATCATCTCTAAGTTTGTATATCTTGATGGGCATTCCATGTCCGCTCCATATTCACACAACTTATATTGAAGAATTTAGAGGAGAAATTAGGGTTGATAGCTGTGATTTTTTTGAAGGCAGCTCAAAAGATTACGTCCTGGCTTCTCTGTTTTCCTTTTTAGTTCTTATTATTAAAAACCGGCAATAAAATATCTTCTGATATGTATTACTAAATTGTTTCAGAGCAAATTTAACCAATGATTAAAAAAAGGACGAAAAGAAGAGAGTCGAATTAGAATCCGTATAGAAGGTAGCTTTAAAATTTCTAATTTAGAAAGGCTTGATTTTAAAAATTTCAGCGAGTTTTTATATCATTAAATGATGATTTTATGCTTTTTAAGATATATTTGATTAAAATTTTATCTGTATCTTATGAATGTAAAAAATAAAATCACCTTATCCTCATATCAGGACCAACTTTTTTTTATCAAACTGGACGGCTGGGACCCTTTAGAAAGGGAGAAAGAGATTGTGAGGAAACGATGGGTAGTAGTGGTAATGACAAAGGAGGGCATTAAAGAAAAAAGGAGACGAGGGCATTAAATGCAGAGAAGACGTTAGTGTTGGTGGGTGTTGAACTGTTAAGGAGGCGTGGTGTGGTCCAGAACTGAGAACTGGGGACGGACAGTGGGCCTGGGCCCATGTAGCTTCACACTTATAGCTCATACATACAACTTTTTAGGCCTCAAATGTCTCTTTACGTAGACAGAAAGAAAGGGACAATTCGTGTTCTAGTTATCTCCATCCGGTAGGCCCATCCATCAATACTTGGATGCAAATCCACCCTTTCTTCTTCGTACATGCCCTACATTGTCTCACCCTTTAACTTTTCTCACTTCGTTTTGAGTTGTCCTTAGGTTACCACATCAATTAACATTAAGAATTACCAAGAATCTCTTTTGTCTTTTATCTTTGCTCTTTTTCCATTTTTTTTTTCTTTTTAAGAAAAAAGAGATTTAATTTACTACACCTTTTAAAGCCCAAACAACTATTCCACGAGGTGTACCTGAAAATACCCTCAATTATGAATCATTTTCTACTTTGAGAATTAAGATGTATTGGATGACACAGACTGCAATTATTGCTAAAAGAACTGTGATTAAGTGTTGAGTTGACTCATGTCCAATCACTGACCTGAACTGGCCCACCAACTCTGGGAAGAAAGTCCTCTTCGATTGGGTTGAGTGCTTATTGGTGTGAGCTCAATTGAGATCAGAGAGGCCCCAAGAATTCTCAGCTCACATAAATCGAAGCTCGAACTCAAAATTAAAAAGAACCAAAGTATATTAATTTGTAGAGCCCTCGCCCTTGATCAATGTCGGTTAAAGATGACAGACTAGACATTTAGGAGGAGAAAAAAAGGAAAAGAAATCGCATGGATTGACAAATTGAAGTCAGCCATTATTGAATCAATCGATTTAATTTTGGTTTTTGTTTTATATAAATCTTGGTATCAGTTTATAAAATACAAAAACTATGGTTTCTATTTATTGATAAAAAATAATATTAAAATGATAAAATAAAATGTATATAATATATAATATTAGTATAATTTTGTATAATATATAATATTATTTTCCATATATATATTATAGTAAATATAAAATATATATATATATAATATATAATATTAGTATTGGATATCATATATCGGTTTTTTGATTAACGGATGTATGATTAATTGGAAAAATGGTTAACCAAATATTGACATGGTTGGATTAACGAAATCATGCTTACCCCTAGAAATTTAAATGGCTGAATCCACCAGGCCCATACCTAGTTTAAGCTGGGCCGCAAGCGGGTTTGAGTTGGACCTAGTCCAACTGGGAGCTCTATGGTATTTTTTTTTTCTGCCTAAGAGAAGAAAGGTTTGAAAGGTCTAGCGTGTACTTTATATCTAATGATATATAAGGGTGGTTTGTTTGGTTGATTTATTTTCTGTGTATGAGTTAGTCTTGAAGTTTCAAAGAAGAGAAGAACATTTAGAACCAAAAGCATATGTAAAACTCCCTTTAACATCCTATAAACATATAGAAAACTAAAATTATGTGCAGCTTTCAACATTCTATTGATGTGATTTAGTTAGAGTTTGAGATTTGGTGGGTTTGATACGTTAGTCCAAGCCTCTTGCTAGAGTTATGTAAACTTTTTTACACTTCACTAATGCTATCAGAAAAGAATGTGGCTTATTTTATTTAGGTTCCAACACATTATAATTGTGAGGATACTGCATTAAATATATACAAGGCACATCTCATTGTATTAGAGTTGAGTAACCCGAATATTTTCTTAATGGACATAAAATTTCATAGTGCAATAATATAGAATTTTTTTGTGGATCTATAGTGATAACAAAATATTTTTTGTCGATCTATGCAATAGACCAAATTCAGTGGCTTTATTCCTGTAATATAGATCTATGCTATTATTTATCCTGTAGGAGGAATGGTAGCTTTATTCATGTAATATAGATCTCTTCACTGTCATGGTAATGTCTATAAATATATGATATATTTTAGAGTCGGAGGTTTTGATGTTTTCAGTTTTTCCAATTCACTTGATGTTTCCTATGATATATACAAGGATCGAATATCGAGTAAATAAGGATATATCGGTAAGAGTGGATTTACGAAATATCGAAAATATCGATAAAATATCGGTGGATATTTTAAAATATCGGTTATTGGAATTTTTCGTATTTAATTATATAGATTATGAAAAATGATTCATATTATCTTAATTAAAGGTGATTAAAATCAAATGGACTAGTAATTATTAAATTAAATATGTTATATTTAATATATTATTAGAATATTATTATGTTAAAGAGATATTATTTATTTATTTTGTTATTATTATAAATATTATGTAGATAATATGAGGAGATTCAAAATATTATATATTATAATTTTAAAAATTTTAAAATGAAATGTTATTTTATTTCTTTTTCCTTTTCAAATTAATACTGATTTAAAAAATATTATAAGTTATAATCGCAAAATAAAAATAAATAAAATATTGCAAAGAGATTATGAACAAAAATAAATAATAAGATAATATAAAAAAAGTTCTATTTATATATAATAAATACGTGATAGGCACTGTGGTTGGAGGTGGCTTTTAGGCATTTTAGATTGGGTTCAGCTTACTTTAAGCAATTTTTCGCTATTTTTAGATGGGGAAAAATCGCGATTTTCGGGAAAATATCGGAAAATCGTGATTTTCGGGAAAATATCGAATCGGCGATTTTTCGTTTTTTCTTTTAGATTTTCGCTTTCGAAAATTGTTCCAGCCCGGCCAAAGAACTAATTTTTATTGAAAATCGATGTTGATTTTTAGTCCTTGAATGCTCTCACTTTTGTTATGGAATAGTAGATTTTTACTTCTCTATTTGTGGTTTTCTTTCTTTCTATGATTTTCACGTAAATTTGTACGTTTTTTTTATCATTTTTTTTGCCAAATCTTGTTTTTCATAAAAATATTAAATGTTATAATCGTTGCTTAAGGGTCATCTTACATATGTCCTATTTGTATCATTGGCATTTGTCTCGAATTATAATGTCTTAATTTTATATATCATTTAATGGTGACAGGTAATGTCTTATGTTGTGCCTTTACGATTCCCTCATTCAACTTCTTATTTTCCTATGTGAAAGATTTGGTACTAGGCAAGTCGTTAGACATCATAATAAAGTGGGGGCATATTCAAGGAGATGTGATGTGAGTCGTTAGACTCTTTGACACCCCGAACTTGAAGGTTACTCACCATGGCTATTTATTATGGAACCTAAAATCCACCATATAAATGACCATAATTAATCAAATCTATAACATAAGTAGTTAGACTGTTGCCTTAGGTAGATAGAAATTAAAAATTAGAGTATAAATATAATTAGATGATACCAAATCGTAATTCAGAACTAACTGAAAATTATCAATAATAAAATAAAAATTAAACCCAACCTTTTGAATAAAACATCTAGAAATTATGATTAAGTCCTTAAACTATCAATTTAAGATTATCAGTCTTAAACATTGGTCCAAATAGAAACACTCTTCCTATCTTGGTAAGTAGTTATTGTTATTATTATTTGTATATGATGATTAAAATAATAGAAATAAATCACTTAATAACTGAATAAAGAGAATTAGTTCAACAACAAAGGTCTAAGTACAATGCAAAATAAAAATTTGGGAACATATTACATTTTTTCCCTAAAAACTAGGTATCCATAAGTAACATAATTTTATTTATTTTATCTAATTAAAAAAAGCATAACATATTTTTTTATATTGAATTGATATTAAAATAAATTATATAAATAAACATTTTATTATGATATACCAACAATAACAGTAATATAGTTTTAAAAAAAGAGGAAATAAGAGTAATATAAATAGCGGGACATGTAGTTGTAGGAAGTGGCACCGTTGATCATGACAAATAAAAAAATGTATCAAAAAAAATGTTACTTGATGGATTCTAAAGAAGTTAACCATTTTTATGTTTTTGAGGTTTAGTAAGGATGTATAAATCTGTTACACTATTGATGTCTACCTAAAATAATATAGGTCATCACCCACAGCTTAATTTACACCTAATATAGCTTAATCAAGAAAAAAAAAGGTAGTATGTAGATATCTAAAAGCTACTTCTATCTACATAAAATAACATACTCCTAATTTTGGAGTGGTAATAAATTGATTAATACCTAAATATACGTTTATATTTATAAAAAAAATCAAAATCAAAACTATATCCCCTTACCCTCGTTTATCCCTTGTACAATGAAATAGAAGTTAATTATGAATTTAAGGCTTTGACATGACATATGCCTTTTGGGCGACAAGCCCTCATTTCTTTGCAATTGTTTTTTTTTTTTTTTTGAAAAACCATTTCTTTGCAATTGTTGGATTCATATGATATGCTGACTGTGAAGGCATTGGAATCTTTAAATATTATCAAGCACCAAGCAAATTGCTCTTCTTCGTCCGAGCCAGCAATCACTTGTCTTCATGGTATCTTTTGGATAGTGAAGTCCACAATCATTTAGACAAGAATCAAGCTTTTCCAAATTGTTTAATTTCTATGTAAGAGAATCAAAATAAGTTTGCGGACCAAAGTTATATAGCTATAAACTTATTTTGTTTATTAATTTAGATTTTTTATTTTATTTTCTATCACAGTTATAAAAAAACCAAACTAAAGTTTCACTAAATTTCAAAGAAATCATATTTAGAAAAAGGCTTTTACTAAAAGTCGTTTTAAAAATCGAATCGATTGATTGGATCGTCAATTGATGAATTTTTGATCCAATTCCAATTCAATTCGACTATTATTTAATCATTGATTTGACTTTTAAATCGGTTCGATTTTTAAAACATTTACTATAAGTTAATTTAAAAAAAAAAATAATAAATAACTTTTTAAAAAAAAATTAAAAACATTTTTAGAAATAGGAAAAACCTTTAATAATATTGAAATTTTATTTATAATTATTCTAGAGAAATATTTGATAACTAATTTTTTTAATAAAACATTTTAAAAAAATTAGACTTCTTCTAAAACCACTTTAAATAGAAATCCGAACAATCATAATTTTATACCATATTTGATGAAACGAAAAAAGTGCGTCTTGTATTTGTAAATTGTATTTACCACTAATTTTAGATCTCACTTAAGTAATAAAGAGAGAAGAGTGAATTTCGGGAGGTCCAGGTTGAAAAAAGTAATATAAAAATAAGAACAAAAAGTATTATAATAATATAATGTAAAATGAATATAGTAAAAAAAAAAAAATACACCAGTTTGAATGTTTTATTCCCTCAAAAATTTATTTATATTTTATAAATAATATATAAATTAGGAACTAAATTTGGCATAAACTTTGGGGCCAAAATGAATTAGGAGTGATTGGAGGTGACATATAATGAAGACACAAGTGATGACCCGAATCCCCTTTAAAACGCACAAATGTCGGACACAGTGGGGTGGAGAATATTGAAGATTCGGTAAAGTAGTAATGCTTCGACGCAACAGCAAGCAATCCTTTATCTGTGAGTACCAGCCTTTAATTGGTATTGATTGGGTCACACAGCAGAAAGATTCTTCAATATGGGATGTGTAGTTTTCCACCATAATCCATATCCTCTCGCTAATGGTTTGAATATTCTGGGAAATTTTGGGAAAGCAATTGGAAATCGTCTTATTATATACCATGATGGTAGGAGTTCCAAAGGATTAGACAAATATGTTGTAGTCATCAAATTTGAAAATTCTTTCCCACTTTTTCCTATACTCATGCGTAAATGATAATGTTAGCCTTTCAATATTTTAAACAAGTTTTATCCGTGGTGGAGGCAACACTGATTAGATCAATCTGTGATTTTTACAAGAATTATTTTTATTGAAATTGCTTTCCCTTCTGTTAGGCATTTTACTTTCACGATTAGAAATTTGTTCAGATTTGTTTGAAAAGCATGGACACGTTATTTGACCATAAACAAGGATGAGTAATTTATTTTTTTTCACTACCAAATTTATGCCAGGGGACTATAAAATCACGAGATTTCATAAAAAAACAAGCCCTGAAAAAAAAAAAGAAAAACTTGATTTCAAAATAATGCTAAATTTAGTGTTACCTTAATATATGCTTTCGTGCCATAAGAACGTAGTTGTTTATAACGCATCTGATTTTATTTTTAAGAAGGTTAAAACAATAATAGTTAATAACAACTTCAACTTGAAGTAAAAAATTGTAAATACTAACTACTATTTTAATCATTTTTTTTTCAAAAAAAATCAAAGCAATAATCACAGACTGTGATTTTAAATTTAAATTTAATATTAAATTCATGATTTTTGAAATTTATTTTAATTTGCTAAAACTTTATTAATTAAATATAATTTCAAATGGTTGAAAATGAAGTAAAAATATTTTTATATTGAAATGAAAATATCAATTATTTAATTTCATATATTATTATTAATTTAAATAATCGCACAAATAGCATTATCCTCTAACTCTGTAGCCTTCATTTTCTCAACTTTAAATTTAATTTACGTATATTTTAACTGTGAAGGGTGATTTTTATCGATCTTGTGTCATTTAAATGCGCTATTTTATATTTTTACCGATAAGTGATTCTTACGTACATTATATAGGTTTATATATATATTTTTTTGTGATTTAGTTGCTCGGCTATGCGCGTGATTAATAAATCGTGGCTGTGGCGATGTGATTATAGTCGCCTTTGTGAGCGTGTGGTTGTCGTCGTCTTGGTGCAATAGGTGGTTGTGTTGTCTTAGTACGACGGTTTGATTTTCGTCGGTGTTTATTTGTATTTGGACAGATAGGCAAATGAAGTATATATTATTAGAGAGACAATCGAATGAAACAATTAGTTAGTATCTTCACGTAAGCGGAATTAAAGGTATTCTGATTCTGATAGTAATATAAAATGTGTAGACTCAGTATTAAATGTATATCTTTTAGTCATTTCACTTATCATTTTATTAATCTCAGTTAGTCTAATGTCTTTATATTTTAGTGGGTTGATTTTATGTTCATCAGTGTGATTGTGGGTGAGATTAAATAATTATTTACTCTAAAATAAATAAAACAAATCACCTAAAATTATCAAAATGTGGGATGATCTGATTCCCATAAAGAATCCCGCTAATCGATGTATTTGATCATCTTTTTTTTTAAAAAAGTAAATGTCACGCCCCGGAACCCGCTCTCGAAGCATGACAATAATTTCATACTAAACATCATTCTCTTATACTTTATAGACGCGTTTTAAAGTCATTAGAGCTCTTTGAGTAGAAGTGAACAATATATATATATATATATATATATATATATATATATATGCTATATATATATATATATATATATATATATATATATATATGATTGAATAGATAGATTACAATAAAAATGTTAAAAAGTATATGTGGATCCTGTATTTTTTGCTATTATGCGCTTCCCACTAAAAAGGCGAGATTCGTTTTTATTTCTTTGGAAAACCATTTTAAATATGGTTTTGGAATCGCCAATTATTTTTGTTTTATTTTAAAGGGAAAAGAAAGAAAAATAAGAAGAAAAAACGCTAAATGTGATTCACGATATTAAGAAAATGAATTTAGGAAAAGCGAGTTTATGTCTAGGGGTCGATTCTTTGCATGAGAAGGTACGATGAAAGTGTAACACCTTTCTAAGCTCCTAAAGTCGAGTCTTTACTAAACAAATTAAGGAAAATACTGCTTTTGGCTAATCGATCAATAGATACCAAAGACAAGCAATAATGATACAACAACAAATCAAACATGTATAAATGAATACAGATAAATAAATAAATAAATAAGTGAAGTCATATGAGAAAAATGTGTACCTGAGCGGATAAATCAGAAACAATATCAATTAAAGAAACAATGTTAATGTATTAATAAAATATAAAATATTCAAAATTAGGTTATAGATTAGATACCAAATTCTTTATTCAAAGGAAACATGAATGTCATTACCAAGCCATTTATCTTTTACAAATTATCGCAAGATTCCATTTGTTAGATTGTATAATTAATCATGTGATTGAAATTTTTGAAAAACTGATATGAAATTGAAGTTATGAAAATTTGGGGATTTTTAAATAAAATTTGAAATTTGAAAATTTTGAATTAGGTATTTGAAATTGGGACCTTGATTTAAAAATTGAGAATTTGAAAATTTGAAACTTGAGAATTTGAAATTGGACATTATGAGACTTTGAAATTTGAGATTAGAGCAATTGAATTTTGAAATTATGGTATTTGGTTTTATAAATTGAGAATTTGAAATTTTGAATAAATTAAGGGTTAGATCTTGTTGGGCTAGAGATTTGGCAAAAGGGTATGTTCAAAGGACTTAAGGGGTTGGCAAAAAAGGATATAAGTTTAAGACAAAATAAGATGATATAATCAAATTCATAACTAATAATAATAATGAAATGTATAATGCTGATATTGATAAATACATGAGATAACACCGGACACATAAGAGAGTAATAAAAGTGCCCAAAATAATTAGAGTAAAACATAGATGAGTGAAGTAAATATAAGGCATAATTTAAGTGCATATTAATAACTTGAGTGATATCAAATAATCAGCGTCATAAATATGTGCAACGCATGAGAGATTGTGGTGATGAATGAGAGTGAAATAGAAGGGTATTTATTGATAAACATATAGTTAATCTGAAGCAATAAACCAAAAACCTATACTTGGTACAACTAAAATGCCAAATCATAAACCCATATTTTAATACAACTATGATATCCATGTCACATGCAAAGAAGAGTATATACCAAAGCATAATACGCGCCCATTAGGGTTTTGAATAGGCCATGACCCACTCACCAAGCCCAAAGAAGAAGCTGGCGCCAGCAATGCCCGGGCCCTCGGCCCCTCGGTACCGACCCCAAACGAAGGCCACGCCGCTAGGTCGAGGGCGATCTTGGATGAATTAGAGAGGTCGGTATCATATAGTCAGTTGTATTGTGATACGAGAAAATAGAATAACCCACAACGAAGATATCATCCTACCAATCCAACGAATCTTATCGATAAGGAAGGAAAATAATAGCAGATCATCACCGGTTGGATCTCCTCGATAGGAAGGAAGATTATCTGAATAACTTGACTCTTTCTAAATCCATTATCAAATCGTCGATGAAAAAACCCATCCAATAGGAGCAAATCCCTGGTGCGATTACAGGCCCGGTTGGACATCTACTATAAATACATAGCCACCACAGTGATGAAGTCGCACTCTTAGGCGCATGCTCATGCCTTGATATATTCGCCCTGGCGTCTCTTTATATAGGGAAAGGCGACTTAGGCATCGGACGGCCACGGGCAAGCCCTCGCCGACCCCCTTCTTCCTTGTTTTGCGGCGAGGTGCCACGTCCAGGAGCACAACGGATCAGCGGTGCAGCGATCCACCTTAGTCCGAGGAAGATCGAGACGCCTGCATCCCGACCCCTGAGCAATCAGGAGTCGGCCCGAGGCGACCCTCGCACGCTCAGGCCAATTCAGGTTAAAAAGGCATCATCGGTTGGCGCGAAATGCGTGGGGCGGCCGGTTCCTTTATAAATATAGCCCGGAATTCCTGATTCTTGATGGTGACCGGGGAACACAAGCGAACAACGCTAATCCGCCCAGGATACGGGGATCATGGACGGTATGAATAGTGGGCCTCAGATCATTAGGAACAATGCAGTAATCTGACCAAGTGGGCGCTCGCCTCGTCGATCAACGCTGATGAGAGAGTTAGAACAACACCGGGCGAGATGCAACTCCACGGGGAGACCTGACCAGATTTCGGGAAGGTCATAAGTTTTGCGTGAGGGTAACCTGGTCACGACATTCCCGGTGTGAAACGAGCCAGTCCGGCCCGAGCAGGGGCCTGGGACTACAAATTGGCGCCCCGGTGGAAGAAAGCAGACATCTCCGGAGGACATGTGAACGAAGAACTACCCTCATCTCGGCCCGGAGGCGAGGGGAGAACAATCATGGGAAGCGAGAGGTTTAGGCCCATATGAGGAACTCGGCCGTGTGAAGGAGGTGGTTAAAGGATGCGCCCAGACACTAAGGACACCTTAGTGCAATGGCTGAATCACACTTCAGTAGAGGTGCTACGTTTACCACCTTCCGGTAAATTGATACCACGAGTGATCGATGGAATAAGATCAGTGACCCGCCTCGTACTTACAAAAGTAAATGGGTTACATGGGTATCGGGACCACGTGCGTGCGAGGGCTTTTGTTGCCACGCTCGAGGGCCAGAGCCTTGGCACGGTTCGATAGAATTCCACCTTCATCAATCTCTTCATTCGGAAGAACTATCCATTGTGTTCGTCTCCCCGCTTCATCGGGACGGGACGTCTGGAAAACCGGGGTCACCATCTATTGGCTGAGTCAAGCGGGGCTCGCGGGGAAAGAAGTCAGAATCTACGTTACCAAAGATTGACAGAGTCCACGAAGATAGACATGCAGATGAAAGAAATTCATAATCTTGTACATTGATTCTTGGGTTAGGAGTGCGATCGAAGGATCGATGTTTTCCATCTCAAAAACCCTCAGCGAAAACATGGCGAGGTGCTGCAAAAAGTAAGTATATAAATGGCGAAGAAGCCTACGCCTCCGAAGAGCTCCTCCACCCATAAGAGAGAAGAGTGGAGCAGAACTTTCAAATGACGGGGGCCCGAGCCCCGAGACAAAGCGACCAAGAAGGATCTCCAAAGAAAAATGAAGAAGCGATCCCAGCGCGGCAACCTCGAGAGATCGTGGGTCACAGCAGTCCTAGGGGCGGCGGCGTTGTCGCCGTCTCTTCCACCCCGGCGGCCTGGTGGTCACGAGTCTGTAGCGAGTCTGAAAGCGAACAATTCACGAGATGACCTTCGGATGAAGTCAGATCCTACAGCAAGAGACAACTCCAAGTACTGCGAGTTCCATAGGGACTACGGACATCGCACGAGACCATTTGCACTCTGACTCAAAGAGAGAAATAGAGTACACTTAATACGGCGCGGATACCTCAGGCGTTCCATATCTCAGAGAATGTCGGGCCCGAGTCGGGCTAGAATCAAGCCTAGGGCCCAGGTCCCAACTCAACCGCCGACCGGCGGATGACGACTCAGCACTAGCAGCCACTTAGAAATCGGGTGATACTCCAAGAGGATTCGCAAGAGGAGGAGGGTCTAGTTGGCTCGGAAGGTAGCTATCTGCGACATCGGGACGCGGAAATAGAAGTAATCGGTATATTTGCGGCGGCTCGACACATCCATCACATTTCTAACTCAGATCTGGAAGGATGCCAACACCCTCACGACGACCAGTGGTAGTTACGTGCCGGTGGTAACCCGACAAGGCGGGTTCGCGGTCTGGTGACAGCGGGAGTTCGAGGTGAGGCATCATCTTTGCGTGTTAACCGATGGGTCTGTGTGGGAGGAGAAAAGCGGGCAGTCAACACACATCTGCGGGTTTTACGGGGAAAGGTGTTACCTTTGGGCTCAATCCGGCTGGTGCCTACAGGAGAGCCCCCTTGCCCGGCGACGGCTTGACAACAAGATTCCTCATTGTAGGCGCCAGTCGACATAATATGTTATTAGGAAGACCTCACTCAGCCTTGATAAAGACATCCCCTCGCATACCATGATAATCAAGTTCCCAGCCGCGCCTGCGGGTAGGGATGGTTCGAGGGGATGCGGATAGCGAGGGAATGCTACCACTGACCTCGTGAAGCGAAGGCGATCGGCAATGACGTGAATGTGGCGAGCTTGACATGCGTGGCGAGGTGCACCGACAGAATATGGAAGGCGGAACGATATCATTTGGATGGCGACCGAACATCTTGCCTATATGCGACAAACTAGCGGAAGATCTCAAAAGCCTCCTTACTCGGTTTGAGGCCGAGCCGAGCGCGTCTTCGCATGCTGACGGTCGGACGCAAAGGAATTGACCCTCCCAGTAATCACATAAGGCTGAACACCGGTCCCAGTCAGCTCCGTCCCGGTCAAAGCAAGCGAAGGAGGTTACCGCTGCCAGGAAAGGAAAAAAACCATCAATGAGGAGGTCGACAAGCTCCTCAGCTAAACGATCGGGGAGGTGGAGTATCTGGTGGACAGCAAGCGTCGTGCTCGTCGAGAAAGCAAATGGCCAGAGTGGCGACTACGCATCGACTTCGCAGGCATAAGCCGAGCATGCTTAAGGGCTGACTTCCTTTGCCAGGATCGACCTCATCGTGGACGCCCTTTGCCAGGGCCATGAACTTCTCGAGTTTATGGATGCCTTTTCGTACAACGGTCGATGGACCCAGAGACGACGAGAAAAGGAGCCCTGGGTGCGTCCACGGCCACGAGAACCCTATTGTTATCGAGTGATGCAGTTTGGACTCAAGAACACAGGAGCAACCTAGCAGAGGTTGGTGAACCGGATGTTTCATAAGCAGATAGGCGCAACTATGGAGGTATACCATAGACGGCGTCTTTGGTAAAATCCACCTGGTAGGCAACTTCACATCACTCATCTCTCAGCGTTCCAAATCTTAAAAGTTACAACATGAAGCTAAATCCATTTAAATTATTGCCTTCGGGCGTGTCGGAAAATTCACAGGTTTCATAGTGAACAATAGGAATTGGGGCAAATCCCGAGAAAAGATAAAGGCGATTGCTCGACATGCGAGTCACCCTGCAGTATAAAGGAAGTACAGTGCTGACGGGAGGATTACGGCTTTATGGGTTCATTATCGACGAGTGATAAATGCCGACCTTTCTTCGAGTTACGAAGAAAGCCTTTGAATGGGATACAAAGTGTGAAGCATTCTGACTGAAAACATACACGAGTTCCCTCGGGTTCTAGTAAGAGCAAGTCACGGCTCGAGAGGGAGCTCCTTACTCTGCGCCAGCGGTGTCGGACTTTTCAACCCGGTATTTGTCCTCGTCGGAGATAAAGGCGGTTGCACGTGCCCGGGAGGGGAGAGGAGGAGGAGAATTTCCAAGAATGGAAAAGTTAATTTTGGCTCTACATTATGCGACTGCGGCTGCCATATTTCAGGGCTCGTACGCCCGGTTCAGATACCCAGGTAAACAAGTGTTGCATAAACCGAGACCTCAGGAAGAGTGATGAAGTGGGCCGCATTTGAGCGAGTTCGATATCGGTCTGATTAAAAAGCAATAAGGGCAAGTCTTGGCCGACTTCGTCTCGGAGTTTACATTGTGAGAACCCTTGGGGCGTGAAACAACTTGGCCCGGCTCTCGAGCTTGGAAACTTTACATGAATGGGACCCCGAGCTGCGCGAGGGAGTGGAGCGGGTCTTATCCCAACTTCCCCGAGAAGGAATAGACGCGTTGATGCCTTTCAGTTTAGTTCCATGCTTTAACCAAGCGGTAGGGTATGAGGGGCGGAGTCACGTGGCCTGACCACCAAAGCCCCATTCATTAGAAGTCGGCCGGTTGGGGTCTACGGTGACTCTGGCGGGTGGTCGGTTGGAAATAGAAGATACCTACGAGGCCCAGTGAAAGGATGATTCTATACCTCTGAAAAGTTGGTGACATATTAAAAAATTCGGTGTTAGTTCGAATTCGACATGTCCCGAAGCGCAGAGAACTCAGCCGGGGCGCCTTGCGAAGCTAGCCCGCGACCTCGCAGGGGAAGATGCGGCGGTCGACGCGTCGAATACACGGAGAGGAACCCTCAATCGATCTCTGGCCGGAAGTTGCCGGGTGGTCAATGGAGCTGGATGGAGCGTATGAGATTATATTATAGACGGAACTGCACGGCGACCGAAGAAAGCGACTAAGATAAGGGCGAGTGCGCCGGGTTTACCAATCCTGAAGCCTACACCAAGCGGATTTTTCACACCTTTCCTTAAATGCATAGCGGGGTCGGACCCATTTCGGGCTGTTGCCGAAGCCGGCTACATCGCCGCTCGAGTACGGAGACGCCGCGAGGCCCGCGGCGCGGGGTGGCGGCTCACTTTGGCGGGGCTTTCATCTGCGCACGAGCCCGCGGCGCGCCGAGTCGAATCAGGTCGGGCTACGTACCGCCGACTACATCGCCGCTCGGGTACGGAACGCCACGAGGCCCGCGGCGCGAGCGAAGCGGCTTCCACTTTGGCGAGCTCATCTACTGCGCACGGCCCGCAGCGCACCGGTCGAGGATCGGCTCGGGCTACATCGCCACTCGGCTATCGCCGCTCGGCTACATCGCCACTCATTTGGGCGCCACCAAGGCCACATCGCCCGGTAGCCCGGTGGCTCCTTTGGCCAGGCTCATCTACCACTTGCCGCAGACCCGCGGCCGCCTCAGGGGTAGAGATCATTTCGGTACAGTACCACTCGGCTACATCGCCACTCGTTTGAAGAAGCGCCACAGAGGCCACGGCGCCGGGGAGCCAGCGACTCACTTTGACGAGCTCGTCTACTGCGCACGGGCCCATTTGCCTCGAGAGTCGAATCATTTCATTCACGTGCCGCACTTTCGGCTATCGCCACTCGTTTGGAGCATGCAAGGCCCACGGCCTTGAGAAACCAAGCGGCTCCACTGGCGAGCTCATCCCCACTGCATAAACCCACGCTACCTCGGTCGGATCATTTCCGGGCTACATCGCCGCTCGGTACGGAACGCCACGAGCCACGGCGCCGAGGGCAACGACCCACTTTGATGGGTTCGTCTACTCTGGAGCCAGTCCACGCTACAGGGAGCCATCTCGGTTCGACGGCTCGGCGGTAGGAGCCCGATATACTCACATGGGCGGGTCTGCAACGGTTCATATTGGCGAGCTCTTCTATGATTCACATGGGCGGAAACTACCCCTTATTGTCGCATTAACCCGAGCTCTTCCTAGAAGTCCACATAAGTAAGGCCACACTTGAGTTCGCAATTGATGAGTTCACATGGAGCCGAGCGGAGATCGGTAGTTGGTGCGAGTCACGAAAATAGGTCGTACAACCTAAGGGGTCTATTGACTCATGCCAGAGTTGGCCAGGGCGGAGTCGGTAGTTCAAGGCGGGGAGTTACTGTAAGAATGGGGTCATGCGGCCACCACAAAATCGGTCCGAGTTCATACAAATTGGCCCACGAAGACTCGACTACGGCTGACGGCTTAATTGCCCTGACTGAACCTCGGTCGGGCCCGTGATTCATAGCGAAATACTCGGTGGGAGGCATGACGATAAAAATGAATATTTATTAAAGGGAGAGCTACATATGTCTCGGGCCCCGGTCCAGGCAAAGGAAAAATTTGTTGTACATAAAGAAAAATATAAAAGTCGATGCTCGGGTGGCGAAATGGGAGTACAGGAAACCTAGGAGTTAGCGGGGAGGAACGAGACGATGAAGAGGGGGAATGGGCTTGACAGGGAGTGCTCAGGTTCTCGAGAATAATTTGGAGAGGAAGACTCCCTGCCTCCTCGTCCTTGGGAGATCGAAGTTGAAGTCAGAGTGCAGGTGGGCGTTAGCGGCTTTTCTGGCTGGCGAGCCACCCGGTGGCCGAGCAGCGGTCCCTCGATGCGCTAATAACATCATCCCTCACAAGCAGCGAGGATATTTGCTCGTGAAGATCCAGCGCCAATCCATGACCTCCTCGACCCCTGCCTTATGCGTTCTGACCTCGGAGGCCTCGCGGCGGCGCGTCTAGCGGTGCCACGGCCTCGGAGGCCTCGCCGAGCCACGGCTGGTGTGCTACTTTATCCACCACGGATCGCCATTGGCGCCACGCGGCTCCTCTTGAGACTCGCGCCAGGCTGCCTCGGGATGTATTAAACTCCTCCCAAATGCAAACTCGTCTTGGGAGGGAGCGCAGCCCATCCGGTCTCGATCGGATCACTCGGTATGACACGGAGCTCAGCGGACCTTTTGAAGCTCGCCTTTAGCCGCGAGCTACTCGAACTTCATCCTCTCTAGTTTGCTAGGGCGGCCAGACGCGGTATGCTTTAGATCGGATTTAAGTCTCTCCTCTTAGTCATCTGTTGCGCCCAGTTCTTGCCTGACTCACGTGCTCTGAAGAAAGAGGTCGCCTTAACACCTCATCCAGGCCGAATTTTACGTACTTCGTTTAGTTTGGCCTTATTGGCGGACCAGCTAAATGAGTGGCTTCACGCATCAAACGCCAAGTCAACATCTAACACGGGATCAACCTAAAAGCAGACACTATCGGATCACGAGGGGACTTGAGCGGCCTGAGAGGGATAGAGCGAGCCTCGTCAATGGCGCGCTTCGACCTCCCAATTCGAATCCTTGGGGCCAGACAAAGATCGCCTATGAGTTGACGTGAAGAGCAAGAGTCCTCATCTTCGCCCAGGCTTTTGATTCCAGTTTTCTCTTCAACTCTTCCCACCCTTCGAGGAGGTGGCTGGCCTCCGAGAAGGCGGATTCAGACGGTAATAGAGCATAGCAGCGACGGCTCATCCAATTTTTTGCCTTCTGTGATCTTAGAAAGGGCGGGGCTTCGTGACCACGGGAGCCTCGGCCGCGACGGCAAGCAGCTCGGCTAGACGAAGAGACGGAGGCGCTCCCAGTTTCGAACCTTGGCCAGCAAGCCGTCTTTCGGTGGAGCTTGATTTTCCGTTTCACACTCGGAGCTTAGAGACGTGCTTTATTTGGACCAAAATCTCTCCCCTAGTAGGAGTGGCTGCGGTAAGCCTAATGGGAGAGACTCCCATGGTGGAAGGAGGCAAGAGCCTCGAGGCCGATTAGACGCGTATGCCTCAATTAGATGGACCGGGAATGTCAGGTTTTATCACATTTCAGCAGGGTGCGAACGGGACATTTTACTTAGCGCCCGAGCTACGACATTATCTTGACACTAAGGTCAAGTTGAGCTGCAGGAAGCTATGAGAATAATCACGAAATCGAAATATTCAGCAACCTTCCTGAGTTATCGAAAGCGAGGCAAACACTCACAAGATTATCGGGGGGTGGTCGAGCCATGGGCACAGTGTCGTCCCTTCCGACCTATGGGAGGAAGGAGGGAGATCGGAGATCACCAGGAGGAGCTCCAGGACGCCTGGAGAAGTAAAGGAAGCCCTCGGTGGTCTCCTTTGGTCTAAAAAGATAGAGGAGCAAAGCCACACTAGGGACCGCTAGGAGCCCTCTTGTCCTAAAAAGGCCAATAAGCCCACCCAATGCCCCAGCCCAGGTTGGGACGGGTTGGGAAGGACCAGACATTGAAATGTTGCGAGACCCCTTTCATGAAGGTGTGAGTGGAAAGCGAAGACCATTATCAAAGACCTGAGAAACGCAATACCATCCCGAAACACGGAAACTCGCTAAAAGTCAGGCGTTAGAGGTTCATACCGGACGCCGAGGTCGTTAGCGTTGGAGTAAAGGGGTAACCCCATACGAAGGACCCGACCTTGCTAGGATCCCACGATCCGAAGCATGTTGGAAGAAGCTGATTTAAGATGTCCCGAACCCCGGAATATTTAAGTAGGTTTATTTCCCTTTATCCTTATCGAGGGAAGAAGAGGCGCGAGGAGCGTTTGAGGTTTAACCCGCGGTCGAGCGGCGGAAAAACATCCCTAACGTCGAGCGAAAATAAGCGAAGAGTCATTGCGTCGTAAAGAAGAAGAGCGGCCGGACCCGTAGCTAAGCAACGGAATCAATCGATCTAACCCCCAGCACCTACGTCATTGCAAATCGAAGAGAAACCAAAGAGAGTAGAAACTGCATTAGTCGAGAATAAAATGGAAAAAAGCTACAAAAATGCCAGAAAAAGACTCTACACAAAAGGGTCAGACAGAGAACTCTGAGCAAATAAAGTACGAGATCGCGGAAGAAGTTGGAGGACGGAGAAGCCTTGGGACAAGGAGTGAAAGCGAAAGAAACGCTAGAAGAGGTAGGAAGCGGCGAAAACCCGAGTCATCATTATCACAAGACATATGGCGGCTAAGCCTTAACCTTGACCTCGAAGCGGACACGTGGGTGCATCAGATCTGAGAAACGTCGACCCTTGCCGGCATGTACATTGTACGAGAATTTGGGGGCCTTGATAGGGTTTGAATGGGCTCGCGGGCCCACTCACAAGCCAAAGAAGGCGCCCAAGCGCAATGCAGACCCCTCGGCCCCTCGGTACCCGGCCCAAAGCGAAGGTGGCCCGCTAGGCGAAGGGCGATCTTGGATGGGTAGAAGGTCCATATCACATGCTGTCAGTTGTATTTACGCCCGATACAGAAATAGAATAACCCACAACAGGAATGTCATCACGCCAATCCAACCAAATCTTATCAGCCAAAAAGGAAAGGAAAATAATAACGAGATCATCACCGAGTTGGATCTCCTCCCGATAAGGAAGGAAGTTATCCCAAGCCAGCGACTCTTTCTAAATCATTATCAAATCCGATGCGATACAAGAAAAACCCATCCAATGGGAGCAAATCCTGAATTTTATTATAAGCCCGGTACGGACATCTACTATAAACATAGCCGCACAGTAAGAAAGATACCTTGCTCTTGGATGCACTTCTCCGCCACGCAATACATTCGCCCTCTAAAAGCGGTCTCTCTTTTCTCTCGAGGAAAGAAGTGCGGCCCAGGCATCGGAGCGGCCACAGGCAAAGCCCTCGCCGACCCCCCTTCTTCCTTGTTTTTGCAGCGGAGTGCCACGTCCAGAGCCTGCAGATCAACAGAACAGCGATCCTACCTTAGTCCAGCGGTGGGCCGCTTGCATCCCAACCCCAAACAATGCAGTCTGACCCGACCCCACACGCTCGGCCAGTTCAGTTAAGGCATCATCAAATCTAGCAATACAATATTGCGAGAAACTTGGGCTAAATTAGTATAAAACAAACCCAGTAGATTGGTTATGAGCGACGAGACAATCTCGAAAATCATAACAATAAGATAAAATACATATGTAACTAAATATAACTTATTGGTGCAATTAGAAGGAGATGTACTAATAAAGTAGATGTGTAAATATGGGAGTGCCCTTGTATTTAAACAAATGGAGATAAAAACAGGGTATAGAAATGGTAATGAGGATATGAGAACGTGTAAGTGTTAGTGCAATAGTAAAGTTATGTGAATAGGAACCCAATTGGGAGACGAAAGTCTAATTTAGTAAAGGGAAACATAGGAAAAAGTAGTGTGTGAAGTGTAATAGAATAATAAGTGTGAACATATTTGAATAAATGAAGGGGACAACTGAAAATTGAAATACTGAATTGGATATTTGAAAGAGTGTAAGGAGAATTGAATAATGGAAGAAAATCTCCAACTATAGACACATTACTCCACTGAAAACGACTCCACCACTTCCAAAGGCACGTGTTACCTCCTAGTCATGAAATACACTTCCACCAACCATGGAAAATAACAACACCGGCTATCATCTTATTTTCCTCACAAGGCAATAACCATGAAGAAAAAAAAAAAGAATTCGAAACTAAAGTATGAACTCAAAACCGGTACCAAAGCATAAGCCTAAAATCAAGAAGAAATTGGAACAAGAGCATCTCTAAAGTCCATAACAGTTTGGAATGAAAGTATCCCCGTTTTCTTTTCAATACAGTTCAATAACCATACGAAAATGAAAACAAAAGTGCTCTCAACTACCATGCTTTCGTTCAAGTTTGCAAGCAAAAATAAATAAACTCATGAAATAAAACATAAACTAGGACATGCAAGGCATAACAGAAAAAGAAAAAAAAACAAAACATTTATTGCACACAAATCCCACACATTTATTGAACACATATCTAACCTGTTAGCCCAAAGGTACCTCTAGTTGAGGTTTTGATGATAACAAACCAAGGCTATTGGTTAATAATGGTTAAAATTGAGTTGAGTGATAAATTGAAAGCGATCAAACATCAAATGAAGATATTACAAGCTAAAGATGACAAAGATGTATTTGATCAAGTATTTGGAAAAGAGGTTCCCTCTAATCAAAGAACCAAGATGACAAGTAACCAAGACTCTAAGCTCAAGCATCAAGTGAAGACTTTGTTAGCTTAGGAATCCTTGTAAGGTGAATGCATTGGTGCACTTTAGGATATCATCATTAATCATGCATCACTCACAAACTCAGTTTTAAAAACCAAAATTGTATATCTTTTGAAAACTAGAGTTTAAGCATAAAACCTTAGACTTAGTAATCCTAAAATGAGCTTTAATGTTTATCTAAGGTTTAGAAGTGTTTTGAATAAAACAAAACATGAAATTTAACATTTAAAGGAGTAACAGGGTGGCGGAATCGGTTGCAGCCAGTGCCCCATTTCTCGGGGTCTCTCGTTGACAGCATCAGCCCGTGGGAATACTTTCGATGGATGTCGGGTAACCCGACCTTTACTCATGAATCGGGTAGAGTCTCGCTGTGCGGGGGAGCTCCGAGGTACAAAACCTATCAACAATTTACTTAACACGAGGGTCCTGCAGTAAAAATAATGGCCACTTGGGCCCACGCATTAATACTCACAAAAATACATCCCAACTATCACATTAGTTTAGAGTTAATAAATTACTCTTTACCAAACATATATCAAAATTTAGAGTTTTAATATGTTATACAAAGTGAATACAAAACCACAGCTTAGGCTTTCTTCTAATGCGGCCTCTAGTGACGATCATCCTCTGTCTCCACATTACTTGAAATAGTGATCCCTCGACAGGGTGAGCAAAGCCCAGTAGTGATAATTTCCTACGTGGGTTCTCCCCACCTAAGTGCACATGTCATGGCAAACAATCACATCCAAGCAATTACATGAACCAACTCGAATGTCTATGCCCAATCCACATTGTCGAGTCCTCACCGACTCCCTCACACATGTCTAAGCCAAATGCGGAGTAAAATCCACGATTTCAAAACAAAGCTTTTTGTTCTCGAAAACCTCTTGAGATTTGGTAAATATATTAGATACCTCGGTGAATTCTTCGGATAACGTCGAAAGCAGTCATGGTTCTCATCCAAAGTGATCTGTTGGATGACTCTCTAAGGCAATTCTTCGGAAAATCTTCCTTCGAAATTTCTTTCACAAACATTTTCACTTTTGTTTTCTTTCATGTCATGCACTCACTCCTAATACTCTAGGGTGCCCCAGTTCATATGGAATGCATTATGCCAATCCCAACAACTCATGCTAATATATAAAACATGTATATACTAACATAATTAATCCACATAAATCATGTTATTCAAATTCACAATCAATAACACCAAAATTAGCTCACATAGGCTAATTAACAAACACAAGCAATCCATTTTGAATCACTCTACATCATAAAAATTTACACAAAAAATCATGTCACTATTCATGAGTGAAACCCTCTCAGTTGCGTTCATGGCCCTAACAATGGATATTTCTCACTTTCAGTTCAAATGTTTTGAGGCCAGAAACACGGCTAATCGAGCCTCGGAACATCCTAACCATTTACATGGTCTTGGCAAAGAGTAACACAAGTAGGAAAGATCCCACACCTCTTGGAGTTAGTCGGAACTCCACCAAATGAGTCCACAGCGTAGCCCTAGCCGCGTAGAACAACTTGCTTTTCTTGGTCGAATGGCCTGGGAGGTCGAAACCGGTGGGAAATCTGAAGTCACACTTTCTCTCTCTAGATTCTCAAACTCCAAGCTACTGCCGATTTCCCTCTTCTCCACATTTTCTTCTTCAATTTGAAGAAGAAAATTGTTAATCTTTTATCTTATTATCATTAAACATCTCAAAAATTCCAACCATGTCCCTTTTGTCTTGATTTTTGACACTTGGCACAATCTCAGCCATTCATCTCATCCTCTCACTAACCATGCGACATGTGTCACATGAGTACATGTAATAGGTGACTTTTTCACATCACATGTCTCTCACAAGCCGTTCTGACGCTCGACCTCGGTGCCTCGAACGTGAAATTCTGACTGTCTCGAAATTCGACGTGGTAGCTAGATTTCACGAGACGATTCCAATGATGAAGTCCGTTTCTTCATCCGAGATCTAGAAAAATTTCGAATTTTTACCAAAATTACCATTTTACCATTTTTCAGAAAATTGGAATTTTCTCGGGTCTTACAAGTTCATGGTCTATCGGTTGAAAGGGTTGACCAATTGGGGTTGGCGGGATGAGGTAAATTGGTTGGTCATCCGGTTGTGGCATACTGGATGAAATAGTTGATCGGTTGGTGTCGATTGGATGAAACGGTTGACTGGTTGTAATAGCCTCCATATGTAATTGGTCGATGAAACGGTCAACCTGTTGGGAACCAGATGAGGTGTGAAACTCGACCGATTGAACGTAATAGCTCATCTAAAGATCAAAAGAGGAAACGGTTGACCGGTTGTGTGAAACGGTTGATCGATTGAGTGCAATGATCATATTTCAACGGCTAGAAAATAGTGACCTGAAATGCACATGACGAAATGGTTGACCGTTTATGTGAAATGGTTGACCAGTTGGACAACGGTCAGAATTCAACGGCTAGAAAATGGTAACATTCTGTATACAACGACTAGTATACAAGAAACAATCGACCGGTTGGCAGCTTAAATGCTATTGAGTTCCCACTCTATAAATAGAGTATGAAGGATCACTTAAGATGTTGGACACTTGATGAGACTTATTGTATATCCTCTCAACCATCATTTCTCTTGATAATCAATTCTTAAAGTGAGATTTTTAGTGCATTCATTACATGAGCATATTGTAGAGTGCATGTGAGACCCCGGAAAATCCAGATTTCCTAAGGAAGGATAAAATAGTAATTTCGGTCAAAATCCGAAATTTTTCTAGATCTCGGATGACGAAACGGACTTCACCGTTGGAATCGTCTCGCGAAATCTAGCTACCACGTCGAATTTCGTCGGTCAGAGCGGTCGAATTTCACGTTTTTCGAGGCACTGAGAGGGATGTAGGACACTTGGCACGTTTTGGGTGGCCCAAGAGGCGCCATGTGTCAAGCTATGGGAGAATCAAACATTGAGCTCAAGTGGGGACTCACATGTGACACATGGCCGTCATGCAGATTTAGAGGGGAAATACCAGTGGTTGGATAAGAGGATAAAGGTGTAATCCTCTCGACCAATAGGGTGACATGTGGCATGGGTAGGGTTATTCTCTTGACCAAGCGCGGCCCCAATCGGTTTGGGAGAGGGAAGAGAGAGGGAGAGGCCGTGAGAAGAGATAGAAGAGAGGGTTTTTTTTTAGGGAGAGAATCTACCTTCTCTCTAGAATCGGCGATCGGACCGGCGAATAAGACCCGGGCAAACAAGAGATTGCTCCCCACGGCAAGGACTACACGTGGGTACCCAGTTTGGGGAGTTTCGACCAAACTCGAAAAGGTAGGGGTTTTTCTCCTACTTGCTTTACTTTTAGTTCAGGAGCCTTGTGTGGATGGGGATTTATTTGAGACACGGATAGCCGTAGGTTTCGGTTCAAGAATTTGGTGAAGCCCGAATAAATCCACAGAATAGTTTGGAGCCAGTCCGCGGAATTTGTTGCGTGATTTAGCAGTTTGGGTGGTGTTGTGTTATTTGCATGAGAAAATAACATGTTGTGTGGTGTGGGCGATTCAAGATGGCGCGGATTGTTATAGCCATGAGCTAAGTTTATGTGTATTGTAAAATGAATAACATGATTTATGGAACTAATTATGTTAATATATGCATGAGTGATATATTAGCATGTGTTATATATTTGTGTGTCATTGCATTGCACTTAGGTGGGGAGTAACCCAAGTAGGGAAATTCCACTACTGGGCATTGCTCACTCCGTCGCGGGATCCCCCTTTTTCAGGTCACGAAGACGCACTTGGGAATGGGACGCATTCGGGGCTTTAGAAGCGAAGAAATGGCCAAACTGGCCTTATCTTGTATTTTTTTCTATTTTTGTAAAATTATGGGCAAGAGACCCAGTTTTGTATAAATTGTAAACAAAAACAAGTGTAAATAAATCATTTTGTATAAAATTTATATTTGGGTTGTATGGATGTCTGCCGGGCATTATTGGTAGATTTTACACATGTCGTGTCTCATGACATGAACACGTAGATTCATGGGTTGTGAGTAGTCAGCGGACACCCCGGAGTTTGGGGTGTCCTGATTACTGCTTGCATTGATCAAAGCAGGTTGTATTTGAAATATCTTGAGAGTTTGAGAAAGTGTCTCATTGTGCTCAAGTGAGAAAGCTTCAAGTGTGTGTAGCTTGAAGAAATTGTGAAGAGGCCATTGGAGCCAAAATCCAAGTGTAAACAAGCTTGAGATTGGAGCTTGGTACTTTAAGTGTGTAGAGCTTGAAGAGGTGCCCATTAGAGCCATAATCCAAATGTAAGAAAGCTTGGTATTGGAGCTTGAAACTTCAAGTGTGTATAGCTTGAAGACGTGCCCATTAGCCTTTAATCCAGAGTGTAAAGGAAAGCGGCTCGGGTTGGGAGGCTTGACCTCCAGTGGAACCCTACGGTTGAAGGTAGAGGAGAAGTGAATGATAGGCAAGGGTGTGCCCGACCATATAAATATGAGTTTTGTTTTCTCTATGCTTATCTCTTTGCTTTGTTATTTATTATTAAATTGAATATTTATTGTTGTTGTGGTTTTAAAAAACCAATTTACTCCCTTCTTGTAGTTTTAGGTTCTTCGTGTGTGAACACAGCCCGTTGATAGGCATTTTACGAAGTGCGTCTAAACCAGCGTCATAGACACCATTCATTCTAACAATGACACCAAAAACTTGATTGGCGTATTCGTGACACGTAAATAAACTATGCAATAAAGTGCTATTCTCACAAATGCCTTCTTTTCAAGTAATAAAATTATACGAGATAATACCGAATGTAATCCTGAGGAAAATGGGGATGCTAAGTACCAAAATTAGAATAAGAAGGGTTTTCTCCCTCAAAATATCCGATCTCAACCTAAAGAAATGATTTGGTCTCTTCCCAGTTCCATCCCGACTGATGTCCCCCTTATATGAGTTTTGGCAACATATGGGCTGTACATATTCTTTGGGCGCGCGACCTCTTTGCAGCAAACTCGTAGCATCTTCGTTTGTTGCTCTTCTGGTTCGTCGTGGTAAACACCTTCGTCACGACGAAGAGTGCTCTTTCTACGACGAACATAACTTTCTCGTTCGAACTCCAAATTGCATAATCTTGGTACCATTGGAAAGATCTTGAAGTGTAGAATCTAGATATGGCCCAAAAGAACACTTTTGAAATGATTATATAGACTGAATTTACAAAATTCTCCAATTGTTCACTTTTGAGCTCTCTTCTTTTCTTTCTTCAACTTCTAAGAGTCATAATTTGATCAGTTGAAGTCCAAATTGAGTGAATAAGGTCTCTTTGGAAAGCTTGAGAAGTCACCTATACATCCATATAAATATTGTAGCTATTTGGGATCATCTTGTGGCTGAAAACATCAAAATACATTAGCTATTGCTGTATGTGTAATTTATTGATTTTCCTTCATTTTTCACAATTCCATCAAATGGTTGACTTAATCATAAAAATGATTATTTAGAGCATTAGGACACTTATTTAACATAAAAAAAAAATACTAAAAATCTAAGTAAAACATAGGGATAAAATGAGTATTTGAGATACTCATCACCCATTTATTGAACACAAATCCTTATCCGTAAAAGCTCCAATTCTAAGTTCTTATAAACCAGTTTCACCAAGAGAATTTAAAGGATAAGATTCAAAGCTAATAATCGTAGGAGGATGAATTAAGGAGCATTACCTCCTCTTAGGCGGCTTTTTGCCCTTTTGATCCCCTATGGTAGCTCCCTAGAAGAGTTCCTCTCCCCTTCAAATGAAAAATCGTTTCCCCCAGAAATGAGAGACCTCCTCCTCAAACCCTAGTCAACTTCATTTTTTCCCTTCTGTCTCCAAAAAACCTCTCCAGGTTTGCCTCCCTAAAAAGAATCCCCCTTCTTCTCCAAGAATCCCCTTTCTTTTTATATCTTGCTCTCCCATACCCAAGTAAATTTGCCTCATCCCATGCTCCCATGTGTCTCCATTAGATGAGCCCAAGAAAGTTAAAAATAAAAATAAAAATAAAAAGACATATTAAAAAAAATGGGTCTACAAATATATTATTTTTAGTGTGCCTTTTTGTAGACCCATTTTTTTTTAATATGTCTTTTTATTTTTAGTATTTTTTTTAACTTTCTTGGGCTCATCTAATGGAACGTGGGGGCATGGGATGAAGGCAAATTACTAAGGAGTATGGGAGGAAATAAGATATAAAGTAATTCTGAAATAGGGGAAATTCTTTGGGGAAACGGAGTTTTTGGAGAAGGAAAAGTAAGGAAGGCTAGGGTTTGAGGATAGTCTCTCATTTTAAGGGCTGGTACCGAAGGAAGACTCGAAACTCACCTAACTAAGTACCATAGAGATCAAGAGCATAAAGCGGCTGAGGAGGAAGAGTATTGTGCTCTTAGTCGCTCCTCTACAGTGTGCTTTAATTATCCTTTATATTCTCAGTGAAAGTGATTTATAAGAACTAGGAGTAGGCTATAGAATAAGGATTTGTGTTCAATAAATGGGTTGGATCCATGTTCAATAAATGTGTGGGATTTTCGTGCAATAAATGTTTTTTTTTTTTTTTGTTATGCCTTGCATGTCTTGGTTTATGTTTTATTTCATGAGTTTATTTATTTTTTCCAACAAGCTTGAACGAAAGCATGGTAGTTGAGAGCACTTTTGTTTTCATTTCCTTATGGATATTGAACTGTATTGAAAAGAAAACGGAGATACTTTCGTTCCAAACTGTTATGGACTTTAGAGTTGCTCTTGTTCCAATTTATTCATGACTTTGGGCTTATGCTTTGGTACTAGTTTTGAGTTCATACTCTAGTTTCGATTCTATTTTTGTCTTTTTATTTTATTTTATTTTTATTTTTATTTTTTATCATTGTGGTTACTTCATTGTGAGGAAAAGAAGATGATAGCCGGTGTTGTTATTTTCCATGGCTGGTGGAAGTGTATTTCATGACTAGGAGGTAACACGTGCCTTTGGAAGTGGTGGAGTCGTTTTTAGTGGAGTAAAGTGTCTATAGTTTGAGATTTTCTTCAATTATTCAATTCTCCTTACACTCTTTCAAATATCCAATTTAGTATTTCAATTTTCAGTTGTCCGCTTCATTCATTTAATTATGCTCACACTTATTATTCTATTACACTTCACACACTACTTTTTCCTTTGTTTCCCTTTACTAAATTAGACTTTCGTCACCCATTTGGGTTCCTACTCACATAACTCTACTATTGCACTAACACTTACACGTTCCCATATCCTCATTACCATTTCTATACCCTATTTTTATCTCCATTTGTTTAACTACAAGGGCACTCCCATATTTACACATCTGCTTTATTAGCACATCTCCTTCTAATTGCATTGATATGTTATATTTAGTTACATATGTATTTTATCTTATTGTTATGATTTTCGAGATTATCTGCTTTCAGTTTCTATAACCAATCTATTTATTTGTTTTAAACTAATTTCTAGTCTAATTTTACACAATATTGTATTATAGACGTATTATGCTTTGGTATATATTCTTCTTTGCATGTGACTTGGATATCATAGTTGTAATAAAATATGGGTTTCTGATCTGGCATTTTAGTTGTACCAAGTATAGGTTTTTGGTTTATTGCTTCAGATTAACTATATGTTTATCAATAATTATCCATATTTCACTCTCATTCATCACTACAATCTCTCATGCGTTGCACACATTTATGACGCTAATTATTTAATATTAATAAAAGTTATTAATATGCACTTAAATCATGCTTCATATTTACTTCAATCATCTATATTTCACTCAAATTGTTGGGCACTTTTATTACCCTCTTATGTGTCCAGTGTTATGTCATGTATTTATCAATATCATCATTATACATTTCATTATTATTATCATTATTTATGAATTTGATTATATCATCTTACTTTGTCTTAAACTTATATCTTTTTTGCCAACCCGTTAAGTCCTTTGTTCCAACTCTCTAGCACATCAAGATCCACCCTTAATTTATTCAAACTCCTCAAAATTTTAAATTCCCAATTTAAAAAACCAAGTGTCATAATTTCAAAATTCAATTGCTATAATTTCAAATTTCAAAGTCACACAATGTCCAATTTCAAATTCTCAAATTTCAAAATTTCAAAGATTCAAGGTCCCAATTTCCAATACCTAATTCAAAATTTATTTAAAAATCCCTAATTTTAATACCTTCAATTTCAAATCATTTTTTCAAAAATTTCAATCATATGATTAATTCTACAATTATAATAAAATAAAATATTCTTGAGTTAATTTGTGTAAAAGATAAATGTGTTTGGGTGGGGCTCGACATTCCATGTTTCATTTGCATAAAGAATTTGGCATCTAATCTATAACCTAATTTCTAATTAATTTTGAATATTTCATATTTTATTCTTGCAGTAACATTGTTTCTTAATCAATAACGTTTTTATTTATCTGCTCAGGTACACATTTTTCTCATATGACTTCGCTTATTTATTTATTTATCTTTCTATTCATTTATACATGTTTTGTTTGTTGTTGTATCATTATTGTTTGTCATAGGTATCTATTGATCGAGTAGCTAAAAATCGTATTTTCATTAGTTTGTTTAGTAGAGACTTGACTTCAGGGGCTTGGAGGGGTGCCACACTTCCATCGTACCTTCCCGCTAAATAACATGACCCGGATCTAGACTCGTTTTTCCCAGACCTACATTTTCTTATTAGGAGTCACATTTAGGGTTTTTCTTTCTTATTTTATTTTCCCTTTTAAAATAAAACAAAAATAAGTGGTTACTCCAAAACCATTTTTAAAATGGTTTTTCAAAGAAATAAAAACGAGTCTCGCATTTTTAGTGGGAAGTGCATAATAGTAAAAAATGTGAGGTTCACAATCTTAGAGTGGGATAAGTCCCAGGACACATGCCATTCAGTTAACGTTTATTGGGAGCTAGGCCCAGACTCGATTGAGTATGCATGGTCTGGACCTATCCCAGTTACAAGCATTTGAGCTCGAGCATAGAAGGATAGAAGGGCAGATGATAGCTCGGGTATGAAGATGAGATTACCTCGGACAACCAAATCAGGCATAAAGATGAAGAGAACGATGTGTACGTTACAACCCTCCCGGGCAAGTGTGACACTTTAGTTAGTAGGGGACGATTAATGTACAAATGAATGTGTAACATAAGGAAATAAAGGGCCACTCATAAATGCCCTAATTATGAGCATTAAACATGTAACCCTCGACCCATGGGTATAAAAGGGGTAGGAACAATAAAGAGGGACTTTGTGATTAATTATTTGGCTATTACTTTGTAGAAGGACTAAAACCCCTTTTATTAGCGCCGTTTGTGGGAACACCATTATCCCTTCTAGCGATCCAATCCAATCCAATCAATGGGTGACCTACCGTATAGTTATAAGCTTTCCATGGAACAACGACTGATGCAACTGGAAAGATGGCTTTGAAAGCAGAACATGTCACACCCCGATTCCCGGTCTGACCAGATTGGCAGATCCAAACCGAGTTCGGGGTGCGAGACCATATACTGGGACTTTTTTTCTTTTTTTTTAATAGAACTTGTACACAGTAGGTATGGCCCACATCTTATAAGCGAGACTCCAAATATCATACATATCACGAGTCCCATTTACAAATACAAGCGCTTGCTTACATTTCTGAATTAGAACGGAACCTACATGTAGTGAACCCTTACAAGTGTGCTAGCCCAGTAGTATGTGGAAGTCTTTAGATGTCTTCTCCTGTACCTACACGGATTAAAACCCGTGCTAAGCACTGCGGCAGTGAAACATGTCTTATGCATATACACATTTAACGCATAAAACAATAACAGATAATATAAATTTCATGCATTTATATTATGAACTTATACGAGTACTTCTTCTTATAACAGGCTTACGCTTATTCGGATCTCCCGTAGGAGTTACAGAGCTTATTCTTATTCAGAACTTATACTTATAACATACTCATGTTTATTCGGGACTCCCGTAGGAGTTACAGAACTTATCCTTATTCAGAACTTATACTTATAACAGACTCATGTTTATTCGGGACTCTCGTAGGAGTTACAGAACTTATCCTTATTCAGAACTTATACTTATGACAAACTTATGTTTATTCGGGACTCCCGTAGGAGTTACAAAACTTATCCTTATTCAGAACTTATACTTATAACAAACTTATGTTTATTCGGGACTCCCATAGGAGTTACAAAACTTATCCTTATACAGGAGTACCCGTAAGTACTACAAAAACTTATACTGGTACTTCGTATCTTATACTTGTACTACGAAGTATATCCTGGTCTTACGGAACTTATACTTGTATTACTGAACTAATACATGTATTTCAGATCTTATGCTTGTCTTACAGTGCATATACTGGTCTTACGGATCTTATACTTGTGTTACAGAACTTATTCTTGGATTTCGGATCTTATACGTGTATTACGGAACTTATACATGTATTTCAGATCTTATGCTTGTCTTACAGAGCATATACTGGTCTTACGGATCTTATTCATGTGCGAAGGTACCCGTAGGTACGATAAGTCGGAACAGATCAGAATCATATCACATGCAAGGTCAGATCAGACTTATGCAGATACATTTCAGATATGGACATTAGTCCATAGCAGATACGGATCACAACAGATACATATGCAGTTCATGCAGTTCGGAACATATCAATAACAAGCAGTTATCGGTTTTAAATTATAATCATATTCAGAGTTACGCGCTCCGGAGGTACCCGTGGGTATTCTTGGACTTATACTTATTTTTCGCGTGCGGAGAACGTAGGTACTACGGAACTTATACTTATTTCTTGTCTGGAGTACGTAGGTACTACGTAATAAATCTGAGGTACATTCGGATCTTTACTCTTATTCTTTATTCCAGTCTTATCCTTATAAATTTGTTTGACTACACGGCCAATCATAAAAAAATGAGTAGGACGCAACACAATACGATGCTTGAGTGCACGTAGCACCAACGGGAGTCTCAGAAGCACTGTCGGGAGTCTTGGTAACACTAATCGGGACCGAGTCTTGTGTGCTTAACGGGATCTTAGGAAATTGCTGTCGGGATCTGGAAGTACTAATCGGGACGGGAGTCTTAGGAAGCACTAATAGAATGCCGAAGTACTAATCAGGACGTCCACTCATTCATTCTTTGTCCTTAGGTAGTCATACTATCATATATAACATTCTGTGTTCATGACACATGGCTTTTCATGTTCATGTTCATGTTCATGTTTCAGTTCGTTTTCAGGTTTCATATCATACTCAGGTTTCATGCCTATTCCATATGGCATTTCAGATACTTGTACGGTATGATGCCTATCCACACATCATTCAAGTATTCTTGTCCCTCTATGAATTTATTTTACTTAGAAATGGAATCGTTCGAATTGAGATCATCCGAACTAAAGTTATGGCATTTTCATGCGAGCTAGTTATTTTACCAGGTTACACTAGGAGCAGTCTAAATTTCTTATTTTTTCCCAGGAGAAGCAACTTCGCCTGACCCTGGTTCTTTGTATTCATTTGAATCTAAGGTGCTAGGGTTCTCCTCCAGCTGGAATCACCCGAATCAGACACTTAGAAACTGATTATGTCCGAAACAATCTGGACTACTCTATGATCAAAACTGAAGCAGAAATTGGCTAGAATATATCCCCACTTGGAGTGAATTTTTGGGTCACTTAGATTCAGAATTTGACGATGTCTATTTCTGGAAGTTTGGTTCTCCTTGAAGTCTAGTTTAATTAACTACTTGAATCACTCAATTCGGATAAGAAATGAGCAAGTTATGGCTAAAATACGAATGGCCCCGGTCAAAATGGCGAGGGTGTAAATGCCGGTTCGACTGTACCCGGTACATGTTGGCCAAAACGGCCGGGAACCCAAAGCAGTACGGTACATGTTGGGGTGGCGGTACATGTCACCAAAAATCCCAGAATGTGTATTTTTCTCCATTTTCCATGTGTTGATACCCCGAATCAGCTGATCATCAATATACACATCAAATCTACTCCAAATTCATCTTATAATCTCTTTTTGTACTCAATTCATCTTTCAATACATATCTTTCTTTCAAAAACTTTCCCATGAATTTCTCCCAAAACCATTCTAATATGGGTCATAACCCATACACAAACCAAACATGATGATTAGTTAGGGTTTGTTCTAAACCCTAACTCAATTATTCTCAATTAACCATGAATCCAACCAAAAAGGAGGATTCTATAATTATCTTGTGCCTTTTAGAATTTTACCAACCCTAATTTCAATACATCTTTGGTTAGGATGAAATCCTAACAAACCTAGGTTTGAGGCAAGATAATAACCCTACAAAACCAAAGATCCATACCAAATCTCATAGAATCCATAATCAAAGTTAGTTTCCATACCTTAATTTGCTTGGCTTCTCTTCTTCTCCTCTTCCTCTTCCTCTTCTTCTTCTTCTCCCCTTCTCCTCTCCCTCTACGGTTTGTTCTTCTTCAAAAAATGAGACCAATTTTGGTCTTTAAATCATCTCTTAGGCCTTGTTTGGCTCTCAAAAACCCATTTTTGGGTTAAGTTTCTTTATTTGCTTTGGTACTCGACTCTTATTTATTTGAATTTCAACTTCCCATTATTTTATTTGGGCCTCTATTCTCATCAACTATGACTTTTAAGCCCCTTTTCGGACAAATTACAATTTTATCCTTAAATCTTGTAAATTTCTGGGTCTCTCGTTTCCATGTTTCGCATTTAACTCACGAAACATTCAAATTACGCTTACAAAATACCCTAAACATGTCGAAAATTGCTAGGGTATATTTTGGGGTGTTACAGAACGACTCTCACTAATAGCAATTGGCTTTCTTCATCGCAACCAACGCCTCTCTAAGAGCAGAGAATGCCACCCTGCGTAATGTCATCCTGGCCTCGGCCCTTCCTTACCTAGACACCGCCGCTCATCATCAGGACAACCCACTCGGTCGACAAAGCCATGCATAGTTCGAGTTCATAGACAACATATCTCCACTTGACCGTCACCCACGGTGGTGTGGGGGGCTCCCGTAGTCGGAGTGGACACCCTCGCCCTACACAAGCCTGGACCTCGTGTTTCGGGTGCTGGACGATATCTTGGCTTCCCCGTTTGTCCATGTGTTAGCGATTATCCACAAGGGCACAGGTCGCACAAGTAATATAGTGGACTAATAAGTCTAGATATCAATCCTATAGGGAAGGTGTGGTTTTAGCGAGGATTGAGTACCCCAGCTATTGAAGTCGTTCATTATTTGAGCGAGTAAAGGGTAGGTGGAAAAAGGTTTTAAAAACAAAATGAAAGAAAACAAAGTAGGGTATAATCGATGTCCACTCACAAGGAATGGAGTAATATTATGGATGTAACTCAAGGAAAGATACTAGGGTTGATTGTCTCCATTGATGCATATATGGTTTATACTCATTAAGCATTGATTAAGTGAACGTACACTTGTGCATGTCCAAAGAATCCAACATGAGGTTTACATTTTCGTGTCTCTTCTCAATTTTCAACACTAATTCCCTATTCTTCTTTCGGTCCATCTAGGTCATTAAGTATGATACTTTGCCGGGCAGTGTTTTCCTTGGGAATCTTATTGGTCGCCTCTCGGTCCATATAGTAGGACTACCCGGACTACGCTCGGATCGATCACCTCTTAGTCCATACGATCCTCACATAATGCTGAGATGGTGCTACTCCTAATGAAATCCATCTAGTACTAGGCAATCCTAATTCCCTAGACTTCTTTGTTAGGTTAATTAGTATTTCAATTAATCAATTCATACCTTAAGAGACTTGGGACTAGATTTTAAGGAGTAATCCAAGCGTCACCAAGGATGCCCTAGTGTGGGGATCGAAGACCCAACTCTCAGTATGAATTAATTAGTTAAAACCATAATAATCCTAAGAACTACACCAACTAACATCCCACCTGGCTTGTGGATTCACAAAATCATCATAGAATGTATATAAACGACATCGAAACTGACAATCAGCCTAGAATGTTTAGCTACTCATTGCAATCAAGTAATCCAACAAAATCATATTTAAGATAAATATAATACTAAAAGATTTACAAATAGAGTAGAGTTTAGAGATACAAAACAAATGAGAGATGAAAATCGTCTCCAACTCTACACCACCGTTGCAAGAGCTCCTCTAATGAGCTAGATCTTCAATATCAGCTCTAAAACAAAGTGGAAATGAACAAAAAACTAAAACCCTAAAAATGTCTCAAGAAGAAGGAAGGAGAAACCCTAAGAGGGTGTTTACTCTCCAAAAACCGGAATCCTAACAATGTCTAAAATACATATATTTAAAGGAATGGAAAATGGGCAGTGATGTTTATGCTCAAGCCCAACGTTCTTTGCCAATGCGAAGGGTCCTTCGCATAGGCCAATGGCAGGTGTCTTCAATCTGGATGCTATTCCTTCGCCTAGGCGAACCAAGGCCACCTCTTCTTTCTACGATCTTTAGCTCCGCCTCGCGAAACTTGATGCTAGGCAAGTTACGCTCAACAAGTTTTGCCTCTTCTTTGCTTGCTTTACTTTCTATTCCTTCAAACATAAGCAAATGGGGGATTAGTGTAATCTTTAGGAATATAGGTGTGAATCTAGCATATAGGTTATAAAAAAAATGTAAAACACACTACAAATTCTAACAAGATCCACACCTATTACCATGCCATCCCTTATTGAGGAAGTAGTCACTTACGTTGCGAAATTTGGATGTACGATGGGCTAAGAGGACCCTTGATCATCTTATGCACTACTGGCATATTATGACCCTCCAGATAGGAAACGATGCCCTTTGGTGTAAGGTCTTCCTGTCTAGCCTAGCGGGCCCCGCTTTATTGTGGTTTCATTGCTTGGCTCCAATATCGGTAACGTCCTTCCGTTGACTATCCGAGAAGTTCATCTCCCAATACATCTGCTCAGTGCGGAGGAAGTAGAGCGTCACCAGTTTGTTCCACTTTTAGATGGGGAGGTTTGAGACCATCAGAGACTTCATGAAGTGGTTTAGGTCTGCCTTGCTACAATTAGATTCTGTGAGCTTGGACACTACGCTATAGGCCGTCAAACAGGCCATTCACTTGAACACACAGTTCTTTGATTCTCTTTTTCTACAGCCTCCTAACTCGATTGATGAATTGTTCCTAAGAGGCAATCAATACGCCATACTCAAGGATGATGTCGGGGCAGCAATGAAGAGAACGGTGGGCAGTACCTCCTCTGGTAGTTGGGGGTAGCAATAGGGGCAAGGGAAAAGGCAAGAGAAGTCGGTAGAATAAAGATGCCTAGTAGGAGTAGAACGAGGAGGTCTTCGCTCACGCTTTAGGGCACAGGTTCTCAGAGGTTTCGAGTTCAAACATTGATAACAATTGAATAAGGTAAACAGTTTCGCTCGCCCGTCTTCTTCCTATAATCTAGTCGCTTCTAGGTTTCGAGTGGCCATGACCACTAAGTGGTGACCTAGAGGGGATGGACAAGTCTCGGTTCTATGAGTACCACAAGGACTTTAAGCACAAGACGAACTCTTGCTTTCGCTTCTAGCGTTTACTGAACTATCTTGTTAGTAAGGGGCACCTACAGGAGTACATGGAAAACTTGGCCCCAAATGGGTCACCATCTCCGCCCTCGGCTGGCCAATAGCCGATCATTGACATGATATTGGTAGCCCCTAAGTTGGCTCATGCTCGGGGGCAGCCATATGCAGGGATTTTTTAGGTAGACATAAATAACTGTTTTGCTCCAAGGAGTGCCCGGCCGATAGATGGGCTCCTCACATTTTCTGAGTCCCCCATGTGGCAGATGGCTCAACCCCATGATGATGCTCTTATCTTAACCCTCAAAGTCGAGCGACACCTGATGAAGCGCATGTTGATCGACTCAAGGAGTGTGGCAGATCTCTTGTACTTACCCGCCCTGGTTTGGCTTGGATACAAGCCCGACAATTCGCATAACTTGGGAAGGATCTTGGTCGGGTTTAATGGCACGCAAACTCAGTCGCTTGGGGAAATTGTGCTACCAATCTCGATAGGCCCGGTCACCGCTATGGTTCCATTGACGATGATCGACGAGCCGTCGAACTTCAATGCCATACTAGGCCACACCTGGACCCACGCGATGAAGGCATTGCCCTCTTCTTATTACTAGAGGTTGAGTTTTCTAACCCCACAGGGACAGGTGGACATTAATGGAGATCAATAAGCAGCCTAGGCATGCTGCGTGTAATGGAATAGGAGGTGAGGCACTTGCGGAATAGCGATGAATGCTGAGGCTCCGTCGACGGCCCAAAGAAGGAGACCGAGTTTGACCTCTCTGGTACATCCCACTGATCGACCTTGACACGTCGACGGGTCCGGCAGAGAGAGGGGGGGGGACCGTTGGCCTTAGAAGAGGTCACCTCCATGTTGTGTCTCCTCCATGAATTAGAAAATATTTTTGCTTGGTCCCATGCCGATATGCCAAGGGTTTTGCTCGAGTTGGCCGAGCATCAGCTAAGTTTGCGAAGCAATTATAGGCTAGTTCAGTAGAGATTGAGGCAGTTCTGTCTGTCTCGGTAAGAGGTGATAAAGTTGGAAGTGGACAGATTACTAGAGGCTGGGTTCATTAAAGAGATTCAGTACCAAGAGTGGCTGTCCAACATGGTAATTGTTCTAAAAAAGAATGAAAAGTGGCAAGTGTGCATGGATTATACAAATTTAAATGACGCCTGCCCAAAGGATACTTTTCCCCTCCCTCGGATTGATCAAATTGATGTGACAGCCGGCCATGAGCTCTTATCCTTCCTCGTCACCTACTCGGGCTATAACCAGATCCCGATGTACCCTTCTAATGAGACAAAGACCGCTTTCATAACCACATATGGCATGTATTGTTACAGGGTAATGCCGTTTGGATTAAAGAACGCCGGGGCCACCTATCAGCTCATGATGTCTTGGGTTTTTTAACCTCTACTAGGAAAAACAATGGCGGTTTATATTGATGTCATCTTAGTAAAGTCTAAGGCCTAAGGGGATCACCCGAATCACATGAAGGAAGCATTCACCTTACTTCGACAACATCGATTGAGATTGAACCCTACTAAATGTGCGTTCGAGGTAGGCTCGGGCAATTTCTTGGGCTTCCTAGTTAGCCAAAGAGGGATCGAGATGGCACCAGGGCAGCTTTGAGCTATTTGTCAAGTGAAGCCCTTGGCGATAAAGAAGGAGATATAGTCTCTTATCGAGGCGATTAGCGGCATAGCGAGCGGGATATCTGCGCGATACCGGACCATTGCAGCCTTTCTTCAAAGCATTAAAGCGCGGATCTGGGGATGGGGCTAGAATGCAATGGTATTCCAATATAAAGGAATACATTGCTTCCTATCACTCTCGGCTAGTCGAGAGGAAGAACTCTATCTATATAATATTTCCTCGGAGTGTAATGAACGCCATTTTGGTAAGGATGGATTCGGATAAGAGGTAGAGGCCAGTTTATTTTGTTAACAAGGCGCTCTTTGAAGTCAAAGTCAGGTACTCAAATTTTGAGCGAGTGGCAGTAGCTCTTAGAATGGCAGTGATGAAACTCTAGCCATATTTTCAGGCTCACACCATAGTGGTGCTCACGAGCTCACTGATGAGGGCCATACTCCACAAATCGGACACGTCCGGGAGACTACTAAAGTGGGCAGTGGAATTGAGCGATTCGACATAAAGTATCGGCCTAGAACTACTATCAAGGAATAGGTGTTGGTTGACTTCATTGTGAAGAGGTCGGAAGTGCAAAAGCAGGAGGTGGATAACGAAAAGTGGGAGCTCAAAACTGATGGGTCATCCCAAGCTCATGGCAGAGGAGTTAGGATAATCCAGAAGTCATTTGATGGGCTGACTATTGGATAAGAAATCAAACTTGCCTTCAAAGTCTCTAACAATGAAGTCGAATACGAGGTAGTCATATTGAGTTAATGGTGCCAAAGTATCTCTCAATAGCAGACATAGATCTTCGGTGTGACTCTTAACTGGTGGCAGCGCAACTACGAGGAGCGTACAAAGCTAAGAATGAGAGAATGGAACGGTATCTGCAGATAGCTAAGCCCCTGTTGGCTTCATTTAAATGTATTTACGTCCCCAGGACTGAAAATCAAATGGCAGACACGCTTGCTAATTTGGCAACCAACGCTTTGCACCCATGCAACATCAAGATAAGCGTCATGGAGCAACCGTCCATCCAGGGCACAATGGTCATGGCCATAGATTAGCAGGCCGAACCATCGTGGATGATGCCATCACAGAGTATCTGTCGCATGGAACGTTGCCTAAGATCTGAGCTGAGGTTGTCAAGGAAAAGGCTTGAGAAACAAGGTACTCTCTCGTGGATGTAATGCTGTATAGCCGTTTGTTCTCAGGACCGTACTTGAGGTGCTTGCTAAATTTACTGATTTTTATATAAACCAAAACTGCAACTAATTTCTGACACATCCACCAAGGACAATTCAATCCTTAGCAGGAATGCCAAAAACTTGTTGTTTTACTAAATTTATAAAAAAAAAAAAAGTATTTTCTAATGTGTATGTAGTAATGATAATTGGTTTTCATCTAAATCACTGCAAATGCACAGGTCATACAAGTAATAAGAGTAGATTTTAAGTCCAGATATCATTCCCACGAGGATTGATTATATAATCTAAAGGTCAATTACCCTTACTAAAGAAATCAACTATTTGAACTGATAATTTTAAAGGATTGTAAGAGTAACTAACAGTTGAAATGTAAATAACTCTTTATCAAAATTTTCTCTAATTAAAATAAAATCAAAAATAAAAGATTTAGAGTTTTCACTGAGTTGAATTAACAATGAGAAGTAAACTAGTTTTTTGATCATCAATATGCATTTGGTTCAAAATAACTAGTTATGGTTTTGAATTCTGGATTTGTCCAAGAACACTATAGTATAGCCCTGGAAAACCTCCTGACACCATACATTTCACCAATTAGATAACCATATTCCTAAACTAGGTCAATGGGTCCTAATTGTTCTTTGAGATGATCATCGCGAGATACGGTTATTTTTCCTTTACAGTGCTACTAATATTATGTTGGCGAAGCTGCTTATACCCATAGACAGGATAATATAAGCCTTTCCCAATTTAATTGAAACCTCAATCTACAATTCATTAGAATGCATCCATCTCCTTGATTAGAATCTAAGCTAACACGGGATAAAGATTATTATGCCAAATTGAGATGAAACCTCTAAGAGTGGGAAAGTATCTTTCAACAAATTGTCCTAACACTAGTAGGAACAAAATGCATAAAGAATCAAAACTACACTTAGAGTGCATTAGTTCATCGAATATAAATGAAATATACGCTTAGGTGATTACTTTTTATTCTTAGGTAGTCCATCTCTGTGTCACTCAGAGGGATCATGGAAGTCAGAACAAAGATACAATTCCTTTTGGGTATAGATCACTGATATTCAAAACAACTCCATACAAGAACAATATCAATTAAATAAACCTAGATCTCCTACCCATAACTTCAATAATATTGCTACAGTTGATAAACAGATCCACCAATTCCTTCCCAGAGGAAGCTTAGTCTTTCAAATTTGAATCACAATTCACAATGACTAGTTTGTCAAACAAATTCATTGAAACTGTGATAAACTGAATGAGAAATCGATTCAAGAAAAGTTTCTAAATCCAATCAAGTTCAGAAAGAATTGAAAACCAAATATGCAAGTATCTTAGCTTCATAATTCAACTTAGATCAAACTCCCAGTAACATAAAAAATAAAATAAAAAAATAAAAAATAAATACAGTAGACTTCAGTTCTTCCCAAGACTACTCAAGGTTTGCTAAAAAAGCTCCGTAGGGTACCTTCAAACTTTCTATTTATAGGTTTAATAAATGTTAGGCCTGAATTCTAGGCTGAATTTGTGGATTTCAAAATAAGCCCAATTGTAGTCTTTGTCGCGACATTTATTGTTTATGCCGCGACATTATAGCTTGTTGGTACATCTTTAGGCTTTGTGTCATTTTTGTCGCAACATTTCTTTCTTGTTTTCTCTTCTGAGTTGTTGTAAAGTTTGTCGCGACAAAGTTAATGAATGTCACGACATTATATCCCAAATCCTTGTCGTGAGTTTGCCGCAACATTCCTGCCTTGTGCTCTTCTTAAGTCATTGTCGCAACAAAGTTTCGAAATGTCGCGACATACTTCTCTTGCCTTACAATGATAGCCTCTGAAGTTTATGTTGCGACCTAAACATTCTTGTCAAGACATAATTCAACTAACTTCATGTTCTAATTGTTGTAACACAATCTGCTACTGTCGCGACACAATTTCCTTGCCTTGCAATGCTAGCTTCTGAACTTAATGTCACGAGATTGTTTTTAAATATAGCGACATATTTCATCCCTTGAACGTGTAACTCTCTAAATTGTTTGTCGCAACGTATATTTCATCCCTTGAGCGATAGCCAACTCTACGGTGTTTGTCCATGACATATAAATCTTTGTTGTGGCAAAGCTTCGGCACATGACTTGCCTTCTTGATCTACCAGCTTTTTGTCGCGACTAAGTTAGCTTGTGTCGCGAAAGAATTTCTTCCTCCTCCACTTCATTATGTCGCAACATTAAATTTTTATGTCATGACATTGTTTCAACATGTCTTCATTGATTTCTCTCTTCATTTGTTGCATCAGAGCTTTCCATGTCTGACAAAATTTTTCTGCCATTTGCCTGATTTTTGTTGCGACATGAATTAACGAATGTCGCGATAAGGTTTTTATGCCATTTGCCTTGTTCTTTGTTGCGACAGAGTTGAAAAATTGTTGCGACAAACTTTTCCTGCCATCTGTTTGATCTTTGTCACGACAGAGTTAGCTAATGTTGCGACAATGTTTCTGCTTTCTAACCTTCATTGTGTTACAACATAGCCTGGAATGTCACGACAATTGTTCATTCCTTCTGCATTGACTATGTCGCGATATAATTTGCAAATGTCACGACATTATTCTATTGCTCCCTTAGTTGGTATGCTCTAAAATTGTCACAGCAACACACTTTTGTTGCGACATTTTCTTGATGGCTGCTTTGAGCTTTTGTCGCGACAGTAAGGAATTATATTACGACATCTATGCATTTCCTGATTTAGCCCTTTTTGCTTCTTTTCTTGCTAGTTTTGCTTATTTTTTCATTAAAACCCTGCAAAACACAAATCTGTGTGAAGATTTCATAATTATGCATTAAATTGAACAATAAGCTCTCAAAATTGCAATAAAAATGGACTTAAAAATATATAAGTTTTGGACTCATCAAACTCCCCTAAACTTAAAGTTTTTCTTGTCCCCAAATAAAGAAAAGAAATTTTGTTTGTCCTCAAACAATTAAACTTTATTTTTAAGGACATTTTTCTGCATCTCTTCCTTATTATATCCACAAATTAGCCTAAAAACAGGATAATTGTAATATTACTTTTGAATAAGTTTTTCATCCAGAATGAAGAAGATTTTCAATTAATTTCACTAAACAAACTAATAATTTAGATTATGTAAACATTTCTATTATTTGCCCCGAATAAGTGAGTGTGTGATGGTCCTTCCCTTTTATCAAATTGGTAGTTTAGTTAATCTTCTGAGATACTATTCAGATAACAAACTTCTCCTTGGTTTTTCTAAAGTCCCATAGGCTTGTTAGTCATATTATTCTCCACTAATGTAGGCATATACAACCTTCAAGATCATTTAGATCTTTTAGGCTTGTAATATGTGGCTAGGCATTTGGGTGGATAAATGGACATTTTAGGTTCAAGTTTGCCCTATTTGCATATACAACTCAACATCTTTGCCTTCACTCTTCATCCTTCCTCCTTACTAGCATTGGCTTTCAAATACCCCTAAACTTGGTTTGGTATTTCATTTTGCATATTTTTCATTGTGGTAATTCTCTTGAACTCATTCATGATTCACATTCATTTCCTCACTGGAGGTTTTCTTTCTTCCTTTTCATTTCAATTCAAGGTTTATTGGAATCGTGCAATGTTTTGTCCCTTTAAACTTTCTACCACCCTTAGAGAGCTTTAGGTTAGCTTAATTGCTCAAGGGAGGAAGACTACAAGACAAAACTCATTTCACCTTAGTAATTGACATTTCCACAACCTCTTTTTGTTCATTTCTTTTCTTTTTCTTCATCTCCATTGATTTCCCATCTTTATAATCTATAATTCTTCATATTACAAAATTCTTACTCCCCCAAACTTGCTCTTTGTCTTCTTCTTTTTGCACTTGAGATGCAATTTGGGCAAACTACAAGGTTTTTTCTACATGATTAGATTTAAGAGAGGATTTTGGCTTTTCATTTGCTTATTAATGAAGAAATTGGCATTAGGCTCAAATGTAGGAACTAGGGTGTATGCATAAGCATATTACATGGGTACGCTTTGAAAGGTTCAAACTTCCAAGGATGACCTATATAATTTCCTGTTAGTTATATTGCCTAGGATTTTGCCTCAAATAATAATCTAACAAGTTCTAAGACTCTTGAGAATATTCAATAATGTGATGGATCTCAAAAGATGTTTCTAAACCCAACACAATTGGTTTCAAAGGTATTTTAACCAGGTGCATGTTTTCAGAGTTTATAATAACTAAATTGTTTACAAAAACTGAATCAAAAGTCTCATTTGTTCCATCATTTGTTTAAATCTTCTTCAATCTTGAAGTTCACTTATTCCTTCATGACATTACAATTCCTAGTCTTTAGTTATGCTCATCCTACCCCACATTTCATCTATTCAAAATTTTTTTTTTTTTTTTTGATTTCTAAACATGTTGCTATCAAATAGAAATCTTATATGATTAACCATTTAGTTTAACAAAATTATTGCAATTTAAGTAACTCAACCACTCAAAAATTCAATTCATCTAAACATTTGATACACAGGTGCTTATTCTTAAGATATAACCAGAATGCACAAACTTCCTCCAAACATAACCGTACAGATTTAAAAAAGATATTTCATTGAACTCATGCGATGATTACAACATATACAAGCAAGACAATCAAACAAAGAGATTCACTTTTTCTTGTTTTCTTTTGGGTCTTAAGGAGATTTGACTGGAGGGGTTAAGAGACTTTGAAACAAGATTTGGAATTTTTGCAGGAGTTGTTTCTTCAGGTTTATTAGGATTGGTAAAAGGTATATAAGGTTTGTCAACACCTAAGGGCACTAAGGTATAAGGCACATAATCAGAAATTTGGATGTTTAGCAGTGGCACTTTCTTTTTTTCAGATACTGTCTTCATTGCCCAGTCCAAAATCTCTACATTACTTTTTACCAATTCACACTGCCTTTTGCCTATAGATTCCAATGTTGTCCTGTTGTTGATATGCTCATAAGTCATCAGTTTATAGCTTTGTTTGCAATGCTCTAGACTATTCAACCAATCTCTGTCCCTTAACTCTAGAGCTACCTTTAGGACTTTGTCTCTATCCTCCAACATTTTCAATAGATTGGACTCATGTATGCATGTCTCTTCCTAGAATGTCACATCTCTAGCTCTTATTACTTCTCTCCACTCTGTCTCTTTCCTTTCCAATTCTTCCCTCCATTTTGAGTCTCTTTGTATGATCACTTCATTAAAGTATTGATCTCTCTTTCTCAGCTCAGCATCCATATATTCATCTCTCAGCTGCAATTGCAGTTTCAATTGTTTATCTTTTTCTTGCATCTCTTGCCTCATTTCTCTTAGCATTTCCATGATTTCTTTGTCATTTCATTGCTGTTCAAAACCTTCAGCAAGTTCCCGGTTGTAGTCTCTGTCATCTAGAGGTAGATTCCAGATTGGGCTCAGATTTCTTGGTCTTTCTTCTCTTTCCTTTATTGAGCTCACCATAATGGCTTGCTCATTTTCTCTGTTATCCCTTTATTCTTCCTCAATTTCCTGAACCTTCTTCTTGCCTTTTTTTGTTTGAGGCTTTGTTATGCCAGTTAATGTCAAGGGAGATGTCTTGGGACATGTTTCTTCCTCTTCCCAATCTCCTTCCACACCTCCTAAGATACACAGTCTATTGATTAGTGTTGGATGTGGCAATAAACCTCTATAGTTACTTTTGAAGTAACTCAAAATAGATTTCTCTATTATCTTTCCCACACTTAATTTATATCCCTTCAAGATTCCATATAAGAGTATTGCTTCATTTTTTCTCACTGTACTGAGATGCTTAGAGGGTAAGAGGTTTGAACCAATAAAGTAGAACCAGACATTTGCTTCTTCTATCAGTGAGCCTCTTGCAATAGATTCATGGGGGTTCTTCCTTGTAGAATCCCATTTCCCTTTTCCATATGTGAGCAAGTTAACTATCTTTTGGTAATCTGGCTTTTTTAGCAATTTCTTGAACTTGGAACCATCCTTCAGCTCCTTCAGATTGAAAGTTTCATTTATTTTCTCCTTGCTAAAGGATATCCATTTCTCTCTGACATAACAAGTCTTTTCTCTCAATCCCACCATGTTTAAATAAAACTCTTTGACCACATCCACAAAACCAGGAGCTTTGTGCTCATAAAACAGATGCCACCCTTTCTTCTCCATCATTTTTAAAAAGGATGAAATGAGCTTGTTGAGCCCTCTTTTGCCAATGAAATCTCTGTATTGCAATTTTTCCTTTCAAGCGAAATAAGCACGCTCTGAAACGAAATCACTCACTTGGTTTTCTTGCCTCTACTCTGTCTCACTTTCTTCAGCACCCCGCTTTCTTTTTCTTCCTTCTTTAGTTGGTTATTCAATCTTTGTTCTTGCTTCTAATCTTTCTTCATGAGTAACTATTGTCAGAGGTTCCTAAGTAACTTTCGCTTCATTTCCCACATATTCTTCCATCATCTCATTTAGGTTTGGAATCAAAATCAGTGTTTCAGACATTTTGGCTAACTGGAATGGGATTTAAGGTTTTCGAAGAGAATGGGTAAAGGATTTGGTAAATGTAAGGGATGGTTTTAATATTTTTTAGAGAAAAAAGGCTTTTTCAAATTTTTGGACTCCAAACGTTCTAAATTCTCTTTTATAGGCTCAATTAATGTTGTGACAATTTAATTGTCATAACAAATAATTTTTATGTCACGACAATAACCCAGTTTTAAGTCTCATATATTATGTCGCAATATAACTATTATTTGTCGCGACAAAAAGAAAACCTTGGATTATAAGAGACATGTGCAACAAAAATTTTATGTTGCAACATAATTTTAGCCTAGAAATTTAAAAGTCTGTTGCAACAATGATTATTTATATTGCGACATATTGTTGTGAGTTACAATACTATAATGTTGCAATATAAATTTTCCTTGTCACGATAAAGAATAAGCCTTGAAGTTTAAAAATCATGTTGCGACAAAGAAAATTCATCTTGCGGCAACACGTCCCAGGTTCTGCAGTGCACAGTGTTGTGACAAAGAATTTCTGTAATCGTGACATATAAATGTCCTGAAATGCTAAAAATTATGTTGCAACACAACACATTGGGTTGCAATTCTGCAATTGTTGTGACAAAATTTCTATGTCGTGACATATAAATGTCCTGAAATGCTAAAAATTATGTTGCGACATGACATTTGGGTAAAACAATGTCGCAACAAAATATGCTTTATTATCCAAAATACCATTTTAACCATTTTCAACCAATCAACAAACAAACAGTATGCAATTCATCATAACACTCAAATCATGCTTGTGAATACCCATTTTAACAACAACAAAGCATCTCAATTCAAGCATGATCATTTTCAGCCTAATTTCTCAGTTCTACAGCATCAATAACTCTTCAGAAAACTAATAAAAATGTCACAAAGCTAATTAGGAAATTTCTTACAAGATTGTTGAGCATGCTTTTCTCTTTTAATATGTTTTATCTCCTTCCTTGCATTACAACTGCTCTTTGATAGTAACCTCACTTAATGATTAGCTTTTATGACCTAAAAAACAAAAAAATTGACTAACATAAAACTTTCAAAAATTTAAACTAAACCATGGCGCTGACCCAGACCTCGGTATCAGCGGTGTCATTATTTTTCATTTTTTATAGGCTTATAACCTTTAAGCTTTTCAATCATATAATGTTAAACACTTAACTTGTACTGTATCATGTAGCAGCGGATTACCCAAAAATATACAAACTCACCACAGTGAGTATTCAACATTTACAATATTTACATTCTTCATTGTTTACAAACAATAAAGGATATTACATATACAAAATAGACCAAAAAGTCTTCAAGTGAGCACCTAATGATATGTTGACCTTGGAGACTGATGCGGATTGTCCTGTCCTCTTGCCTCTGCTTTCGTACCTACACGGATGAAAACCCGTGCTATGCTTTACGCTTAGTGGGAATAACTTGTGGACGACCACTAATAAGAGTCATCTCACTTTACACATTTACATATACATATAACATATATATATGTCATATTCTATACTTGTCATATACACATGCTTATATATGTTCCATACATATAATTTACATGCTGTGATATATACTGTTATCATATCATGTTGCATTTCAGGTCATTTACATTTTTCTTCTTGTTCTTGTCAAATTGTACTTGTCACTGTTTACATATCATCACATAACAATGCTATGCTTCTCATATCATGTCATGTACTTTTATCATTTCCGAATCATTTGCATATACTTGTCATTTGTTTCATGTTTCATGCATAACTGTAAAGTGGATAAAGGAAACTATAAGAGCTTTCGGCCCATTGTACTCAATGTACGAAACAATGGTCTATGGAGCACAGGAAGGCCTTGTTATCATTAATGCGAACAATGACCATCATAAGGGGTCCGAAGCCTTCATTATCATTATGAGACAAGGACCATTTATAAGGGCTCGAAGGCGTTTTAGCCAAGCTAAAGCAGGGCAATGATCGGTATCTTTTAAACTTGTTTTCCACCAATAGGCATGCCCGTCTATCCCTACCCCGGGTTTTAGCGGACAATCCATGTGTATTTATGTTCGAGGTACATATCTCATATTCCCAAAATAATTAGTAATCATCCGACCAATCATATATGATATTTAAAAATCATTTATTCATTATCTTTGCATTTTCATATCTCATTATATGCATGAATACCTATATGATTTCATGTATGCTTATGAAACTGTTATGAGTTCATAATATGAATAGCATGGATTTACCGGAGTAGGACCCTCTTTGTTTTTCATGATTTCTAGACCTAATATGAGTTTCAATTTCATCATGCTATATATGACTGGATTCTTGACTCAATGGGCTTTCCATAGAGTTCAATAACACGGCGAGTTTGAGCGAAGAAGTTATAATGTGAAAGTTGGAGAATTCTCACATGATAATAAATCGGCCCGGCTGACAGCTACGGAAAAACCTAAATTTCAGTAGGGTTATATTCACTTACTGTCCTCCATAGGAGTATGGTTAGAATCTTGACTCAATGGGCTTTCCATAGAGTCTAAGAACACCTGAAACGGAGTTCGGACGAAAAAGTTATGATGGCCATCCGAGTTAGAGCTGACGATGAATGATAATTGTCCCTTTCCGAGTGCTGCACACCGTGGCGTCTTTGCTCCACTTTGGATGAATTTATGAGCCTAAAGGGTTCAGAATTTGGATATACCTATTTCAAGGAGATATGTTCTCTTATAAGTCTAGTTTACCCAGAAATTTGAATCACTCAATTCGGATGAGTGATGGCCAAGTTATAGCCAAAACAAAAATATGGGTTTTAGATAAATTTTGATAGCATCTCCCCTAAAACCCCAATATGTCCTTAATACAAATATTCCTCAATTGAGGATTACAATCAACCAACCCAAGACTAAAGATGAACCCAAAATAGAAACTGAATCACACGGAATTCCAAATTCCACTGAATCAAACCTCATATTTGTAGAAATGTTAAATGCAAAAAATCGCGCATCCTTACTACTATATACAAAAATCCATACAAATCCAAACTAATGCATAAAAACCCACTTCCCTTGCCTTTGCTCTTCTCTTCCTTCTTCTTCCTCTTCTTCTTCTCTTATTGTCTCTCTTATTTGCTCCAAACGTAAACCCTAGAATGTGAGACCAAATTTGGTCTTTATCCCCTTTTTATATTTTTAAATTTTCCTTTATTAATTTTTAGTCCTTATACTCTCTTCTATTTGCAACCCAATTTTCTTATTTCTATAATGGCATATCCCCTTCTCATATTTATGCCTTTCCATATTCCTTTTGAAAAATTACTAATATACCCTTGTATCTTGTACAAAATTAGGGTTTTTGAAATTTTCTCACTTAGATATAATTACGAAAAATTCAAATTATACCTACAAAATACCCTAAACATGTTATAAAACTGTTATGGCATATTTTGGGGTATTACAACTTCAAACACACAAAATGCAAAAAAAATCAAATTTAAATGGAAATTAAAATTTTTGCTTGGATTGCCTCCCAAGAAGTTGCTTCTTTTTAAGTCTTTGGCTAGACTTTGCTACAATATTTTCTCTTTTCAGAAATTTCTTCTTTTCTCTTCAAATCTGGAACTATTCTTCATTCATATTGCCTCCCAAATAGTGCTTCAATCTTTGGTCATTAACTTTAAACTCATTTCTGGGTGACTTGATTATGGCCGCTCCCAGTGTAACTTCAATAGCGTGTGAGACCACTCACTTTGATTTGAGTTTCCCCGAAAATAATCTAAGCCTTGAATTGTACAAAAGGATTGATTCTCCTATTTTGAATTCTTTCCTCAATATCCTTTGGTCAGGCCATTTCTTAGTATTTTCCTTGTAAATTCTTGCATTGTCATAAGCTTCATTCCTTTGCTCTTCTAATTCATTCAATTGGAGAAATCTCTTTTCTTTCACAGTTTGGAAACCATAGTTCAGCTTTTTTATTGCCCACATTGCTTTGCCAAGTTCGGGGTAGATGACATTTTTACCATGAAACGATTACGTATGGGGACATTCCAATAAGGGACTTATAAGTAGTTCTATAAGCCCATAATGCATCATCCAACTTCGCTGACCAATATTTTCTGCTTGCATTTATCGTCTTCTTAAGAATATTCTTGATTTCTCTATTGGATATCTCAACTTGCCCATTTGATTGAGGGTGATAAGCTAAACCCATAACATGTCTGACTCCATATCGACTCATAAGTTTTACAAACAGCTTGTTTGCAAAATGGCTTCTCTCATCACTTATAATAGTTCTAAGGGCTCCAAATCTACTCAAGATATTCCTTTGAATAAACCCCACAACTATATTGGCATCATTTATGGGGCAAGCTATGACTTCCACCCATTTGGATACATAATCCACAGCTAGGAGACTGTATAAGTTTTCAAATGAAGGTGGGAAATGCCCCATGAAGTCTATCCCCCATACATAAAAAATTTGCACCACCATAATTCCTTGTAGAGACATCTCATTTCTTCTGTTGATGTTGCCCATTCTCTGACATCTGTCACAATGTTCCAACCCATTCGAACAATCTACGAATAAAGTTGTGATAAAGCAGTGGAGAATTTTATGGGATGTGTCTCATAAGTGTCCTGCATATGGCGTTGATAGATGACATTTATCCACAATTCTAGCTTGTTCTTCCTCTGGTACACATCTTCTAATAATCTGATATGCTCATTTTCTAAAAAGCAATGGGTCATCTCATATATAAAGCCTAGCATCAGTTCTCAACTTTCTTTTCCGCTAGTAGCTGAATTCTGGTGACATAATTCCACAAACTAGAAAGTTCACTATATCAGCATACCTGATGAGTCTTAAATTCATTTATTTTTAATCCATTTTTCTGGCTTGTTTTTAGTATTTTCAGAGCTGTTTTAATGCCAAATTATGGAATAATTACAAAACTTTGTATTTGCGGGAGTTAATTAAAAGGAGAGATTTCCAACAAGAAAGAAGAAAAACAATAGTGAAGCAATCTACATCGCGATGGCTTGTCCCCAAGTAAATGACTAGAGAGCGTAACAACAATATTTTATGTGTCACAACACAGATCTAAAAATTAGCGGATGAACTATGTTCTGATAGCGTGTCGTGGCCAGGGAAATGGGAAGAAACAAAAATTTGAGACAAAAGATCGGTTATGTTGCGACATAATGAAAGATCAGAAGGTAGAATCTATGTCGACATAGTAATCTGCCCTATCAGCGACAACGACTCTGGCAACATGGAGAATTTGGTTGAGACGGAAGAGAGCAAAGAAGAAGTTGATCGTATGAGAAAATTTATGTCGCGTAGTGGCCAGCTCTGTTGAGCTTGGCTTAGTGCAACAAAGGAACCCAACGTTGCAATGTACTTCAAGCTGAAGAAATAAGTTTATGTTGCGACATGGATCTTAATGTCATAACATAGAAATAAGCTTAACAGAGAGAAACGAGGACACGACAGACTTTTTAGGTCGCGACAGAATGATTAAGCTGAGCACAGAAGAGTCTTGTCACAACAAGAAAATTGGGTTGCGACAACAAATATTGACAACACCAAGAAGTCATGTCGCAACATCAGAACAAAGCTACAACAAGAAGTCAAGCTTAGTGGCAACAAGCATCTGTCGCGACATACTTTCTATGTCGCGATAAACCTGAGATATCTGAGCCAGTGTTGCAACATAACACGAGCAGTCTATCGCAACATGAAACTTAGGTCGCGACACCAATTGGCGAGTACGCGCGGCGTATTTAGCGGCATGATTATCGATGTTGCGACATAATTGCGTAGAATGCCTGAATATTGCCAGACGAGTTATCATATCTGCGAAAGAAAGAGGCGCGCAGCAAAAATATGTTGTCCGCCCAGTGAAGCAGAGGCACAAGATCTTCAAGTCGCGACAAGCGGCGCATACGCGGCAAAAAGACCGCAAACTACGTCGCGACACAGCTACAGGTCGCGGCCAGAGAATAATCTGGCGAAATTTTGGGGATTCACACATAGCGCAGATTTTGGGGCCCCGAACTTTTCTAGGGCTCTATAAATAAAAATGGCTGCGCGGCGAGAGCGGTGATCAACATCGGATGTGCAGTACAGGGAGGCGGGGACTCTTTTAATATTATATTTTTCTTTTCTTTTATTTTTCTTCTTTTCTTCGTAGATTAGACTTATAGTAGGGTACCTTGAATTGTCTCTTGGATGCGAAACGATAAAAATTATCACGAAGTTTTGAGGATTGAAATTAAATACTTAAATTCCATTTCACGATTCTTTGTTTTTTGAATTCAATGAACTCCAAACAAAAGCTTGAAATCATTTCTTCAGTTGATTGCAGTTATAGTGGAATTTTCTTGATCAGTATTTAAGTGTATACTATAATCCAGTTTTCGAGAACATAACTTCTGCTGGGAAAGATCTGATGTTAGTTATGGTTTTTACCTGATGAGGAAGAAAATTTCTGAGTTGAATTTTGAATTTATTTGAATGGTGTTGTTCTTAGAAATTAATTGTTCCCGATTTTAGTAACATACCCATGAAAAGGACTATTATGCAGCTCACGATTTCCGGGGCCCTATGAGTGACATAGGGATGATTCATGAGCATATACGATTACTTAGGGTATGCTAGACTAATATTGAAGAACTAATGAGCTGCAATGTTACTTAGATAAATCCTCCAATTTTCTCGAGGGGTTTGAGAATGGGTTGAGTGATATATCAATTTAATCAATTAGAGATCTCTCCTTGGTCTGGAAGAATGATCTTGATCCTGTGTTAGCATGAGATCTAATCTAGGAAAGAGAAAACTCTTTCAGATCTTAAGGATGAGACATCATTCATTTTGTAGAAATCTAGTAATTGCTCTGTCTTAGGAAGCAAGAAATCTGCAGTCATAAGAAATGGGTATGAAGTATTGGAAAAGAAAAATACCCCGATCTTACAAAGAAATTCTAATTACAAGTAATTGATTAGAATCATGATTCAGAAATGAACATGAACCTCTGCTCAGTGAAAAGTATGGTTAGAGGAGGAATCCAAATTATACTACCTTGCCTCTTGACAAATTCAGATTCCAACTCAAGGGAAGTAGAATGAGATTATGATGCAGGAATTGATCATTTCACAGCAGTGAAATCCCAATGTCTACTTCCAGCAATAATCTGGTTCAGTCTAGTTTATATTTAGGATTTAATTTTTTCCCTTATTTTAAATGTAGGATTCCAGTTATTAAAATTCTTATTAGGTTACTAAATTTTATCTAAATTGGACGTTCAAATAGTGTAGAACTTGAGTAGTTCGAATTAAGTTGAAGTTTAAATTCTTTTCAATCTACGGCGGAGCGATATTCGGACTTATAGGTACTTTATTACTTGTCTGACTTTGTGCACTTGCGGAGTTTTTAGACCAAAGTAATCTTTAATTGAGTTTAGTGGCAAAATTATTTTCTTATGTGACATCTGAGTATTTTGAGTCAATAATTTTTAGTCTGGCCCGGGGATTAGATAATACTCCTTAACCAGGTAATATTGCAGAAATTTTCAGTCTCATGAATTTTGATCAGGCAATACCATAGTTATTTGAACTGATACTTGAAAAACCTGCTCATCAAGGAAATTTTCTTCTAATTTAGTCCCTCTTCCATCTTCTTTAGGCTCTTATAGTCTTGATAAGTGATCAGCTATCACATTATCACTGCCTTTCTTATCTTTGATTTCCAAATCAAACTCTTGTAGCAATAAGACCCATCTAATTAATCTTGCCTTTGCATCTTTCTTTGATATAATATATTTGATTGCTGCATGATCAATGTATATAATAACATGGGACCCCAAATACTATGAAACAAATTTTTAACAAACAAATACCATTCATCTTTATCTATTTTCTGTGGTGAGTAGTTCTTGTGTCTCATTGAAGTTGCCATGTATATGATATCATGGCCATAAAAAATCTTTTAGTTCTTTGTCCCAACCACCGACTCCATTGGCATAATCACTGACATCACATGATCTCAAGTCTTTTTGTTCCGATCCCGGTGTTGCCATGATAAGAACTGATCAACTATCCTTTATTTCTTCAAAAGCACATTTACACTTTCTTAAATTCAACTTATTTGTTTCTTTCAACAATTTGCTCGATGACTACTGATATTTTGAAATCACACATAAATCTTCTATGAATCAACATATTAAAATACTTCTAATATTCTTGTAGTGGTAGCAAGAAGATTCAGCAGTGTTTTAATGATCAACTTCATCCATTATAAGAAGACATTTTGAAATTACAAACAGTGCCTCTGTTACCGTAAATATCTTGCACCCATTAAACTAGATTTTTGTCTTGGCATTTCTGATATAGTTTCAAATTATGCAAATAATGTTCTAAAACTATATCCACTGCGCTAGAAAAAAGTCATCTATGAAGTGATTCATAGCCTCTTCCACCAAATCAAAAAATATAGACATCATACACTTTTGAAAGGTGGCAGAAGCATTACATAATCCAAATAGCATCCTTATGAAGGCAAAGGTGCCATAAGGACAAGTAAAAGTAGTCTTCTCCTAGTCCTCAGGGGCTATGGAAATTTGATTATAACTAGAGTCTCCATCAAGAAAACAGAAATGTGGTGTCCTGCTAACCTGTCCAACATTTGGTCAGTGAAAGGTAGAGGATAATGATAATTTATTGTGCTATATTTAGTTTTCTATAGTGTATACACACCCTCCATCTTGTCACAATTCTTGTTGGAATTAATTCATTCTTCTTATTTCTGATAACAGTGAATCCACCCTTCTTGGGAACCACAAGAACTGGGCTCACCCAAGGGCTATCTGATATTGCATAAATGAAGCCTATATTCAACCATTTCAATACTTATTTTCTGACAACTTCTTTCATCAGATTGACTTTCTCACGATGTTCTGTGGAAGTCTTTACATTTTCTCGAGAAATTTTATGCATACAAGTAAGGACTGATTCCTTTTAAATCGTATTGGCCAAACAATGGCTCGCCATACTTCGCGAGAATTTTTAGCAGTTTCAGTTCTTTGTGCTCTATCAAGTCAGCTAATATAATTATTGGTCTAGATTTTCCAACTTTAAGGAAAGCATACTTCAAATGTTTGGGAAATTCTTTCAGAATTAAATCCTCTGAGCTTGTGTTTACTTCTGAAACCTTCCTTTCATAACTACTTGATTTTTACACTTTTCACTGTTTGGGATAGTGCCTCCTTCTTTAAATTCAAAATTGGAGTTTAGAAATTCAACATCAAGACACTCAATATACTGGAAATTCATCTCATTTTCATTCATTGAACTCTGAATCTTATAATCATTTTTTCAATTTAGAACTGATGAGAACTTTTGTTTCTACAATCTTACAATCAACATTATCAAATTCAAGCTATTTCAAACTCTGATTGAGATTGAAGTGCATTGCTTCATCTCCAACCCTAAGAGTAAGCTCTCATTTCTTTACATCTATCAAAGCTGCTCTTGTAGCTAGGAAAGGCACTCTGTGTAATAGGACATTTATCTTCTTGATGACAATAACCACAAAGTCTCTGCTGGAAAAATGAACTTTCCGCTTTGATAAGCACATCCTCGAGATCTGTCTAGTTGAGCTAGGTTCTATGCGCCATCTGCGAGGTCATGGCTGTGGGAGTGAGCTCCCCCAAACTTAGTCTTTTGACAACAGATAAGGGCATCAAGTTGATGCTAACTCTAGAATCACATAGTGCTTTTCTCAATTTAGAGTCCCCTATGGCACAAGAAATGGTGAAGCTTCCTAGATCCTACATTCATTGGTAAAGTCCTCCCCAGAATAACTGCTAGCGAGGTTCTTGTCAGGTTCTTCACTATTTCTTTGTAATTTCACTTTTATATTATATCCTTCATGAACTTAGCATAATAAGACATTTGAGTCAGTGCCTTAGAAAAAGGGATATTTATCTCTATTTTCTTGAACATGTTCAAGAATTTAGAGAATCGTTCTTCCAGCTTAGCTTTCTACAGCTTTTGATGGAATGGGACTAGAGGCTTGTAAGCTTGCACCTCTTATTTCTTTCTCAGATCACCCTCTTCATCTGCCTGCTTTTGTTGCACCTTTACTGTTCTTTCTTTTTCAGTAACTTCTGAACTATACTGCTTTATATCTTCTCAAATTTCTGCATGTTTCTCTATCTCAACCATCTTCTTCTCATTTTCTTCTCTTTCTTTCAATTTTCTGCCACTCCTAAGAGAAATTGTCATACAGTCTTTAGGATTCTTCTTTGTATAACTTGGGAAGGCATCCTTGATGGTTCGCATCTTGGGGGTCCAGGCTGCCTGCTTGTGTCTCTATGTTGAATTTTCCAGAAAAGGCAATTGTGTTTGACTTGAAACACATTTATGTTTGCATAATCTTTACTCAAATTCAACAAATTTTTGTTCATGAATGTTCAATAGTCACTTGTTATCTCCTGAAGATTCTTTATTTATTTCTTAAAAGAGAATGGACCTTCTTTGCTACAATTATAATTCTAGATTTGTTCCTTCATTTGTGGTTAAGGCTATGTTGAACATCTTGTTGTTGATAGTGTTGCGCAGGTGAGAAGTCCTTCTTTGTCACTTCTTTGGTCCATATGAGAAATTTTCATAGTTCCTCGAAAGTTTAAGGTGTATGATGGTTAAAGAAGATTTGTGTTTGGGCTTAAAGTTGTAAATCCCCATTGCAATTAATGGCCGAACTTATCACTTATGATAAGGCCATCATTATGAAGTCGCCCGTCATTCAGCTCTTATTCAATATTTCCACTTCCATTCCCGTAGATGAGCATACTCTTGGTTTTCTTCTTTCTTGCATGCTAACTTTGTTCATCGATTGTATCGATTTTGCCTCACATAGGCGACATTTTGTTGGGCTGCATCACATCACTTCCTCTCGGCACCGCTCTGCAGGCTCTGAAGTCTCGGATGGGCTACGTGGTTGCTTTTTGCTAGATCTTCTATTAAGCGGTTTGCCTCTTGACCTCTTTCTCTTGAATTCTCCTGACAGTGCATCTATGATCCTTTAGATCACGTGGATTCATGGAGATAATTAGAAAATGTCATCTGTGTGATCCTAATCTATCACATAGAACATCTCTTACTTGACTTCTTATACCTTTCAGGCATTATAGAGATTCTCATGCTTAACAGCTTCTTGAATATAATGATTTCTCCCCTGTCTACAAGTGAGAGCATGAGGAAAAATCTCTCATGAATGCTTGACTAACTCATGATTGTTCATTGATTCATGAGGAAGTGATTCAAACCAACTTGTGCTATATCCTTAGGAAAAGAGAACTGGCTACAACTTAATCACATCGAGTGCAGCAGCGGCCCTTACGGCACGGTGTCAATGCGAAAGTGTCATTTTGTTTTCTTTTTTTTAAACTTATAAAACTTAAGTTTGTTCATTCATATAATGTTAAACATTTAACATCTTATATTATGTAGCAGTGGATTACAAATATATCTGACTCCGTATATGGAAGTGTTAAACATTCACAATGTATTTACATTGTTCTGAAAAAACAAAACATATAAAAAATAGATCAAAAGGTCTTTAGTGGGCACCTAGTAGTGTGTTAGCCTTGGTTGTGGCGATGTAGATTAATACGGACTTCTCGTTACGCTTCTCTGGACACATGGATGAAACACCCATGCTAAACATAGCTTAGTGAGATTAATACATATGGATGACCTCCCAATAAGGGTTATCACAACACATACACATGCATCCCACATACTAACATCTCATATCATTTTAAATATCTTTATACATATTTCATATTTACTTATCATACCGTATTTCATTTCTTGTCATTTTACCTTTCTTCGTGTTCTTGTCCCACGAAATATACTTGTCATCGCGTAAGCGATCTTGTACTTCTCTCTATATATCATATCATTTTATATGTCATATTGATCATTTGTTTTATGTTTCATGCACATAAACATAGAAGTGGATAAAAGGAAGCTATAAGGGCGAAGCTCTTGTGCTATTTGTCTGCGATTGGTCTTATAAAGGAATCCCAGCTATTGTTATCATTCAATGAACCAATGGCCAATCATAGATTTCGAGAAGCATTTGTTATCATTGTCTGAGACAATAATGATCATGAGGCTCGAAACCTTTGTAATGACAGCAGTGGCTTGATCCAATCTGGCTAGGACTTGTTTTCCACTAATAGGCATGCTCATCTATCCTACTAGGTTCTAAGTAGACGATCATGTATTTTATGTTAGTACATATCTCATATGCGAATAATTGTTATTATCTGGTAATCATATCGATGTTCTGATCATTATTTGTATCTTTGCATTTTCACTATTTCATTATATGCATGACTAACTATGGTTCATATGTATGCTTATGAGTTATTTCACTTCTCAGTTTCAAATTTCGTAATCCCCATGTGGATGGATTCTAGACTCAAGGGCTTTCCATGGAGTCGAGAACATCACAAAACGGAGTTCGGACAAAGAAGTTATGGTCATGTCCAGAAGTTGGAGGTCATCACATGAATAGTAATCCTAGCCCCGGAATGACCATAGGCGGTCGAGTAGTCTGTAAAGCAGATTTCCAACAAGGTTATGTTCTGGCTATCCTCACAGCAAGATATGGATGGAATCTTGACCAAATGGGCTTTCCATAGAGTCAGAACACCCAAAACGGAGTTGACGAAGAAGTTATAATGGAAATCTAAGAAGTTGGAAGGCCCTCACTGTGGTGACCTAAAACGGAGTTCGAATGAAGAAGTTATGATCATCCAAAGTTGAAGGCCTCCTGGCCAGAAGTGACCTATCGGCGACTGGTAGGCGACCGTCGGCGACCGTAGGGTGACTGGCTGGTGACTGGCGGGTCGACTGGCCAGGAGTTGACATGGTTAATTGACCTAGCGGGTGACTTTGTGAAATTTGGTGACTTGGCCGGTTAGACCTATTCGGGATAAAAGGACCATAACCCAGACTCTGAGAGAGGTTTGAATGGAGAAATTGGCTTAACATCGATTTCAGCGATGTGGCTGCAATTTACACGAGTCCTTGCGAATTCATTTATTTCTTTGAAAAACCGGAGTTATAAAATTAGGTTAATCGTGTGATAAAAATAGGGTAATTTTCCTTTGGTTCAAATTTACTGACCGGACATTTCCTTTGGGGCGGGAACACGGCAATCACAGATTATTTATTTTATCCATGCGGTATTAATGGGTGAGGACCTGCCAGTGCGAAACTCGAATACTGGAATGTTCGAAACTTGAGTCAGTTCTAACACATTGTCCCGAAAGTCTTGGGATGGTTCATGAGACCACTCCACGACTCGCCTGTTAATGCCATTTGAATGGCCCTTAGACGAGTTAAACCCAGTAGAAGAAAAACTACCTCTCGGAGTTTGTCGAAACTCCCGACTTGGTCTCTACAGCGAAGCCCACTTGTCGTGAGGATGAACTCTTCCCTCTTTGCTCACTTTAAACTTATTGATTGTCATTTGAAACTTAGAGAGAAGATTAGGTCTCTCTCTATAACTCCTCTTTCCTTCCTTTATTCTTTCTCCTTTTTTGTACTAACATGGATGCGTATCTTTATTTTCAAGGAAACTTCCTCCCCACTCTTCCCGTACCACGTGCCTTTTCCTTGATTTTCTTCCTTTTTCTTTATTTCTTTATTCCCTCTCTCGTTTTGCTCCCAGATAAGACGAACTTAGTCTTATCCCCTTTTTATTTAATTTTCCTCCAAATTACCATTAGGTCCTCGGATTACATTCTGTGCACCGTACTTATGGTATTTCTATAATAGCATATCCTATTCTTATATTATGACTTTTGGTAATCAGGTTTGACAAATTATATTTACCCTTGCTTATTTTCGATTTCTCGGTTTATTTCGAAAATTACGGTTGCTTATATTACACCTAAACATGTTATAAAGCGTGGGGCATATTTTGGGGTATTACAGCTCTCCCGGCTTAAAGAAATTTAGGTCTCGAAGTTTTATAGTGAAGAGTTGTGGATGCTGTATTTTTCGTAGTTGTTTACGGCTCCCAGTAGCTTCTTCCACGCCATGGTGTTACGAGCACTTTTACTAGTGCTTGTTTATTCCATGATTGTTTCTCTCGGGCGAATAACCTTTGGGCTCCTCATCGCTATCGAATAATCCTCCATTATTTGTATCTCTTGCATTGGTAGTATGCGACTCATCGAGGCGGTATCTCAGAAGCATCGACACATGAAACACATTATGCGATTTAGTGACTCGGAGGAGTGCCAAATGATATTCCATGGGCGGTCGTTCTGCGTCATATGGCCTTATGAACCTTGGACTCACCTTGCTTTCTGACCAAACCATAGAATTTTCCTCCACGGTGATACTTTTAAGAAGACTTTGTCTCCTACTTCATATTCAATATCTCTCCTTTTTAAATTGGCATATGACTTTTGTTGATCACTAGTAGCCTTTAGCCTTTGCTGAATAACCTGAACTTTTGCTTCTGTATCTTTTACTATGTCTGGAACAATCACTTTATGCTCATTCGGTCTTGCCCAACCTGCAGGGGGTTCTACATCTTCGACCATGAGCCTCGCTATGGTGCCATCTAGATACTTGGTGACCAGCATTTGTTATGACAAAATTCTATCAATGGAATATACACATCCTGGCTCCCGGTGAATTCCATTATACATCCCCCGAAGCTTATATCTTCAAGTACTTGAATCGAGTTTCTCCGGAATTTGTCCATACGTATACGAGATGCGTGGAAGGTATGCGAAATTGACCGAATTACTAAGGTATTGCTTCAGTTCCTTCGGAATCTCGAGGTAAGGCGTGTGGATCTCTGCTCCGGAGCCTGATAGGCGATTGCACCGTGCGATCGCCTGATCTCATCACATAGCTCATTAGTCGATCCATAGAATAGTCGATCTGGCGGTATAAAATGGGCCGACTTTGTGAGCTATCGATAATCACCAGACGAGTCATGTTTTTGTTGCGTGAGGGGAAAACCCGACACAAAATCCATGGTAATATTATCCCACTTCCATTGAGGAATTTGAAGGGGATTTAACTAACCTGTTGGAGCTTGGTGTTCAGCTTTGACTTGCTGACACGTCAAACATTTATGCACATACTCTGTCACATCTCTTTTCATTCATTTCTACCAATAATGTTGTTTCAAATCTTGGTACATCTTATTACCTCTAGGATGCATGTTATATACCGTATTATGAGCTTCAAATAACAACTTTTTCTTGAGCTCTTTATCATATGGCACACATAATCTATTCTGGAAATACAAACTTCCATCTTCTTTTACTGAAAAATTAGTCTTATCGCCATCTCTGACCATGTGTACCTTTTTCTTCATCTCTTAATCATTTTTCTGAGCATCTATAATCATTTGCTTTAAAACAGGTTGTGCTTTTAATTGAGCTAATATAGCTCCATCAGATACTATTCTCCATTCATTGTGTTGAAGTGACATCACTGCCACTGTCTTTCGGCTTAAAGCATCGGCTACTACATTAGCCTTTCCGGGGTGGTTGTTTATGATGTAGTCATAATCCTTGAATAACTCTAACCACCTCCGCTGTCTCAAATTTAACTCTTTCTGCGTTAGCAAGTACTTGAGACTCTTATGATTGGTGTAAATTCTACACTTTTCCCCGTATAAGTAGTGTCGCCATGTTTTCAAAGAAAACACTACCGTAACCAACTCTAGGTCATGAGTGGGATAATTTTGTTTATGTGGCTTCAAGTTGTCTGAGCCTTAAGCAGCTCCCGTCTTGCATTAACATGCATCCCCGAACCCGATGCACGAGCATCAACATACAAAGTATACTCTTTTCTGAAGTAGGCTACGCCAATCTTGGTGCTTGGCCGGCATCCTTTCAAGCTGTTGAGCTATTACATAACATTTGTCACGTCGCTCAGGCTTTATTCCTTTCTTGAGTAACTTGGTGACGGAGAAGCTATAACGAAAAAGCCTCCGCAAATCTTCTATAATAACTCTTTGACGAAACTTCGCCTCGGTTACATTTCGAGGTGGTTTCCAATCCACAACTGACCACCCGATATTTGTAGGTCGACTCTTTTACCCTCATTGACACAATATGGCACAGAAGGCTTCCTTTGGCAAAATCACATTTGTTGAGCTTAGCATATAACACTTTTCTCTTAAGCGTCGTAGAACTATTTTTTTAGGATGTTGTTCATGTTCTTGTGCATCAGCAGAATACGGGATGTCATCAGTAAAACACGCTACAAATTGATCCATATAAGGTCGAATACCTTATTCATTAAATCCATGTGAATCTTGTCGGTGCATTAGTCGACCCCGAATGGCATTACGAAAACTCATAATGGCCGTATCGGGTTCTAAATGCGGTCTTGACATCTACTTCCTTTACTCTCAAGCTGATAATATCCAGATCGCAGGTCGATATTCGAAAAGACACCGCTCCTTCGGCTAATAAAAGATCTTGATTCTCGACCAATGGGTACTTGTTTTTCCATAGATTACCTTATTGATCGCCGATAATCGATGCACATCAGTAGGTGCCATCTTTCTTTTTCACAAATAAAATAGGTGCACCCGAGGTGGCTCTTGGTCTCTGAGCCCTTTATCTAAAAGCTCTTATGCTTTGAACCTTTAACTCCTTGACTCTGCTGGAGCCATCTGTGGAGTGCCACTAGACACAGGGGTTGTTCACAGCCTGAAGTTACATGGATAAGTCCGCCTCCCTCTCCAAGGAATACTTGGTAACTCTTCAAGGAATACATCACAGGAAATTCCCTTACTGCGGGATATTTTCACATCCATCTGACCTCTCTTGGGTCAGTATCAGTAGAATGCCTCGTATCAGCACTTCTTTTATAAATCTCCTCACACTGCATGGTGAGATCACACACATTGGACATTCTGGGGATCTAATGCCTTGTATTGCTCGCTCAGGACTTATCAGACATCTCCAGCACTGGCGTCTTTTGTCCCTGATTAACAATGGCTTCAGTGTTTCATCAACCAAATCCATTCCCGAAATCAAGTCGAACTCTCGGAATGGTAAGGTTATCAAATCGGCCAACTCACTTCTTGTATAACGATGGGGCAATTTATTTCGCTATTCACACTAACGTTGTGCCTTATGAGGACTAGTCACATGCATGTCATATGCTAATTTCTCCATCGCCGGTACTGTCAAATACATGCTCCGTACACACATATGAATGAGTAGATCCGGGATCCCGATCAATGCATGCATCTCGATATCATATAAAGAAAATATATCAATTATAACCTTAAGAGCATCTTGATCCTCATGAGCCTTCACCAACATATGTTTCGTCTTTGGTCTTTGTAGACTAGGATGATCCTTGTCTCTGAAGTTATGCGCCTTATCCTCCCATGCTAAGATGGGCCTCGACCCTTTGCCTCGATCATTAAGTCGAAGGTGGTCTTTGTAGATCTTCCTGCGCCACTTCCTTGTTGACTTATTATCTGACTCTCGGGGACAACGTCTTATCAAATGCTCAGACTTCCACCAGGAAACACCCTCCTACATCGATAACACACCAAACACACCGAGATATTTGTCTATGGAAATGAGTGCACTCTGGGATTTCTCCCTGTCCAACTGAAGCACCTCTACCCGCACTAGATACTATTGTACCTCCTTGTCTTCTACTTCTTGTAACCGAACCCTGTACTGACTCGGCTTTAACATCTCTAGCTCTTTTACCAGAAGAGGGGGAGGCTCCTTTTGAGAACTTCTTCTTTTGAGACTTTTCTTTGCTGCTTGTTTCCAGTCTCTCCACTTTCGTTGCAGCTTGGACCAACTGATAAAAGTTCACCTGTTGGAGGGAAGTCACAAGTGCTAAGTACCTCTTGATGGAATCATGTAGTCCATCTTCAAATTGCCTACACCGAAATGCCTCGGTGAGGACCGCTTTCGGTGCATATTTGCTAAGATGGTTGAACTCTTTCTCATACTTTCGACCACGAGATAAGTTCCTTTAGCCATATTAGTATTTCCACTTGGACTCCCTATACATGTCTGTTACATAGTTTGCCCTGAACTCTTTAACACAAAATTCCCATGTCATGGGATTTGGAATCCTTGGACTTGCAGGCACGGTTCCACGATCATATGCCTCACCGCAATGGTGGTGCACATGATGTTCTCACGATCGGGAGGGCATCTAACTTTGTTCTAATGCCCTTTCTGGCTTTTCTAACGAGGTCGGCTTTTAAACACTCTTCCATGCTCGACCCATTGGATTCCTGCGCTCCATGTCTTCTTCTTTGTGTCTATTGGGCTTTAGGGTGAATTGATCTATCGATACCCGAGCCATATCTTGTGATATTCTCAACAAGGCTTTCGTGGACTCATTAGGTACATTACTTTCTGAAGGCTCATAAGCTAATAACTCTTGTTCCTTTGGGTTAACACTCAGCGATTTCTTTAGAGCGATCCATGCATGCAAAATAAGGGACATCCATCGAGGTCGACACATTACTATGTAGGTACATCCTTAATCAAGAGCTCTTCTAGAAATGCTGGCACAGGCTGATTCAGACATGGCGCTGACCTGGTGTCAAGCGGGGTGTCATTTTTAAAACTTATAAACTTTAAGTTTGTTCATTCATATAATGTTAAACATTTAACTTGTACCATATACGCGATGGATTACAAAATATATACAAAGCTCCATATAAGGTAGTTTAACATTTACAATATTTACATTGTTTACAAACCAAACATATAAAAAATAGACCAAAGGTCTTTAGTAGGTTTAGTAGTGTGTTGGCCTTGGTTCTTTGATGTGGAGTGTCCGAACTTCGTTTACCTTCTTGTACTTACTGGAGTAAACGCGTCTTAAGCTTATAAGTTAGTAGGAATTAATACATATGAATGACCTCTAATAAGGGTCATCACACTTCTATACACATGCATACACATGCATACACATATAACATCTCATATCATTTAAATATGCTTATACATATTTCATATTTACTTATCATACCATGTTTCATTTCTTATCATTTTACACTTTTCTTCATGTTCTTGTCACAATATACTTGTCATCGCATAAGCGTCTTGTCTTCTCTTATCATATATCATTTCATATGTCATATTCAAGTCATTTGTTTTATGTTTCATGCATACATAAACCTTAGAAGTGGATAAAGGAAACTATAAGGGCCCGAAGGCTCTTTTGTACTCAGCATGCGAAGCAGGTGAGTGCATAAGAGCCGAAGCGTTGCTATCATTGTGTGGGCAGACCGTCCCATAAGGGCAGAAGTATTTGTTATCGTTATCTTAGACAATGATCTCATCTAGGAGCTCGAAAGGCCTTGTAATGACCCAACGGGGCAGCCGTCGGTCTGACTGCGAGACTTGTTTTTCCACAATAGGCATGCCCATCCACAATACCTCTGGGTTCTGCGAGCAATCATGTGTATTTATGTTGGTACATATCTCATATGCCCGAATAATTATTGTCATCCGATAATCATATGCGATATTTACAATCATTTATTCGTATCCTTGCATCTTTCATATTTCATTATATGCATGAATAACTATGGTTACCATGTATTCTTATGAGCTATTTAATATCATTCCAATTTCATCAAGCTATATATGGATGGATTTTAGACTCAAAGGGCTTTCCATAGAAGTCGAGAACATACGAAACGGAGTTCGGACCCAGAAGAGAAGTTATGGTCAGAAGTTGAGAGGAAACCTCACCTAGCCGGTGACTGGGTTGGTGACTGGCCGATCCTAACCTATTGGCGACAATGGCGACTTAGCAGAGATGTCGGGTTGAGATTTGGCTGTATTGGCCTGATCGGTGACACAAGCCAGTGGCTGCGTGGCGACTGTGGTGACCTAGTATTTAACCTGAATCGGCCCGACTTGACGGTCAGATTCAGATAAAAGGACCATTGCCCAGATTTCTGAAGGTCAAATGAAGAAATCTGGCTTTAACATCAAGTTCAACGATGTGGCTCTGATTTGAAGGACTAACTCAAAATTCCCTTTATTTCCTTTGAAAACCGGTTCTAAGGTCTGGTTAATGCGTATGATAAAAAAAAAAAAAAAAAAAAAAATTAATTTCCTTGGTTCAAATTACCTTGAGACATTTCCTTTGGGGCGAAGACCTGACAATCTTGTTATTCATTTTAGCCGCCTTACCCATTAATGGCACCTGAGACCTGCTTGAGTGAGGCTTCGGGCCTGGACTGTCGAAACTTGAGTCCGGAAGTTCAGTACATTGTCCCAAAGTCTTGGGATGGTTTGCAGCGACGCTACGGCCTCCACACAGCCCATACCATTTGAATGGCCACCAAACGAGATTAAACGAGTAGAAGCGCCTACACCTCTGGAGTTTGTGAAACTCCTGACTCCGGTCTCTATCACGAAGCCCTTGTCGTGGGATAGACTCTTCCTCTTGCTCACTTTGAAAGCTAGCCGGTCCAATTCTTAGGGAAACTTAGAGAGAAGGTGAGTCTCTCTCTACAACTCTCTCTTTCCTTCCTTTTCTTTCTTTCTCTTTTCTTTTCTTATGGATCGCATGTCGTATTTTCAAAGAAAAACTTCCTCCCCCACTTTCCTATGGCACATGCCTTTTCCTTGATTTTCTTGTTTCTTTATTTCTTTATTCCTATACTCTCGTTTTGCTCCCAAGAAAGATAAGACGAGCTTGGTATGATCCGCTTTTTATTTTAATTTTCCTCCCCAATTACCATTAGGTCCTCAGTTACATTCTATTTGCACCGTACTTATGGTATTCATAATAGCATGCTCATAACTCTTATATTATGACTTTTGTGTCCTGTTTTGACAAATTACAAGTACTTGCTTATTTTAGGGTTTTACCGAATTTATTTCGAAAATTAAGTTTGCTTATATTCTTACTAAACATGTTATAAAACTGTTATGGCATATTTTGGTGTATTACAAGGTCTCACCTCATTCAATTTCACAGTATTGGCCATTCTAAGAAACCTACCCATATGCTCATTGGGATTTTCACTAGGAAGCCCAGTAAACTGATTCTATTGGACCATGGTGATTAGTATAGGCTTAAGCTCAAAATTGTTTGCTTCAATTGCAAGCTGCCTGACTGCAGAATAATCATCTCTAATAACAGGCCTCCAAAAATCTTCCATAGTTCTTTGTCCTTGAGGTCTATCAATTGCCACAACTAGAATGTTCTGTTGTATCTCCCTCTACTATGCCATAACTACTTCTTTAGCAAATCTAACTATAAAACCCGAGAAAAATGGCAAAACGGTAATTTCTTGTGAGAAGTCTGGAGTTAAACCTAAAATTTTCTAGATCTTGGATGGCCAAGCCCGGACTTCATCGTTGGAATCGTCTCATGATATCTAGCTTCCACGTTAAATTTACGTTGGATTTTAGACGGAGACGAATTTGCGTTTCGAGGGCCGAGTGTCGGATGACACGTAGGTGGTGACACGTAGCGAGCTTAGAATCATATGGCATGAGAGTCATGTGGTGTGGCATTTTCCACCTAGTGCATATGTCCATGTGACACATGGCACATGGAACATGGATCATGAAAGTGTGAGGAATAGGAAAGTGAGAGGAAGTTTCCTCTCACTTGGATCAAACCAAGGAATAGCTTAGGAGAGAAGAAAAAATTCGGTGGAGGGAAGAAAAAGAAAAGAAAGGAGAAAAAAAAAAGAAAGGAAAGGAGAAAAAGAAAAGAAAGGAAGAAAGAAAATAAAGGAGAGGAAAACAAAAGAGATGAGGAAAAAAAAACGTGCGTGGGAAAGAAGGAAAAAATAGGAAAGAAAGGAAAAGGCACGATTCAGGGTGTTCGACGGTCGGAAGTTAATAAGTGAAATTAAAGTTAGTACATTCGTAAGTAAGCTGCAGTAGGTGCCAAAAAAACAAAAAGAGTAGGGTTTTCTCTGCATTTGGTTCCTCGTAATTTAAAGAGATCGTAAATGTTTGTGTATTTGGCCCAATCATGGGACTAAGTTTTCGGACTTTGGGACTGTTTTTCTGAACAGTTTTTTGAGGACTACTTCATGACTGGATTTATAGCCGTTAATGACAATCTTGAAAGTTGTAAGAAAAAAATAATAATAAAAATAAAATAAAACAAAATTTGAAATTTTTGGGCTGAGTCCAAATTATTTCTAAGACGAAATATGGCGGTTATGGTCGAGGGAATGATTTAGTTTGTGTGGGTATTTTGTGTGTTATTCTTTGGAAATTTTATAACTTATCTTTGAATGTGTTGTAATATGTTGATATATTGGTGTTATATATATTAGCATGAATGGATGTAAATTATATGCTTTCAATACAATTATCCATGGTACTTGGCATAAAGTACGGTTTATAAATTGTTCTATGTAGTGTTCATTATACATGTAACATGAGATAACATGTAGTGGCATTTTGCATTGTATATGCACGGGGCATCGCATTGAGTTGGGTGTGAGCATGTGGGTGGTAACTCATCGTATTGCGTTTGAGTGATTGGGTGGGCTTAGTAAATGAGACTGACATCAGCGAGTCGCACGGTTGATTGGAAATGATAAAGAAAATATGTGTCGAGGTGTCAGCCGAAGGATAGATCCCCCTCGGTGAAAAAACCGTCGATTATGGTCGGTTGCCTTAGTCATAAGGTGAAAGGCCGTAAAAGTGCGGGTTTCTGACGAGTGGTAAGACACAAAATCCATTTACCTATAAAAGGCGTATGGATTTTGAATATAAAATGATCATTATGTTGTATCATCCAAAAAGCTTTTGGTTTATAAACAAATGAAATTTGTTTTGAAAATGATCATTGGATGTCATCTAGAATGACTGTTTTTCACACATGGGCTTAGGATTTGTGCGAGGGAGTCGATGAGGACTTGGGCGCATGATACATGATGAGTCGTATCTCATGTCATGGCATAGCATGTAGGATTCTATTTAGAATTGGCACATTCTTCATTGGAATGCTGATGCGTGTATTATTGTGTGAAAATGGCATTGCATGTGCACTTAGGTGGGGAGTAGCCCTTATAGGAGTTATCCTTACTGGGCATTGCTCACCCAGTCGTGGGATCCCCTTTCAAGTGCAGGTTATATACAGGCGGTTGACCCTTATCCGGGACCGTAGATGTGAAGAAAGCTGAACTGTGGCTTTAAGAAAGCTTTTTGTAAAAAAAACTAGATTTTACATGTAATATTTTGTATATAAGAGAGTTGTAACTCAAACTCTTATGAACTGTTTTGATAAATTTGTATATTTTTCTAAAATATATATGCATGAATGGATCCTAGTGAATGGGACGAGATATGGTGGTATTGAGATATGCGATACCCACAGGTATTCTACGCGTTGACGGGTTGTCAACGGGACCCCCTGTGACACCCCTAACTCGGCAACCGGTGTTAGGCAAGGATGTCAATTTTTTTTTACTACAAACTTGTTAATTCATATACTGTTTAACATTTAACTTGAAATATATTCTGTAGCAGCGGAATTACAAAATATATTCAAACTCCATAAATGGGAGTGTTCAACATATAAAAACTTTACATTGTTTACAAAAGCAAATACATATACAAAATGGCCAATAAAAGTGTGGTGGGCGCTGGTAGTGTGTTAACGCAGTTGCCTAATGTAGAATCAAACTTCTTGTTCTTGCTTCTCCTGTACCTACATGAATGAAACACGTCTTCAAGCTTATAGAGTGGGAATTATACATATGGGCGACCTCTGTCAAGCTATCACACTTTAGACAAGCTGGCATATAACTGTATTCATTTTACATATACACATGCTTATTCATGTTTTGAACATATCATTTATAGATATGGCTACATATATCATGCCCCATTCGTCTTATCATATTTCATTCATATCATCTTTCTATTTGTTTACGTTCTTGTACTTATCCACTGTTCACAGCGTAGCTACTTGATGTTATCTTACCATTATCATGTCATGCCATTTACATATTCGTATCATTTATCTTGTATTCCGTGCCTACATATCATTAGAAGTGGATCTGAGAAGAATGTATGTGCGAAGGTCTTATCCTTTGTAGGAGGCAGTGATCTCTATCCTATATGACCTAATTAAGGTGAGTTATAATGATAAAACGGGATCTATTCCATCGACTCAAACAGGGCCTCAATATTTATAAAGTATCTTCTTGCTGACTATATCCTATGAGCATACTACTGGCTATCGACTACATAGGTTATATGAAATAATGCATCATAGTAATATGATCAGTTTTATTATGTTTTCTTAACAATCTTTCAAGTATCAGAAAAAAGATATCTCATATACATGAATAACTACTGATATCATGTATACTTATGAGATATTCATTAACAAATAATCTCTTATAAGCATTTAACTATACTTTTTCATATAACAAAATTATACGTGTATTCTCTTTACCTTTCATAACACATGTTAACATGATCATATTACTATGATGCATTATTTCATATAACCTTTATACAATTTCAGTTTCCATAACCAATTATGCCTAAACAGTTCAAGACAGTTCCCAAGTCCATTTTCGACTACAATTTTGACCTAGTAAATGGGATTGTTAGAAAAAGTGGTATTCTAACTCAATATACCCCCATGTCTTAAGTTTCTTATGGTTCAAACATCATGTAATTTGGACTTTTAATTTGGGAGATATGGTCTAAACATTCCAAACTACTCTTGGACAATTTATAGGAACAGAATCTGGAATTGTGTCCTATATTTGAAATTTTTTTGGGAATGTTAGAAACATAATTTGACCATAATTTATTCATGAAAGTTGTTCTCCCAGATGTCTAGTTTGTACAAAAATTTGAATCACCTCATTTTGACCAGTATAACTCAAGTTATGATTTAAACAACCGGAATTACTCTAGTTCAGGGGATTGTTCTAAGACAGATTTTAGGGACATAATTATGCCCTTACTTGGAAGAGTTTTCTGTGTCCAATGGGGTCCAAATTTGAATATACTTATTTAAGGGATATGTGTTCTCCTAGAAGTCTAGTTCACCTAGAAATTTGAATCACTCAATTTGGATGAATGATGACCAAGTTATGGCCAAAACAAAAACATGAGTTTAAAAATAAACGGACAACAACTTTTTCCTCCATTGAGGACCCCAATCAAACCAAACAACCATATAACACATTTATAAGTTAGGGTTTTTCCTAACCTACATATAGACAAAGAATTTGGTTGGAAAAATTCCTAACCCAAACATGTTCTAAACAATTCCAACCAAGTACTCCATACAAAAGTTCCAAACATTCCATACCTTTCCTTTTCTTTTCTCCTTCCTTCTTCCTTCTTCTCTTCTCTTAACCTTGCTTAACTTCCTCTCATTCTCTTCTCTTCCTCTTCTCCATAGTATTTACTTACAATCCTTAGTACCAAAATGAGATATTTCTAAGGCCATGTTTGGCCTTATCCTATTACAGGCCAATTTCCTCCTTTTTGCCTTTTGGTCATTCAACTCCATTACAAATATAACTTATTCTTATCTCTATATTAGCCTATAATCTTCTTATCATATGACCTTTGGGTCTTGGATTGGTAAATTACCAATTTACTCTTTACTCTTGAATTAATTCCGGATTTTTGCTTTTTTTTTTTTTAGCATTATTTTATTTCGGAAAAATATGCTTTTACTTTTATTATACCCTAAACATGTTATAAAACCGTCAGGGTATAATTTGTGGTGTTACACCCCTGGGTTTTGGGGTGTCACACTATCTTTCTTCAAATTTCTTAGTTTTCTTTCCAATTCAGTGTCCAGTGACAGTAGTTTTGCTTCTGGTTTTCTATGCATGTATTTACTACTTGAAATGAAGTTACATTGAGATCAAATGAGATTAGTAAGCAATATATTATGATAAGCTCATATAAGAAATCAGTAGCTAAGTTAGCTATTGTAGTTCAAACTATTTTTGAAAATTTTCTGTTTAATTAAAAGAAAAATAATTGTCCAAACTAGCTATTTTCTTTTCGGTAAGAATATTGATATTTATATTTCATTTCAATCCCCAGGAACAGCGCCATAAACTTGAATTGACTTATTTTTATATAGACCAAAACTGCAACTAATTTCTAGCACATCCACCAGGGAAATTTCAATCCTTAGCACGAATGCCAAAAACTTGTTGTTTGACTAAAATTTATAAAAAAAAAAAAGTGTTTTCTGATGTGTATGTAATAATGAGAATTGGTTTTGGTCTAAATCATTGCAAGTGCACAAGTCATACAAATAATAAGAGTAGATTTTAAGTCCAGACATCATTCTCATGAGGATTGATTATTTAATCTAAAGGTCAATTATCCTTACTACTTAAGAAATCAACTATTTGAACTGATAATTTCAAAGGATTGTAAGAGTAACTAACGGTTGAAATGTAAATAAGTCTTTATCAAAATTTTCTCGAATAAAAATAAAATCAAAAATAAAAGATTTAGAGTTTTCACTGAGTTGAATTAACAATGAGAAGTCAACCAATTTTCTGATCATCAATATGCATTTTGTTCAAAATAACAAGTTAGTTACGGGTTTGAATTCTGGATTTGTTCAAGAACATTGTAGTATAGCCCTGGAAAACCTCTTGACACCATACATTTCACCAATTAGATAACCATATTCCTAGACCAGGTTAATGGATCTAATTAGCTACTTTTGAATTGATCATCTTACATATCTGGTTATTTTTCATTTCCAATACTTCACAACCATTTGTGATGACTGAAAACTGCTTATACCCATAGACATGATAATATAAGCTTTTCTCAATTTAATTGATACCTCAATCTACAATTCAATAGAATGCATCCATCTCCTTGATTATAATCTAAGCTAACACGGGATAAAGATTATTCTGCCCAATTGAAATGAAACCTCTAAGAGTGAGAAATTATCTTTCAGCAAATTGTCCTAACACTGGTAGGAACAAAATGCATAAAGAATCAAAACTACACTTATAGTGCATTTGTTCATCGAATATAAATAAGTATACCCCCAGTTGACTACTCTCTGTTCTCAGGTCGTCCATCTATGTGTCACTCGAAAGAATCCTAGAAATCAAAACAAAGATACAATTCCTTTTAAGTATAGATCACTGATATTCAGAACAACTCCATACAAGAATAATATCAATTAGATAAACCCAGATCTCATACCCACAGCTTCAATAATATCGCTACAATTGATAAACAGATCCACCAATTCCTTCCTAGAAGAAGCTTAGTCTTTCAAATCTGAATCACAATTCACAATAACTAGTTTGTCAAACAAATTCATTGAAACTATGATAAATTGAATGAGAAATGGATTCAAGAAAGGTTTCTAAATCCAATCAAGTTCAGACAGAATTGAAAACCATATCTGCAATCATCTCAGCTTCATAGTTCCTTTCAGTCGAGCTCTGGCCAATAAAAAATAAAACAAAAAATAAAAATATATCTGATAGACTTTAAGTTTCTTCGAGATTTGCTGAGGATTACGTAAAAAGCTCGTGGGTACCTTGACCTTTCTATTTATAGGTTCAATAAATGTTGGGCCTGAATTCTAGGCTGAATTTGTGGATTTCAAAATAAGCCTAATTGTAGTCTTTGTCGTGACATTAATTGTCTATATTGCAACATTACTGTTTGTTGGTGAATCTTTAGGCTTTGTGTCATTTTTGTCGCAACATTTCTTTCTCATTTTATTTTCTGAGCTATTGTAAGTTTGTCGCAACAAAGTTAATGAATGTCAAGACATTATATCTCAATTCCTTGTTGTGAGTTTGTTGCAACATTCCTTTCTTGTGCTCTTCTTAAGTCATTGTCGCAACAAAGTTTCGAAATGTCACGACATACTTCTCTTGCCTTAGAATGCTAGCCTCTGAACTTTATTTTGCGACATAAACATTCTTGTCAAGACATAATTCAACTAACTTCATGTTCTGATTGTCGCAACATAATCTGCTGCTGTTGCGACACAATTTCCTTGCCTTGTAGTGCTAGCTTCTAAACTTAATGTCGCGACATTGTTTTTAAATCTCGCAACATATTTCATCCCTTGAATGTGTAACTCTTTGAATTGTTTGTCACAACATATAAATCTTTGTTGTTGTGACAAACTCAACATGACTTGCCTTCTTGATCTGCTAGCTTTTTTTTTGTGACTAAGTTAGCTTGTGTCGCGACATAATTTCTTCCTTCTGCACTTCATTATGTCACGATATTAAATTTTTTATGTCACGACATTGTTTCAGCATGTCTTCATTGATTTCTCTCTTTATTTGTTGCGACAGAGCTTTCCATGTCTTGACAAAGTTTTTCTTCCATTCGCTTGGTTTTTGTCGTGACATTAATTAACGAATGTCGCGACAAAGTTTTTCTACCATTTCCCTTGTTCTTTGTTGTGACAAAGCTGAAAAATTGTTGTGACAAACTTTTCCTGCCATATGCTTGATCTTTGTCGCGACAGAGTTAGTTAATGTCGCGATAATGTTTCTACCTTCTGACCTTCATTGTGTTGCAACATAGCTTGGAATGTCACGACAATTGTTTATTCCTTGCACTAACTATGTCGCGATACAATTTGCAAATGTCGTGACATTATTCTACTGCTCCCTTAGTTGGTCTGCTCTAAAATTGTCACGATAACACACTTTTGTTGCGACATTTTCTTGATGGCTGCTTTGAGCTTTTGTCACGACAATAAGGAATTATATTGCGACATATGTGCATTTCATGATTTAGCCATTTTTGCTTATTTTCTTGTTGGGTTTGCTTCATTTTTCATTAAAACCCTGCAAAACACAAATCTGGGTAAAGATTCCATAATTATGCATTAAATTGAACAATAAGCTCTCAAAATTACAATAAAAATGGACTTAAAAATATATAAGTTTTGGACTCATCACTTGCCCCCCGGAGAAGCCGAGAAGGTCATTGAGCAAGTTCACTAAGGCGTATGCAGAACGCACATTGGGGAACGGACACTATGCCACCAAATTATAACTTAGGGTTACTACTGGCCAACGATGAAGCAGGATTCTCAGGACTTTGTGCACAAATGTGATGTGTGCCAAAAGTTTGGAAATGTCATTCATGTTCCAGCCGAAGTACTCCATGAGATGAGCCCAGTGCTCGGGCGACCTCCTTTAGATGTTCTCCATAAGATAAACCATGTACTTGAGCGGCTTCCTTGACATGATCTCCATGGGATGAGCTCAGTACTCGGGCAGTTCCTTTGAGATGTTCTCCATGATATGATGCCTTGGAGCGGTCCGTGAGCCTCGGGCGGCGTGAGGAGTCCTCTGAACCTCCACGAGATGTTCTGCAGGAGATCTTTGTATGGCGTAGATGACAAGGTTCAGCATCATTCCAAATCCAGTGGCTTGAAAAACGATGCTGAGTGAAAGTGGAGTAAGGATAAGTCCAGGACACATGCCATGCGGGTTAAAGCATTTGTTAGGTCGGGCGAGACTGATTAGTGCGCGTGATCTAGGCTAGCGCAGTTCTGAGCATTTGAGTTCGAAGCGAGGAGAAGGATAGAGAGGCCCGGATGGCGGCTTTGATGAAGATGAGACTACCTCGGAAAGGCCATGAATCACCTCGAACAACCGGATCGAGATTATGAAGATGGAAAGGCAGTGTGTGCAGTGAGCCTCCAGAACGTGATGCTTTAGTTAGTAGGGGACGATTAATGTACAAATGAATGTGTAACGTAAAGAAATAAAGGGCCACTCATAAATGCCCTAATTATGAGCATTAACACATGTAAACCCCCGACCCATGGGTATAAAAGGGGTAGGAACGAAAAATAAAGAGGGACTTTTTGATCCGCTATCTGGCTATTACTTTGTGGAATGACTAAAAACCCTTTCAAGTCTAACAAACAATTAGGGTGAAGGTTCGGCGAGGAGCAATGATAGACACATAATTTGGCAATAGGCAATGTCGATATTATTTTTTTACAACTAAATACTTTAGGGCCAGTTTATCAGTGCTTCTTAGAAGTGTTTTTAGGCATAAAAACACTTTTAAGTGTTTCTAGGAAAACAAAAGAAAAGAAAAGACGCTTATTAATATTTTCAAAAACGATTTTGAAAGTTAAAAAAAACACTTGGAGTATTTTTTTTTTTTTTTTTTGAGAAGCACTTTGGAGGTTTTTTTTTTAAAAAAAAAACACTTTAAAAGTTTTTTTAAAATATTTTTCCTTAAAATATCTATTTATTTTATTTAAAAACCTAAGATAAAATGATATAATTTTAAATTTTTAAATAATTGGAATATTTTGTAAGTATTTAAAAAAAATTATATAATCATATAAATATTATTTTATAAAAATAATTATTTTAAATTTTTATTAATACAAAATTTTGCATACATTTATTAATTAATTCAAATATTTTTGTAAATATTTTTTTATAATCATATGAATAATTATTTTAGTTTTTTTTATTAATAAATGTTTATGTATGTTTATTCATTAGTTCAAAAAAATTTTATAATAGTAAAAATAATTTTTTAGGTTTTATTAATACAAATATTTATTAATTCACTTATTTATATTAATTTTTTTTAAAAAATTTATAATCATAAAAATAGTTGATTTAGGTTTTATGAATATAAATTTTTATATGTATTTATAAACTTTTGTAATAATTTTTATTTATTATGATATCCTATTTTTATAACTAAACATTAATGACATTTTTCATAATTATAATGATATAAAAACATTTTTATATATATTCGACATTACAAAAAGAGCTTGTTGAATGTTATGATTTCTGTCTTTGTTTAGAATGTTTAATTAGTAAAAAGCGTTTGACTAGAAACGTTGTAACAAAAAGTAATATCAAAATGACCTTTAATTATAATGTAATAAATTGTTAATATTTTTAGTGCTAAATACTTTTATAATGTAATAAATTATTGATATTATTTATTTTGAAAGGTGAATATTTTAGTCATTGATAGGGTTTGAAAAATGGAAACTGAAGCCATCACCAAGCCAGAAGGCGCGCCCAACGCCCAATGCCAGTCCTCGGCCCCTCGGTACCCGACCAAAGCGAAGGCGACCCTCTAGGTCAAGGGCCCAAATCTTGGATGAATTAAGAAGGTCTATATCCTGAATCAGATTTTATTTATGTCTGAGAAAATAGAATAACCTTTAACAATATATCGTCATGATCCGACCAAATCTTATCAATAAGGAAGGAAATAATAATAAATCATCGCGATTGGATCTCCCAATAAGGAAGAAGACATCCCGAATAAACAAGTCACTAAATCCATTACCAAATCTCAGATGCGATAAGAAAATCCCATTGTTGATCGAACCAAAACACCTGTAAATTTATGACCTTTGTATTGCAAGGGACTATTGTCTAATCCAGACGAGCCTTGATAAACTTGTTGACATTATCTTATGAAGCCAAAAATCTCCTAGAATAAATCATTTTCAAAGTTTGGTTTTGGTACGATGCGAGTGCAATTCGACAAGTAATAAAATGGATTTAAGTCGGATATCGATCGCGGAGATCACCGAGAATTTTAAAATCATTCACGCATTCTTTCGATTTATACTATTTGGACCACTAAATGATAGTAAGATCCGGCATTAAGGTCTTTGGAAAATTAAAACGAATCAAGGGAAATAAGCCAAAATGAACAATAAACTTGAATATAAGAATAAAAAGAATAATTAATAGTTTAAGAAAATGAATAGAAATTGAATAACTATCGTTTGGAGAAGCTTATTAAGAACAGTACTATTGTGAGTATCAATTCCCTGTGTCAACTTGTAAATTTTTCTTGTGAACTCGGATTCAAAATCTGTCGAGAGCATTAATAGTTCGGCTAGATCTCTCCGCACCTCACATTTCATTATCTAATTTTTGGCTGATTCTCTCGAATCACGGGAATTAGATAACTACTTTTAAACGGGGGACTTCCCAGTGCAGGTATTTTTCTTTTGCAATACTTCATACCCATTTTTATGGAATTTATCTGCGCCATTTCCGGTGCTCCGGTCAAGCAAGGATATACAACTAGGGTTACTCTTCCTCCAATTAAAATAGATCACCTCTCCTTGATTGGGTCTCGGCTAACACGGGATTAGCTCTATTGTCGAATTAAGAGGTGAACTCTGCTTGTTTAAATTGATAACTCATTCAACTCGTTTACTTGATTTAGTGAGAAGAGGATTTATGAAGTAAACTACACCGAAAGCTAAATTAGATCTCTAATAACGAGGTTAATATACCTTTTGAGAAGTATTCATAACTCGGGATTGTCATCTACATTGTCACTCGGAGGACCTCCTTGAAATCGAGCAATGAAAGCGCTTCTTAATACGGGTATAAGAGCGATATTCGGATCAAAACATGAAAACCAGCCCAGAAAGTAAGTTCATAAAGCGAAATTCGCAATTTGCTAGAAATAACCAATAGGAAAGATAATTCCACGTATTAACATTCTCTTAATGAAAATTGGGTTCCTCAATTCTTGAATTACACACTCTGACATTCCTCTGATCATAGAATCTTCTGCATTTGGCTGGAAAGTAGAATTCAAATTTGTCGAACCCCGACATTCGGGTAGTAATTTGAAAAAAATTAGATGCGCATTCGGCTTTGCTTTCGAAAGGCGATAACATCAGATTCAGGAATTAAAGAAAAAACTGAAGCGATAAATCTAATCCCCAATCTATCATATTAAAGAAAATAAAGAAAGGAAAAAAACTAAAAAAAATGAGCCTTGAATTCTATCGGGACCTCTCGTCTGTAGCGCTATTTGTTTTTCCTCTTCTAGATAGGCTGCGATATTTATAGGGTTTTTCCGTTGGAAATTTTCAATCGATGTAACTGCTATGGATTTTAGAGTATCGAGGCCCCGAGAGTCAGCGTTCCGTCGCGACCTCAATTCCTTGTCGCGACATCATCCCATGTCGTGACCTCGATCCTCACTTACGTCGCGACCTTAGCTTCTTGTCCTATCTGATGCCGAAGCGATCATTAGTGATGTCGTGACTTAAGCCTCTTGTTGTGACATCAACTAAATAAAACTTCGGTATCGATGGAATCTTCGATGTCAGCGACATCGATCTCTTATCGTGTGGCCGGTTCATTTCTTTTCGAAGCTTTCATCCCGAAGGTTCACGATGGCGACATCGATCTCTTATCGCGACATCAACTTGGATTCTCTAGGGCCTTCCAGCGGTTGTTCTGGTGTGCGACAGCAATCTCTTCTTGCGTGACATCTAGTCACGCCCTTTGCAGATTTCAACTGGTCTCTCTTCAAGTCGCGACCTCGATCTCACGTCGCGACCTCAGCTCATGCCTTACCAACGACATTGACTTTTCTTCGGATGTCGGGGCTTGATCTTTGTATTGTGTGACGCGCTCGACTTCGAATCTGCGGGTTTCAAGCTGTTTTTCTCCTTGATGTCGCTGACATGATATATTTAATCGTGACATCGGCGGTTCTAACACGCTGATCTTGTAGCCACTTGTATCTTTCGCTGATTGCTCTTCTTTGTCGCGACATGATCAGCAGCCGACATCGCTATCCTCCGCATGAAGTCTCAAATTTGTTTTGTTCACGATGTCGCGACATGTTATCTTCATCCCGCGGCGATTCATGACTACGTAGCTTTGAAGCGTGGTTCTTGATGTCGACATCGATCTCACGTCGCGACCTCGGCTCATTTCTTTGCAGCTTTCTCATGAAGCGGTCTCGGTGTGACCTCGATATGCAGTTATCCATCATGTGACACGCATGATTTCCTTCAATTTCCCGATGTCGCGACCTCATGGTGAATTTGTGTAACCCCAGCTGCATCAATGACTCAGCCAGTTCTTTTCATTTATGCTCTGCCAATTGACTGCACTTTTATTCCACTTGTTACAAATTTTCTCTTGTTTTCTTCTTTCTTCCAATTCACACCCCGCTAATAACAAATGGGTGAGTTTCTTCATATTTAGCAAGTAATTGTCTTTTTGATGTGAAAATTAAGCAGAAAAATGGACTAAAATAGATGACTTTTAAGCTCATCAAACTCCCCCCCAGGCATAAGTTTGCTTGTCCTCGAAGCAAAGAAAAAAAAAATTGTTTATCCTCGAACAAATAGGACATTTTTTACGTTACATTTGCGGTTTTTTACACTCTTTGTCTGGAATTAAAAATATCAGCATTTACTTCAAAAATTTAGTTTTAAATCTGAAGCAGGCATGGTATACTTTTATTACAAAATCTCCTGATAAACTGATGTATGTAAACAGTTTATTATTTAAGCCTTGTTTGTGTGTGTGTGCAGGTCAGCAATCCTTCTCAATTTTGTATTAGATTTAGTCAATCTTCTGGGAGTTTTTCTCAAACTTTTTATTAAAGTCCCATATGCTTGTTTTCATATTGATCTCCACTTAATGTAGGTGATTCCAACCTTCAAAATCAATCGGTCTTTTTTGGCTTGTAATGTTGGCTTGGGAAAAGGGTAGGATGAATGGAATTTTTTAGGTTGAGATTACCCAAACTCTTTTCTTTTCTCTAGCGCTATTTCCTCTTTGTGATTCCTAAAAAAACTCCCCAGGCTTCATGTTTGGGATACCTATGATTTTCTTAACTTCCAAGAGTTGTATACTCCCGATTCTCTTACGTAATTTAAACCTGGGAAATTCTCCTTCTTATCTGTTGAAATTGTGCTATGTTTTTGTCTTTTTAGGCTTTCTAACACTCTTAAGCGGGAACTTTGGGTTAGTAACTCCCATACGGATGGTATTAGGGTCTTAGGTGTTGAAACACCCCCAGGGCAATTGTTCGAGAGAGGTTAGGCCCTGAGACGAAACCTATTCCTTCAAGCTTCTTTCTTTTGTATTTTCTGCTTTAGATCTTTCTTTCTTCACCTTTTAAGTATATCTCTTAGGTTCTTCAAAATTATACTCCCGAGCTTATCTCTTTCTCCTCTTTGAGTTCTTGGGTCATCATAGGTTCTTTACTGGAAGATTAATGATAAAGGGTGGCTTGGGATTTTCACTGGCTTATTTTGAAGATATGGGATATCTTGGCTCAAATTCGGGGACTAAGGTGTATGCATAAGCATATATATAATGGTGGCTAGAATAGTTCAAGCGTTCAGAATGGCCTCGCTATCATGTCTTGTCGAGTTTGTTTCACAGGATTTCGCCTCGATCAATGTTAAACAAGTTCTAGGACCATGGATTATAATTCTGAATTCCCCCGAAATTTTTTTCTAATTTAGTCAAAGTTCAAAGGTGTTGTTGGCTAGAGGTGTATTATTTCCTTCAAGACTTGCGTTCATTCACTGTCTGTTTACATTAGTTTAACCAAGTATTTTGTTACATCGAGTAATAACCAATTTCTCGAATTTTTCCACCTAAAGCTGAATCGAACATCCTGATAAATACTCTTAATTCGATTTCTTTATTCATGCCTCTATTCTTTTGGATAAATTGAGCGAGCGAAGTATTATTTTGATTCCTAACGAAAATAAACTAGCACGAACACAGCCCTGATTCATGATCAATAAAAGTTGTAATTCATGAAATTTTATTCAAATATCAAAGGACTTGATATTGTACAAGCGTTTCAATTACAAACATTTTTTGTAACTAGGATTCGAAAAGACTCTACATTTCTTGCTCACAAAATCCTATATCTTCTCCGAGAAGTTTGCATTACTGCTTGAAAATTTAGTTCACAGGACCTTGAGCTCTGATGAGCGGTCGAAATGATTAACAAGGTCGTTCGACAAATTAAGAATTTACTTCTTTTTTCTTTGGAGCTTACGGTTTGATGGGTTCTGATAACCCTTCTTCCTATTCCCTTCCCATCAATGGCTCTCACGGATGACCCCCCACATTTATGGAACGAACAATGGAATTGGTTTGTTTCAGGCTCCTCATTCCATAAAACAGTGTTTGCCATCCTTGGACTCTTTTTCTGTTCTCATCTTCCCTTCTCTTCATTATTTCTGCTTGTTTCTCTTCCTTTGTTCTCCACGTCCTTTTTATAAAGTGAGGTTGCGTCTCTTGGGAAGAACAAGGTCATTTATGATTTCTTTCAATTTTTTTTTTTATTTTTTTTTTATGGGAAGATTAAATGAGATTCATCAATTTATGCCCCTCTTATATTTTTAACTAAGATTTTGGGCCTTTTCATGGAGAATTTGGATCGTCTTTCTTGAATTTCTAAATTCTCATCTGATTATGCTCCTTGAAACTGAGAATATTCCACAATTTGATTAGATCGAGATGGGATTACATTTGCATTTATTCTCTTATTTATTTTTCGCATAGATCGAAAATTTTGGGTGAAATGTAGTTACATGGATTTTGAATGAGACTAGACACTGGGTTTAATGTTTTGTCATTGCCATTTGAGGTAAATACATTAACCATTGGGCCATCAAGTCTAGACATAAGCTACTGGAAGTCACGTCATCAGATTTTTAAGTTGTGACTGAAGTGGAGTCATGACGGGGGAGATGTTCCTTATTTAGGTTCATGACTAATTTCATCAATTTGGTTTTCTTCTCTACTTATTATTCTTCATGCTCCCACATTCTTGGTCAAACCTCTCGAACCCGTGTTATGTCTCAAAACAACAACAAAAAAAAAAAAAAATCCAAATTACAGCAATATCACAGTTGTTCAATGTCACTCAAAACGACTACAACTTAATTTATTTTTATCATGCAGGAAATTGACAATTTCTATTATTTCTCATATTCAATAGTTAAGCATTTCATGCAAGATAAAAATAAATTCCCCCAAACTTGCAATCAAGCTGTATTAAATAGAAGATTCTAACAATTATTTCAACTCAATTGCAAATAAAATATATAGATAAAGGGAATGAGAGACTCCTTTTTGCTTCCGGTCTTGTTATCTACATCTGAATGTGATTTTAGAGGTTCAACAACTACATTGCAATCTTCATTCTTTTCCCATGACTTCCTCGTTTTAGCTTTTAGTTGGACCTCCCCTTTCATTCATCCAGCGCATCAATTCCTCGGCTTGGCCTCTGGGCGATAATTTGTCCTTCACATTCACGATACGCTCTCGCCGATACGCCATTTCTCTCACGAAGATCCGGATGATCCTAATGTAGTGTCGGCGGATCTTTCCTATCGACATACATGTTCTCACTTTCCCCATGTGTTTGGAATTAGTAATTTCCCTTCTTTGTTGTTCGAAGGAAGGGATGGGAGTAAGGAAATTTCTTGAAATAAGCTCTCATCGGCTCCTCCCATGTGTTACTTGATTCATATGGTAGTGAGTTAAACCATGTTGCGACCATATCGTAAAGAGAATGGGAATACTTCTGGTGAATAGCAGCTACCATTGATTTAATTGAATTTGCTATTCTCGAAATACATACGAAGTATTTCATTGGGATTTTGATTGGAATGACCCGGTAATTAGTTCTGATGGCCATGGTTGTCGATCTTTGGTTAGAACAATCCTTAGCATCGATTGCGGTTGTTTTATTTACTACATATGTATTGTGGATGAGCAATTCCATAAGTTCTCCATAGTGTCATGCTCTTTGAGAATTCGCTGTGCATTCACGGTTAGCTTCACCATCTAATCCTTCTACCATGGGCGTACTAAAGGCCTTCACGAAATCAAAGTATGCTCGGATCAATAGGATTAGCCTAGTCGGCCAGACATTTTTTGATATGGTTTGTTAAAGGTTAGTGGCTAAAGATAGTAAGCAGAACTGTGCAGTGCTTTTCACTTAAAAAATGTCCAAAGTAGTATTTCCTTCTTTAATGCGAATATTGATTTATTAAATTATTTGATCTGACAGCGGCGCCATAAAGCTTTTGTTGATAGACCAAGGTACCCTTACAAAATTCTGACGTTATTACCAGGACCCAATGTCTAGTCCGACAACGGAGCAAAAAACTTGTTGATCGAGACGAAAACACACGTAAATTTATGACCTTTGTATTACCAAAGGACTATTGTCTAATCGACAACGAGCATGATAAACTTATTTGACATTATACTATATAAACCAAAATGCTCTAGAATAAATCATTTTCAAAGTTTGGTTTTGGTACGATGATACCTGGAGTGCACGGTCGACAAGTAAAATGGATTTAAGTCGAATCTCGATCCCACAGAGATCTCAAGAATTTTAAATCAACTACCCTGACTACTCAATTTCCATACTATTTGGACCACTAAATGATAGTAAGATCCGGCATTAGGTGCTGGAAAATTAAAACGAATCAAGGGAAATAAAAATGAGCAATAAGCTTGAATATAAAGAATAAAGAATAATTAATAGTTAAAATGAATAGAAATTGAATAACTATCGTTTGGAGGAAACGCGTAAGAACAATGCTATTGTGAAGTATCAATTCCTATTGTCAACTTGTAAATTTTTCTTGTGAATTTGATTTCAAAATCTGTCCAAGGCATTAATAGTTCAGCTAGATCTCTCCACACCTCACATTTCATTATCTAATTTTTGACCTGATTCTCTCGAATAAGAAGTGGAATCTTCACGCAAAACGGGGACTTCCTAATTAAAGGTATTTTTCTTTACATTACTTCATACTTGTTTATGAATTTGCACACCTTAGCTCTCCCCAAGTTATCTCAAGCGAAAGGATATACAACTTCAGGTTACTCTTACTCCAAATTAAAATAGATCACCCTACTCCTTGATTAGATCTCGGCTAACACGGGATTGGCTACCTTATTCAGTGAGATTGATCCCTTTGTTTAAATTGATAACTCATTCGGCTTCGTTCTTGTTCCAAGTGAGAAGAGGATTTATCGAGTAAACTCTAAAAACCCGTTAGATCTCTAATAGCGAGGTTAATATACCTTTCAAGGAAGTATTCATAACTCCCGGGATTGTCATCTACGTGTCCTTTCGGAGGACCTCCTTGAAATCGAGCAATGAAGCGACTTTGTAATACGGGTATAAGAGCGATGTCGGATCAAAAACAACAAACCCCAATGAAGAGTAAGTTCATAAAGCGAAATTCGCAATTTGCTAGAAATAACAATAGGAGGAAAGATAATTTAAGCAATAACATTCTCTTAATGGTTGGGTTCCTCAATTCTTGAATTACACTCAGCATTCCTCCCGATCCATAGAATAAAGCGCATTTGGCTTGGAGAAGCCGAATTCGAAATTTAATGCGAACTTCAACATTCAGGTAGTAATTTGAAAAAAAATTGAATTACGCATTCGGCTTTGGCTGGCAGATACATCGATTCCGGGAATTAAAGAAAAAACTAGAGCGATAAATCTAATCTAATCCCATCATATTAAAGAAATAAAGAAAGGAAAAAACTAAAAAAATGGGCCTTCGGTATCCGGTTTCTCGTATGTGGCGCGGTACATTTTCCTCTTCTAGATATTTGCGTATTTATAGGTTTCCGTTGGGCCTAATCAATGTGGCTGCTATGGATTTTAGAGTGAGGCCAGAGAGTCCACGCTGTTCAAATCGCCCGACCTCAATTCCTTGTCGCGACATCATCCATGCCGGCGACCACCGATCTCCGCGTCGCGACCTTAGCTCTTATACATACGGTCTTAGGCGATCATTAGTGATGTCGTGACTTGACCTCTTGTTGTGACATCAACCAAATAAAACTTCATTTGTCAATGGAATCGCCGATGTCGCGACGCCGATCTCTTAATACGTGGCCGGTTCATTTCTTCGGCTTTCATCTAAAGGTTCTTGATGTCGCGACATCGTTCTCTTGTCGCAACATCGACTTATTTCTCTGGGGTCTTCATGCGAGTTTGTTCTTGGTGTCCGCGACAACAATCTCTCTTGCGTGACATCTAGTCGCCAACTTTGTAATTTCAAGTGGTCTCTCTTCAAAAATCCGCGACCTCGATCTCCGCATTCAGCGACCTCATTTCAATGCCTTTTCGCGGCATTCAGCTTTTCTTGGATATCGCCCGAAACGATCTAACGTCATGGCATCCAGTAAGGTCTGCGAGGTTTCAGCTGTTTTCGTGATGTCGGCGACATGATATGTTGCCGTGACATGGCGATTCTCTTTATGATCTTGTATGCTTGTATCTTTCACTGATTCTTTCTTCTGGCGTCGCGACATGATGCTGTCAGCGACAGCGTCGCCATGCCTCCCGCAAGTCTCAAGCGTTTTGTTCTGATCTTGGCGACGCCGATTATCTTGCTCGCGACTTCGGTTATGACTACGTAGCTTTGAACTGTGGTTCTTGATGTCACGACCTCGATCTCACGTCGCGACCTCAGCTCATTTCTTTGCAGCTTTCTCATGGAGTCTCGAATTCGTGACCTCGATATACGGTTATCCATGTCGCGACACCGCGTCGATTCCTTGATTTGCGATGTCGCGTACTCGCGCGTTGTTTGTGTAACCCAGCGCATGATATTTCAGCCGGTTCTTTTCATTTAACTCTGCCGATTGGCGCACTTTTATTCCACTTATTTACGCATTTTCTCTTGCTTTTTCTTCTTTCTTCCATTCTACTGCTAATAACAAATGGGTGAGTTTCTTATTATTTACGCAAAGTAATTGTCTTTTTATATGAAAATTAAGCGAGAAAAATGGACTAAAAATAGATGACTTTAAATATCCACCCATCCAGGAACAAATCTAGTTATAGTCAGGCCCCGGTTGGACATCTACTATAAATATATGGCCACTCCGGCGGTGAAGACACACTCTTAGGCCTTGATACATTAGCCCTCTAAGCGGTCTCTCTTTTCTCTCGAAAGAAAGCGGCGACATGGCGGGCGGCCACGGGCGAAGCCTCGCGACGCTGCTTCCTTGTTTTTGCGGAGGGTGCTCGTCGGAGCACAACGGATCCAGCGATTGCGGCGATCCTTGCTTTAGAGAATCGAGACTGCATCCCGGCCCGCCGGCAATCCCGGGTCCGGCCACGGCGACCCCGCCTTCAGGCCCGATTATTGAAAAGGCATCATCGGTTGACGCCGTGCGTAGAACGACATTTCCTATATAAATATCTTAATTTCTCGATTCACCCGTTCGTTATCGACCGAACCTGGCGGGAAGCGGCGCGATCCACGGGATGCGGGGATCGGCCCGAGCGACGCGGACGGCCGGACCTCACGGGACGGTAGAAGCAGTACGGGTCGTCACGAGCGAAGTGGAAGCGCCGCCTCGTAAATCGACGCTGATATAAGAGTTAGAACAACTTACGGACAGATCACGACATCCACGGGAACCTGACGGACCGGGAAGGTCATAACATTCCCAGTAGGGCGACACGGTCCGCGACATTCCACAGAATGCAGAAAGCGAGTAGAGTCCAAGCAGGAGGCGAGTGCATGGACCACAATTGGCCCTAGGAGGGGAAAGCGAAGCAATGCTGGGGGACATGACGAGCAGAAGAACTACATCACCTCGACCCGGGAGCCCCGAGAGCAATCATGGGACGAGGTTTAGGAGTCTTAATGAGAGGCTCGGCCGAGTATGAAGGAGGTGGTTAAGGATGCGCCCCGGATACTATGGACATAGCAGTGCGACAAGGCCCGAGATCACCCTTCTGCTTAGGGTACTACGCTACCCCCGCTTCCGGCCAAAATTGAATGCCCCGAGTGGAAACGTTACGATGGAATCGAATCCGGTCGACCACCGATACTTACAAAAATCGGATGGAGTTACATGGGTATCGGGATACGATGGATGTCGGGCTTTATTTATGACCCATCCTTGCTTTGGTTTAATAGAATTCCACCTTCATCGATCTCTTCATTCGAGAGAACTATCCATTGCGTGCGTCTCCCTTCATGGGCGGAACATACAGAAAACCGAGGTTACCATCTATTGTGGAGTCAAGCGGGGCTCGCAAGAAAGTCCAGTCCCTGCGTGCGGAATTCAACGCCGAGTGCGTGAAGATAGACATACCCGATGAAAAATTCGCCCAATCAACATTTCATTCTTTGGGTTAGAGTGCAGTCGAAGGATTTGATGTTTTCCATCTCAAAGAACCCTCAAGCAAGCATGGCTGAGGTGCTCGCAAAAGCAGAGAAGTACATAAACGGCGAAGAAGCCCTCATATCCAGAAGGCTCCTCCGCCCCTTAAAAGAGAAGAGTGGAGACGAGATAAACGACGAGGGCGAAGCCCCCAGATAAAGATTCGTGAAACATCCCACAGAAGAAGATGGAGAGCGATCCCCCAGGCGTGAAACCTCGGGGGATCGTCTGGGTCCTGCCAATTGAAAGAGCGCCGGCGTTATTAAGCCTCGAGGTTCACTCCCTACTTTGACACCGGTGTCACGAGGTCTGCATGAAGTACCCCGAACGAGCGGTTCCTTAGGTGGCGACTCAAATGAAGTCGGATCCGCGCGAGAGCGGCACCAAGTATTGCGAGTTCCATAGGGACTATGGACGTCGCACGGACTGTATACATCTAAGGAGAAATGGGGTACTTAATCGGCTCTGCCTTACCTCAGGCGTTTCATATCTCCCGGTCGAAGCCCGGGTCGGGCCCGAGAGTCAAACCCCGGAACCGGACCCCGGCTTCGGCAACCAGCCTCGCGAATGACGACTTCGGCGCAGCAAACCTGTGGAGAAATCCATGTGATCTCGGGAGGATTCGCGGGAGGAGGTCTAGTTCGGCTTGGAAGGCTTGTCTAGTGACATCGGGACAAACGGAAATAGGGGAAATACAAGCGGTATCAAGCGCCCGCGGCTCGTCGTCCATCCCATTTTCGATTTCGGATCACGGAGGATGCTTACCCCCATGTGACCCATTGGTAGTTCGCGCAATTGTGGCCAACAAAACAGTTCATCGGGTTCTAGTTGATAACGGGAGTTCGGCTGACATCATCTTCGCGTCAGCCTTCGATAAAATGGTCATTGGGAGAGAAAAACTGGAGCCCATCAACACACATCTGCGGGGATTTTATGGGGAAAAGGTGTTACCTTTGGGACCGATCCAGTAGTGCTCACTACGGGAGGCCCCTTGCCGAGCGGCGACAACGGCCCGAGATTCTTCATTGTAGACGTATCGACATAATATGTTGTTAGAGACCTCGCTCAGCCTTGATAAAGCCATCCTCACGCGTACCACATGATGTCAGTTCCCGACCATGCGGGTAGGGATGGTTCGAGAGATCAGCCGGATAGCGAGGGGAATGCCACGGCCTCCATGGAAGCGGCGATCGACAACGTGAATGTGGGCGAGCTTGACATGCGTGACGAGGTGCCCACCCGACCAGGAACCTTCGAAGAACTAGAACCGGTATGTCATTTGGATGGCGGCCGGAACATCTACGCCTATATCGGCTCCCGAACTAGCGGAAGATCTCAAAGCCTCCTTGCCGGTTTTGAGACATAACGAAACGTCTTATGGAAGCGGCGGACATGGGAGGAATTGACACCTACGGTATCCACACATCGGTTGAACACCGGTCGTCCTTCGTCGGTGAATGGCGAAGGGCTTCGCGCAGGAAAATGAAAAACCGTAGCAAAGGGGTCGATGGCTCTTTCCAGCGGGGCGATGGGAGAGTGGGTATCACGAGTGGTTGGCAAGCGTCGTGCTTTCGTCGAAAGCAAATGGCCAGTGGCGACTCTGTATCGAGCTTCAGAGCATAAACAAAGCTTTGAGGGCTGACTTCCGCTGGAATCGACCTCATCGTGGACGCCACGGCCGTGAACTTCGAGTTTATGAATGCCTTTATTCAGCGGTCAGTATGGACCCGGCGACCCGAAAAGACCTCGTTCGTCACGGCCACGGGGGCTTTGTTGTCGGGTGATGCGGGTTTAGACTGAAGCGCGAAGCCACCTACCGGAGGTTGGTGAGCGGATGTTCCCAGCGAGATGGCGCGACTATGGAGTATACATAGAGGCGACATGTTGGTAAAATCCCACCACGTAGACCTTCACGCCATTCGTCTCTCGGAAGCGTTCCCAAATCTAAGTTCTGACATGAAGCTAAATCCGGCTAAGTGTGCCTTGGCGTGTCGGCGGCGGAAAAATTCTGGGTTTCATAGTAAACCAGGGAGTGAGGCAAATCAGACAGACAAAGGCGGTGCTGACATGCGCCACCCTCACGAGGTATAAAAGGAATCACGGCGCTAACGGGAAGGATTGCGGCTTTTAAAAATTTGGTTAGTATCCCGGGCCCAGTGATAAATGCCGGCCTTTCTTCCAAGTTACGAAGAAGCCTCAATGGATGCAAAGTGTGCGAAGCATTCTCATCTTTGAAAACATACACGAGTTCCCCTCCCATTAGTAAGTCTTGTCGAAGGGAGCTCGCCTACGCTATACTTAAGCCGTGTGTCGGACTTTTCAACCCGGCGTCGCGTGGGATATAAGAGCGAGTTCGACACCCGGTTCCTGTGCGGCCCGAGGCTCTAAGAGGAGGCGGAGGAAGTGCAGAATGGAAAAGTTAATTTTGGCTCACGGTAAGCGCTGACTCGGGGCTCTCCATATTTCGGGCTCATGCACGTAGAAGTTCCAACCGGAATGCAGAGTGAAACAAGTGTTGCATAAACCAGAGACCTCCGGAAGGCTAATGAAGTGGGCCATAGAGGCGAGTTCGATATCGGGCTGAGCCAAAAGCGCAATAAAGGGCAAGTCAGGCTTCGTCTCGGAGTTTACATTAAACGGGGAACCCGGCTAAGGACGCTGACGGCAGCCGACCTCTCGGCTGGAAACTACGTAGGCCAGACTTCGAATGCGCAAGGGAGTGGAGGCGGGTCTTATCCTAACTTCCCGGAAGAATAGACATCGAGTACGCACCTCCGGGATTGATTCCATACTTCCAACAACGGTCGAGTATGAGGTCACATAAAGGTGCCCCAACCTCATTCCATTCATTGTGTCGACCACCAGAGGTTCACAATGACTCCCAACAGCACGACAAATAGAAGATACCACGAGGCCAAAAAAGTGTGAAAGGATGATTCTATACCAAAAGTTCGTGACATATTAAAAAAAGTTTGTGGGTTCAGGTCAAACATGTCCCCAGAGCAGAGAACTCCTGAGCCGACCTCGGGCAAAGCTAGCCACAAATTTCACAGAAGACCTCAGCAGGTCGACACCGTCGGCTCTCGACGGAGCCCATGGGATTATATTATGGGATGGAAGCCTACCCGACGACCTAAAGAAGAAGCAGATAAGGGCGAGGTCCGCCAGTGTACCAATCACAAGGGAAGCCCCTATAAGCGAGATTTTTCACACCTTTCCCTAAATGCATAGCAGAGAAGACACCGAGTACGTGGCCGAGAGAAGCATCAGGCATATGGGAATCATATCTGAAATGAAAGATTAAAGGTGAAAAGTCTTGAGGCAGGGATACTACTGGCCTACAATACTTAAAGATGCGACCGACCTAGTCAAGAAATGCAGAATCTGCCAGGAGCACGCCAAGATCTCACGCCTCCCATCAGAACCCTTAACGTCGATCACAAGCCCCGCCTTCGCACGCCGGTTTGGACATACCGGGACCCCTCGCCCATTGGTAGTGGCCGCAAATTCATAATCGCCGAGTGGATTACTTCACCGCGGGCTAGTTTCCAGCCTTTAACCACACCATGCGCGTAAGATACGCATTGCGGCGTGCCATCATATGCGTGTTTGGTATCCCAAGAGCCCGCATCGCATTAACGGAAAACAGTTCGACAACGCCAAATTCACAGATTTCTATGTCGAGCTCGGAATTAAAAATTATTACTCATCTCCAAAGACACCATGGTCCAATCCGATACGCCTAAGCCACCATCGTAACCCTATAGCCGCCTTTAAGACCAAATTGAAGACCTTAAAGGAAATTGGGCAGAATACCTCCCCGAAGTACATGGGCTCACGTAGATCCATTACGTAAGTCAAGAACCCTGGGAAACCCCATTTGCCCCCAGCCTTTGCACTAAGGCAAGAGTCTCCTGAGGTCGACAAAGTCTCCTAGGATCGAGTTAGCATCGTTGAACACAATGACGAAGCTCGCCTAAATTTAGATCTCCTGCATGAAAGCTGAGCAAAGCTCCTAAAGCACACAGAGGACTATCAAAAGGAAGACTCGGCGAGGTACTACAATCAAAAAAGTCAAACCTAGAAGCACATGTCGAGTGATTTAGTCTTGAAGAAACTCCCGCCGAGGAAGAACCCGGCGCATGGAAAACTCCGGTCCCAACCGAAGTCCCACATCATATCCTCGAAGCCAAGTGCCGGGTACTCATGCAGCCCTGCATGCAGGAAGGAAAAAATCTTACAAAGACATGAATGTAGTGAGGTCTAAGCTGCTACAAGAGACGGCTTGTAATATTAAATAGAGCCTTATCGATTATTATGTAACGAGTTGAGTGTTCGCTGGTTATTTAGTTAGATATCTCAAACAGTTCAGATATATAAGACACAGAGAAATACATAATGAGAAAGTTCGTAGACATAAAAGCCACTCTTTATTCCAATCGGATTACATCTTGCCATAATCGTTGATATCACTGGGACATAATCGCATGCGCCTCTTAAAAAAAAAAAAAAAAAAGAAGGCAAAGGAGAAAGAGAGAATGAAAAGAAGGAGAAGGAAAGGAAAGAAGTGGAAAAGAGGAGAAGAAGAAAAGGGATGGAAGGAGTTTATGCAGAAGAAACAAAAAAGGGGAGAATGAGATGTAAAAAAAAAAAGATGAAAAAGGAGAAGGAGAAAGGAGGAAGGAAGAGAAAGAAGAACATGAAATGAAGAAGGCGACAAGAAATAACGCCTTCCGAGCGCATTCTCAGCACGGCTAGAATAACATGACTTGTATAAAATAGACAAGGAAAAACACAACTCCCACATGTAGAAGAACAAGAAGATCAACCAAAATTCCTCGATGATCCTCGAAGACTACCAGACTCCAACTATCCATCTCACCTGCATTCCTAAGCACGCACCGTAGAAAGCAAAATATACAAAGTATAAGCCCCACAAAGAACAAAGCCGCCATTTATAAGAAGTTGCCAAAGTGACTCAAAAAGTCACCGAACGCTCCAAATTTCATCAATCAAGATAAAGACGCCAGACCTTCCAAGAAAATCGGTCGAATGGTCGTGACGCCAGCTCAATCCAAACAGGTCGGCGCCGGCAGCCGCCGCCACTGACGAGCTCATCTACTCGCACGCACCACGCCGTCAGAGTCGACGCCTTATTACATTGCCATTCGGCTACACGCCATCACAATCGCCACCGTCACGCCACCGCCGCGACTCACACTTCACTTGACGAGTCACCATCGCGATGCCACGCCGCCTTCTCAAGAGTCGATCGCCAAAGTTACATCGCCACTTGGGCTACATCGCCACTGACCGAACGCCACCAAGGTCACGCCGTGGCCGCGCTTACTTTGACGCAGCGCTCATCCATTTCATGACAGCCACGCCGCCTAGAGTCGATCACCAAAGCTACACGCCACTCTACCGGAACGCCCCACCACTAGCCACGCGCCGGCCAAGAAGCATTTCGACGAGCTCATCTACTCTACACAGGCCACGCTACCTCAGGAGTCATATCAGCCCAGGCTACATTTCCACTCTACCGAACGCCACCGCAGCTACGCCGCCATGAGCCAAGCACCACTTCGACGAGCTCATCTACTCAGATAAAGGCACGCTCGGGGAGTCGACGCCTTAGGGCTGGCATCGCACTCGGCTACATCGCCACCGGTTGTGAACGCCACCGTTAGCCACAGCGCCAAGAGCCGCACAGCCACTTTGACGAGCTCATCTACTCGCACGTGCCACGCCGCCTCAAGAGTCGATCACCAGCTACATTGCCACTGGTCGAACGCCACTCATGGGTCACGGGGGCCGCAGAGCCCAATAGCTCACTTTCGATCAGCTCATCCACTCGCACGTGCCACGCGCCCTCAGAGTCGACCCACTCAAAGCAGCAGCCAAGCAATTCTGGCTGAATGCCACCAGCGCCACAACGCCGGAGCCCAAAGAGAGTTTCACTTCGACGAGCTCTTCCCAAAGAACTCACATGGACGAGCCTCCGCCAATCTGCTCATACGACGAGCTCTTCCTAGAAGTCCACATGTGACGAAGCCCCCGCCTAGTAGGTCGCGATTGACGAGCCATTCCTAAGTCCACATGACGTAGCCCCGCCCCAGCCAGCCTCGCTGGCCGACGAGCTCTTTCCCAAAGAAGCTCACATGGACGAGTTTCCATTTCAATCACTCGCATTGGACGAGCTCTTCCTAGGAGTCCACGTAGACTTAGTCTCTCGCTAAAACAGTCATGCAACCTAAGGAATCGTTCAACTCCATGCAAATCGACCGATGGAGGTCACCGCCTGCCGACGAGCTCACAAAATAGCCATGCACTTAAGAAGTCAACTCCAGCCTCGGGCGACCAACCAACTGAGCCCACCAACTCAAATCGGGACGAGCTCGCCAAAAAATAGGTCATGCAGCCCATGAACTGGGTCTAACCCATGCAACTGACCGATGGAGGTCGTACCGCCTGCCGACAGCGTTCGCCAAAATAGGTCATGCAACCTGCTGAATCCGCCTAACCCATGCAAATCAACCGACGAGGTCACCGCCTGCTTCGACGAGTTCTACCAAAAGTAGGTCATGCAACCTTAAGGAACTGTCTAACCTATGCAAATCAACTCGACGGAGGTCACCTTCGTCGACTTTAGCTCGCCAAAATAGTCATGCAACCCATTTATGGAACTGCTCAACCTATGCAAGAATGACGGCGATCAAATGTCTGCCGACGAAGTTCGCCAAAATAGGTCATGCAATCTAAGGAATCACCCGGCCATACAAATTAGCCCACGGCCTCACTGACCAAATTCGACGAGCTTAATTAGTCTTAACCTCGCACCCTCAATTGGGCCATAACTATGAAGAAAAGCGAAAATACTGTGGAGAACGCAACATAAAAAATGGAATATTTATTAAAAGAAGAGCTGATGTCTTCGCCCCAGCCCGACAAAAGGGAGCAGGTATACATAAAAGAAAAATATAAAAGTCGATATCAAGCGGGCAGAAATGAGTACAGAAACCTAGGCGTCAGCTGCCTCCTCATCACTTGGGAGATCGAAGTTGAAGTCCAAGTCTGGGTAGACGTTAACGGCCTTCTGCTGAAAAGTGAGCCACCCAGAGGCCCACTGAGCACTGGCTTGGTCCCCAATCTGCTAATAACATCCCTCTGAGCAACCATGATATTTGTCGCGAAGATCCTCACAAGAATTTAAGGACACTCCCATTCAAATTAATCCACCCATGTACTTCGAGGCCTCATGACGAGCTTGCGGTTCACAGCCGCCCCGTCCCTGCAGGCTCCCCGCCACGAGCTACCTGGGCTGGCCGCGCTACTTTATCACACGATCGCTACCGGGTCGCACGCGCCTCCTCTTGAGACTCCCAGCCGCCCGAGATGTGACTGTACCATCCTAACCGTCTGGCTTCCTCGTGACCGGGAGGACCGCAGCCCATCCCGGTCTCGACCAGATCATTCAGCGCAACATGGAGCTCACCCCAGACCTTTCGAAGCTCGCCTTCAACCGCCGCCAAACTACTTTGAAACCATCCTCTCTACTTCTTCCGCCCGGCACGAGTCGACGCGCAGATGTTTAGACGATTTAAGTCTCTACACCTCTTCAACAGACAAGATCGCTCATAGCCACCATTAAGAAAGAGAGGTCGCCTTCGCCTTTATAATCCGGTGATTTTACATGCTTTTCGTTTATTTGGCTTTATCTACGTGACCCTTCAAATGAGTGGCTACTCGTGACATCAAACATGAAGCTTCAACATCCAACACCTGGATCAACTCCGAAAACGTACACCATCTGATACGAGGACTTACCGAGGCAACCCCCTGAAGAGAAAAAGCCAGAGCCTCATCAACGGGCAGCGCTTCGACCTCCCAAGGCATAACCGCCAACGGCTGCTCAACGGCTCCATCCAAGAGATTTTTTGCCTTTTGGCAGCAGTTTAGAAGTAGCTGAGCTCAGGATCAGAGTTCTTCGGCCGCAGCGACCGCGCCCCGCCCGGCTCGAGCAAGAGAAGCCTGAGACGCCCCAATTTCAACCTTGATCGAAACCGCCGATCTTTTCGCGAGCTTGATTTTTTCCGGCCAAGACTAGCTTCGAGACAAAGGCCTCCTTAGCCGCCAAAATCTCTCCCTAGTAGGAGTGACATGTGTAAGCCTAATGGGAGAGACTTATGGTGGAAGGAGGCAAGGGCCTCGGGCAAAGGGAACGCCAGACCTCAAATTGGGATGGACCAGAATGTCCGATTTTATTAGCTCCGCTGCAAGTGACGAAAGGTGACATTCCGCCAATGATAGAGCTACGACATTATCTTCAGCATTAAGGTCAAGTCGAGCACCTGGGAAGCATGAGAATAATGCCAAATCAGAAATATCATTAACCTTCACACAAGTTATACCGAAAACAGAGCAAACACTCACAAAGATTATCAGGGGTGGTCCAAGCCACCGAATGCCTAGAAAATCAGTCTCCGTCTGAAGGATCATATTCCCGGGGCCATGATCAAGCCACAAAGAAATAGCGTCCCTTCCACGACCTATGGAGGAAGGAAGATCGTAGATCGTCAGAGAGCTCCAGGCGCCCACAGCTAAGCCCTGTGGCTCTCTTTCTGTCTAAAAAAGATGGGAGGAGCAGCTTCACTAGACGCCGAGCCTTCGTCCCTAAAAAGGCCAATAGCCCACTAAAATACCCCAACCGCTGAGCGAGTTGGGAAGGACAGACATTGAATGCTGCGTAACCCCTGGCGAAGCGGCGCGGAAAACAAGACCATTATCAAAGCGCGACCTCAAAGAAACATACCATCCCGTGCAATTCGGCTACATAAAAAGTCGCAAGACGCCAGGGGTTCATACTGGACGCCTCGTGGGAGGTCGATAACGCTCAAAGAAAGGTAACCCCATACGAAGGATCGAATTTTGCCGGGTCCCATACCACAAAGATGTTGGATGGCGATTAAGGTAATTCAATTTCAGATATTTAATTAGGTTTATTTTCCCTTTATCCTTATCCAAGGGCGAGGAGGCGCCCAAGAACGTTCAGTTCCAACCACTCCGCCGAACGGCCTAAGCATCCTAACTCCGCCCAACTCCAACAACCGAAGAGTCATCGCCAATACGTGTTAAGAAGAGCGACCTGCATCCATACAATAAAACGAACTAATCAATCTAACCCTAACAACTGGTCATTCAATCGAAGAGAAACCAAAAGGTAGAGAGACGCAGTGGTCCAGGAGTAAGACTAAGAAGCTACAAAATGCCGTAAAAGACTCTACACAAAAGGGTCGATGTGAGAACTTTAGCAAATAAAGTACGAGATCAGCTTAAGAGGTCAGAGGACCGTGAGAAGCACAGACGTAGGAGGTCTCGATTGGAACCGGGAAGAAATTAGGAAGACGTAGGGGAACGAAACGAAAAACCCAAGAGTCATCATTATCACAAGACATATGACGGCGATCAAGCCTTAACTAACCCAACCTCAACCAGACACGTGGAAATTGCATCCGATGTAAGAAACGATACAGCCCTTGCCCACGTACATCACTCCGCAAGCAATAGCGTGCAACCGATAGTGGTTTGAAACGCTCGCAGCCCACTCACCAAGCCCAAAAGAAGAGGCGCCGCCCCAACGCAATGCCTGCACTTCTACTGGCACCAGCCCAAAAACGGCGTCCGACCCGCTAGGTCCAAAGGACACCCGATGAATTAGGAAGGTCCATATCCCTGAAATCGATTGTATTTCACAATACGTAAAATTAATAACCCCTGCACAATATATCGTCTGGCCGATCCAACCAAATCTTAAAGGAAAGGAAAATAAAACAGATTTATCACTACTGGATCTCCCCAATAAGGAAGGAAGATTATCCCAAATAAAATGCTCTTTCTAAATCCATTACCAAACTGACATCGATAAGAAAATCTCATCCAACGGAACAACCAGTTATAGTCCAACCGGGCCGGACATCTACTATAAATATATGGCCACCCTGGGCCAAGTGTAAAGGTACGTGACTCTGTGGACGCACACTACACGCCACATTCGCCCTCTAAGCAGCCTCTCTTTCTCTCAAGAAGAATCGACTTGTAAGATCTAGAGCTTTACCACCCGGCAGTTCCCCTCGAATCCCTTCTTCCCTTTGTTTTTGCAGAGGCTAATGCTCCAAAGCCCGCAGATCATCACAGAATGATCCTACTCTCAACTCGTAGAATCCAGAGCTCGATCCTGCACTCCGCCAAAGAATCTGTGTCCAAATTTACGACTTCTACACGCTCCTGGGCCCGCCAGCTTAGTACGATCATCAATATAATGTAATAAATTATTCTCATTAAGGAGATTCGAATTGAGGAACCCCTTCCTTCGAGCTATATAGCATGTTTTTTAGAAATATTAAACGTTCTACGTATAAGCTAGTCACCATTATGTTAAAAATTTTCAACAGTATAACGAGCAATTGGGGGGCACCGATAGATTTGGCACTATTTTGCAATTTATTTATTTTTTTAAATGAAGGGGGTGGGCTTTGGTAATGGTTCTAAAGACGAGGCACGTTAGCCTAAGAATCAAGGAACCAATAAAAGTGTGTGTTTTAGATTGAAATATTTTATTTAAAAATAAAAATTATAAAAATAGTTTAAAATTTAAATTAATGTTTAAAATAATGTGTTTGAGTCATATAAAAATAAATATAATTGTCATAAATAACTATATTTAATAAAAATTCTAATTATCGTTGCCTATAATAATAACATTTATTATTTTTTAATCTTACATTACCCAAATATATTATTTTAGACAAAACTAATTTTATAATTATTTTTTAGAATAAAATATTTGAGTCTAAAACTCTAAAGTGTCCCGTGAAATCTCCAAAAGAGCACAAAAAAAAAGAGGAAGAGCCAGAATGTACACGAAAATAATAGGGGGTGTCGTGCTACGACTGCCCCCTGCCTTTGGGAGAGCATGTGTTTATTGCCTTTTATTATATGAAAATTAAAATAAGATGGGATGTACATCCATAGCTTTCTCGAATCTTCGTCATCATTCTAACCAAATAAGCCAATCACCCTTCTTATCACCTTATTACGAGATGTTGATTAGGATGATGACCAGTGATTACTGTAAACCCATGAAGCATATGGGTCGCACGGTTTTCCATTATTTTTGCTCCGCCGCCTACGTACAATGATTTTATTAATGCTGACGCTATAGGGCCAACTCAGTTACCACTTGACCTTCGCGTCTGGCGGGTTTATGAGAAATTTGTCCTCTTTGTCTATCGCTTTTGGGCATGCTCTCTCTCCTAGCCAAAAAATAATGTAGCTTGGCATGTGCTTATTATAAGGTCTGGCCCCTGTGGGAATATCCGGTATTTTTTGGTGTGCCGATTCATGGAGGCTAAGAAAGATATGTTAAGTTGTTTAAAAAAAAACAGAGAAAGATATGTTACGTTTCCCCTCTTATGTAAATATTGTTTAGGACTAATTAGTAGTACGTCTTCATAATATGTTTGGTTTTCGAAAATAACATAGAACTAACTAATAGAATGTTTTAATATGTTTTCTAACCACTTTCTCTTCTTTTTTTCTACCCTCTTACCTCTCTGTGATTGATTTTCGATCATTTTTTACTTAAAATCCTTCTCTATACCTTGTTTTCTTTATTAGTCAATCTTTTTAATAAAGTAATTATTTTACAAAGATTTATGTATTTTCTTATTTTTCGATATCGCTGCTTTATTACTGCCATGCAATATCAAGGCTTATTACAAATACGATGCTTTTTCATCTTCTTATTACAATCGCTTATTTATATGACAATTCGTATTAAATAAAATGTATTCGATCAATTAAATATATCGACATGACACAATATATCAAGCACCGACTATAGCATTGCTTGCCAAATTTATAGGCTTTATGCTTATTTATTATGATATTAACTTCGATATTATTTCATTATTTACGCTTAGCACTCGCTTCAAATCTATCGAATCTATTTCAGCTTGAATAAATAAAATTATTTTTCCTTTCAAAAAAAAGTTTTCTAAAATTAATTTAATATGTATATTTTCTTTTTATTAAGAAGATTATTTACATAAATGGTATCTAAATTTGTGATTTTTTATTTATTTTGATGTTTCAACTTTATTTTTATTCAATCAAGAATATGAACTATTAATTTTTGTTTAATTAAATGCTTTCTAACTGATTAAAGGTTATTAGGATACTAAATTGGCATAAAATAAAAAAAGAAGAAGGAATCCACATGACATTTCACATTATATAAAAACAATAAAATTATTTAAATGACCTTTTATGGGGTGAAATAACATATATTATAATTTGTTTCATTATGGTTTTTACTATTTATTTATTATAGTAAAAATAAATCGAGATAAAAATAAAATTTTAATTTTTTTAAAATATATTAAAAAATAATTTTAATATCTAATATTTTATTTTTAAATTATTCATATATAATTTTTTTTTCACATAAATGTTTAGAAAATAAGTAAAAATAATAGAAGATAATTAAATATTTTCTTAAAAAATGTCATTTTCTAAGAAACTTTATTTTTATTATTTTTATCTTAATATCATAATAGCCAAATTTATCAATTTCTTATATGAGTATGGTTCCAATTTTTTTGTTGATTGTTTATACACTTGATTGGAAGGAAAAAAACAGTTGAAACATAAAAAAAAAAGAAGTTAAGACACCATTTATACAATTAATTCTGATATAAATACTATATAATTTTAAATTTATTTATTTATTTCTTGTCCTTGAAATATATATATATATATATATATATATATATATATATATATATATATATATATATATATATATATATATATATATATATATATTTGCTTCTATTCAATTTACATATTACATTTTCCTATATAGATTTGAGCGGAAGACCTTGTCCTCTTGTAACTCATCCCACAATTTTACCACTTATTTTTTTAAAAAAAATAAAATTAGTTTTATTGATTCAAACTTGTAATATATCAATAAATTCAATATACAAATTACTAAAATAGTAAAAGATGAAATAATATCTAGGTCAATAACATAATAAATCGATAAAAAACAAAGCCTACAAATTTTATAATATAGTGATTAGAATATCTACGACTTGAGTTTTTCAATATATTAATGATTATAATTTGATATATTCGATTGATTGAATTTGCTTTGCCTATTTGAATTACTTTCATACAAATAAAGCGTTGTAACAAGACCACAAAAAACGTTATGTTATAACAAATCGACCACAAGTCAAATGTCTTAATAAGACGGTGATAACACAAGAAATAAGAAAATATCTAAGTATTATGATATCAACACAAAAATGACCGAAAATCACCCTCATGGATTAAGGAATCAAAGAAGAGAAAGTGGATGTCCTCTTTTACCACTTCAGTTTGGCCTGGAGAGGATAAATTATTTTTACATGATATTAGTTCAAGGGTATTTTCATTTGGAAATTCGTGTGTTACTATGTTTGGTTATTTTTTGAGTATGAATTTCCTTTAAATCGAGAAACATATTTTATAAAATAAATATTAAAATAATATTTTTCTCAACGCAAAAAGATTGAGAAAATAAATTACAATTATTTTGAGAGGAATAAATTACAATTATTTAGTAAATAAAATTTTGGGTTTAAGTTTTTAGTTTTTACTCAAATAAAATGTTGCATTTGTAAATTTTTCTCTGGAACTTTTATTCGAAGAAGAATAGAAAAAAACCTTTCAATATTTTCTATTATAATATTATTTACTAAATTTTGATGGAACTTTTTATTCTCACCTTTTCTGTATTCAATTACCATATGAGAGCGGTTTTAATGACTGTCATTTTTAATTTTTACTTTTTGTAATAATATTATAAATTTGATGTAAAATTAAAATGGGAAAATAACTTTTTAAATATTAATGAGTTGTAAACAATATTTTTAATAGCAAGTTTGGATTATTATTTTGTCACCTATTCACTTAATTAAATCATAATAATTTGTTTCTCACAAAATTTTCTCACAAATTTGCATGAGCTTTTAACCATTTAAGTTAGGTTTTATTAATATCAAATTTGAATTAATTTAGAAAATTTTAGAAGTGTTTTTTTTTTAAATTTTAAAGTTTACTCAAAAAAAAAAGTTTTCCTTTTAAAGAATGATGTTTTCAACAAAATGTACTTTTAAACAGAGTAACTAAAATATAATTATAAATTTATTTTTAAATACCAGTTATTAATTATTTCTTAATCAATTAATAATTTTTTTTTTGATCAAGTCATGAGGTGTTCTGAGCTATCTATAACATAAGACATCGTTAAATTATACTACACCTAGACTAATTATCATTCGAGATGGACTATAAGGATAATAAATCTCTATTATTTAACACAACTGCGTTTCTCAAACTTGAGACGTCTAGTTAAAGTAAAAGAGATCTCAACCATCTCACTTATATATTTGATGAAAACTAATAATTCATTTTTTATATATTTAAATACTAATATTATATAAGAGTATTTAAATATTTTAAAAATCATTGCTAAAAAATAAAAAAAAATCATTAGATATTTTTGTATGATACTCTAAATTGGATGCTAATCCCTTATTCTTTGCATGTTTTGTGGGATTTATTCCTTATATTATAACGGTGAAACTAGCGACAACTAATGCGTACAAATAAATAAAAAGAAGAAATATCTTCGAGGAAGGGTTAAAAACTAAATTGATTAAAAAAAGAAGAGTTGCGGGCTGTGCAATTGAGGTGTAGAGGAGATCAAATTTTATTAACATATCCTTTTGTTTTGATATGAATATGAATAATTTTATGTCATCTGACACATGATAAGGAGTTATAGGGAGTACGGACGGCATTCAGTGATTGTGTCAGTGTGACAGAGAGGAATCCGGCGGAAATAACGTTAAATTGAAGCACGGAACATTGCCTTTTTTTGCGAACGCTTTCGCATCAAGTGGGTTCCACTAGATGGAATCTTGGAATCCACTTCACGATTAAAATCCAACTCAATGGCATTTGAGTTCCGGCGAGGCGCCTATAAAACGCCCAATTTTCACAAATGGGAGACGCCAAGAGAGAGAGAGAGAGAGAGAGAGAAATCAGAGGGCTTCGGACAAAGAGAATCGAGGGAGATAGAGAGAGAGTCATGGGTGGCTGGGCAATAGCGGTACATGGAGGTGCTGGTGTTGACCCAAATCTTCCACCCCACCGTCAGGAGGAAGCCAAACAACTCCTCACTCGCTGCCTTAATCTCGGCATCTCTGCTCTTCGGTCCTCTCTTCCTGCCATTGATGTGGTTGAACTCGTCGTACGTTTTTCTTTTCTTAACCTTTTCCCCTGCCTTTTCAATCTTAATCCTGTTATTTATTTTTTCAATTTCGTTTTCACATTGCATTTAAAAGGAGTTATTTTTGCCCCTTTTTTAAACGATATCTAGAATTGGTAACCCGAATGGAAGATATAGGTGTTGATATTGGGGACCTGGTATGACAGGTGCGAGAACTGGAAAGTGACCCCCTGTTTAACTCAGGGCGTGGGTCGGCCCTGACTGAAAAAGGAACCGTGGAAATGGAAGCCAGCATCATGGACGGTCCCAAAAGAAGATGCGGAGCCGTATCGGGTCTGACTACGGTGAAGAACCCCATATCTCTGGCTCGCCTTGTCATGGAAAAGTCTCCTCATTCCTACATGGCTTTCTCTGGCGCCGAGGAATTTGCCCGAAAACAGGTATTATCACATTTTCTTCCGACTTCTCCTCCTTAATGGAGAGAGAGGTGATTTGGCACGCCTGTGGACAGGTGTGCAAATTAATGCACACGCGTTGTGATATATTGACAGCGGTTTCTTTAGGGTGTGGAGCTGGTGGAAAATCAATACTTTATTACCGAGGAAAACGTGGTAATGTTGAAATTAGCTAAAGAAGCAAATAGCATCCTGGTACGTCGGATCTTATGGATTTGTTGGTATATCCGTATATGTATGTGGGTGCATTGATAAATATTAATCCTGTGTAGTGCTGGATCAGTTTGATTACAGGATCCCAGCCGTTGGATTAGAGACATGCAGTGCGGGTGCGGCATCTGTTGAAGCCGCGTTGCAGATGAACGGTCTTCCTATCAGCGTCTATGCACCAGAAACGGTGGGGTGCGTTGTAGTGGACGGGTTGGGCCGATGCGCTGCGGGAACTTCCACCGGCGGCCTCATGAATAAAATGAGCGGTCGGATTGGTGACTCGCCTTTGATCGGGTCCGGGACCTACGCAGGCAAACTTTGTGGTGTGTCTTGCACCGGAGAAGGAGAGGCCATTATTCGCGGAACCCTGGCTCGTGACGTGGCGGCTGTGATGGAATATAAGGGTTTAGGCCTCCAAGAGGCTGTGGACTTTGTCATCAAGGATAGGCTTGATGAAGGGAAGGCTGGAATGATTGCGGTTTCTAATTACGGTGAGGTTGCCTACGGGTTTAACACCACCGGAATGTTCAGGGGCTGCGCCACTGAGGACGGGTTCATGGAAGTTGGCATCTGGGAATGAACTTTAGTCTGCAGGTTGTGGTCATCGATGAATGTAATCTTAGGTATGAGATGAAAAAGAAAGAATGAAAATTGTCCAATTTTCATGGCGCACTAATTTATGATGGTTGTTGAAATAAAAAGCATTACCAAACATGGGGCCAGGTTTTTCCTACATGTACAGCTATTTAAAATATAATTTCTAAAACACGATGTTTAAAAAAATATTTTCAATTTCACGATAGTTTTTTTATGATTAAGAAAAAGATAGTTGAAAATTGTATTTTGAATAAATGATTTCTTCAATATCGTTTTTTTCTTCAATTAATTTAGAAATCGTCTTTTGAAAAGATGATTTTTTCAATATTTTAAAAATCGTTTTTGAATTTTTTCAAAAGATGATTTCTAAATGGATTGAAAAAAATAAATAAACCGAAAAAAAAAATCATCTTTTCAAAATACGATATTTAAGAAATCGTTTATTTAAAACACGATTTTCAACTATCTCTTTCTTAATCAGTAAAAACTCTTGTAGAATTGGAAATATTTTTTTCAACACCGTATCTTAGATATTGATGATGCTTTTCTTGACCCTGAATCATTTGATTTAGGGCCGCTGGCCGGACCCCGATTGTCAAGGCCGAGATGTAGGCTTTGACTGCTTGGGCCGAAGCATAAATCCGCGCACACCGATCTCAAACCCTACGTAGCACTCCTCGCAAAAAACAAGGAAGAAGGGATCGCCGAGGGCGCCCAGGTCGCCCGACGCCATGCCATTCTTTGCGAGGAAAAGAGAGACCGCTAGACTGTTTAATATTGGCGTATGTTTACGCCTACCTCACCGACGGTGACCTGTATTTATACGATGCTTCTCCCACCGATTTCGCAATTGTGATTCATTCCCATCGATGTGATATTTCTATTATAAATCAGACGGATTTAAAAGATATGATATGACTCAGCAGAGTTTATTTTGGGGATAATCTTTCCTTCCTTATCGGATCCTCATTTTGATCGATATAATATCAGTTTCCTTCTTCCTTATCGGTGAGATTCTACTGACTTTATGAATAATATTGCCAGAACACATATTTTGCACTGAGACTTCCCATAAGTGGCCTTGGGGCCAAGCAGATTGGACCTCTTCTACAAATTTGCGCCTGAATGTCGTAAAAAGACCCCGGCGCCTCATCGGGCAAACCTCCCGATTCATCTACACCACAGTCACCGGGCTCCTTGGCCTACACAAATATGAGTCTTATTTTCGCACTTATCGCTTGCCCCCAAATTCGCCAGGTACCTGCACGTGGGCAAGGGTCAGAATCGCCGTGATCTGGTGCAATTTCCATGTGTCTACTCAAGGCTGGATTAGTTAGGGCTTGGTCATTGGGCCATTTGTCTTGTGATAATGACGACTCTTTGGTTTTCGCGCTTATTTCCATTCCTTTCGCCTTTGTTTCTTTTCATGACATCCTCCTATTCAGGTAGCCACTGTCTGGGACCTTTTATTCGCTTTAGCGAAGTCTCTGATTTCCCTTCTTAGTCTTCTGCCCGAGCCTTTTCAGCAGAGTCTTTATCTATTGTCTTTCCGTCCACTGCCTTAGTTTCGCGTGATTTCTTTCTAGCGGGAGCAAGATCTAGTTGTTTCTGGTCATCAATTTTGTTTTCATTATCCCTTCGTCATGGTCCCGGTCGTTTCTTCCTCTCGCGTATCGATGGTGATTCTTCGCATATCGATGGTTCTAGACGAACTCCGGTGGTGTCTCCAACCATTGTTCAGTGCCCCAGCCTCTCGACAAGGCGCGAAAGTGAACCTCATCAAATATCTGGGGTCCCAATATCAAGATCATCATGCTCAATGCCATGATCCATGGGATCCATACGTCTGCCTTCATATGGTCGTCTTTGCCAGACTTATCGCCTCCTTCGATCGTGTGGTCCCCACACGCAACTTCATGGTCTCCTGTCACAGACGTATTTTCCAAGGGCTCTGACAATTTACTTTCGTTTCCACCTTCATAAAATGTCATGAAGATTTCAATGTACCCGCCACAGCGCTCATTACTGTGTCATTAATATTCACAGTTTTTGATGTTACTGACCCGCGGTAGTCCCAAAGACAGCCCCGCTTCACCTTTTAAACAAGAGACATCCAGAGGCCTTCATTTCTTCAAAGGCCCCCAAGGTTCCTCCCGTGACTCATCTTCCTCCCAACAGCGTCAGGAAGTGGACGTTATTTTTCGTCATGGGTCAGACCTAAGGATGATCCTCCCACAAGACATGATCCTAGTGCCCTTACACTGACACCCCAGTCCCTTCTGAGGTTATTTGTTTACTTCCAACCTGGTCCACACTGGCACCCTGACTGACCCACACATGCCGTGCCTGATTTGATCTGATGCTCAAGATACGCCAGAAGGCCATGCCACTCAGAAATCCTCTCTGGCCTATGTCAATCCACTGTCTGATACCTCGATCCTTCTGAATTGAGGGTCCACTGTCGCTGGGATCTGGTGACTCACCACGTCATGAAAGTTCCTCCTGGCGGTCCTTGGCTTCACGTCCTACTTAGTGTGGTAACCTGGTCAGCTCAGCCGAGGGAGCGGTGTCTTTAGCTCTTGAGCGAGAGTTTCAAAATTCCACTGTTGAGAAGACCCACGCTGTCAAAGTCCCAAAGTCAAGATCTTCATCCTCCATCCGCTGTCTAAAACTGAATGGAGATTGCTCTGTCTGTGTTTATAGTTTTGATTCATGTCCATTCCGGTCCCATTTTAGGCTAAGGTCCTTCAAAGGGCCTGGTTTACACCATTGATGAGTTGTATGTCATCACGCCTGAATCCACTACATAGCAAGGTTAGACGTCTCAAAGGCGAAAAGGTGCGCAACAGCCTAATCCACAATCCTGTGGTGACGAGACCTTTACTACAACGCTTAATCTCTGTGGCGGTGAGCTGCCGCCCATTCGTTGACTCTGACCTACAGGTTTCACTTGGTCGCTCATTGATGAGGCTCCTACTATTCTCAGTAAGGCTCCCAGTTTCCTAATCTGTCGTTATTTGGATCCATTTTATTGGTTTCGATCCACATCAAGATTCTACGTCGTGTGGCAATATTCCATGGTCACTGGGAATAATAATCAAACGTAATATGGTCAGCGCCCATACAGAGGTTGCTGTGTTTCCTCTATCCAGCGCCAGCTACAGGTAACAAAAATGATAACTGAGGAGGCAAGAAGCTCCAATCCATTAAACATACCACTTCACTCGTTCTTCGCCCAGAACAGGCTCTAAACAAACAGCATGTTCAGCGCCAGCTTCAGAGGCCTCACGACTTTGAGGTTGCAAACGCACTGACTGAAGCGTGGTTGACTTGACCGCATCACTGCGAGGAACTCTCATATGTTAGATTTGGCCAAGATCCGAAGCAGTCAGAGTCTTAATAAACCGTCGATCAAAAGACGCATCGCGATAAGATCCGCACATTGATAGAACAGGTCACGCTGAGGTTAATGAGGCACAAATGGCGTTGTAATTTTCCACCAGGAGCCACGTCGGGGATCACGCCAGAAATTGTTTCGTAGTCACACGCAAGTCAGGTCAGCGATCGCGCCGAAGGTCAATCACTGGATCCCGTAATGGTTTTCAAGAAGGTCGCCAATGTTTCATCCTCGCAGATTTCCTGCATGATTACCTCCAGCCACAGATGAGAAGGTCCTTCTTCTTGTTGATTATCCTTCCTGAAAGAGTCCATACTTCTACTGAGGTCCATTCTCCTCACCTGTCCAGTCCTTCTTCTTCCTGATCTATGCTCGCTGTCTCCTTCCCACGCTGCATTTTTACATTTTTCTTTTTCATGTGCCCAATCAAGATATATATCCTTTTTCAATGAACATAATTATTTCATTCATTGTCACAGTTTTCACAGTTTACTGATTTACTTTGGTTTCTGTCTATGGTCTGATTACACCAGTTGTGATGTTGAGTCTGGTGCTGGTCCGCTTGAGGCTCTTAAGCTCCAGTTTCATGGCGAATGAATTCTATTAAGTAACTTAGCCACATGTTCAGCATTTGAGAATAACTGCCAACAAATAGAGTTATCAATCACTATTTCACTGAGTTCGTCGAGCTAACAGCCCTCTTAAAGCCGCTTACCTGCTGTATTAACAGCCGTCAACTTGAGTTTATCATTGCCATGACGCTGACAAACCGCAGATGGTCGCACGCGACACGTCATCTACGCGAACCCGCGATATCGTCGGTTAATCGCAACGCTTTAATCGCCAGAGTTTGCTTTTGCAATATCGGCGAGCTCGCCCATGCGGCGTCAGCAGAGTCGCCCACGGTTCGGTGGAGTCGTCGTTAACTCACACAACGCCAACCGCCGGCATTTGTCATAGCTGGGCTGGACATCTGGCGCACATAGTACGCCTCGTCCATGCAATCATCGGGAGAGTCGCTACAATCCGTTAGTCTAATCGCCAGTATTTCGTTTTTTGAATATTGTTGGCAGTCGCCCATAACGTCGAAAGAGTCACCATATTAATATTGTACAGTCATCATATGAAATGGAGAGTCGGCTGGTAGAACTTTCAAACTGACCACAGCTCTTATTATTGACAGAACGAATGAGTCCTGATTCATCCTCTATGAGTCACCCATCCAGCAGGTCAACCCGCAGAGCGAGCCGCCGCTCCGCCGTGGCTGTATACGGCATAGCGCCCTGTTAATCCAATTTCGGCGAAGTGATCCGCTCAGGACAATCATCGATGAGCCGCCCGCTCCTCGGGCGTAGCGGCCGAGTGGCTATGTAGCTCGAGCTGGTTCGACTCGGGAAGCGTGGACTCGCCCGCAGTGTAGACGAACTTATCGAGTAGCCGCTGGGCTCGCGCTGGCCGAGTGGCGATGTAGCCCGAAGCCGTCTCGGGACTCCTCGCGAAGCGTGATCGCCCAGAGTAGACGAACCGCCGATTGAGTCGCTGGGCACGCGCCAGGCCGAAAGTGGCGATGGGAAGCCGAAATGTCCGGCCTTGTGGTAGCTGACTCGCCTGCAGGCGCTAACTCGCTAAATTGAGTCATTGGCTCGGCGCTGCGGGTCGAGCGGCGCAAATTTTCGAAATGGGTTCGGACTCGTGCAATGCGGATTCTCGTCTGCAGACGAACTCGCCGGGATTGGAAATAGCCGGGCTCCGGCCGCGTCGAAAGTGGCGATGTACCGAAATAACTGACTCTTCAGTAGCGTGACTCGGCCCGCAGTAATAACTCGCCGATTGAGCCATTGGCCGCGCCGCGGGCCGAGCGGGCGGCGTAGCTTGATATCAACCGACCGTGCAGCGCTGACCATCCGTAGTGAGACGAACTCGGCCAGAGGTCGGGCTCGGCTACTGCGGGCCGTCTCGACTTCTCGATTTTCAGCGTGCGAACGCTTAATGTTGATTTATGGAGAATTTGGAACGGCCTGGGTGACTTTTGAGTGTGCTTTCACCTCTTATAAATTCGCTTCATCGTTTATGGAGTTTACACTTCAGGTATTCCCGTTTCTTCGTGCGCTACTAAAAATCAAGGAGATGCAGCTTTGCCACGCCCCGGTTGCCTTCGTGGGATCCACCCGAAGATCTCTGGGGGTTTAGCTTTGCTTGATCTCATTGCGGGAGTTGTGTTTTTTCCCTAGTTTCCTTTACGAGAGTCAAGTGTTATTCTTAAATTCTCCGCATAGTGGAATGTCCGGGGGAGGGCTGTGTGCATTTTGCTTCTGCCTCTCCATTTCTCTCGCTTCTTCTTCCTTCCTTTCTCCTCTCCTTCTTTTTCATCTTTTTCTACATCTCATTCTCCCTTTCCGCGCAAACTCCTTCCATCCCTCTTTTCTTCTTCTCCTCTTTTCCATCTTTCTGTCCATTTATTTCCATCTCGTTTTCTTTTCCTTTTTCCTTCTTGAAGCTTTTTTTTTTTTTTTGAGGGAACTGCCTTTACTGAGTGTTTCCAAGATGTAATCAATGACACCACTGATTGTAATTGAATGTAATCTGATTGGAATAAAGAGAGGTTTTTCCTTTTATGTCTACGAAAGGTTCATTCTATTGCATGTAATCTTTCTCGAAAGATCAGATGTAAGGGTTGTTTAGACGTTCTAACAAAATAATCAAGAATGGTTGAATCGTTAACTGAAAATTGGCAAATCTTCATTTAAGAATACAAACCAAGGTTTACTGATAAAAACGTTTAAGATGTTCTGCATTCCTGCATGTCAGAAAATTTTCCTTCCTCCAGTTTCGGGAGCCTCGAATTGCCCGGGGTTTGGACGACTCCGAGATACGATATAGGCCTTCCAAGCAGTCCAATTTCCGTGCAGGCCGGATTCTTCCTTGTCGCGCAGTTTTTAGACCAAGTCACCCTACATGGGCTTCTCGGGTCTGACTTTTCGTTGTAGTACTACCGCCTTCTCCTTGCAATTTCCTGCATCGCTCAGAACCCGCTCTTCACGCTTCATCTAAGAGGTCCAAATTTAGACGAAGAGCCTCGTCATTATGCTCCACCCGCCGCTAATCTCGATCCTCGTGGACCCGGCCAACCTCGGCAGGCCACGCTTCAGTGTCGGCTAGCAATGGAGTTTCTGCCGTTGACTTCGTGGTCGTCCTGTAGGCCCATAGCACTTCGGGGAGGTATTCTACCCACTTTCCTTTAAGATCTTCCAATTTGGTCTTTAATGCGGCCTTAAGGGTTCTGATGGTGACTTTGGCCTGTCCATTAGATTGTGGATGTGCTGGGGACGAGTAATAATTCTTAATTCGAGCTCTAAGACGTAAATCTCGAATTTGGTGTCATTAAACTGTTTTCCATTCCAGACACTGTGGCCTGGATACCAAACTTGCATATGATAGCCTCGCCACACAAAATTGCGTATTTTCTGCTTCGTGATTTGTATAGTCTCCACCCCTCACTTCACTTGGTGAACACCCATCATGATAATGATGAACTTACATCGTCTTTCCTAAGGGGCGAGGTCCCATGATATCCAAACCCCATTATGGCGGCTGGCGGCTCTGGATTAATGCCAATCTGCCTGACAAGAGGCAGATCAAGAATTCTAATGATGAGTCATGATCTTTAATCAAGTCTATGGCTTTGAGTACAGAGCTATGAGACTCACCTCAAAACCCTTCCCGCTACTGCTCAGCCCACAGATTTCACATATATTCAAAAATTTCTGAAGACGATTCATGCTTTTCCCATGCATTTAAGGATAGTGGGTAAAGAATCCTCGCTTGTATAGGCTTCCTTATGATTAGTGGAACCCGCGCACTTTCGCCCTATTTTTTAGCCGCTTTTCGGTCGCCAGTAGACGCCCGTTTATTATGCAGAGAACCCGTACGGGATCCATCTAACTCGCCTGACTCGATCCTCGGCGACCCCCACGTCAGAGATCACTGTAGGTCACAGCATTCGACCGTGCCGATCTACCCGAGGTCTTCCCAAGGGAGGTCGCTGCTAACTTTCAAGGCGTCTACTGAGCTTTCCTCGCTCCGGGGGACATGTCCTGGACCGAACCTGACGTATTTTTTAATAAACTTACACCTTTTGAGATATTAAAGATCATCCTCCCGTCAGCTCAGAGGCATCTCTTCTATTTGCCTTACTACCTCGCCTGAGTCATCGCAGACTCTAGCTATCAACTTCCACGAATGGCTTAGGCTCAGGCCTCGCTATGACTCCGCCTCATACTCCCACTGCCGTTGTCGAGGCTTGAAATCCGACCTGAAAAGATCAAAGATCTATTCCTTTCCGAGGAAGTCGACTTAATTCGCTCCACTTCCTTGTGCATTTGAGGCTCCATCTATACAGAGCTTCCGGGATGGGGAGGTCGCCCATTATTTGATGCCTCTGGTGTCTCACGCAGCGAATTCCATGACGAAGCTTCCGCCAAGACCCCGCCTTTATTTGTAGTTTTCTACTTGTACCTGATGTCACTGCTCAAATGCATGGCCCACTTCATCAGCCTTCTAGAGACTTCTGGTTTATGTAACACTTGCTTCACCTGAACTCAAGAAACCTCTATGGTGCGTGGCCTCTGAAGTAAGGGGCGGAGTTCGAGTCATGCCATTGTGGCTAAATTAATTTTCCATCTCAGTATCTCTCCTCCCACCTCTCAAAGCTCGACCGCAATAGTAAACCGGATGTCGCATTTCATTCTTTGTCTCCGACTCCAGGACAACACTAGTTGAGAAGTCTGACACTAGCTGTGCATGGTGAGAGCCCTTCGCAGACTACTAGAATGTGAGGGTTTCAATATGTTTTCTCAAAGTCAAGAGCGTTCTTTCACCTCGTATCCTATCAAAGGCCTTTCGGTGACTTGGGCAAAGGCCGCATTTATCACTTGCCCCGATACGACCGGCCCAAGGCAACCTTCCCACAAACAACTTCCTTTGTTGATGGCGAAGGCATGTCGAAAGCACACCCTTTATCTTGTCCGATTTGCTTCAATTCCTGGTTGACTATGAAACCCAGAACTTCCCCGCTGGATAATCCGGGCGCGCACTCAGCCGATCCGCCACAAGGTAGTCTCTCAAGGTTTGGAACGCCGATAGATGAGCCAAGTGTGGAGCCCAACCGTGGTGGATTTTACCAAAGATACTTCCATCTATATATACTACAGCGGTGCCTATCCGTTTGGAACATCCGATTTACTAACTCGACATGTACTCTCGCCTTTGAGCCCGAACGGCATTTTACACGATAACAATAGGGTTCCCGGTGCCGTGACTAACCAGGGTCTTTCGTCGCCCGTGTGCACACTGATCCGTTGTGAATGCAGGCTGGGCATCCATAAAGCGATAGTTCATGTCCGCAGTGGCATCTACAATGAGGCCCATTCGCGCGCGTAGGAACCGCCCTGGGCATGCCTTAAGATGCCGTTGAAGTCAATGCAGAGTCGCCACTTGCCGCTGGTTTTTCTGGACGAGTACATTAGCTAACCACGATATTCCACTCCCCGATCGCCTCCCGCCCTCGGAGCGGTTTTGTCGACTTCCCCGTTGATGGCTTTTTCGCCTTTCCGTGCCGTTCCTCCTTTGCTTGATCGCTTGAAGCTGACGGGTCGAATGCTCAAACAGGAGTGATTACCGCAGGATCGATTCCTCCCGCGTATGCCGCTTCCACGCCGGAATATGACGCCTTTCTGTTTTGTTTTAAAAAATGGATAAGGGGGTTTTTGAGGTCTTTCGATAACTCGATCCGATATGTGCTAGATGCTCCGGTCGTCATTCACAACACGGTTCCATCTTCACGTCCAAGCTCATGGATCACCTCACACGATACCAGCTTCCCATCCACTGAAAAGGGAGCATGTTACTAACTGTTTTGTTTCTACTGATTTGAGTATGATCTCATACCTGTTTGGTTCTCTAACCATCTCTGCACTCCACATGTGAGGAACTGGATCATCAGTGGTACGCTGAGGGGATGGCTTTTATCAAGACGAGGGAGGGTCTCGCCAAGAACACGCTGTGCGTATGCGCCCACGACAGGAATCTTGTGTCGGTCAGTCACTGGTTATGGAGGATCTCCCAAGGTAGAGTACCGCTTGTATCGGGTCAGGTACACTTTTCCCTAGAGACTTCGCAGACGCAGCATTGACTTGTCTTCCCTTCCGACGCCATTTTATCAGTTATCGATGCAAGATGATGTCTACCAACTGTTGTCACTCAGACCCGATGAACCCGGCCTTGTCGGGCCACTCACCGCGCGAACTACCAAAGGATCGCTATGAGGGTAGTCGGGCACTCTCCAGATCTCGAGTCGAGAATGTGGATCGACGTGTCGAAACGCTTAAGAGTTTAGATACTACTTGTATTTCGCACTCCGGGCCGCCCGATGCCGCGTAGATGGCCTTCAGGCCGAGCCAGACTCCCTCCTCCTACAAATCCTCCTGAGATGACCTGGATTTCACCAAGGGGTTGTTGGTGCTGAGTCGTCATCTACCGAGGTGGTGGTCGGGCGAGACGGTGGCCTGGTTCCCAGCCCGATTCTCGTTGATATGGCTACTAAGTATCCGCGTCAGACAAGTAATTTATTTCTCTCGAGTCAGATGTAGTCATCCGTGGTGTCCGAGTCCCTGCGGAACTCGCACATTCGAGCTGTCTCTGCTGCGTGGCTCGAATTTCACTTGAGTCGCCATCTCAGAACCGCTTGTTTCGCATTTCGTGACCCGGATATCGAGGCCGCCGTGGGTGGAAGCGCCGGCGAATAACGCCGTCGTCGCACGAGGTGGACCTGTGACGACTCCGAGGCTGTCACGCCTTCGACCGCTCTATTCTTCTTGAGACGCTTCACCCGCCGCCTTGCCGGGGGGGCTTTGTCCTCGCCATTGTCCGGTCTCGCTTCTTTACGGTGGAGGAGCCTCTTTTTGGATACGAGGGCTTCTTCACCGCAATATACTGCCACAGCACCTCTACTATGCTTGCTTGGGGATTCTTAGGAGATGGAGAACATCGATCTTTCTGATCAAGACACCTAAGCCAAGAATGAATGCAAAGATCGCAGAACTTTTCATCTAGTATGTCTACCTTTGGGACTCCAGATTGAATCGACATAAGACCCCAGTTTTCAAGAAGCCCGCTTGATAGTCGCAAATGGTAACTCGGGCTTTCATCCCGGCTCCACTGAAGTGAGAGAAGAATGCAATGGATAACTCCCTCGAATTGGGGAGATTGATGACTCGTGGAGTCTATTGAACCATGCCAAGTTACCGGGCCTTAGTGGTGATAAATAAAGCTCTCGTGATCGCACCTAGATCTCGATAATCTACGCACTCCATTTGGTTTTGTAAGTGTCGAGGATGGTCGACGGATCCCCGATGCCACGAACGCTTCCACCCGTGGCATTCGGAACTTGGTTGCAAGGGGGAAGTGGAGTACTCTGGGCCAGGTAGGCGACTACTGCACCAGCATCCATAATGTCGAGCGCCCTCTTACTACCTCCCTTCACCTACGGAAGCCTCATTGGAGGCTTCGAACCTATGTCTCATGATTGTTCCCTCCCGTCCAGCTAAGGGTGGCGCAGTTCTTCGTTCCCGGCGTGCTCTCCAAGCGTTGCTTCGTTGCCTTCCTCCCGTGGCCAAAGCAGGATCTGCGCCCTGCCCTGTGGATTCTACTTCACTTCACTTGGGAAACACCTATAGTCAGACACCCCTCTGGGATGTCACATCTTCCTAGTTTGTCGCGCTCCCGAGGTCGCTTGATCTCGTCTCAAAAGAGCTGGTCTTAACTTTCCGCCGACGCTGGGATTGGTGAGGCGGAGTGTTTCCACCTCATAGCCAAGGCTCAGATCAGCCAACACGGGGAGGCTCACGTTCGCGCTGCCCTGGTTCAGATCCTCGAGGATTAGTGTTGCTCCTACTTGTGTTCCGTGTTGATACCATCAGTAACTGAGAAATTAGTTATATTTATAAAGGAACCGCCGCCCTGGCGCACGGCCAACCGATGATGCTTTCCAACCAACTGGCCGAGCCGCAGGGTCGCCGGGCCGACCCATTGTCAAGGTGTTTTGGATCGATTGGGCTGAAGTATAAGCTATTTGCAATCTGGAATGTCTCCTGAAACCTCGGTCGTGTGCCTCCCTCTGCCAAACAAGGAAGAAAGGGGATCGGCCGAGACTTTCGCGAAGTGCCACTCAGATCTAAGTCGGTTTCTTCGGGGAAAGAAACGCTTAGATTGCTTAATATTGGTGTATGTTTACGCACACCTTTCACCGATGGGGTGACCTTTAGTATTTATAATTGGATGTTCTGCTCCCGATTGGATGACAGTGGGATTCATTCCCATTGGATGGGATATTTCTTATTATAGTCCGTATCGGATTTGGTATAGGATATAGAAAGAGTAGTTTATTTGGGATAATCTTCCTTCCTTATTAGGGGATCCGATTTGATGCTGATATAATATTGTCTTTCTTTCCTTATTGGTGAGATTTGGTTGGACTTGAGGAATAATATATTATTAGGGACTATTCATTTTAACGTACACGTGGGAACTTCCAATAGTGGCCTTTGGGCGCGAGTTGGACCTCTCTTGGGCTAGCCACACAAAGGAGTACGGAATGCTGGTGTAAAGGCACCGGAGAAATGCCTCATTGGGCAAACCTCTCCCTTGGGATTCATCTAGTGGGCCTTCGCGCTTCGCTGGGCTCTTTCTTGGGTCGGCGCGTGGGCTTGCGAGCCTTATTTTTCAGACCCTATCAGATATTATTTTTTAATAAGCCGTACATATAGGAAAAACCCCACGATCCCTTGTTCACCAAATATCATATGTTTTAGGAAGGGGAAGGATGGTTGTGTTTAGAGTTGGCAATATGGGTTGAGCCCAATAAGTCAATCCACTTTGGCCAGATTTTTTTGAGAGTTGGGTTGTAAAATTTATGGCTAGAATAAAACTGGGCTAAACTGGTTTGACCCATTTTGGCCCGTGGCCCATGTGAGTTTCGTTCGAGTTGGCTCGATTAGCCTGAAATCTTTATTTAATCTTTTTAAGTAACTAGCTTAGTAATTGAGATTTTTCAAGGATTTATTATCGAAATTTGATATTTGGCTCTTAATATGAAGTCAAATCTTTTATAGCACAAGGATTTTAACAATAATTATTATTATAATATATTAAACTTTATTGTTTTAACTATTTAATTTTTAATTTTTAAATGTATCATTTTAATATAATTTATATGATAATTTAATATTAAAAAAAATCTTGTATGGAAAATTACGGAATGCATTTCAATTAAATAAATTACAGTTTTAATATTGAATATATTTTCATTTGTCTTTATAAAGATAGATTTTCAAAACAAATAGGGCCACCCCAAGATATGACTCAAACACTTAAGGTTGGTCTGGACGAACCTTAACTGACAAAAAACAGAGCTTCACTTTGATGAATTTCTGGATACAATGGAGTCCAAATTTGAATAGACTTTCTTCATGGAAGTTATTCTACAAGAAGTCTAGTTTACTCAGAAATTAGAATCACTCATTTTGGATCACCAAAACTTGGGATATGACACAAACATCAAGACTGGTATGACTAGCTGGACCAAATTAGGGACTGAACTTTGGACCCAAATTCAGGGGTCTTAGGCCAATAATTGGACCTTGAGGTCTTCAACACTTTTTCAGCTAAGGGACTTAGGATTATCCTTAACTCAGAATCACCCAATTCAGAGGTCTCTAGGCCAAGATATGGCCAAATAACTCACTTAGGGTTTGGGGAAAATTTGACAGCATCTCCCCTTACCAACCCTACTTCTCCATACACCAATTTCTTTTTCATTTGAAGAACCCAACAAACAACAAATACCAAGCAATTCAAAATATACAACAAACCCAACAAGATTAGAAATCCCGTACCTTTCTTGACAAATCTCTCAAACCTTAGCTTCTCCTTTTCCTTGTTCCTCAATTCTTCTCTTGAACTAGGCTAGATCTTCAAAGCAAATGAAAAGAAATCACCAAGAATGGGTTCTCCTCTCAAACCCGTAAATTCCCTACCTCTCCAACACCAAATGGGAAATGCTTCTTCTATAAGGCCATATTTGCTTAACCCATTTTTGGCCTAATTTTCCATTTTGCTATTTAGTCCTCACATATAATTCAATTTGCAAAACAACTTATCAATATTCTATCTTATCATAAAATCTTTTAGCTTAATGTCTTTTAAGTCCCTAATTTGACAATTGACCAATATCTTTTGTTACTTCTTTAATAATTCTGATAATATCATTTTTCACACTTAGCCATATTAATTTCCGAAAAATTTAAAGTTGACTTAAATTATACCCTAAACTATAACAAACTACTTGGGTATAATTTGGGGTGTTACAACTCTCCCTCCATGAAAAGAATTTCGTCCTCGGAATTCATACCTGAATTGAATAGTTGCGGATATTGACCTCTCATCGTTGTCTCTAGCTCCCATGTAGCTTCTTCCATACCATGATGTTGCCAGAGCACTTTTACCAATGGTACCTGCTTATTTCGCAACTGTTTCACTTCTTAAGCTAATATAGCTTTTGGCTTCTCATCATAGGAATAATCTTGATGCACTTGCACCTCTTGCACGGGCAGGATATGTGATTCATCTGATCGATATCTCCGCAGCATAGACACATGAAATGCGTCATGCAATTTGGCTAACTCTAGAGGGAGAGCCATACGATACGCCACTGGTTTGATTCTCTCTAACACCTCATATGGGCTAATGAACCTCGAACTCAACTTCCCTTTCTTTCCAAATCTAAGTACTTTTTTCCATGGTGATACCTTCAGGAAGACCTTGTCTCCAACTTCATATTCAATATCTTTTCTCTTCAAATTGACATATGACTTTTGTCGATCACTAGTAACCTTTAACCTTTGTTGAATAACCTCAACTTTCTCCAATCACTTTATGCTCATTCAATTATGTCCAACATACAGGAGTTCTACATTTTTGGCTATACAAAGCCTCATATAGTGCCATGTCAATGCTTGATTGATAGCCCCATTGTTATGGAAAATTCCATGCGGAATATACCTATCCCGATTTCGGGAAGATCCACTAACCACCCGACACCGTAACATATCTTCTAACTTTTTGAATCAATCTTTGGTGTCCATTACGTCCCACGGGTGAAAAGTTGTACTAGAATTGAGACAAGTACGCAATGCTGTCTGTAACTCCTTTTGGAATCTTGATGTAAATCTAGGGTCTCGGTCCAACACAATTGACAACGGAACACCATGCAATCAGACAACCTTATCCACATATAGCTTAACTAGTCGATCCATAGAATAGTCAATCCTGATTGGTATAAAATGTGATGACTTTGTGAGCTTATCAACTATCACCCATATAGAATCATGCTTTCTTTGTGTAAGGGGAAGTCTAGTCACAAAATCCATGGCAATACTATTCCATTTCCATTGCGGAATTGGAATGAGATTTAACAGACCGGATGGTACTTGATGTTCAGCTTTTACTTGCAGACACGTCAAACATTTGGACACATAGTCCGTCACATCCCTTTTCATTCCTTTCCACTAATAACACTGCTTCAAATCCTAGTCCATCTTGTTACCTCCAAGATGCATGGTAAATACGGTAGTATGAGCTTCATATAACAACTTTTTCTTCAGCTCATTATCAGTTGGCACACATAATCTATTTTGGAAATACAAACTTCCATCTTCTTTTACTGAAAAATCAATCTTATCACTATCTGTGACTAATTATACATTTTTCTGCAACTCTTCATCATTTTTCTAAGCATTTATAATCATTTGCTTTAAAACAAGCTGCTCTTTTAATTGAGCTAATATAGCTCCATCAGATATTATTTTCCATTCACTGTGCTGTAATAACAAAGTTGCCATTGCCTTTCTGCTTAAGGCATCTTCTACCCCTTTAGCTTTTCCAGGGTGGTAGTCTATTATGCAGTTATAATCTTTGAACAACTCCAACCACCCTTGTTGTTTCAAATTAAGCTCCTTCTGCGTTAACAAATACTTGAGACTTTTATGATCTATATAAATTTTGCATTTGTCACCATATAAGTAGTGTCGCCATATCTTGAAGTGAATCTTTAAGCGACCCGATTCCAAATCTGTAGTGTAGGATAATTCTTTTCATGTGGCTTCAACTGTCTGGATGCATATGCCACTACTTTACCATCTTGCATTAACACACAACCCAAACCAATTCTTGAAGCATCACTATATAGGGTATACCCTTTACCTAGAAATGAAACTCACGTCAGTATTGGTGATTTAACGACCCATTCTTATTTGCTTTCGAAACTATTTTGACTGTATTTATCATAAAACTCAAACTTTACTCATTTCACAGTGTTGGTGAGAATGGAGAAGCTATGATAGAGAATCACTTCACAAATATTTTATAATATCCTGCTAGGCCTAAGCAACTTCTCACTTTGGTCACACTTCGAGGCAGTTTCCAATTTACCACAGCTTCAACCTTAGTAGGATCAACTCTTATACCCTCAGCAGACACAATATGACCTAGGAATGAAACTTCTTTTAGCCAAAAATTGCACTTGCTAAGCTTGGCATAAACTCTTTTCTCTCAAAGTTTGCAGAACTATTCGTAGATGCTGCTCATGCTCTTGCTCATCTATGGAATATACCAATATATATCATCAATAAATACCAACACAAATTGGTCCAAATAAGGTCGAAACACCCTATTCATCAAATCCATGAATGTTGCCGGTGCATTAGTCAACCTAAATGGTGTTACTAAAAACTCATAATGGCCATATCGGATCCTAAATGCTATCTTTGACACGTCAACATCTTTTACTCTCAACTGATAGTACCCTAATCGCATGTCTATCTTAGAGAAGACACCTGCTCATTTCAACTGATCAAATAGATCTTCTATTCTTGGTAATGAGTACTTGTTTTTCACTGTCACCTTATTGATTTGCCGATAATCAATGCACATCCGTAGAGTGTCATCTTTCTTTTTCATGAACAAAACAGGCGCACCCTAGGGAGTAACACTGGGTCGGATAAACCCATCCAGAAGCTCTTGTATTTGAATCTTTAGCTCTTTCAACTAAGTCGGAGCCATCCTGGTGCCCTAGAAATAGGAGCTACTCCCGGTAAAATCTCAATAGATAAATCCACATCTCTTTCAAGTGGAATTGTAATGCCCCAAATCCCGGGGGTCATTATTTTTTTTTTGGCTATTGGACAAGTTTGTCGCGACAGAACTAATCTGTCGCGCGCACGTCCATGTCGGGTGCGCTCCCCGACCTTGTCTTGTGCGCGCCTAGGGTGCTGTCGTCGCGCCTCTGCCATGCGTAGCAGGGCGCCTCTATCTCGCGTGCTATGCTCGTTGTTGCGCAAGTTATGAGCCAGTTGTGCACGCTGTCGCATGCGTTGGCCTTCACACACCCAGCTTTGTCATGGGCGACATAACTTTTTGTTCTGGCCAACCTTGTCACGACTTAAAAATCCTTTATCGCGACATAAATTTTTCCTGCCTTGGCCAATTCTGTCGTGACATAGAACTATTATGTCACAACATATTTCCTCCTTGCCTTGGCCAACTCTATCACAACATAGAAATATTTTGTCGTGACGGAAACTCTAAGCAGCGACTCTGTCACGGCCGAAAAATACTTTGTTGCGACGAAAAAAATTCCCTGACGACCATATGCTTCGCGACATAGAATTTCTCTGTCGCAACACAAAACTTCTCCATTTGGCCACACTCTATCGCGACATAAAAATCGTCCCAGCCTGACCAACTATGTTGCGACATAACCCCATCAAATCCTATCACGACACAACAAATTTCCTGTCGCGACTCGAAGTTCCTTGGCCTCGACGAGCCCACATGCCAACCACGGCCTCTTACACAGGCCGTCTCGACGCGACAAGGGACCCTGTCAGCGACGCATCATCACGGCGGAGAATAAAACAGCACATTTGCGACCGCGGGGGAGGACCAGCATCAGCGACGAAAACTAGAAGGCAACTGCCGTAACTAGGAAAACCCACCGTAGCGACCCTAGCAACCCTCTGCAGCTTTTGAACTATGTCGCGACACAGAAAACCATGTTGTGACACACGGCGGGAAACTCGTCGTGACAACCTCTATCATGACTTAAGCCGGCGAAGCGTAGTTAGTGCGGGTCATTTTACGTACCACTAACCTTATTTTTTCTTTTCCTTCTAAACACCTTAAATTCAATATATAATAACCTTTTTATTACAAAGGCAACATAGAACCTTCAAATAAACTTGCCAAACTGTATTAATAATACAAGTTGTAATTAAAGTCTTCTACCCAAAATTAAACAAAAACTGGATGAACATCAAGAATTTTACAAAATACATGAATAAGCCGAATTTTGACCTTTTCGCAACTAAGCTCTTGGATGTGTTTCATCCCCCGGTGTACCTCCAGTACCTGAAAATATTTTCCCACGACGGGGTGAGCAATGCCCAATAGATGAATTCTCCTACAAGGGCTACTCTTCACCTAAGTGCACGTGCAATGGCAAACACACACACATTCAAGTACAAGTGTGCATATTCCTACTTGAATGTCTACATGCCTTGCCCCATGTCTCGAGTCATCGCAGACTCCCTCACACATGCTTTTGCCATGTATGAAAATATGTTTTCAAAACAAAAGATTTTGTTTTTGAAAACTCATTGGTCAATCTCTGATATAATTTATTGGACATATTCCGATATAATTTGATGGGCAACCCTCCGATATAATTTGGTGGACACACTTCGACAAAATTTTGCTGGTCAACCCTCCGATAATATTTAGTGGACATACTCAGACAAACTATTAGCGGACATACTCTGATATAATTTGTTTATTGGGCAACCCTCTGATATCAAATTCATTTAAAACCCATGTCATGCACTTACACCCGTTTCACACGATGTCCCCGTGCGTATGAAATGTAAAATGCCAATTCATGAATAATTATATTTTCTATATCTAATTTACATCCATCATAAATTCCATGTTAATACATTAAACAAACATATATCAACATGATTTTTTACACAATCAGCATGTTATTCTTTTTTCCAGCAATAACACACAAAAATAGCACACACTGTCCGAAAATCAATCCCGGACTGCTCGAAAACAGTTTGAAAATTCCAGCATTTAGTCCCAAAATTTCGAGATTGAACCGTACGACCACTCACGGCCCAAAACACTCCATGCCATTTAAATGGCTCTTAGACAAAAAATAACCAAAGTAGGAGAACAACCCGTACTTCTCGGAGTTTGGAAAAAACCTCAGATTTTTACACCTATGCGAAGCTCTCGTCGAGTAGTTGAACTTTGCCTCTTGCTTCGATGAAAACTGACGATTTGATCTCCGTAAAATTTAGAGAGAATGTGGAGCTTCTCACTCCTTTTTTTTCCCCCTCCATTTTTTCCTCTCCTCATCGAATTTGATCCAACATAATTCAAGTGGGAAGTCTCCTCCCACCTTCCCTTGCCACATGTCTCCTTCTCATTGACTTTCTTTCCTTATCTTATAAAAAACTTGGATTTCCTTTCTCCAAGTGCTTGACACATGGTCTCCATGGGCCACCCTTTAGACTTTTCCTTTTTGTTTGAATTATCTCTCCCTTTTGACACATGGCTCTAAATGAGCAATTCAACCAGGTGTCATCTTATCACTTTACTACTCGGTCACGCCGAAAAATGTGAAATTCCATTATCTCGGGTCTGACGAAGTGGTAGTGACTAGATTTGGCGAGATGATTCCAACGGTGAGAAGTCGGTTTCGTCATCGAAGATCTAGAAAAATTCCCGGGTTTTATTCAGTATAGTTTTACCATTTTTCGAAAAAAATTGAATTTTTTAAGTTTTTATTCACTCTGTAAAAGGAATTTCATCCTCGAGAATTCCCACACATACATGTCGAATCACATGCATATGCAGCCGTACACAATCACATGCATACAAACTGATCATTTATGCTTAAATGACTAAACCACGTATACGTCCTTTATAAGCGAAGGGATAGGTGTACGCATCGTGTCCTCACTTTCCCATGTTGTCTCCTCCACTCCTCGGTGTTGCCACAACTTTTTGTACCCCAACCTCACGGTCTTACATTTGCAAAACTGATCCGTATCCATGATCACCTTACTCCCTCCTTGAAGATCCCATATATATCATCATCAATCCCTCCCCAATCCATTACATGAGCTGGATTTGGAGTATTTTTGGAGCATGGAGAAGTGGAACACCTCATGAACACCTGATAAACTCGGCGGTAATGCCAATCGATACACAACTATGCCCACCTTCTCGAGTATCTCGAAGGGCCTAATATACCTCGGCGATAGCTTCCCTCGCTTATCGAACCTGACCACTCCTCTTTTAGGCATCACCTTCAAGAAGACATGATCACCCACCTCAAACTCTAGAGGTCGACGTCGTCTATCGGTGTAGCTCTTCTGCCGGCTCTGAGCCGTAAGAAGACGCTTCCAAATCAAACCCACCTTCTCAGAGGTGTCTCTAATCAAATCCGGCCCAATGATGGACCTCTCTCCCACCTTTTTCCAACAAATCGGTGATCGACATGGCCTCCCATACAAAGCCTCATAGGGTGCCATCTGTATACTTGCCTAATAATTATTGTTATAGGCGAATTCCACTAAGGGTAAGTGTTCCTCCCATTTACCCTTAAGATCCAGGACACATGCTCGTAGCATATCCTCTAAAACCTGTATGGTCATCTTCGAATGACCATCTGTATGTGGATGAAAAGTGGTGCTCATTATCAACTGTGTCCCCATGGCCTTCTGAAAACTCTTCCAAAAGAGTGTGCGTAAACTTGGTATCCCTATCCGATACTATGGACACTAGTACTCCATGTAGTCGGACAATCTCTCAAATATACAACCTGTAGAATTCCTCCAGTGTGAAGGTCATCCACACTGTTAGAAAATGCATCGACTTAGTGAGCCGGTCTACTATCACCCATACCGCATCATGCCTTCGCGGTGTCCGTGGAAAGTGGGTCACAAAGTCCATTGTGACGTGCTCCCATTTCCACTCGGCTACTTCCAAAGGTTGGAGTAGCCTAGCCAAACAAATTGCTTTCAGCTCGTATGACACGTGAGGCGTCTTAGAACAAAATGTCTATGATAGTCGCTTCATCCCGCTCCGATGTCACGCGGCGAAGATCGATTCCATCTTCGGTGCCACGGATGCACAACAAATCGAGAGCAATGGAACTCTCTAAGGATCTCCTCTCTTAGATACATCCCATTTGGGAACCCATGACCCAGGTTCCACTATGCTCGAGGGCCGTTTGTGTGAATATGGCTAGCCTTTGTCACCGTACCTGATTGTATGCCCGATCCCTAATGGACCTATCTCTGCGTCTGCCTTGGGACTCAATCACTTTCTGCACCGATTAGGGAGAGGCGTAGCCGCTCGCTCCCAAACATACCACAAGCCTTATCAGCATGCGTAGTCAGTTGTCACACAATCTCGAGCATACGCTACTACTCCTAGAATGCATAGCTAGTACCCCCCGTGACTTTCGATTGAGTGCATTAGCCACCACATTTGCCTTACCAGGATGGTAATGCAAAGTGAAGTCATAAACCTCCAGAAACTCCATCCACATGCATTGTCTCATGTTGAGGTCTCGCTGTGTGAAAATATACTTCAGACTCTTGTGGTTTGAAAATACTTCAAACCGCTCACCATATAGGTAGTGGTGCCAAATCTTAAAGGCAAAGACTATGGCCGCCAACTCCATTTCATGCGTGGGGTAATTTCGCTCATGATTCTTCAACTGCCGAGAACCATAAGCTACTACCCTCTCGGACTGCATTAAGATGCATCCCATTTCGTCCTTAGAGGCATCACAGTACACCGTGCACCTCTGTCCTTGTTTCGAAACTATCAGAATATGAGCTAAAGTATGCCTCCTTTTCAATTCCTGGAATGCTTTCTCACACAGGTCATTCCACTCAAACTTGACCTCATTCCGGGTCAATCTTGTCATAGGTGCTTTTAGCCGCGAGAAATCCTCAATGAACCCGTTTGTAGTACCCGCTTGATCAGCTGCGTATCTCGGCGACTTGGCCTCTCGACTCATAATAGCCTCGATCTTCTCGGGGGTCTGGCCTGAAGATGACTTTGACGTGTCCCAATTTTACCTCAGTGAAATTTAAAATTCACATTTCTTGAACAGTATCTGTTGATGGTCTCTTAAAATCTGTAGAACGACCCTTAAATGATCCACATGCTCCTCCTAATACTTGGAGTAGATCAAGATGTCGTTAACGAAGACCACAACAAACTGATCCAAATAGGGTTAGAATACCCTATGCATGAGATCCATGAATGCTGCAGGAGCATTCGTCAAACCGAATGGCATCACTGTGAACTCGAAAAGCCCATACCACGTCCTAAACGCTGTCTTAGGGATATATGCCCCCCTAACTCTCAACTGATGATAACTAGTGCGAAGGTCTATCTTTGAGTAGACTCGCACCCCTTTCAGCTGATCAAACAAATCATTAATCCTCGGTAGTGGATACAGATTATTGATTGTAACCCTGTTCAACTATCGGTAGTCAATGCAAAGTTGAAGAGTCTTGTCCTTCTTTTTTGCAAATAGAATCGGAGCGCCCCATGGTGAAGTGCTTGGTCTAATGAAACCCTTGTCGAACAATTCCTATATTTGGACCTTGAGTTCTTACGACTCAACCGGTGCCATCCTATGAGGAGTCAGTGTAGCGACCCCTAAGCCCGGTCTGACCCGGTTGGCGGATCCTAATCGAAACCCGGGGACGCTCTGTGAATTCTTTTTATTTACCTTTTTATTAAATTTTCTTTCAAAAATGTCGCGACTCGAATCCTCGGCTTGACCCGAATGGCAGATCCGAACCAGAGCCCGGTTTACTCTGACGTTTTCATTTATCTTATCAAAAATTTATTTATGTCATTTCATTTTAGGGTTTTCAATTACGCAGAAGCATTTTCAAATGGTAGGCCCATAAACATTTACTCTTAGACCATTCGTTTACAAAATGGATTATCTTGCCTTTACAAATGATACACAAAAACAATGGTTTAGAAGTTATTTATTTGTTCTAAAATATCCCACGTAAAGATATGATATGCAAATGTGGGGTATATACTTATACTCCACAACTTTCTCCTATGACTCTTTGCTTCTTGTGCCAGCTAACTCTTGCTTTTCGATATGCGCATAGATAAAAACTATACGCTAAGTATTTTCATGCTTAGTGGTTATACGATTCATTCGATCATGATTCAATATGACAATACCATTTATCATTAAACTATGCCTTTTATATCAAGCTATACTCATGCTTATTCATTTTACTTCTCTTTCACTTTACAAATCATTGATCATATAAATATATGCATTTCACATACGATAAATCATACCACAATTCAATTCATGAGATTCAAACGTACACTCTTAAAGATGTGTTTAGTTTACAAATTCCATTTACACTCATTAAGTTCGTTATTTCACTTTGTCTATGCAATTCACATTCATGACGGATTCTGTTCGGTGAATTCCGTCCCTTTTATCTTTCAGTAATGTGCTTACACATTTCATAAATTTCGATCTCGCATCATGATGAATGCCGATTGGTGCACCCCGCCATGTGATCCTTTAAATGCTATACACCATTATGACGGATGCCGATTGGTGCATCCCGCCAAGTGGAAACATTTCTTCAATGCCATACACCATCATGACGGATGCCAATTAGTGCATCCCGCCTAGTGGGTCATTGGACAATTTCAGGGTGCCTTCATGACGGATGCTGATTGGGGCATCCCGCCAGACCGTTCATTCGGTATATCGATTCAATTCAAGATGTCAAGAATTGACCAATTCATTTACAATTCGATTGATTTTTCACATGCAATTAATCGTCAATCATTTCAATTATCACATTTTCAAGTCCATATGCACTTTCTTAATATCATTTCAAAGATATACTCATTCCATATAATCATTTCATATTTATTTGGTATACTACCAAAAACACTTGAAATAAGAATAGAGGTCAGTGAACAAATCGAAGCTGTCGACTCTAGTTTTCTTCCCTTCGATCTCGGTCCTAGGTTAGGTGATCCTCACCCGTTCCTAGTCAATAACAATCATGCCACTCTTAGTGGATAATCAATTTTTATACATTTTTATTGAATTACAAATTTATTTTCGTTAACGGTCTTGGGTTAAGACACTAAATTACGCCCAAAAGACGAACTCGCTTAATCGGCGAGTGCGATATGTTTTTCATTTAGTTTTATCCTTATTTGAACCCCCATTAATCATTTATTAGGGTCCTTAAACTATCGGTGTATGAATACGAGGCTTTCGGAACAAAATCTGAAAATTTTTGCCTCTATGAATAGTGCCTTGCGGCCAGTGATAGCATTGCTAGGCAATGGCAACACCCGGCTGCTGATGGCGGCCTTTCTTTACTTGGTGAAGCACTTTGCTGCGCGGTGCCCTTCGATGTGAAAGGCTTGGGTACCTTGTTTTTCCTTCTTTGCTCATTTTTGAGATTTTTTCTCCAAAAAAAAACATCAAAACCTAAACTAAAACATGGGATTCACTCCCAAAGACATCCAAATACAATCCTAAACCAACCATGAGCAAAACCCATGGATGGATTAGGGTTTTTCTAACCTAAATATCATTTACAACTTTCTAGGGCTTAGTTACTTACCTCAAATCACTATGTACTTGAAGCTTTAGCTTTCTTCTTCCTTCCTCTTTGCAAGATCTTGCACCAAAGAGCAAGCCCCACACAAATCCCTTGATCTTCTCACACCAAACCCTAGCTTTTACTCTCTTAAGCTCTCCCACACGTTTTTGCACAATGGCTTTCCAAGACCAAATGTGGTCTTAAGTCACTCCTCTCTCCTAAGGCCATGTTTGGCACATCAATAAATCCATTTCTCATTTTTGGCCTTTGAACTCTTTATTTCACTTTCATTATCATTTAATTCACTTGGTACTTAAGCTCATTCTCATTAGACCCTTAGGTCCTCATTTACAAATTTCCAAATTTGCCATTTTTCACTTGGGTTTATTTCCGGGTTCAATCAATTTCTTATTTTAGCATATAATATTTAATCATATGCTCACATGTTCATTTCACTTTTCAAAATTTAACAATTTATCAGTTTTCCTGGAAAACCCAAGTTTGGCCCAATTTATACCTAGAATATATAAAAAAATTGTTATAAAACTTCTATGGTATTTTTGAGTGATTCTGATCTAGAAATGGGCGACGTGCAGGTGTAACTGTCTGAAGTCTACATCCCTCTACGGAGGTAATTCTGGTAGCTCATCCGGAAAAACATCCTTATACTCGCAAACTACCCAAGGCAAATCCAAGTCTTGTCTCACCTCATCCTCCAAGGTATGGCTTGCTAGCCACCCATCAATTGCCCATGCCATGTGGAGTCGTACACAGTCTGGGGAAAGACATCGTGCTTGTCCCCTTGAAACATAAAAAGAATCTTAGTCTTATTATTGTGAGCGGTAACTCTCCCATTCATAATCGATGATGACTCGGTGTCTTAGTTAACTTGATCCATCCCAGGATGACATCAAACTCACGACATGTCCATGACCCTCGGGTCCATAGTGAGTAGAATCCGGGATATCTCTAACTTCGTAACGACATATTAGATCCACACACCCCAGTTCCTAGGAAAGCTTATCTGGCTTGACTTTTCAAAGTCTCAACCTCTAAGCCCAATTCTCTCACACATGATGCAACGATAAATGAATGTGATGCACTAGAATCAAACAATATCCTTGCCCATAGGCGAGATAGCAAAAACATACCCTGTATAACTGACTGATCTGCTGGCTTAGTCGATGGTACAACTTCGTAGACATGCCCCTGGGTCCCTAAAGTTTTGACCTGTGAGCCTTGTCCTCGACCTCGACCCATACTCTGGCCTTTATGGCCCCTGCGCGACATGGTAGGTTCTGTCTTGCACTCGAATCACGGTTATACGTGCTAGGGTGGGGAACATCTTTGCATTGTGCCGCGTTAGTGATGATTGGGACTGTGCCGTCCCAAAACCCGGGGATCCTTGCCTCTGAGGGAAATCCCGTTTCATATGTCCAGGATAATGGCAATGGAAACATGTCATCTGTCCTGACTGGCTAGGAGCCTTGATATGGCCTTGGCCACACACGATAGTCGCGACCACGTCACAAAATACTCCTAAAGCCCAGAGACGTTCAACTTACTCAAACTAGAAGAAGGCTGACCCTCCTTCCTTTTATCACTAGTGCCCGCATCTCGGATTCTCTGTGCATCTTCTATCTCTCTCTCTATGGCCATGGCTGTCCTGGCCATAAAGTCCATGTATTGTAAAAGGAATCCTATAATCTTGCCTCGGATGGAATGACCAGGCCATCCTCAGGCTCCCTTTGGCCATTATGCGCGCCAATCGTATGGCGAATTTGCTTCTATGAACTTAGTCATGTATTCCATCACTGTCATTGATCCCTGTTTTAGCTATAGGAACTCCCAGGCCTTTGCATGTCTAGCAGTCGCCGGAAAATACTTGCTCATAAAGAGCTCATGGAACTCTACCCAAGTGATTGCCTCTAAGTCCCTCGAGGTCTTGATCCAATCCCACCATACTTGGGATTCACCCTCTAGCTAGAAAGCTGCCAGTCTAATCTTTTTCGCATTGGAGGTGATTTCTATAGCCTCCAATATCTTTTCAATTTGTAAGAACCAATGGTTAGCCACCATTGGATCCCCTCATCTTGTGAATGTCGAAGGATGATGTGCCTTAAACCTCTATAGGTTATTTGACCCTCATGACCCCCAGTTTCACTAGCCTGTGCAATAAAAGTAAACGCAACGCTCATAGCATCCATAAAGGCCTGCTGGTAAAAAACGGGTGATGGTTGGACATCGCCCCGTGGACGACCTCTATGTCCTTATCCTTGACTTGCCATCTACACATGTTAAATGGAAATAGGGTTATCAAATTTCTATCTCAGTCTAACTAGTAGTGCACATGCCAACCACTAATAGACTTTATCATCATGAACTACACTGTTCATCCCCTTTTTTTCCTTAGTGGTGCAAAATGCCAAACACTAATACAATTCAATTCAATTCCTGAACTATCATGTTCAAATTTTTTTTTCCCGAACCCCTAAGGTTATGTTTTCTAACCCTAGTGTTCCATATACAATCTACCATGTATATTTTTCACACAAATCACCACACATATCACACATATTAAATTATCAAATGCACAATGAATGCATGATCTAAACCCTTGCCCATCGAGTCCTAGGTATTCATATACCTAAGCCCTAACACCATGCCGTGATGCTTGTACCAAACATTGAGTTCTAGGTAATCCATAAACCTTAGCTTTGAAACCTAACTAAGATGAGCTTGTATCAAGACCATACTTGTGGATACCTACACCTGAGCTCCCTAGGTAACCGTTCACTGAAGCTCTGATACCATACTGTGATGCTTCAAATCCAAGGGGTCTTTTTTTTTTTTTTTTGGCTATTGGACAAGTCTGTTGCGAAAAAGAATCTCTGTCGCGAAAGAACTCCTCTGTCATGTGGACGTCCATGTCGTGTCCATGCCCTGGCCTTGTCGTGTGCCCACCTAGGGTGTTGTTGCCGCACCTCTGCCATGTGCGGCCCGAGGCCTTATTTATTTGTCGTCTTGGTGGCCTTCGCACACTATTTCTGTCATAGAATCAGGGAACTTTCACATCATGGCCGACCACAGCCATAACTGAATCCTCTATCATGATGTATTTAAGACCACTGTGACTCTGTCGCTACATAGAAATATTTTGTCGCGACAGGAAACTCCTGGCTTGGCCAACTCTATCGCAACTCAAAAATACTCCGTGGCGATAGAAAATTCCCCTAGCCTGACCAACTATGTCACATTATAGAATTTCTTTTTCGTAACACAAAACTTCTCCATTTGGCCACACTCTATAGCGACATAGAAACATTATGTCGTGACAGAAAAATTCTGGCCTGACTAACTTTGTCGTGACCTAAAAATCCTATGTCGTGACAGAAAATCATCTCAGCCTGACCAACTATGTCATGACATAGAATTGCTTTGTCGCGACACAACCCCATTAAATCCTATCGCAACACAAGAAATTTCTTGTTGCGACCTGAAGTTCCTTGGCCTTAGCTAAACCTCTATCGCAACCCTAGCCTCTTGCCTCGGTTGTCTCAGCTGCGACAAGGGACCCTCTGTCGTGACATCGTCACGACAGAGAATAAAACACTGTCGCGACATAGGGAAGACCCACATCCTGACGAGAAAAATGAAGAATGACTACTGTCTCATTGGGAAAGCCCACATTTGATAAACAACCCTCTGCGGCCCACAGTGAACTATGTCGCGATATAGAGAACCATGTCACGACACAGAGCCATGAAACTCTATCACGACCTAAACCCGAAAACTGGCAGTAGCCAGTCTAGGTCATTTCTGCACCTCCAACCTTTTTTTTTTCTTTTCTTTCTAAACACCCTAAATTCAATATATAATAACCTTTTTATTACAAAGGCAACATGGAACCTGCAAATAAACTTGCCAAACTTTATTAATCATACAAAATGAGTTTAATTACAACTCTGTTCTTTTTACATATACAGAAACTAGGTCTTCTACCCAAAATTAAATAGAGCGGATGAATATCAGGGTACACAAAGTACATGAATAAAAATAGAATTTTGGCCTTTTTCACAACTAAGCTCTTGGATGTATTTTATCCCCCAGTGTACCTCCAGTAACTGAAAATATTTTCCCACGACGGGGTGAGCAATGCCTAATAGATGAATTCTCATACAAAATGCCAAGTAGAAATCGTCGGGCTTACATAGCTAAAATTACATTGGACATTGGGCCAGAACGAACACCATGTACTATCACTTTAGATTAATTAGAACATCTAAGCACTACTATCTTTTTATCACAATCAATTATAGCCCAGTGTTTAGACAACCAATCCATTCCCAAAATCAAATAAAATTCACGAAAAGGTAGAGCAATTAAATTAGCAGAAAATTCCCTATCATGAATAACTATAGGGCAATTCTTATACACTCTCCCCAAGGGACTAGTTACATGCGTATCATATAACAATCTCTCTACTAATGTTATCTTATCAAACACATGCTCATAGCATACATATGAATGGGTAGAACCAGGGTTAATCAATGCATGCATCTCAATATCATATAGAGAAAATATACCAGCAATCTGTAACGCCCTAAAAATAGCCTATAATTTTTATAATAATTTTATTATATGTTTAGGGTATAAATCGAGTCAAATGGGGATTTTCCAGGAATTGATAAATGATTAAATGAAAATGTTAAATGTTATATGATCGAAAATGAGTATATGATTGAATGATATATGCTAAGTGATTACATGATCGAACCCAGAAATTAACCCAAGTGTAAAAAGGGCAAATTTGGAATTGGTAAAAATGAGGACCTAACGATAAAAAATAGAATAAGCTTAAATGCTAAGGTAATGTAAATTTCTAAGTGAAATTTATGAGAAATGAATGAGCAAAGTGGAATAATAGGAGACTTAAATGAAAAATGGATTAGAGACAAAGAGGGAAGAAACCGACAGGCCTTGGGAAATAGGGGTTTAAAGACGAATTTTGGTCAAGGAAGCTCATTTTGAGGCAAATCAGGTACAGGAGAAAGAGGAGAAAGGGGAGAAGAAATTTGGGGCTTGAAGAATATCAAGTTTTGGTTGGGTTTCTTCCCATTTTCTTGCTCCTTTGTGATCAAGCAACTTAGAAGTGAAGATTTGAAGAGGCTAATGTAAGAAAACAAAACCCTAACTTTCCCTTTTTGTGATTTTGATTTCGGGGAAAAGCCTTAACTTGGGTAAAAGGGATTTTTATTGGTGCTAAACCACTTTTGGAGTTGTTTTGGGTGGATTCCATGGTGGGTTTTGATGTAGGATGGATTTGAGGAGGTTTATTGAAGAAAAGTGAGGGAGAGATGGCAAAATGCACGCCATTTCTGGGCGGAATCCATAAAAGGTACCGGTACCCAAAGTTGAATGCAGGGTACCTATTTTCTGAGAGGGATTTGATGCGGTACCAAAAATTTGGAATGGGTACCCATTCACCCGATAAGGAGGCGAAGTGCAGGTATCGATCGAAGTGGTACCGTACCGATGCTTCTTGACCACGATTTTGTACCCTTGCATTGTTAAGTCGTCCATTTTAGATTGTTTTTAGGGACCACTATGCAAAGGTTTAATGGGGGGTTCATATAAGAGTATCACGAGAGAGAAGCGTCTGTACCTCGTCGCCTCAAGTGACGAAAGTATGATTATTTGTTTAACCACTAAGAGTGGAGAATTTGTATTTGACTAGGTACGGGTGAAGACAACAACCTAACCTAGGACTGGTATCGAAAGAGACAAGGGATCGATAATTTGGTTTGTTCACTGAACCTCTATCCTTACTTCAAGTGTATTGATAGTTTACTATGTAATGTGGAAATGATTGTATGGAATATGCATCGCGCGATCAATTGAAAGGTAATACGAAATCGCATAATGTTTTGAAAGAGAGAAATTGGGATGGTGTCAAATATTTTCTTGTATTGCATTTATTTGAATTGCAAATAATATTGTCATATTGTGACATATGTCAAGTGAATTATTAATGACCCATTTGAGGCGGGATGCACGGCATCGCCGTGATGGAAGAATTATATTGCTAAATGTCCCACTTGGCGGGATGCACCAATCGGCATCCGTCATGATGATGTATGACATTTATTAAATGACCCTCATGGTGGGATGCACCTATCGGCATCTGTCATGATGGTGAACCGAAATTGCTAAATGGGTAAGCACATTACTGAATGATACACAAGACGGGATTCACCAAGCGGAATCCGTCGTGAAAATAAATTAAATAGTCAAGGTGACATAACAAACTTTGATGAGTGAAAATGAGATTGTAAACTAAATACATCTTTATGAGTATATGAAATCTCATGAATTGAATTAATGAAAGGTATTTGCATTGAAAATGCATGTTTGTAAATGAAAGTATGTACAAATGTATAAGCATATGTATTGTTTATGCATTGAGCATTGAAATAGAGTAACAAGCATGATTGGATTAAGGCATGTTGTGTTAGATAGAGAACTGTATAGAACCACTAAGCATGAAAATGCTTAACGTGTAGTTTTTAACTATATGCAAGTATCAAGTGAACAAGGAAGAAGGCCAAGAACAAGAAGCGTAGAATCATAGAGAAAGTTGCGGCGTATAAGTATATACCTCTTCCTTATACCACCACATACCATTACGTTTTGAGCGTGTGACATTTGTGAACAAAAGAGTTAATCTACGAGTATTGTTTTTGTATATCATTTTTGTCTGGGGCATGAGTAACGCTATTTTGTAAGCACGTGTTGTCTAGTAAATGTTTATGGGCTTACCATTTGAAACAGCTTCTGCGTATTTGAAACTCTAAAAAGAAATGACATAAATAAAATGTCTTTGATAAGATAAATGAAAACGGTTGGCGTAAATCGGGCTTCGGTTCGAATCCGCCATTCGGGCCAGGTAGGGGATTCGGGTCACAACACTTTTGGGAAAAAAAAAAACGGGTGTTACACTTTAGTGGTATCAGAGCATCCCAGATCCATTTTGGACTCGCCAATCTGGTCGAACCGAAGAAGGGGTGTTACACAATCACCTTAGGAGCATCCTGATCCTCACGAGCCTTCATAGCATATGCTCGTGTTGGGGTAGGCATAGGACGATCCACTGTCTCTGAAACTGTACCTCCACATCCTCTATGATGAATCGAGCCACCTCGACCCCTACCTCGATCTCGAGTCGAAGGTGGTGCAACAGATCTCGCTCTGCCACATCCTTTCAAGCTCCTATTATCCCCTGACTCTTTGGGACAATTCACCATGAAATGATATGTGCTTCCACACCTGAAGCATCCTCTTGTCAATAATCTGCAAACACCCAAATGTTGTCTATGGCAATGAGGGCACTCTGGGGTTTCTCCTTGTCTAGCTGAAGCACCTCTACCAAAACTAGGTGCCACAATAGGCCCTTGGCTTCTACCTCTTGTAGCCGAGCTGTACACTGATTCAACTAGAGATTCCCTAGCTCTTTTCCCTGAGGAGGGAAAAGCTTATCTTGAAAACTTCTTATTCTGAAACCTTTCTTTGCTACTTGCTTTAGACCTCTCCACCTTCATAGCAGCTTATACCAATTGATAAAAATTCACCTAATGGAGAGAAGTCACAGGTGCTAAATATCTCTTGATAGACTCATTCAAACCATCCTCAAATTGTCTACATCGAAATGCTTCGGTGAGAACCGACTCTGGAGCATACTTTCTAAGACGGCTAAATTCTTTTTCGTACGTAGTCGCTGATAGGCTTCTTTGCTTTAAATTCAAAATTTGCTTCCATTTGGCCTCCTTGTACATATCAGTGACATACTTTGCCTGGAACTCTTGGACAAAGAAATCCCAAGGCATAATGTTCGGAAACCTTGGACGATTCAAGACAAGCTTCCACCAATCATAAGCTTCACTTTGTAAAAGTGAGATCGCACAGACTACTCTTTGCTCAGGAGGGCATCTCACCTCCTCTAATACTCTTTACAACCTTTCAAGCCAAAACTCAGCCTTATCTCATTCCTCTAGGCTTGTCTCATGGAACTCCTCTGCTCTATGTCTACTCATCATATTTGTTGGAGCTTTAAGAGTTGTCAACCTTTCCAAAACCCGAGTCATATCTTGAGATATCTTTAACAAGGCTTCCGTTGCCTCGTTAGGGACATTGCTTTCACTTTTGACTTATTGAGGAGGATCGAGAAGGCGTGGCCTTGTTCCCTTGAGTTAACACTTTGGCCGACTTCTTGGCCGGGTTGGGGACGGTCCATCCTATTCAAAAAACAAAGACATCCACATCAGGCCAATACATTACGTTACATAATCATTTCTATATTATACTCTATATAGAGTCACCTAAACCAAGGCTCTGATACCACCTAAACTATGAGGCCCCAACTCGACATCCCGTGTCAGGAAAGGGTGTCACAAATATGAGAACTATAAACCTGATAACTTACATCATTCTAAACAATTATAAAAAAATAATAATATAATTTATCATATTACAAAATAAAATCATACCCTACCTTTGGAGTGATCAACATATTCAATTACGTTATATAAAAAACTTTTCATTGTTTTCAAAAATATATGTACATCATATGGAAATAAACCAAAACATCATTGATGGGCACCTATTGCTGTGTTGGCCTTTGCTGATATGGGATGTCCTTTTCTATCACCACCCCCTCGATACCTACATGGATAAACACTCGTGCTAAGATTTATAGCTTAGTAGGGATCTATAAATATGGACTACCACTATAATGATCGTCACAAACACATGTACAAATGCATCCAACTATACATATACATATACATTTAACCACTTATCACTAACATTTCAACATAAGGTCATAAATCATAACAATACCACTAATTGATTTATTTGCATATTCATAACATTCATTAATCTTTAGCCTTATGAGTTATGCTTCATGTCTTATATCTGTTATTTATTATTTAATTACATTTTTCATTTCATGTAATTTCCATGTTTTATGCCTTTTATAAACATTACAACATTTTCATCTCATCTCTTGTCATGCCTGCATATTCCAAAGAAGTGGATCATGGGACGGAACTGTATGTACCCAAAGATACTATCACTGTACAAGATAATGATTTATAATATGTACTATATTGTATGACCTAAACGGGGCCATTGTAATGATCCAAATGGGATCCATGTCATCGACCCAAACGGGGCCACTCTGTTTGTAAGTATGTTGCGGCAGTAATTTATCCCTAGGCAGCGCCTTACCATCTGTCAACTACCCGATCATACGGACAATTCGTTTTTATTATGTTTTTCTTAAGAATCTTTTCAGATATCAAAAACATATCCATATGCATGAATAACTACTGATATCATGTACACCTATAGAATATTCATTATCAAATAATCTCTTATAAACATTTGCTTGTACTTTACACTTTTCATATATAAAAATACACATTATTCTCTTCCAGCTCTCATAACACATGTTATCATGATCATATTACTATGATGCATTATTTCATATAACAATAAATTTATATAGCCTTTATACAATTTCAATTTCCATAACCAATTCTTCCTAAACAGTTCGAGGCAACTCCCAAGTCCATTTTCGACTACAATTTTGACCCTATAAATGGGATTTTTAGACAAAGTGATCTTATAACCCAATATAACTCTATGTCTTAAGTTTCCTATGGTTCAAAAATCATGTCATTTGGAATTTTAATTTGGGAGATATGGTCTTAATATCCGGACTACTCTGAGATAGTTTTCAAGGACATAATTGTTCCCTTACTTTGAAAAACTTCGTGGGAACAATGGGAATCAATTTGGTTACACTTTCTTCATGAAAGTTGTTCTTCTAGATGTATAGTTTACCCAAAGATTGGAATCACTGCATTTGGATCAACCTATCGCAAAATATGACTCAAACACTCAAGGTTGGTTAGGACGAACCTTAATTAACAGAAAACATAGCTCCACTTTTGAAGAATTTCTAGGTACAATGGGGTCTAAATTGAATACACTTCCTTCATAGAAGTTATTCTACAAGATGTCTAGTTTACCCAGAAATTAGAATCACTCATTTTGGATCACCAAAACTCGGGATATGACAAAAACATCAAGACTGTTATGATTGGTGGGACCAAATCAGGGACTGAACTTTGGACCCTAATTTAGGGGTCTTAGGCCAATAATCGGACCTTGAGGTATAGAACACATTTTCAGCTACGGGACTTAGGATTCTCCTCAACTTAGAATCATCCAATGCAGAGGTCTCTAGGCCAAGATATGGCCAAATAACCCACTTAGGGTTTAGGGAAAATTTGACAGCATCTCCCCTTACCAAACCCTTCTTCTCCATACACCAATATCTTCCTCATTTGAAGAACCCAACAAACAACAAATACCAAGCAATTCAAAATATATAACAAACCCAACAAGATTGGAAATCCCGTACCTTTCTTGATAAATCTCTCAAACCTTAGCTTCTCCTTCTCCTTGTTCCTCACTTCTTCTCTTGAACAAGGCTAGATCTCCAAATCAAATGAAGAGAAATCACCAAGAATGACTTCTCCTCTCAAACCCTTAAATGCCCTAGCTCTCCAACACCAAATGGGAAATGCTTATTCTATAAGGCCATGTTTGGCTTTATCCCATTTTTGGCCTAATTTCCCATTTTGCTATTTAGTCCTCACATATCATTCAATTTTCAAAACAACTTATCAATATTCTATCTTATCATAAAATCTTTTAGCCTAATGTCTCTTAAGTCCCTAATTTGACAATTGACCATTATCTTTTTTTACTTCTTTAATAATTCCGATTATATCATTTTTCATGCTTAGTAATATTAATTTTTGAAAAATTTAAAATTGACTTATATTATATCTTAAACTGTAACAAACTACTATGATATAATTTGGGGTGTTACAAATTATATCTCTTTGACTGCACATTATGTTGATAAGAATTGGATGTTGAAAAGTAAAATTTTAGTATTTGCTCACATGCAACCTCCACACATTGAGAATGATTTGTCATTGAAGGTACTTGAATTTTTAAAAGATTAGGGAATAGAGAGAAAAATATTTTCTATTACTTTGAATAATGCATCTTTGAATGATAACATGCAAAACATCTTGAAGGAACACTTATTCTTGTCAAATAGCTTGTTACTCAATGGAGAGTTCTTTCATCTTAGATGTTCTGCACATATTTTAAACCTTATTGTTCAAGATGGTTTAAAGTTTGCTAGTGATACATTGCACAAAATTTAGCAAAGTGTATGTAAGGGCATCAGAAAGTAGGATGAAACAATTCTCTCAATGTGTTGAACAAGTTGGTGGGATTGATACATCAATTGGCTTGAGGTTAGATTGTATTACTAGATGGAACTCTACTTATAAAATGCTTGTGTTAGCCCAAGGGTACCTCTAGTTGAGGTTTTGATGATAAAAAACCAAGGTTATTGGTTACTAATGGTTAACATTGAGTTGAGTGATAGGTTGAAGTTGATCAAGCATCAAATGAAGATAATACAAGCTAAAGATGATAATGATGAAGTTGATCAAGCACTTGGAAATGAAGTTCACTCAAATCAAAGAACCAAGATTACAAGTAACCAAGATTCAAAACTCAAGCATCAAGTGAAGATTTTGATAGCTTAGGAATCTATGTGAGGTGAATGCATTGGTGCACTTTAGGATATCATCATTAATCATGCATTACTCATAATCTCGATTTTCAAAACCAAAATTGCATATCTTTTGAAAACTTGAGTTTAAGCATAAAACCTTAGACTTTATAATCTTAAAATGAACTTCAATGATCATCTAAGGTTTAGAAATAAAAAAACATCAAACTGAACATCTAAAAAGGTAAACTGGTTCCGCCTCAATTGGTCGACCGGTTGGTATGAACCATGGAACGGTCGACTGGTTGGTGAAACGATTGACCGGTTAGTTGACTGTTTGGATGCAGTAGCCATCCATTTCAGTAGAATTGAAATGGTCGACCAGTTTATCGAACTGGTCGACCGGTTACTCCAACGGTCAGATTTCAACAGCTATAAATAGCTAGTATACAGAAAACGGTCGACTGGTTGGCAGCTTAAATGCTATTGAGTTCCCACTCTATAAATAAAGTGTGGAGGATCACTTAAGAGGCAAGACACTTATTGATTATCCTCTCAACTATCATTTCCATTGTGAATCATTTCTCAAACTAAGATTGTGAGTGCACTCATTACATTTGCATATTTTAGAGTGCACACTTGTGTTCATCAAAGCTTGAGTTGTATTTGAAATATCTTGAGAGCTAGAGAGTGTCTCTTTGTACTTAAGTGAGAAGGCTTCAAGTGTATAACTTGAAGGATTTGTGAAGAGCACATTGGATCTTCAAAAAGAACTTATGTTTGAATATGATGAATTGCTTAAATTCATCTACAAACTTGATGAAAAGAACACCTTACTTAAGAAGAAAGTTTTGAGCTTCAAAAAGAACTTGATGAAATCAAAGAAAATTTTTCAAAAGTTGAAGCTTCAAAAATATCTCTTAAGAAGGAAAGAGCTTCTTAAAAAGAATGAATGGTTAGTCTTTTCACTTTCAAAATTCTCTTGTGGACAAAAGGTTTTTGACATGATCCTAGCTAGCTAAAAATGTGTTTTTGATAAAAGGGGGCTAGGATACAAATCTTCAAAAAATGAAAAGTATTTTAAAAACTACTTTGTCAAAGAATCCACAAGTGAAAGTCCATCAACCATTCGCAATTTTTGTGGTAGAGGATAACACATTAGTAGTACTTGTCCTCTTAGGAATGGATCCCAAAAGATTTCAACCTCTAAGTCCAAAGAGGCAGGTTGGCTTGAGTCACTAACCACCAAGGACCCCGAATAGATTTGTTTTCAAAACTTAACAATTTTCTCTTGTAGGGATCAAAAGAGGAGATTGATTCAAAGAAGAAACAAGAATCACTTTTGGGCCCTTCTTTACCTCCTCAACTTGAGCAAGAAGAATCTAGTCAAGGACTTCCAAAAGAGTGAAAATTTGTCACAAATCATCCACATGATCAAATTATAGAGTTTACCAAGTCCATGCATAGTGAATTTAAGATGAGCATAATGGGTGAGCTCAACTTCTTCCTTGGTCTTCAAATCAAACAACTTAAGGAGGACACTGTCATAAATCAAGCAAAGTACATAAGAGACCTCCTCAAGAAGTTCACTTTGGAAGAAGTGAAGGTAAAGAGCATACCTATGGGCTCATTCTTCAAGCTTGACATGAATAAAGAAAGGTATGCCCTTTGATCAAACTAAATATAGAGAGATTTGATATCATTGCCTTAGAGAGAGCATGCACAAATAGGGGTTATAACTTTGAAATTTGGTGATTAAGATTGTTTGAAATTTTTGTATATAGGTGAGTGGACATCTTTTTAGCAATCTTTTGAATCTCTCCCATACAGTGTAGAGGCTCTCATCTTCCCTTTGCTTGAAGACAATTATTTCTCCTCTTTTCTCAATAGTGAGAGCTAGAGGAAAAAATCTGCTCATATAAGCTTCCACAAATTCTTCCCAAGTGTTCACTAATCCCATTGGCAATGAATCAAACCATGTTGCTATCACATCTCTCAATGAAAATGGGAAGAGTTGCAGCTTGATTACTTCTGGTCTCACCCTATTCAGCTTGATTGTGTTGGCCATTCTTATGAATCTTCCCATATGCTCATTGGGATCTTCAGAGGGATGACCTGTGAACTGGTGTTGCTGCACCATAGTAATCAATGTTGGTTTCAGTTCAAAATTGTTTGCTTAAATTGCAGGTTGTCTTACTGCGGAGTATTCATCTTGGATAATAAGCCTCTAAAAGTCCTCCATAGTATCAGGCCTTTGATTTATCTCCACTTCTTCTTCTTCTTCTAGAATAGTCTGAAATTTTTCTCTTTGATTTGCCATATTTTTGGATTCTGCATTGGTGATTCTTCTCAGATTTTGCAGGGTTCTCCCAATTTCAGTGTCTAGAGGCAACAAATTTGCTTCTGGTCTTCTATGCATTTAATTTCTTCCTGAAAGTAGAAACACACTGCGATCAAATGGAGTCAGTGATATAAAAAATTATATATCTATTTAGGCTTCCAAAAATATAAGTGGCTTATTCAGCCACTGCTGTTAAAACTGTTTTTTCTATTTTTATGAATTTTTGTAAAACAAAGAAAAAAAAAGTCCAAATTAGCATTTCTCTCTTTTGTCAAAATATTGATTTTTAAATTCCTTTGATCCCCGTCAATGACGCTAAAAACTTGTTGACCAATTTTTGTATATAGATCAAATCTCTGCTATTGTTACCAAAGGACTATTACCTAACCTCCAGTAAAGGCACCGAAAACTTGTTGACCAAAATATAAATAATAAAAATGGCTTTGTCAATGATTTTATTAAAATTTAGTTTGGTCATAATACTGCAAGTGCATAGGTCGTACAAGTAATAAAAGTGGACCTATAAGTCCAGATATTGTTCACACAGAGATTAAAGAGAATTCAAAGTTCAACTACCGTACTTTCGAGTTACGCCTTTGTTTGAACTTCCATTTCATAAAATTTTCAATAACCTATCTAAGAATTCCACTATCTAAATTTCTATGTCTATAATAAAAGAAAATTTTAAAATCCTAGACCTAAACTGGACTGAACCAGATTATAGCTGGAAGTAGACATTGGGATTTCACTGTTGTGAAATTATCAATTCCTATAACATAATCTAATTCTATTCTCTCATGAATTGGAATATGAATTTGTCAAAGAGGCAAGGTAGTATAGTTTGCATTTCTCCCTTAACCATACATTTCATTGATTAAAGAGTCATGTTCATTTCTGAAACATGTGTCTAACCAATTACTTGTAATCAGATTTTCTTTATAAGATCTGGGTATTTTTCTTTTCCAATATTTCATACCCATTTCTTATGACTGCAGATTTCTTGCTTCCCAAGATAGGGCCATTGCCAAATTTCTACAAGACGAATGATGTCTCATCCTTGAGATCTTAAAGAGGTCTCTCCTTCCTTGATTAGATCTAAGCTAACACAAGATCAAGATCATTACTCAAGACCAAGGAGAAATTTCTAATTGATTAAATTCATAGATCCCTTAAATAATTCTCAAACCATGAGTAAATTGATGATTTATCTAAGTAATCTTTCAGAGCTCATTAGTTCTTCAATATTAGTCTACCATACCCCTAAGTAATGCATCCATGCTCTCATTAGTTCTTAATTAGGTATAAGTTACTAATGTTGGGAACAATTCACTTCATGAACAACACCATTCAAATAAACTCAAAATTCTCAATCCAAGAAATCTTTTTCTAATTATGCAGGAAATACCATAACTAACATCAGATATTTCCCAGCGGAAGTTGTATTTCTCGAAAACTGAATCACAGTGAACACTTAAATACTGATAAGGAAATTCCCAATGCAACTATAATCAACTAAAAGAAATGAATCTAGCTTTTATCTAGACTTCATTATATTCAAACAGTAATCGGAATTGATCTTCAACAATTTAGCTCAACTTCAAAACTCTCGAACAATTCACTGTTTCAAGTCTAATAAACAAATTAAAATCCTACGCTAAATCTAATCTACTAAGAAAAGAAAAAAAAAAGAAAAAAGAAAAAGAAAAATATGATACAAAAGAGTCCTCAGCTACCTAGATGCTCTGGTTTTTTCGTCGATCGACTGTCTCGCTTTCCTCAAATTGTTTCTATTTATAGAGCCCCAAAAGTTTGGGCCCTAAATTCAAGGCTGCCTTATGGATCGCGCCAAAATTCTGGCCCAGTTACGTCTACATCGCGACTTAGAAAGTGTTGTTGCAAAGAGTTTTAATTTTTATCATGGTCTGTTGCGGTATGCGATGGTCATCGCGACACGCTCCACACATGCATCCTTCTTCGATTCAATCGTGACAAAGTTTCCTTGGTTGCAACGAATTCTTTTCTTCAGCATATTCATTATGTCGCGAAAGATCTTTCTTTGGCTCTTTTACAATCTGTCTTGCAAGGTTTGTCGTTCTATCCATTCTTTGTCGCGACAATCTTATGTGTGATTACTGGAATAGTTATGTTGCGACATTAACAATTGTGTCGCGACATTGTTTTTGTGCAGCTTCTTCAAATTGATGTCACGACCCAGTTTTTATGTCATGACAACATTTCTGTTGGTTCTTGTTGCAACAATGTTTCTTGTATTGTTAGCATTTCTGTCGCACCAGGAAAGTCTGTTGCGAAAGAGTCTTGTCGCTACTTAACCTGATTTCTTATTGTAGCTTCATTTCGATGTTGCGACATAGTCTCTTGGTGTTCTAGATGTTTTTCTGTCGCGACCAAGATTGTATGTTGCGACAAAACTTTTTGTATTCAGCCCATCTTTGTTTCGCAACCCAGTTTGTTATGTCGCGACAAGACCTCTCTTCCTTGTGTGGAAATCTTTGTCGTGACATTAAAAAGTCTGTCGCGACCTTGTTTATATGTGTTCGACGACTGCATTAATCGGCGACATTAAGATCACTTGTCCGCGACGCCGAAACCTCTCTTGACTTAGTATGTCGCAGCAGTGAACTCTTTTGTTGCGGCCAGGGTCAGTTCACTAAGTCGATCGCAGCCGACTTTGTTTCTCTATCATGACCAGAAACCTTATCTTTCAGTGTCGCGACATTCATTACCTTGCTGTGACAGAACTTCTTCATGTTGTGTCTCAACAAGATTTTCCAAGTTGCAATAATCAATGTCGTAACAGGAGAAGATTCTATCGCAACATAGATTCTTCATTCTCTTTTTCATTATGTCACAACATAAACTGATATGTCGCAGTATTCTTCCTGTATTGCTCTTTCATTTCTTATCGCGACATAAAATACCTTGTCGCGACAGGATTTATGCTTTCTTCCTGTTTCTAGTGTCGCGACATGAGCTTTTATGTCCGCGGCGGGTTCTTCTGGTGGTGACATCCGGTAGCGAAACCTTGTCGCAACATTAACTTTCTTTGTCTCCGGTGACATTTACATTCTTCCCATGTTACGTAAATGCATATCTTACGTAATATGATGCTCTTCTTCTATATTCAGTCCTTTGTGTTGCGACAAAGGAAATACTGTCATGATAGATTTTCTTAGCCATTTTCTTGGACGTTTGTCGCGACACACAGAACTCTCTCGCGACATAAACTGTTGCAATTGCTCTTTTTCTCTTCTTTCTTACTAGACTTTTCTCCTTTTTGCATTAAAACCAGTAAAACACAGAGTTGGTGAATATTTCATAATTTGGCATTAAAACAGATCTGAATTTACTAAAAATAAGCCAAAAAAATGGATTAAAAATAGATGAGTTTAAGACTCATCACATGCACAAATAGGGTTTATAACTTTGAAATTTGGTGATTAAGATTGTATGAAATTTTTGCATATAAGGTGAGTGGGCTTTCAATTCAAATTTGATTAATCTTGATCAATACCCCTTGGTAAAAACATAAAAAATTATGAGGAAATCATTTGAATATCTTAGGGGAGCTTCTGGATGAAAATTTAGAAAAATTAGGAAAATATGACCAAACGGTCGATTGTTTCAAGAAGGGTTGGCGATTAGTATAGTAGTGCGAAGGATTCTGACGAATGGTGAAGTTGGTTTATCTGGTTACGATGGTTGGCGGTTCATCGGCCCAGTGGCTTTAAATCCCCATTTTTTGAGCCTCTTCTCATTTCGAACAATTTCTCTCCCTTCGAAACCCTACCTTCTCTCTGCAAAAACCCTAGAAACGTGTTTTCTCCCTTAGATCTTCACATTTAGGCTGTAAGTTTTCGATCCTTGGCCATCCATTGCTTGGTAATCCGTGGCTAGGGCTTGAGTTTGCACTATTTCTGCTAACCGAACCTATTTCTTCATATTAGCAAGTCCTTTACCCTTTCGTTTGTTCTACTCCACTCGCTTCTTTATTAGGTATGCTGTGTTTGTTGGGTTTTATGTTTGGTTAGTTATTTAGCCGAAGTTTTGCTCAGTTCCTCCCTTGTTTTTCTGATTTTATTTTGGGTTTTTCCCTTGATTAGATATTGGGAACCTGCTTGCTTAACCATGCTAATGTGTTTTGCTTGACCAGTTTGGATTTATTAACTGGTTTTATTGTTAGGCCATTTGGACACTGGTTTATTATACCTTATTTTTTGGTTTTATTACTAGAAAATTGTTTTTTCTAGTTGGTCAAATTTGCTTTCCTGTTAGGCTCAGTTTTGGCTCAGTTTAGAAGTTGTTCTTGGGTATATACAGTTGTGGGAGAGGTATATTTGGGTATATACCCTGTTTACACTGCTATGTTATCTTGGGACTACCCTTTTTTCAAATTGCTGGTATTAGGCTACTAGTAATCTTAGTTTATGCTCAGGCTAGAACTTGTTTAAGGGGTCCACAGTTGTCGGCTCATTAAGCCCTTGTCGGCTTGATATCGAATCTTGTTCTTGGGTAGTGGCGAAGGCTAGGTTTAGGTTAAATTACATGTGCGATTTCTAGTCTCTATTGTAGGGATCGAAAATCTTGGCCCATCTTTGTGCTATTTTTTGTGTAGCTGCTTCACATTGACAATTCCAAATTGGTTTTTTCTGTTTTGGTGTCTAGTTAACGTCTAGAGTTCGGATCACTCTTCAGGTCTCCTCTTCAGGGTCCTCTTAGAATGTCTCTTAGAACCTTCATGCTTCTCCCTTTATTAGTCATTGACTTAGAACTTATTCTTTTCGATTATACTCGCTATGGAACCCAAACACGAGTCTGCATTTGCACAAGCTTGGGGAAAACATCCCATGGCGCCGGGGACTAGTGACCACACATGTGTGCGAGGGGCCCAGAGGCGAAGTTTGATATCTGGGTCTTTTCGGATCACGTGATCATGAGCATTCTTGTTCGGACTTACGGTAGTGAAAGGTCATTCTTGGCGGGACATTGACTTCTCCTCACTAGAGGGATCCCGCCTTGTGACCCTATTCTCGAACATGGGGTGGCTCCCACTTGTCACATTCCATGAGCTAGTTTACCCCACACTTGTCCAAGTGTTCTTCTCCCGAGCACGCATTTCGGGTTCACTCATCTCTAGTACGCTGCAGGGAGTCGAGTTCGACATTGGTGCGTCAAAGCTCTGCCATTTCTTATCTATCCCTAACATCGGTGCACAGGTCTTCGAGTCGAAGACTCGGTCTCAAGTTGATGGTTTGGATCCTGTTGCAGCAGTATGTCCCCTTACAGGCTCCATCGCACATAGAGTTGGCCGACTATAGGTCAGTAGCCTAACACATGAGGCATGCCTCCTTCATCAGATTGTAGGCCGATGTATCCTCCCTCGCAGTGGTCACTGGAATGAGGTATCTTACCTCGATGCCTTCCTTCTAAATTCTATTCTAGTTAAGCGCTTAATGGACCTTGGCCATCTCATGATTAGGCACATGATATCTAGTCACAACGTGGTGGGACGCGTTCTACCTTATGGACGTCTCTTCACCCGTCTCTTCACCTTTCATGGACTTGATCTCACTGATCAAACGGATCGACAGGAGCCAAGATACTACGGCACGTTCATTGCATCTACTCTCAGTCGTATGAGGATTCCTGCTCCTGAGGCATCTCTTGCGGCTCAGTTGGAAGAGGATGAGATTAGAGGAATGGAGGTCGGAGTTGATCCTCTTGACCAGATGGAGGATGATCTTCATATCCCTCCTCTCTAGACTGAGTACCCACCTTCTTACGGTGAGCCACGCTTTTCTACTGCTTATCCATCAGAGTCACCACCGATGCCCTCATACACTCAACTGCCACATTTTGAGCAGCCTCGACAGTATTCACCATTCCCCAATCCTCATTATACACCACCTCCTGAGCAGCCTTCTCTACATGAACTTCAGGCCGAGTTTCATGCTCTACGCATGTACATTCATGAGATGAGAGATGATATTACTAGCTTGCGTGGATTAGTTGATGAGAGCTCGGATATGCATAATACTCAGATGAGTCCCCTTCATCACCATCATGTTGAGATGATGGCCATCCATGATCGTCGGTTCATGTCTCTCGAGACACACTTAGATTATTTTGAGACCCGGTTGGATCGATAGGATGCACGCTTTACTCAGATTTTGGAGTCCCAGTGCGAGATGATGGACTATCTCCGCGTTCGGTTTTTCCTTCTCCAGCACCTTGGGATCATAGCTTTTTCATCTCTTGGTGCACCCCCGTTAATTCTTTTTGTTGTTGACAAAAGAGGGAGAATTTTGTATTTGAGAGTATAGTATGTTGGGCATGGTGCTTTACTAAAAGCTTGCTCCAATTTGTACGACCGTAGAAAACAATTTTATATATTTGATTCTTTATACATGTGTTTGTATAATTTAGTAAATATCATAAAATCCAAGTTTATTAATGTAACTATAAAAATAACTTAGTATATACTTGAGTTATGAGATGATCGAATTATAGATAATAAACTTATTTGTCATATTAATGGAAATCAAAGTAGGGATCTTTGATCTATAAATACTACTAGTACGGTCCACGAACATTCTGAATCTGATAATCTTGATGCAGTTGCGTGTAATGACATTAAAATAGAGAGTGCTTTATGTAATGTCTGATTACATAGAGACGAGCCAGACATGGATTAAACTCTTAAATAATATACCGTTACAATTAAGAGTTTAAGCGGGTAATCACTAGATGATCATATGCAGTTGAGTCTACCAATCTTGATAGCCGTGGACATGCATCTACATTTGATAGGGCCTTTTGATTCATAGGTTACGATTACGTCACATGGCCAGGCCTAATACTTATGTCTTGGGCGGGTGCGATAGGTGGTAGGAATGTCACACCCGCTTCCCGGTCAGACCCGTTGGCGAGATCGAATCGAGTTAGAGTGCGAGACCATATCTTGGGACTTTTTTTTTAAAAGCCCAGACTTGTGCACATGGGTATGGCCCACATCTTATACTTGAATCAGATATCATATACATATCCAAAGAACTACCACCCAGGAGTGGTGTCCGTGAAAATCTATATGCATATGTGAGTCCCATTCCTTGTATACAAAAACTACACTTTTACAATTACAAATCGAGTCTTGGAACCTACATGCCAGTGAACCTATGTGTCTCAACTGCTTGATTATCTGCGGGAACCGGTCTTCTCTTTTGTACCTACACGGATTAAAACGGTGCTAAGCTTTACGCTTAATTAAGGAAACTATGTCTTATGCATATACACATTGCGCATAAAACAATGACAGATAATATAAATTTCGTACATTTATATTATGAACTTATCACAGTACTTCTTCTTATAACGAGGCTTACGCTTATTCGGATCTCGGAGGAGTTCTGAGATCTTATTCTTATACGAGAACTTATGCTTATAACAAACTTATGTTTATTCAAGACTCAGTAGGAGATTCACGAACATACTTAACAAACTTATGTTTATTCAAGACTCCATAGAGATTCTGGAACTTATACTTATTGAGAACTTATACTTAACGAGACTTATGTTTATTCGAGACTCAGTAGGAATTCTGAGAACTTATACTTGGTAGGAACTTATACTTAACGGACTTGTATGTTTATTCAAGACTCTGTAGGAGTTCTGAGAACTTATCCTTATACTACGGGTTTACGTGTTGAAGGTACGTGGGTATCGCGAAATTACGGGCGTATGCGATATTGTAGAACTTATTCTTATACGGAAGTACTTATAAAACTCACAAAACTTATGCGGGTCTTATGGAACTTATCTTGGTATTTCGGAGCTATGCGGTATTTCGGATCTTATCGTGTATTACGAACTTATACATGTATTTCGAGACTTATACATGTATATTACGGAACATACATGTCTTACAGGAACTATCACGGTCTTATGGAACTTATCTGGTATTTGAAGCACATACTTGTATTCCCGGATCGTCACATGTATTCTGAACTTATACTTGTCTTATGGAGCTTATCTTTTGGTCTTGAACTTAGACATGTATTTCAGATCTTATACATGTCTTGAGCATATACTTATCTTCTGGATCTTATCTTGGTATTCTGAGAACTTAGACATGTATTTTAGATCTTATATATGTCTTCTGGACGTATACTTATCTTACGGATCTTACGTGTCTGAGACTTAGACATGTATTTTAGATCTTATACATGTCTTACAGAGCGTATACTTATCTTACGGATCTTATACTGTGCGAAGGTACCCGTAGGTAGGATAAGACGGAACAGATCAGAATAATATCACATGCAAGGTCAGATCAGACTTATGCAGATTCATTTCAGATATGGACATTAGTCCATAGAAGATACGGATCACAACAGATACATATACCAGATTCATACAGATTCAGAACATATCCAATAACAAAGAGATTATTGGTTTAAATCTTAACCATATTTAGAGTTACACTTGCTCGGAGGTACTCGTAGGTACTACTGGACTTATACTTATATTACATAACTTAACTTACTTTCTGGGAGTGCGAGAGTACCAGTGATTACCTCACGAACTTATGCTTGTATTTGCGATACAGGTACCACAGTGGGTACTACGAGGAACTTATCGGATACGGGGTACCGTAGGTACCACAGAACTTAATCGGATCTGGTACTGTAGGTACCACGGAGACCCAATCGGATCTGGTACGAGTAGATGCCACGAGGAACTTAATCGGATCTACGGGGTACCCGCGTTTACCCGCGGGGCAATGGGATGCGGTGCGTAGGTACCACGGAAGCTTGTCGGATCTGAGATACGTTCAGATCTTCTCTTATTCATTATTCGATTGTTTTATCGTATAATACGTCTAAGCTACCTGGAGCGATCATAAATGAGTAGAGCCTTGATTGCAATAAGTACCCGAAGGTCCTGTCTGATGCTTGGGGTGCGTAGCCTGCGTCTGGGGCGTGCACGCCCACCTAGCGAGTGTCGTGGCACCGGCGAAGTGCTAGGACACCGTCGGGACACCGCACGCTCCCACGCAATGGTGGCGTGGCACCCGGTGATGGGACGCAGATCGAAAGCGTGTTAACCACGCGGCGAGTCTTTGTAGCACAGCCAGAATCTTAGGAGCACCGCAAGGAGTGCCAAAGCACCAACAGGACGTCCACTCATTCATTTTTCGGTCCTAGAGTATTCCTTATGATCATATGTCTTTCAGAACTCACCAACCTTTGCAATCCGTTACGTGATCATGACATACTACCTTCCATATTCATGTTCATGTGTTCATTTTGAGTTTCATGCCTATTCATATGGCATTTCGGATACTTAATAAGTATGATGCCTATCCACACATCATTCAAGTATTCTTGTCCCTCTATGAAGATTTATTTCCTTAGAAATTAGAATCATTCCAATTGGATCGTCAGGCTTCGAGTTATGGCATTTTCATGCCAACTAGTCGGTTTCTGGAGTTTTCTTAGAGGACGGTTTGCAATATTCATTTCCAGTGTCTTGTCTCCATATTTGACACTGGTTCTTTGTAGCCTCCTTTAAAGCTAAGGTGCTAAGGGTTCTCATCCAGCAAGTCCAGCCAAATCGAGACATCGGAACTCAAAGATACGTTCGAAACAATCCGGGCTATATGATTCAAAGCGTCACGAGAATTGGCTTGCACATAGCCTCACTTGGAGTGGATGTATAGGCCACTTAGAGTCAGAATTTGACGATTCCTATTTGGGGATGTTTGGTTCTCCTTGAAGTCTAGTTTAGTTATACACTTGAATCACTCAAATCGGATAAGAAATGAGAAAGTTATGGCTAAAATACGAAAACTAGTCAGAAAGCGAGGAAGCGAGCAGGGTGTACCGGTCACGGGTCTAACGTGTCTTAGTTTGTGGCCAAAATGACGAGAACCCAAAGTGTACCGGTACGAGGCTTAAGTGTCTTGGTACTTCACCAAATTCCCAAATGTGTATTTCTCCTTTTCATACTTTCATCCATAGATCAAAACTATCATGAATACCTCTCAAAGAAGAGCAACTATATTATGGGTTACCTTACATACATAATAATTATAAAGGTTACTTAGGGTTTGTTGTAAACCCTAACACAATTACCATGAATCTCTCCTAAAAATGAGGATTTCATAACCATCTTGTGCCATATGGGGTTTTACCCACCTTACTTTCCATAATTTTTGGGTTAAGATGAAACCCTTGCAAAACCCCAAGTTTGGGGACAAGCTACTAACCAACCAAGCATGGAAATTCATACATAATCTCATAGAATCCATAATCAAGGTTAGTTTTCATACAAAAATCCAAAGTTCCTTACCTTGGCTTGTTTGGCTTATCTTCCTCTTCCTCTTCTTCTCCCATTCTCTTCTCCTATACGGTTTTCCTCCTCCAAACATGAGACCAAAGTTTGGTCTTTAAATCCCATGTTTGCTAAGGCTATGTTTGGCCCTCAAAACCCATTTTGGGTTCATTTGCTATTTGCTTTTGGTCCGTAACTCTTGACCATGCAACTTAGCTTATGTTATTTCCACTTTGGCCTCAAATCTTGTCAGAGTATGACTTTTAAGCCCCTCTTTGGACAAATTACAATTTTGTGTCCTTGATTCTTATAAATTCAGGGTCTCTCAGTTTCCATGTTTAAGTATTTAACTCCACGAAACATTTAGAATGCTCTTAAAATACCTAAACAAGTCCGAAAATACTAGGGTATATTTTGGGAATATTCTGGGAACATGTCCTCTGATTATGGTATCGAGCCCTTCTTGGGGAAATAGGATAATTGGTTCCTTAGAGTGTTGAATGCAGGCTGAGCGGTTTGGCGCTCTAATTTATAACAGGTTTATAAATTAACTATTCACTAGTGAATTAATGGAACTTAAGGATAAAGATATCACTAGAGGGGTAAAACGGTAATTTCACCTAGCTTCTAATGGTGGACCAATTTTGGAGGATTGAATTGCATGTAATGATCATATCAATGGACTGCTTGAGTATCACTACGTAAATTATTCTGTAATTACAAGAGTTTAGTTTCAGATTTTTAGTGGAATAATACTGGAACTAATAAATTAGATTAATTGATTAAAGAGTTTAATTAGAGTATCAAATTTATTAGACTTGAATTACAAGTCCATAGGTCCTGAGCCGTCTCTGTAAAAAAGCATCTGAGAATAAATTAACAAAGGCCTTGGAGGGCATAGTTGTAAAAGAAATTGTTTCATAGCAACTGTATGTAATGAGTAATGGATAATTAAATGTTAATTAATTAATTAATTAATAGTAATTACTATATGGATAAGCTTGATTTAATTTGAGAAATTAATCCTATTTATTTTTGGTCACTTAATTTGAATTAATTTGAATTGATATTTAAATATATACTTGATCCAATGGATTTGAGATCAATTCAAGGCATATTATAAATAGAGGCAAAACCCTGAGTGTCAGGGGGTGATAAAAATTAGAAAAAAAAGATAAAAAGTTTAACTTTTTTTGCCTCTATCTAACCCTCTTGATCTCATGTGTTGAGAATATCAAGAGTTCTAAAAACAAAACTTTTGTTAATCTGTACGCCCACACGTACCCTGTAGTGAAGAGGAACGACTTGGAAGATCGTAGAAAATAAGAAAAAAAAATATATAAAAGGTTCTTGAGTTGTCAACCCTACTTGCCAGAAAAATCTCCTTAATTTGATTGAGGTAATTCTTCTTTATTGTTTGTTGATTAGTATGCATGTACCATAGGATCGTAAAAAGAGTTTTTATTAATTTTTAAAATTTACTGGACCAAAATCTTCCGTTGCCAACTTTGTTTTAAACTTTAAAAACCTACATAGTATGCCTAGGTGATTGACTTACATGTATTTACATTTGCTAATCTATTGTATAATCAAAATCTTGTAGGTATTTGTTGCGGATATATATATATATATATATATATATATATATATATATATATATATATATATATACACATGTCTATGACTTCCGCGATTTCATTGTGGGCTTTAATGATATTATTCATAATTCATGTTCACATAACATGATTATAAATATCGCTTGAAAACTATTGTTCTCTAACTCTAACTCTTTAACCCTTACTTAAATGTGCTTTCAAAGGCGAAGACACCTTCATGTCTAAAGCCCCATGTTACTTTTTGATGTTGCCAAAGGGGGAGAAAAAAATGGTATCATGGGTATCTAGGAGTTAAGTGCTAAGAGAAGATGATATGTATCTAGGAATTATGTGCTAAAAAAGAATGTACATTTAAATCATTCCTTGATGCTTGTCCTATGTGTTGAATGCAAATTGCATATGTTTTGAATTGGTTAAAATTTATATTGTAATTATTTTAAACTATTATTTGAGGAGAATTTTACTCCTCCTAGATAACTAAGGTTCGTCATAATAAAAAAAGGGGAGATTGTTAGCCTAAGGGTACCTCTAGTTGAGGTTTTGATGATAACAAACCAAGGTTATTGATTGCTAATGGTTAACATTAAGTTGAGTGATAGGTTGAAGTTGATTAAGCATCAAATGAAGATAATACAAGCTAAAGATGACAATGATGAAGTTGATCAAGCACTTGGAAATGAAGTTCACTCAAATCAAAGAACCAAGATGACAAGTAACCAAGATTCCAATCTCAAGTATCAAGTGGAGATTTTGATAGCTTAGGAATCTATGTAAGGTGAATGCATTGGTGCACTTAAGGATATCATCATTAATCATGCATCACTCAAAAACTCGGTTTTCAAAACTAAAATTGCATATATTTTTAAAACTTGAGTTTAAGCATAAAACATTAGACTTTATAATCCTGAAATGAACTTTAATAATTATCTAAGGTTTAGAAATAAAAAACACATCAAACTGAACATCTATAAAGGTAAACCGGTTCCGCCTCAACCGTTCTACCGGTTGGTATGAACCATGGAACGGTCGACCGGTTGGTCAACCATTTGGATGTAGTAGCCATTCATTTTAATAGAACTAAAACAGTCGATCGGTTTGTCGAACTGGTCGATCGATTACTCCAACAGTCGGATTTCAATTGCTATAAACTGTTAGTATACAGAAAATGGTCTACCGGTTGGTAGCTTAAATGCTACCGAGTTCCCACTCTATAAATAGAGTGTAGAGGATCACTTAAGAGGCAAGACACTTATTGAATATCCTCTCAACCATAATTTCCCTTGTGAATCATTTCTCAAACTAAGATTGTGAGTGCACTCATTACAATTGCATATTTTAGAGTGTACACTTGTGTTCAACAAAGCTTGAGTTGTATTTGAAAGATCTTGAGAGCTTGAGAGTGTCTCTTTGTACTTAAGTGAGAAGGCTTCAAGTGTGTATAACTTGAAGGATTTGTGAAGAGCCCATTGGAGCCATAATCTAAATGTAAAGAAGCTTGGGTTGGAGCTTGCCACTAGTGGAATCCTCACTAGTTGAAGGTTGAGGAGAAGTGGACATAGGCAAGGAAGTGCCGAACCATTATAAATCCAGGTTTTTCTTTTTCTATCCTTATCTCTTTAATTTATTGTTATTGCATTAAATTGAAGATTTATTATTGTGTGAAAAGTTTTTGAGAAAACCAATTCACCCCCCCTCTTGGTTAGGTTGCTAAGTCATATTGAACTTTAAATTGGAGATTGCAATCAAATATCGTCGGGCTTTTCATAGTTTGATTTTGATTGATAAAAATTATAAGTGGTGTCCATCTAATGATGAATGGGCAAGAGGATGTTTAATATGTGAATTCTTGAAGCCATTTCATACAATAACCAACTTGATTTTATGATCATCTTATCCTACTTCTACTTTGTATTTTGGGGAAATTTGGAGGATACAGATTCTCTTGACATCTAATTTGACAAATGAGGATTTATTGATTCAAAGTATGTGTTATAGAATGAAGGAAAAATTTGATAAGTGTTGGAGTCAATATAGTGTGGTTCTTGCATTTGATACTATTCTTGATCCAACGAAGAAACTTAATTTCTTGAAGTATATTTATTCAAAACTTGACTCATATGACTATGGAGAAAAATTAGAAAGAGTAAGGAAGACTTTGTATAAACTTTTTGAGGAGTATAGCAATAAAGTTGCATCAACTTTTATGGCTTCTTGTTTTTCTAATGTTAGTCAACCTCCAAGTATTATTAGAAAAGAATGGGAGAGGTTGCCTACATATGATGTAAGTTGCTTTCTAATAAATCCATTGTCTTTTTTTTTTTTTTAAATTACATATATATATCTATATATTATCTAGGGAATCATTCATTTGGTTGTTTGATAGGATTTTGAAGAATTTCATTGCCAAGAAGCTAACAATATTGGAAAATCTCAACTTTATCTTTATTTAGAGGAGCCAAGAATTTCCTTCTTGGGAAATTTTGATGTGTTGGGTTATTAGAGAGATAGAAGCAATAAATTTGGTGATCTTGCAAAGATGGCTTGTGATGTGTTAAGCATTCCAATAACTACTATAGCATCAAAATCTGCTTTTAGTATTGGATCTCATGTTTTAAGTAAGTATAGAAGTTCTATGTTTGATGAAACTGTTTAAGCTCTCATATGCACACGTAATTGGTTGCTTGGTTTTGTTGGTAAGCATAACTTTTTTTTATCAAGGATTTATAATAAAGCATTTCCTTTATACAATTACCTATTAACTTATGCTAACTTTAATTAATAGATGATGATGATGATGACGATGACTCAACAAGCATCGAGGACGAACATCTTTCTAATGTGAAGTCTTGTGTTATTGTTAGAGGTAATGAGAATGAGGATGAAGATGAAGATGAAGATTAGAGGTATATGAGGTTTCATTTGATACTTTGAATTTGTTTTTTCGAAAATGTTATTAAGTTGTTATTTTATTATTTTGGTACTATTTACCTTGTTAGTTTGATACTTTGGTTATAACAATGCTCTATCATTATTAATTTATTTAAATTTTTTTACTATTATTAATTTGTTTAGACTCAATCATTTTATATATTAATTATTATTATATATTTATATATTATTTATTTTTATTTGAATAATTGTAAAATTTGTGAATTTATTTTTTTTAACATTTTTTATAAGATTTTAGCCCATTTTGGCCTATAACCCGCATGGGTTGGGCTGGGCTGGCTGAAAGCTAGCCCCAATAGAAATGAGCTAGATTAGCCCAACTTGTTTTTGCTCGTGGCCTGAATGGGCTGGACCGAAATGGGTTAGGGTGGTCCGTTTACCCGCTCTAGTTGTGTTGGTAGCGGATCCATGAAATTTTTTTGAATTGAACTCTTGAATCCAATGTTGCATGTATAATATGTCTGATGCGACAGAAGTCAGTTTGGCATTCACTCTCCCTAAAAATAGAGTGTTTAGAAGGATGTTTATCTTATGAGGAGTTGTAGGTTTGCAAAACTTCATTAGAAAATTTGAGGTTTGGAAAGAGAAAATGGCAGAGAAAATTTATGAACAAGGATATGTGGGTACCATGGGCTTGGGCCCAACTACTCCCGCTAACAGGCCTCGGCCGACTAAGGACCACAGGATGATGGCCCCGATCTGCAGATTTGATCGTTACCGTTTACAAATCGAGATTCAAGCGTACATCCGCTACCGGGTGGATTATATCTTAGCCTAGACATTGTCTCTCCTGGCCAGTTAACCTCTTTAAAAAGGCATCCGAATGACCTCTCTGAACTTGAACAAATATAAGTCGTGCTCATAACCACCCTAAGGGTGGTAAAACATTTCTTGGGGTAGAAAATGCGGACGGTAGGCTAATAAAAGAAACGAGGTCATTATGCATGAGAAAAAAGGCGCCACCTTCCCCCTTAGTTTCGGAAGGAGACATCCTTTCCATGGAAAAGGATCGCCTTCTGGGGGGATAAGCGGGAAATAACGAGGAAGAGAAAAGGTCTGGCTTCCGCCACCCGGAATGAATGGGCGTTTTCACTATTCAAGCTAATTCATCTAACTTAAGCATCGGAGAGGCGGCGGGCATACCACTATCGTTCTCTTGTTTGTTTTGCAGGCATTCGTTAGCTGGTTCATGCTTCAACAATTCAGTGACTCAGAAAGTTCAGGAGACCACAGGATAATTTATTTAAATTAATACATATGGGTTTTAGGTAAAATGTTTTATTTTGAAAGGCTTTGTTGCAACATTAGATTTAATAAAAAAAAAGAAGTTTAATAAGATTTTTTTTTAAATGTGTGACATAAATATAAAAGTGCATTTTTTAATTAACAATTAATTTTAAAAAAGATGATCATTACGAAAAAATAATAAGTAACCAAAAAACTAAAAAAACATTATTTTAAAGATTTTAAATTGTTTTTTTTAAACAATAAAGATTTTAAAATGTTTGTAACCAAATTTCTTTGACAACATATTTTATTACTTCTTAAATGAATATGTGGTATATTTAATATAGCATTTTAGAAATACTTGAATTTTTTTTTTTTAAATCACTTTCAAGTGTTTTAAAGAAAACATTTTTAATGTTTTCCTAAAGTTTGAAAAAACGTTTTATCTTAAAAATATTTAAAGTGTATCGGCAAACACTTTTAGAAAACACTAATAAATGCATAAAAAATATAGATTATTAAAAGTATGTTTTTTTGAAAAATTATTAAAAATATGTTATATGATTTTAAAATTCAATATTAAATAATATATTTAGGACTCCAGAATTGGAGATTAAAAAAAAGTATTTATTTACCTTTTTCTAAAAATTATATTTAAAAAATATTTATTTTTTTATCTACTCATTATTTTATTTATTAATTTAAGGTATTAAATTATAATACTACATAGCTTTTTTGGTAGTAAAACATATTTTTGAAAACAAAATACTTCATAAGTTCAAAATTGAATATTACTATAGATTTTCATCAATTAAACCATGATTCATTTATTCAGTTTTAATACAAAATCACATACCAAGTATTTTATAAATACAAAATTATTCTAATTTGTAATTTTTTAGTATTTATATATATTTTTTGTAGTGTTCATATATATATTTTTTTGGTTTCAACGGAGGGGGGCCACCCCAAAGCAAGGCACTAAGGGCACTCAATGCTAACTGCTGCGTATCCTCCTAGGCTCGTCGAGGATGCCCATCTTGTCCTGCTGCACTTCATGGATTTCTCTTGGGGGGATGGCCATTTGTGAATCTCGCCTGGTTGGAGTTCCATTGCTAGTTTACCCATCACGTCCGCAACTTTATCCATTTCTCTGTGAACATGATTGGTTTCAACTGTCCATTCTCTTGAGAGAAGTTCGGTGCCAGTGGTATACTAGAAGAGAATCATTCTCCACTTCTAGGTATGCCTTTGTCCCATGCAACTTTAAGGCCACGTATGTAGCCCACAATTAATGTTTATATATAGTTAATGACAACTTAAAAATGACTTTTAACATTGGCAAGAAGAAAAAAAAAGTTTAAACAATAATTTTGAAAATACAAAGAAAGTGAAAATAAACTATAAATATTATGATTATTAATTAAAAGAAAAATATATTTAAACTATATGTAAAATAATTAATTAAAAATCAGAAATTTAGTACAAAAAATAAATAAAATTTTAAATAAAAAGTTGACAATTGTCATAGTAGTATTTCTTTTTTTAATTTTCAAAAATATTTCATCATCATAAAGTTTGATATGGAAAAATGTAATTCTATTTATATGTCATCCAAATCATTTTTAATTTGATTTTATATTAACTCATACAACTATTTCTATTTAATTTTGAATAAAAGTTTTAAAAAAAATTATACATTTATTTGTTTATTATATTTTTCTTTTTTTCTCTATGTGTTCACTTACTAGTACATATAAATGAAATATATGAAAGATTCTGTTTTAAAATTATAATGGAGAATATACCATGCGTTGAGGATTCTATTTTATTTATTTGGATTATTTATATATTTTGTTATAACGTAACAAAATATCATATGTTTTTCAATTAATTTAGTTTAATACCCTTATTTTTGTTAAATTTGTTGTCAAATGATAGAAGATTCATGTTCTATGTTACCTATCGGAACCTATCTTTAGGTATATATATAAAGACGCTTCCTCTCCTGTAGTAATTTTCTAAGTTACCTAAGCATTTCTTGTATTTTCAGCACTTGAAAAGTAAAAAATATCATAAATGGTAGAAACACTTACTAAAAATATTTTAATTTTTCCCAAAGAAAAGGAAAAGAAAATTTTCCTACTCCCTTAAAATTCTCACTTTCACTACTTTTTTCTTGGACCTTTTTAACTTGGCTTCACCTTGTGTATTTTCGTTACAGAAACAAATGCAAAGCATACGTCATGCTATATTTGATAGCACAAGACATTTATCATTTTTTGAGTATTCTTTCAGCAACTGTGTATAGAGCCCCAAAATTTGGAGGCTTAGGAGGTTTCTTCCTTTGTGAGTGGCAATCCCACATTGAAAATTGACAAAGGAGAGAGACCTCCATTTCCCTATAAAAGGGGGCCTCTCCCTTGGTTTGGAGGAGAAAAAAAGAAAGGGAAACCATTGATATATTAGGTATCGATATCAGTATTCCTTGAGTATGTATATGGATTTATGAGGATCATTGTTTCGAGTGTATGTATTACTTATGAAAGTTCTTATGTGAGCTTCCCAAGATCCCAATATATTGTGCTTGAGTATGTATATTGATTTATGAGGATGATTGTTTTGAGAGTATGTATTACTTATGAGAGGTTCGTATGTGAGATTTTGTGCTTACTCTGAGATTTTATTAGTGGTATGTGAGATGATCGATCCTCTTCTAGGGGCTCCGAGTCAGTGTCATATTCATCATCCCATCTATCGACGTCATGTCTTCCCCATGTAGTGATTTAGGTAGATCCATCATATCATCACCAGTCTTCTTTTTTTTTCTACTGTTATCCATCTTCTTGACTTCTTACCTATCACATTCCTCACCCTCATATGTTTATTGATTTTGAGTATGATGTTTTACTCTACATCCTTGTCCTTTCACCTATCTCACCCCATGTTACACTTTTTGTGTCACATCATTATCATCGGCGCTTCCATTGGATGTTCTTGTGTCCATTGCTCATGAAACTTCTTATGCATGTGGCATTCCACACACAAGGGCACGGGGTTGATCATTGGGTATTTGAGCTTAGTTTCTCTTCATTTCGTTTACCTTGTCACCCTAAGCCTACATTATGGTCTGTGTCGTAAGACCACCTTGAGGCCATGAAATTTGACGTTTTCTTTGACAACATCTACTTGGATAGGCATTTGAGATTTGGTTGATATTTGGACATTGTCGTGTTGATTTTTCTCGGAGATACGTCATTAGCATTTGGATCCATTTCTAGTTGCGGTTTTGGATGACCCGAGGTTGCCTCTCTTTGCTGATGGATGCATGGATTTCGATTGATTTTTCAACACTATGGAGCATTATACGCCATACTGAGGCACACCCCCTATATGTTGGGATCATCTGGAGTTGCTAGTTTGTGTAGGCAGGTTCTTGCCGAGATGTTGAGTCATGCCTTGATATTTTGGGGTTTCATCGCATCTCTATTGGATGTTGTCATACATGCCATATTAGGGCATACCCTCTATCTATCGAGATCATCTGGAGTTTGTTGGATTATGCATACAGTCCTTGTTGAGATGTTAAGCCATGTTTTGATAGGTTGGGGTTTCATCACATCTCTATTGGATTGCATACATGTCATACTTGGGCATACCCCTTATTTGCCGGGATCATATGGAGTTTGTTTGTTTGTGCATAGAGTCCTTATTGAGATGATGAGTTTGTGACATTTTTGGGTTTCATCATGTTTCTATGGGATGTCATACTAGGGCACACCCCCCTATTTAGCGAGATCATTTGGAGTTTTTCTGTTTATGCAGAAAGTCCCTATCGAGAGGATGAGCCTGTTATGTTATTCTCTTTTATTTCTTCATGTTTCTATTAGATGCCATACTGGGGCATACCCCATAGTTATCGGGACCATCTAGAGGTTGGTTTGTGCAAATAGTTTTCATCGAGAGAATGAGCCTCATTATAACATTTCAGGTAGATGTCACCCTAGAGCATATTTCCCTATTTTTTTAGATTACATGGTATTTGGAGATGTGTAGATGGTTTTTACCGAGAATGAGCTTCATTGTGACATTTTTGCTATAGTATTTTTATTCAATAGATCTTTGTATGGCCATGCGAGTTGGCATACATTTCTCAAGCTTATTTTTTTTCATCCATTGTTGGCATTGTTCTGGGACCCTCTGTCTTTGGTGTCTCGAGATTTCAAAGTCAGATTCCATATATGTTTCTATCATGGCTTTTGAGTCAATGAGAGGAGTTATTCATTTTGGACGTTAAGTTCTTATTGGTCCTTCATGATAGATGCACATGCTCATACTATTTCTAATGATATGGTTGGTTTGACTTTTGAGCACAGTGTTGACTACCCACAGTTCGGATATCCACTCGATGTGATGTTCCACTTGCCATACTAGGGCATATCCCCTTATTTTATTAATGAGATGATTTGGATTCAATGACATTTATTTTGGCAGTCCTTGTTTGATTGGTGGATCCCCTTTACATTAATAGCAGTGTTCTTGAGATACAGAGATCCATGCATATTTTACGGCCTTTTACATATGTTTATACCAGATGAGGCTTTCATAGCAGATTGTTCAGGAGTTCGAGGACTCAGTACATTGGGCCATGTTTGCCCTCATAGATTTCAAGTGTTCCAACTCGCCTTTGCTTTCTTTTCTTTATGGATTTCTTTGCATTCAGACTTCGCCTTCATATGGATCAGATTTTCAGACTTCATCTGCATCACTATTGCTAGCACAGCTGTTGAGACGTTCAGACTTCATCTTCTGTAGATTAGGTGTTCAAACTTCGCCTTCATATGGATCAGATGTTCAGACTTCATATGCATCACATTTGCTAGCATCGTAGTTCAGACGTTCAGACTTCGTATTCTACCAATCAGGCATTCAAACTTCGCCTTCATATGGATCGGATGTTCAAACTTCATCTGTATCACATTTGCTAGCACCGCAGTTCAGACGTTCAGACTTCGTCTTCTGTTGATCAAGTGTTCAGACTTTGCCTTCATATGGATTAGATGTTCAGACTTCATCTGCATCACATTTTCTAGCATCGCAGTTCAAACGTTCAACCTTCGTCTTCTGCAGGTCAGGCGTTCAGACTTTGCCTTCATATAGATCACACGTTCAAGCTTCACCTCTACTTTCTACATCTTAAATAAAGGCGTTCAGGCATCGCCTTTGTGTTTCCTTGTTCCAGACACTCAGATGCCTTCACCATAGTTTAGACCTTAAGATTTCATCTTCATTAGATATATCGCTACCAGTATTCACAGACGCTAGCATTGCCCATGTAAAACCCTGGAAAATTCAAATTTTCTGAAAAATGGTAATTTCGGTCAAAATATGAAAATTTTCTAGATCTCGGATGATGAAACGTTCATCGTTGGAATCATCTTGCGAAATCTAGCTACCATGTCTAATTTCGTCAAACTCCGAGACAGTCGGAATTTCACGTTTTTAGAGGCACCGGGTGTTGGGTGCCATAAAACGGCTTGTGAGAGACATGTGATGTGACAAAAGTCACCTACTGCATTTACTCATGTGACACATGTTGCATGATTAATGAGATGATGGGAATGAATGGCTTAGATTAAGCCATGTGTCAAAAATCCAAAACTTAAGGACACAATGGGAATTTTTGAAAAGTTGAATGAGTATAAGACAAAAATGAATAGTCTTCTTCTCCATGGAAACACAAAAACGTGCGATAGGGTGGGATTTGAGATTTTAGAGAGAGAAAGAGTGACTTCTCTCTAGATTTCCCGCTATTTGGATCGTCGGTTCGGCCGAAGCAAGAAAACAGCGAAGTCGATCGCAGCGACGAGGGCTCTATGATGAGCGCGATTTTGTGGGTTCGGAGCAACAACTCAAGAGGTAGGGATATTTTCCTACTTGGTTTATTCTTTGGCTAAGAGCCATGTGAATGGTTAGAGATATTCTGGGGCTTGACTTAGCCGTGATTTCGGTCTCGAACATTTGGGGCAAGTGGAGAGAAAATCCTGTGTGTGGTCGTGAGCAGTCTTGGGCGAGGGTTTCCTTATTCCGCGTGATTTTGTTGTGTGATTTTGTGTGGTTTTGGTGATTCAAAGTGAATTGCTTGATTGGTTAATTAGTCCATGTGAGCTAATTTTGGTGTTATTGTTTTAATTTGAATAACATGAATTATGTGAATTTAATTATGTTAATATGTACATGTTTTATATATTAACATGAGTTGTTGGGATTGGCATAATGCATTTCATATGCACTGGGGCACCCTAAAATATTAGGAGTGAGTGCATGACATGAAAGAAAATAAAAAGGAAAATGTTTGAGAAAGGAATTTTGACGGAAGATTTTTTGGAGAATTATGTTGGGAGATTGTCCAACAATTCACGTCGGAGGGGCCCATGAATTATTTCCAAAGGTTATCCAACAGATTCACCTCGGAGGGTAGTCTAATATGTTTACCGAATCTTGGTAGTAAGTTTTCGAGAACAAAAAGCTTTTGTTTTGAAAACTATATTTTTACTTGCATTTGGCTTAGGCATGTGTGAGGGAGTCGGTGATGACTCGAGACATGGGATTGGACATGTAGACATTCAAGTAGGATCATGTATTTTCTTGAGTGTGATTGTTTGTCATGACATGTGCACTTAGGTGGGGAGTAACCCATGTAGGAAATTATCACTGCGGAGCTGCTCTTTGTCGAGATCATATTTGGGTATAGGGAGTGTACAGGAGGACGACGCTCACTAGAGGCCGCGTTTTAGAAGAAAGCCGACATGTGGCTTTGGTGTTTATTTTGTAGAACATGTATTAAAATTGTGAATTTTGATATTTGTTTTGGTTAAGAGTAATGTAATAACTCTTGAACTATTGGTATATAGTTGATGTATTTTGATGAGTATTGATGTTTGGGCCCAAGTGGCCATTTTTACTCCTTTTAAATTGTATATGGACTCGGTGTGGTTTCTGTGAAAATTTGGGACAGGTTGTACCTTGGGTAGAGCTCCCCGTACAAAGGAGACTCTGCCCGATTTTCGTGAGTGGTGTCGGGTTACCCGAGCATGCAGTATTTCGCGAGGTTGTGAGGTTATCGCGGACCCCCCCGGAAATGGGGCGTCTGACTACTTTGATCACATAGCTTCTTTCGGTTATCATACTTTTCACTTGCTAGCTCATGAGTTTGTTGCAAGTCTACATCTTACCATTATGAGGTTTTCATCAGCATACCATTTGCCTTTAGAGCTTATTCTCTTATTGGTTTTACCATTTTGTTGAGCGTTCACATTTTTTTATGACAACATGTAACACCCCGAAATATACCATAGTAGTTTTCGGACTTGTTTAGGGTATATTATAAGCTAAATGGGAATTTTCATAAATAAAACCATAAACCCGGAAATTTATATGAGAGCAAAAGGGTAAATGTGTAATTTACCATTTGAGGACCTAGTGGTCATAAAAGGGAAAGACTAGGGGCTAAATTAGAATATGACATAAGTTGATTTGCAAAAGAAGAACCTAAGGATTCAAAGGGAAATAATAGAAAAAAACTTAACTTCAAAAATGGGTTTTAGGAGCCAAACAAGGCCCTAAGGTGAGATATTTGATTTAAGACAAATTTGGTCTCATTTGGGAGGAAAGCAGTGAAGAGCAAGGAGGGAGGGAAGAGGAAGAGAAAGAAGAAGAGAAGAGAAGAGGAGTGAAGAGCAAAAGGTATGATTTCTATGATTTTGGTATGGATTTTCTCATGGAAAGCAAGGACCTTATGGTTTTGTTGTGGAATTCTAGGAATTTTATGAGTTCCAAACCTAGGGTTTAGTTAGGAATTGATCCTAACTCTAGGTTTGAATGAAATTGAGTTGAAAAACTCTAGCTTGGTTAATATAAGCATGGGATCCTCCCTTTGAGGTTGGATTCATGGTTTAATTTCATGTAATTGAGTTAGGGTTTAGAACAAACCCTAACTAATCTTTATAGTTGGTTTATGCATGGGTTATGACCCATTATAGATTTGTTTTGGGAGGAATTCATGGTGTGGTTTTTTGGTAAGATAAGTATTGAAAGATGATTTGAGTAAAATAGAAGTGCAGATGAATTTGGAGTGGTTTTGATGTGTATATGGAGTATTGAGTTGATTTGGGTATCAACATATGGAAAAATGGAAGAAAAACACACATTATGGGTAAATTTAGAGGGGCGGTACCGGTATCGAACAGAGCGGTACCAATACCGTAAGTGCTCTATTTTTCTGTTTTGACCAGTGTTTGAATTTTTGGGCCACATAGAGTCAGAATTCGAGGGTACCTATTTCAGGATGTTTGGTTCTCCTTGATGTCTAGTTTAACCAGCAACTGGAATCACTCAAATCGGATAAGAAATGAGCAAGTTATGGCCAAAATATGAACACTAGTCAAAACAGAAGCGAGGCACCTACGGTACGATGCAGCTGTTACGATACCGAATCATAGCCCTCAGGGTACCATAATGTGTGTTTTCTTCCATTTTTCCATATGTTGATACCCGAATCCCAATCAGCCTCCATATACACATCAAAACCACTCCAAATTCATCTTGTAATCTCTATTTTACTCAAATCATCTTTCAATACTTATCTTGCAAAAAACCCATCATGAATTCCTCCCGAAACAAATCTATAATGGGTGCATAACCCATTACATAAAACCAAGCTATAAGATTGATTTAAAGTTTGTTCTAAACCCTAACTCAATTACTTGTCATTTAACCATGAATACAACCTCAAAGGGAGGATCCCATGTTTATATTAACTAAGCTAGAGTTTTTCAACTCAATTTCATTCAAACCTAGAGTTAGGATCAATTCCTAACTAAACCCTAGGTTTGGAACTCATAAAATCCCCTAGAATTCCATACAAAACCATAAGATCCTTGCTTTCCATGAAAAATCCATACCAAAAATCATAGAAATCCATACCTTTTTGCTCTTCACTTCCTCTTCTCTTCTTTTCTTCTTCTCTTCCTCTTCCTCTCCTTGTTCTTCACGGTTTTCTCCTCCCAAATGAGACCAAATTTGGTCTTAAATCAAATATCTCACCTTAGGCCTTGTTTGGCTCCTAAAAACCCATTTTTTTGGGTTAAGTTTCTATTCCTTTTAGTCCATAGGTTCTTCTCTTTTGCAAATCAACATGCCTGTATTCTAATTTAGCCCCTAGTCTTTCCCTTTTATGACCACTAGGTCCTCAAATGGTAAATTACACATTTACCCTTTTGCTCTCATATAAATTTTCTGGTTTCTCGTTTTATTTACGAAAATTCCCATTTAGCTTATAATATACCCTAAACAAGTCCGAAGACTACTAGGGTATATTTCGAGGTGTTACAATTCTCCCTCCCTTAAAATAAATTTCGTCCTTGAAATTTTTCCTGAACTGAAGAGATGAGGGTATTATGCCCCTGCCCTCGTACCAAAAACTTCCATTTTCATATATGGCATAATTAGTCTTGTCTCTAGTACTGACTAACTAAACTATCTCTTGTAACTTGACATCATCTTTCTGAGCATTTACTATCATTTGCTTCAAATCTGGTAACTTATTCATTCTAGTCAATATACAGGACAAGGACATCCGCATTAGACCAACACTTTACTATGTAGGTACATGTGTCGAAGACTCTTCCAGAAACGCCTAAACCTGACTCTGATACCAACTTGTGACACCTCGATTCCCGGTCCGACCCGATTGGTGAATTTGAGCTAGGGTTTAGGCGAGATATATCTTTTGGGACTCTTTGCATTTTTATCTTAGAATCAAATATCATATACATATCAAAGAACTACCAACTGGAGTGGTGTCCATCAAAATCTATACACATATGTCGAGTCCCATTTACAAATACAAGTTGTACTTTTACGTTATTTCTGGAACTTATGCTTATTTTACCCCGTCTGCAGTACGTAGGTACTACAGAACATTTTACTTGTACAAAAGGACCCGTAGGTACTTTATAGAACGGATCTGAGAGATGCAGTGGAATACGATTAGGATCTTTACCATATTCATTCTTTACTCTTATTCTTTATTCGAGTGTCTTATCATATAAGCTGTTGACCTACCCGGACCAATCATGAGAAATGAGTAGAATGTGACATAATAAACACGAAAGATTTTTATTCTGATGCGGGTGTCGTAGCCTGTCTGAGAGTCTTAGAAGCGAACGGGAGTGTCGTAGCACTAATAATGAGTACGAAGTGCGAAGCGGGGTACCATGGCACTAATCGAGTCTGCAGAAGTGCGAGCGAGTGTCGTAGCACTAATCGGAGATATCCACTCATTCATTCTTCGGTCTAGTGATCGTACTATCATATATCTTTCGAGAACTCATAACCTACCTTTATTACGTTACGTATTTCATGCCTATTGCTTTTCATATTCATGTTCATGTTTGATTCGTTTCATATTTCATATCATATTCATGTTTCATGAACACATACGCATTTGCATTTCCTACATTTTCTGTTACTGGCCATATGGCATTTCCTTGTACTTATGCGGTATGATGCCTATGTATTCACATATCATTCATGTATTCTTGTCCCTCTATAAATCTATTTTTACTTAGAAATTGGAATCATTCCAATTATGGATCATCGAACTAAAGTTATGGCATTTTCATGCCAAACTAGTCAATTCTAGATATTACATTAGGAATGGAGTTGTAATACTCATTTTTCAGTCTCAACTCCATACAGCACTAGTTCTTTGTATTCATTTGAAGTTAAGGTGCTAAGGGTTCTTATCCAACTGGAATCACCCAAATCGGAGCACCGAAACTCGAGTTATGTCCTAAACAACCCGAACTATTCTTTGCTCAAAACTGAAGTAGAAATTTTGCTTGAACATAGCCCCTCTTTGAGTGAATTTTTGGGCCACATAGAGTCAGAATTAGAGGGTACCTATTTCAGGATGTTTGATTCACCTTGATGTCTAGTTTAACCAGCAACTTGAATCACTCAAATCAGATAAGAAATGAGCAAGTAATGACCAAAATACGAACACTGGTCAAAATAGAAAAACAGAGCACTTACGGTACCGGTACCGCTCTGTTCGGTACCGATCACAGCCCTCGAGGTACGGAATGTGTGTTTCTTCCATTTTCCATATGTTGATACCCAAATCAACTCCAATACTCCCATATACACACATCAAAACCACTCCAAATTCATCTTGTAATCTATTTTACTCAAATCATCTTTTCAATACTTATCTTACCCAAAACCCATCATGAATTCCTCCCAAAACAAATCTTATAATGGGTCTTAACCCATGCATAAACCAACTATAAAGATTGAACCAGGGTTTTGTTCTAAACCACAACTCAGTCTATGAGAGTAAACCATGAATCCAACCTCGAGGAGGATCCCATGCTTATATTAACCAAGCTAGGTTTTTTCAACTCAGTTTTCATTCAAACCTAGAGTTAGGATCAATTCCTAACTAAACCCTAAACTTGGAACTCATAAAATTCCTAAATTCCATACAAAACCATAAGATCTTGCTTTCCATGAAAAATCCATGCAAAAGCTCACTTAAAAATCGTACCACTTTTTGCTCTTCACTTCTCTTCTCTTCTCTTCTTCTTCTCTTCCTCTTCCTCTCCTTGTTCTTCCACTTGGTTTTTCTCCTCCCAAATGAGACCAAATTTGGTCTTAAATTAAATATCTCACCTTGAGGCCTTGTTTGGCTCCTAAAACCCATTTTTTGGGTTAGAAGTTTTCATTATTTCCTTTTAGTCCTTGGGATTCTTCTCTTTTCGCAATCAACATGCCGTATTCTAATTTAGCGCCTAGTCTTTCCCTTTTATGACCACTAGGTCCTCAAATGGTAAATTACACATTTATCCTTTTGCTCTCATATAAATTTTCGGGTTTCTCGTTTTATTTACGAAAATTCCCATTTAGCTTATAATATACCCTAAACAAGTCCGAAAAATACTAGGGTATATTTTGGGGTGTTACACAACATGACGGGTGTTCATCGCTATACAGTGCACACGACCATTCTAGCACCCATGGGCGAGCCGACTTCCTCTTGTTTCAAATTTCGATACAGGTTTCACCTTTGAGAGGGCCTTCTTGGATGATGCTTAGATCTATATCATGGGCAGAACTATAGGTTGTCTTGTTTTTTCTTTTGTCCACCCTTAGGGTGTCTAGGGCCCTCTTGCCTTTGGTCTGGTGTCCCTCTTGGACACTTTTGAGATCTTCTTTTTTCTTCGATGAAGTTCGTCTCAAACCATTTCGCTTTTTCACACCTTCGTTTTACTTCATTGTTCGTGTTTGTTACACTCATGAACTCTATCGAAGAGGGGCATATTTGTAGACCCCCAAAATTTGGAGGCTTAGGAGGTTTCTTCCTTTGTGGGAGGCAATACCACATAGGAAATTGACAAAGGAGAGAGGCCTCCCTTTCCCTATAAAAGGGGGCCTCTCCCCCTTGGTTTGGAGGAGAAAAAAGAAAGGGAAACCATGGGTGTAACACCCTAAATTATGCCCTAGTAGTTTATGTCATGTTTAGAGGATAATGAAGGTTAAGAATATGTTTTGGGAGGTTAAAATAATTAAGAGTAGAAGGATTTAATCAAAATTAATCTAGAAGTCAAGGGGTATTTTGGAAAATTGATAAGCAAGGACCTAAAGGGCATAAAGTTGAGAAGTTGTTAGGCTAAAATATGATTTGAGAAAGAGCATGGCAAATATTAAAAAAAAAAAATATTGAATTACCTAGGATGGTTTCTTACATAATGGAAAAATCTAGAGGGGCTTAATGATAATAAAAGAAAATTGTTAGCAAAGGGGATGGTGCTACATGCCCTCTTCTAGAAAAGTTGAGAAGAGAATAGAAGAGTGAAGGGAAAGAAATCTTTTGGCTCATTTTTTTTTCAACCAAGAAGATCGGTTTTTGGAGAGAAGGAGAACTGATCAGGGCTCTCCATTTCAGCCATCTTTCTCCTCTCAAAGCTTAATCTAAGGTTTTGATTTCAGAAATTGAAGAAGATCTCAATGAGAAGGAAGAAGAGAAGAAGAAAGAAGAAGAAAAGGAAGAGGGTAGGGCTTGACGTTTTGGCAAGTAGATCTAAGGTTTGGGATACTAACATTGTTTGTGTGTATAATTTTGATCTGGTTGTGTTGTTGTTTTGGTTGTGACCTCTTATGAGGAACAATTTGTGTTAAAAAGGTAAGTAGGTTTTATGAAGAGATTCTATCAAAATTTCCCCATACCCTATTTTCTTGTTTTGGCCATAATTTGGCCCATTGACCTCCAAACTACATGATTCCCATTTGTAAGGAAATCTAAGACTCATGGCTACATTTTCCTAGAAGAGACCTAGATCGAATTCCTGTCCTAAGACCCCTGTAATTGAGTTTGAAGTCAGGCTATCGGTTTTATCCCCTGAACGAGAGTAATTCCGGTTGTTTGAATCATAACTTAAGTTTTGTTGATGCAAATAGTGTGATTCAAATTTTTATACAAACTAGACATCTGGGAGAATAACTTTCATGAAGAAAGTATGCCAAATTTAGTCCTCATTGTTACCAGAAATTCATCAAAGTAGGGGAACAATTATGTCCTTGAAACCTGTCTCGGAACAATCAGGATGTTAGGACTATATCTCACAATTTAAAAGTCCAAATGACCTAATTTAGGAGCTATAGAAAACTTAAGACATAGGGAAATATTTGATTAGAAGATCACTTTGTCTAAAAACAATCTCGTTTACAAGGTTAAAAATTTGTAGTTGAAAATGGACTTAGGATTTGCCTCGTACTGTTCAAGCATAATTGGTTTATAATGTAGGTAGTTGCCTGATCTTCTTAGATGATGCTTGATGTGAATTAATATATAAATGTTACATGAATTAATGCAAGTCCATTAAAACAATCATGATAAATATGTGAAAGAACTTGATGCGTATAAATGTTATATGTTAATGAAGATTTCATGATCACATATGTGACCTGAATTCCACTATATGTATGATTACTGAACGATCATAATAATTGATTTTAGGAATGGAATTTATGTTAGGAATATTGGTATAACTAATCTTAAAACATAAATAACTGAATGTCTGCTTATGTCTAGGTAGTGGATAGATAGGCCTGCCTATAGGGATCTCTGATACTGCAACTTACTATTCTGTAGGCCCCGTTTGGGTCATTACTTGGGCCCCGTTTAGGTCATACTCTGCTATGTTATCATTGTCATGTACAGTGATGTACCTACGGGTACTTATTGTTCTGTTTCCCATTATCCATTTTCATTGGAAGATGCAAGCATAGGGCTTCAAATATAAACAATGAATAACAAGAGCATGAAAAGAATTCATATACTTAATTATTATGGCTTTGTATTGCTATACTTATTTGTTATGCTATGACAAATGAATGATTTATTGTGAAATATATGTCCATAAATATGAGCGAGGTTTATGACTATCATTATTAGTGTCCGTTCATGTTATATGGTCCCCACTAAGCTATAAGCTTAGCACGAGTGTTTTGTTCGTGTAGGTTTTGGAGCTAAAGCGACCGCTAAAGACATCTCACATATGCCAAGGCCAACACACCAGTAGGACTTATCAGGGTAGAGCTTGAATTTTGGAGAAATATTGTACATATCATATTTTGTATGGCATGTAAATAATAATTTTACATTAACCCTATAGTGGGGATTTGCAATATTTTGTAAGAATATGAGCTTAAACTTTTATAATTCTGATAAGTCTGAGATTTCCAAAAAATTATAATCTAGATTAGAAAATTATTATCATGATTATATAAGTTAATCGTGTTTGAAGTTCTGGTGTGTGTCCCTCACTGGCAGTGGGCCACTCCACATCGGTGGAAAGGTGCAACGTGATTACGGACTAGAGTGTCACGGATGCGATATCGAGCCAAGGTTTAGGCGATTATGGCTAGCTCATAAGTTAGAAATGTATGTGTATAGCAATGTGGATGTCCTTGTTTTTTGAATAGGATGGACCTACCATAAGACACCATTAAAGAAGCTATTGAAAGTGTCAATCCTAGGGAACAAGGTCCATCAGCCTCTGATCCTTCTGAATCGATTGAAAGTGACTGTGATATTCCTATCGAGCCAACTGAAGCTTTGCTTAAGATTTCACATGATATGACTCAGGTTTTAGAGTGATTGACAACCCCCAAAGCTCCAATTGATATGGTGAGAAGACATAGAGCTGAAGAATTACATGGAATAAGTTTTAAAGAATCTGAAATGGTCGTGTTTTGGCTAGAGAAGCTACAGAGGATGTTAGATGAAGTGAGATGTCCTCCTGAGCAGAAGGTTTCATGTGCGGTCTCACTTCTGCAAAGTAGGGCCTATGATTGGTGGAAACTTGTCCTAAGGTGTCCCTGACTTCAGGACTGATGCCTTAAGTTTCTTTGTCCGGAATTTTGACGAGAAGTATATTCTTGATATGTATAACGAGGTTAAGTGGGCTTGATTTTGAATTTGAAGTAGAAATCTATCGATGGCTGAATATGAAGGAGTTTAGCCACCTTAGTAAATATGCGCCGGCGATCCTTGTGAAACGATACGGTGTAGATAGTTTGAGGATGGTTTAAATGAATCCATCAAGAGGTATCCGACACTTGTTACTTCCATGCAACAGGTGAATTTCTATCAATTGGTGCAAGCAGCTATGAAAGTGGAAAAGTCTTAAATGAGTAATCGGGAAATAAATCAGAATAGAAAGTTTGCGATGGGAGGCTCTTCCTCAGGTAAAGAATTAGAGAGTCTCAAGTTGAATCAATGTATAGCTCTGCTGCTATGGGAAGAAGAAAAGGGCTTACAGTAACACCTAGTTCCGGTAAAGGCACTTTAACCGGACAAGGTGAAATCTCGGAATGCCCTCATTGCCATAAACAACATTCGGGTATTTGCAGATGATTGATGGAAGGATGCGGAGGGATGTGGTATATAGGCCATCTCTTTCTGAAATTGTCGAGAAATTTGGAGAATTTAGGAATCATCAAAGGCGGTGGTCGAGGGGAGGATCAAATGCACACTCCGGTAGCTTCGTGATGAGGTAGAGGTCGAGAGTGTTTAAGGCGACAAAGAGAGCGGAGTGCGTGTCAAATCTGGTGGGTTCGCCTAGTGCTTCTGACAAGCTGGCTGCCATGCTATGAAGGCTGAGTGAAGATCCGGGATCACTCCGAGAAGTTATGGTGGTATTTTCTCTCTCTATGATATGGAGATATATGTTTTAATAGGTCCTAGTTCTACTCATTCCTATGTTTGCACTGAGCATTTGTTTAATAAAATGCCATTAGTAGAGCAATTGGAATATGACATGCATGTGACCAATCCCCTAGGGTATAGTGTTAATGTTAATCGAGTACATAAGAATTGTCCAATAGTGATTCATGATAGAAAGTTCTCTACGGACCTGATTGCTTTGCCTTTTTGTGAGTATGATTTGATATTGGGGATGGATTGGTTGTCTAAACATCAGGCTATGGTTGATTGTGATAAGAAATCTGTGGTACTTAAATGTCCTACCAGTCGACAATGACAGTACAAGGTATCAGATTTGGCCCACTGTCTAATGCAATCTCAACTATGCAAGCCCGTCGATTTCTTAGAAAATGATGTGAGGCTTTTTTGGCATTAGTGCTTGACTCTAAACAGGGACAATTAAAACTACAAAATATTTGGGTGGTAAAAGAATTTTCGGATGTGTTTCCCAAAGAGCTACCGGGTCTTTCACTTGAAAGGGAAGTAGATTTGTTTGTTGAAATTTTATCGAGGACGACTCCCATCTCCAAGGCACCTTGCAGGATGGCTCCAACAAAATTAAAGAAGTTAAAAATTCAACTACAGGAGCTCCTAGAGAAGGGGTTTATTCGACCCAGTGTTTCTCCCTGGGGTGCACCTATTATGTTTTTTAAAAATAAAGATGGCACCCTACGGATGTGCATTGATTATCAGCAAATAAATAATGTGACAGTGAAAAACAAATACCCATTACCGAGAATTGAAGATCTTTTTAATCAGTTGAAGGGAGCTGGTGTCTTTTCTAAAGTAGACCTTCGATCGGGATATTAGCAGCTTTGAGTAAAAGATGAGGATGTGCCGAAAACAACATTTAGAACCCGATATGGTTATTATGAATTTTTAGTAATGCCATTTAGGTTGACTAATGCACCGGTAGCATTTATGGATTTGATTAATCGAGTGTTCCGACCTTATTTGGACCAGTTTGTGGTAGTGTTCATAGATGATATCTTGGAGTATTCCAAGAATGAACAGGAACACGAATAGCATTTGCGAATAGTTTTGCAGACTTTGAGAGAGAAATAGTTGTATGTTAAGTTAAGCAAGTGCGATTTTTGGCTTAAGGAAGTTTCATTTCTATGCCATATTGTTACTACATAAGGCATTAGAGTTGAGCCTATTAAAGTTGAAGCTATTGTAAATTGGAAATGCCTCGAAATGTAACAAAAGTAAGAAGTTTCTTAGGCTTAGTTGGATATTATCGACGATTTGTAAAGGGATTTTCTGCCATAGCTTCCCCAGTCACTAAATTACTTCGAAAAGGATTGAAATTTGAATGGACTGATAGATGCTAAGTCAGTTTTGAGCAACTGAAAAAAATGCTTGTTGAAGCACCCATGTTGACTCAACCTACTCTGGGTAAAGAGTACACCATGTACAGTGATGCTTCTAGGAATGGACTAGGATGTGTATTGATGCAAGATGGCAAAGTAGTGACATATGCCTCAAGACAGTTGAAACCGCATGAATAAAATTATCCCACACATGATCTAGAGTCAGCAGCGGTAGTGTTCACTTTGAAAATGTGGTGACTCTACTTATATGGTGAAAAATGTAGAATATTTACAAATCATAAGAGTCTTAAATACTTGTTAACTCATAAGGAGCTTAATTTGAGGCAACGATAGTGGCTAGAATTGTTCAAAGACTATGATTGCATAGTAGATTGCCACATAGGAAAAGCTAAAGTGGTGGCAGATGCCTTAAGCAGAAAAGCGATGTTAGCTTTGTCACTACAGCATAGTAGATGGAGAATAACACTAAATGGAGTGTTATTAGCTCAATTAAAAGCTCAACCTATCTTGAAGAACGAGATGATGGTGATGTGGAAAAGTGTAGGTTTAAACCAATAATTGTTAAGATGGAGCAGGATAACCAATATTTAATGGGAAAGATGGTAACATATACCATAGGGCAAATTGTGTTTCAACGGATAAGGGGAGCAGAAAATGAACACCTCATGGGACTCCCAATCAAGTATTCACCATGCATCCTGAAGGTAACAAAATGTACCAGGATTTGAAACAGTATTATGGGTGGCGAGGAATGAAGAAGGATGTGACAGATTATGTGTCCAAATGTTTGACTTGTCAGCAAGTGAAAACTGAACATCAAGTACCATTTGGTATGTTAAATCCCATTCCAATTCCACAATGGAAGTGGGACAACATTGCTATGGATTTTGTGATAGGCTTTTCTCTCACGCCAAAGCATGAAGCTTGAAGTATGGGTAATAGTGAGTAGGCTTACAAAGTCGACCCATTTGTACAATCCAAGCAGCTATTCCATGGATCGGTTAAGCGGGTGAATGTCGATGAGATAGTCGATTGCATGGGATTCCACTTTGTCGATAGTGTTTGGCTTGTGATCCACGGGTTCTACGTCGGGTTTTGGAAAAAATTCGTTAACCATAGGTCTTGGCCCGAATTTTAGCACGACTTTACACTGCTGAAACGGATGGAATGATTTGAAGGCGATCTAGTGTTAGAAGATATGCTTGAGGATGTGATGCAGTTTTCACGGAAGTTGGGATAAGTACATTCCATTAATGGAATTTTCCTATAACAATAGTTATCAGTCGAGTATTAGCATGACACCTTATGAGGCCTTATATGGTCGAAAATGTAGAACTCATGTATGTTGGACAGAACTGTATGAGCATAAAGTGATTGATCCGGACATAGTGAAGGACACCGAAGAAAAAGTTCAGGTTATTCGGTAAGGGTTAAAGCTGCCAACGATCGACAGAAGTCATATGCCGATTTGAAGAGAAAAGATATTAAATATGAAGTCGGAGACAAGGTTTTCTTGAAGGTATCACCATGGAGAAGGTATGAATTTGGAAGAAAGGCGGGTCGAAGATTCATTAGCCCTTATGAGATCTTAGAAAGAATCGGACCAATGGCCTATCGCTTAGCTCTCCCTCATGAGTTAGCTAAATTACAAGATGTTTTCCACGTATCCATGCTTCGGAGATATCGTTCGGACGAATCGCACATCTTGCGATCTGAGATATCTGAAGTGCAACAGTTTTTCTTATGATGAAGAACGAAGCTAGTTTGGTTGGGAGGTAAAAACATTCTTGAATAAAAACGAGTATCGTTGGTGAAAGTGCTTTGGCAGCACCATGGCATTGAGGAAGCTACGTGGGAGCCAGAGACAACAATGAGGATACAACATCCATAGCTTTCCAATTAAGGTATGAATTTCGAGGACAAAATTCTTTTAAGAGGGAGAGAATTGTAAAGCCCCAAATTATGTCCTAGTAGTTTATGTCATGTTTAGATGATAATGAAGGTTAAGAATATGTTTTGGGAGGTTAAAATAATTAAGAGTAGAAGGATTTAATCGAAATTAATCTAGAAGTCAAGGGGTATTTTGGTAAATTGATAAGCAAGGACCTCAAAGGTATAAAGTTGAGAAGTTGTTAGGCTAAAATATGATTTGAGAAAGAGCATGACAAATATAAAAAAGAAAATTGAATTACCTAGGAGGGTTTCTTGCATAATGGAAAAAGCTAGAGGGGCTTAATGATAATAAAAGAAAATTGTGAGCAAAGGGGATGGTGCCACATGCTCTCTTCTATAAAGTTGAGAGAATAGAGAGTGAGGGAGAGAAATATTTTGATTTCATTTTTTTTTTCGGTCGAGAAGATTGGTTTGGAATGGGAGAAGCGGTTAGAATCTCAGGTTTCAAGCCATCTTTCTCCTCTCAAAGCTTAATCTAAGGTTTTGATTTATGAAATTCTTGAAGAAGATCTCAAGGAGAAGGAAGAAGAGGAGAAAAAAAAAGGGAAGAGGGTAGGGCTTAACATTTTGGCAAGTTGATCTAAGGTATGGGATACTAACCTTGTTTGTGTGTATAATTTTGATTTGGTTGTGTTTTTGTTTTGGCTGTGACCTCTAATTAGGAACAATTTGTGTAAAAAAGGTAAGTAGGGTTTTATGATAAAATTATGTCAAATTTTTCCTAGACCCTATGTTCTTGTTTTAGCCATAACTTGGCCCACCAACCTCCAAACTACATGATTTCTGTTTGTAAGGAAATTTAAGACCCATGGATACATTTTCCTAGAAGTGACCTAGATCGAATTCATGTCCTAAGACCCTTGTAATTGAGTTTGAAGTCAAGTTATCTGTTCTATCCCTTGAACTGGAGTAATTCCGATTGTTTGAATAATAACTTGAGTTTTGTTTATTCAAATAGTATGATTCAAATTTCTGTACAAACTACACATCTGGGAGAACAACTTTCATGAATGAAGTATAAGCCAAATTTAGTCCTCATTATTACTAGAAATTCGTCAAAGTAGGGGAATAATTCTGTCCCTGAAACCTGTCTCATAACAGTCCTGATGTTAGGACCATATCTCCCAATTTAAAAGTCCAAACGAGTTAATTAGGAGCTATAGGAAACTTAAGATATAGAAAAATATTTGATTAGAAGATCACTTTGTCTAAAAACAATCTCGTTTATAGGGTTAAAAATTTATAGTTGAAAATGGATTTGGGAGTTGCCTCGTACTATTCAAGCAGAATTAGTTTATAATGTAGACAGTTGCATAATCTACTTAGATGATGCCTAATGTGAATTAATGCATAAATGTTACATGAATTAGTGAAAGTCCATTAAAACGATCATGATAAATATGTGAAAGAACCTGATGCGTATAAATGTTATGTCAATGAATATTTCATGATCACATATGTGACTTGAATTCCACTGTATGTATGATTACTGAATGATAATAATTGATTTTAGGAATATAATTTATGTTTGCTTATGTCCGGGTAGTGGATAGATAGGCATGCCTATAGGGATCTCTGATGCTGTAACTAGTTTATAGGCCTTTGTTTGGGTCATACTGCCCCTTTATTATCCTTGTCTTACTCTGATGATGTACATGGAACCCATTGGAAGATACGAGATATAAGGCTTGATTTATATATATATATATATATATATATATATATATATATATATATATATATATATATATATATATATATATATATATATATATATATATATATATATATTGAATTAATAACAAGAGCATGAAAAGAATTAATATACTGAATTATTATGCCTTTGTATTTATACTTATTTGTTATCTTATGGCAATGAATGATGTATTGTGAAATATGTCCATATATATGAGCGAAGTTTATGACGTCATTATTAGTGGTCGATCCATATTATATAGTCGAATTCGTATAAACAGCGGAGTGTTTTGTCAGGTGTAGGTTTTGGAGCCAAACGGTAGATTAAAACATCTCACATGCGCGGAAGCAATGCCATTAGGACTTATCGGGAGTAAGAGCTTGAATTTTGGAGAAATATTGTATATATCATAATTTATATAGCATGTAAATAATAATTTTACATAAACCCTATAGTGGGGCTTTGTAATATTTTGTAAGAATATGAGTTTAAACTTTTATAATTATGATAAGTCGAGTTTCCGAGAAAATTGGCTCTCGGGATTATATAAGTTGTCAGTTTGAAGTTACCGGTATTGAGGCCTGACATAAGCTAACGAGTGGGCCCTCCACATCGATGGAAGGTGCACTGTGTTCTGGTTGTTGGTGTCACAATGGGCCTCCCCCACAAAAGAGTAGGAGACCCTAATGACTTTTAATTAAATATTTTTTTGGGAGAAAAGTTTTAGGATAATGAGCCTTTAATTTGAGGCCCATTTATCTATGAGTTTTTTTTTTTTTTTTTAAGGAAGGATAAGTCATCTCTTTAAAAAGAGAGATACTCAAGACTTTTATAGTTTAAAATTTTGGGCTTAGATGTCCCAATTTTGGAAGCGATCACCGAGCTTTAGAGGCGAGTGGCAGGCAGGAGCGACTCGACTAGGAGGCGTCTACGAGTACTTTACTTTCTTTTTATTTAGAAATTGATAACATATAGTTATTTTTAATTAATTGTCTTGTATATATATATTTAATTTATTGCTATATTTAATTAGTCATTTAATTCATAATCTTATTATTTTATTTTCCTTGTAAGTATATTGTTGATTTTTGTTTATTTAATTAAATTGGTTGTTGATGCTTTTTTTTTAATAATTCAATTTATTTTTCCTTAATATATGAGTCATCACCTACCCTTAATTTATTAAAATCTCAAATTTAAAAAATTTAAGTTTTAAATTTTCATTTTTCAATTTTTAAAATTTAAGTGTCAAAATTTAAATTCAAATTAATTCATTTAAAATTGAGAATTTTCGATTTTAAAATTGATCTTTCAATCTCCAGTTTCAAAATTTCAAGATTCCATTTTCAAAATTGCAAATTCCTAATTTCAAAATTTTAAGTCTCTAAATTTATAATTTCAAAAATTAAGTGTCATGATTTCAAAATTCAAGTCCCTCAATTTTTAATTTCAAATTTTCAAGTTCCAAGTCTCAAATTACCCGATTTGATTTGAAAATTCGAGTGCCTTAATTTTTTAATTAAAGTCCTCAATTTCAAATTTCAATTTTCAAGTTTTCAATTTAAAAATTCAAAGTCACCCAATTTCCAACTTCATTTCCCAAATCATAAATTTCAAAATTAAAAAGTGCAGTGCAATTTAAAGTGTGTTAATTTCAAAATTGATCTTGTAATTTCCATTCAATTTTCAAGTTTCCATTTCAAAATTCAAGTAACATAATTTCAAAATTCAAATCATCCTATTTCCAATTTCAAAATTTTAAATTCCAAATTAAAATTTTCCAAGTCTCAATTTTATAAAACTTGAGTTCTTAATTTCAAATCCAATTTCTAAAATCTTAATTCAAAATTCTCAAACTTTAATTTGATTTCAAAATTCTCACTTTTCAAAATTTCAATTTCAAATCGATTTTTAAACATTTCAAACACATGATTAATTATGAATTAACATAAAATGGAATATTGTAGAGTTAATTTATTATGTAGCATACTCAAAAGAACTGGGGTGAGACCTGATATCTCATGTATCTTTTTTAACAAATAATTTGATTTTGATTTATAACCAATTTTTAATTTAATGTGAGTATTCTATATTATTGTTGACCCAATATAATTTATAATGATGGTAGCTCTGATTCGCATTTCAGTCTGCGTTTTAAATGAGATTTGTTTGTTTATTTATTTATTTATCTGTCTATTCATTTATATATATCTAGTGTGATATTATATTATTATTGTTTAATCTTTTGATGTTGTTATTGATTTGTCGAAGTCGTATTTTTAACAGTTTGTTTAGTAAGATCCAGAGCACAGGTCTTTAGAGGGATATTCTGGCAAAGTATGTGGCATTATGATAAGTAACTTGATGTGGACGCAGATTGGGTTTTTTAGCGTTCATTTCTTTATCATAAGTTATATTTAAGGTTTTTTATTTTATTTTATTTTTTAAAATAAAATAAAAATAAGTGGCGATTCCAAATAATTTTCTGAAAATGATCTTTCAAAATATAAAAATAAGACTCGCATTCTTTAATGAAAACGCATAATAACAAAAAAAAAATGCGAGGTTCTACAGTGTGGCTGAAAATTATTGTGGTGACTTTCAATGGTGCAACCTATTTACCATGACTTTCAATGCTTCATGTAATCCTGCAATTGGGATTCGGGTTCCCCTGGGTAAGTTAAGCACGTTCCTCAACAACCTAGTTAAGGGAAGTGGGGCCCACATGGGAATGGAAGGGAAACAGCTAATCTTTTTAACCTCCAAATATATGAAGCCAAATGAAAGAACTTAATTTAGTCACATTGAATTTTATTTTATTTTATTTTTTTCAAGGGGAATATTCCTAAATAGAAATATTGTTTTCAAAAATGGTTTTCTACAACTAAAAAATGAAAAATGATATTTTGCAATCATTAGAAATAGATTTTAGGTTCCAAATAAACTTATATTCCAAAAAACTAGTTTTCTAACTATATTTTTTGAAAACTGCTCTTCGGTTTATGAAATAGGCCTAAGTTTTTGCTTATTTATTTTATCAGAAATTTATATATTTTACATATAAGTTTCTATTTTAGAAATAAAATACAATCTCATTTCTTTAATTTTCTTACTTTGTATGGTAAGATACGGAAAAAATTAATATTTCTTGAGTGCAATTTTAAAAATTTTCAGTACCTCGAAAACATCCGCATTTTGAAATTTATGGTAAAATTTTGAAAATATTTCATATTTTAAGTTTAACAATATTCCTTCTCAAAAAAAAAAAAAAAAGAGTTAACAAAAACTAGAAATATCTTATTTTCTAAAATACTTTATTTAAGTTTAAAATGGTTATTTTTAGAAATATTGGATTTAAAATTCAATTCTAATTCAGTTTTGTTTTTAAAAAAGATTTTCTTTCCGAATTTCAATTTGAAATCTTGAATTTTCCAAATTCATTTTTGTACTCCTCTTGTCCAAATGCGAACATTTGCGTTGGGTAGAAGATTTGAATATTTGATTGGACTTCCCATCTAAATCCCTTCATTTCTCGGCTCTGTGCGATTATTTTTCTCTGTTGAGACAAACTCTTTATAGTAAGGCAATGACATGTATAAAATACAAACACGGTTTTATAATTCTACTTTATTTTTTATGGTATCTTTTCTATCGATATTGGACTGGAGCTGGTTGGAGTCGTTGGGTTGATCCGCCGATCTTGCGTAATGCGTTATTTGCAAGAAAAAGTAATAGAGACAAGGTGACCCGATGGGGAGTGTCGGTAAGATCTATACGTCTAAGTAGGTTTTATCTTCCAAAGGAAAGAAAAAGATTAACAGCAATTGCCTTGGGCCTTAAGTTTCTTGCGTACCTTTGTGGTCGAATGGTTGGTATTTATAAAGGAGATAGTGGTTACTTTAACATTGAATGGCGTCCCGATTATGCACCGTTGGGTGAGGTTCATGCTAAGCTATCATGGATCAACTGTTAAGGGATAATGGGGGATCCGTGATCATGTAAGATCATTCTTTCCTAATATGTGGGGCACAGATCATGGAGACTAGGCACTTTCCCTTTCACATGAGTTTTGGGCCGCTATATTCTTTTGATTCTACGCAGCGTAGGTGGTTTTACTGATTATGGGCTTGGGCTTGGGGCTGTGTACTTTGGCTGAAGTAGGATCTCACTGTGGCGGAAACTTCTTCCCATTGAATTACGTGCGCCGGCTCCGCCGTAAGGCGGATGTTTGGGAACTGCATACAGGCTTACGCACGCCACTGAGCTACGCTTTGGGCTTTGTGTACATATTGTTTCTACCCCATCGGTTCTTGTGCCACGACCCTTGGGTGGAAATGACTTAGACAAAAATTTGAATCATTGGTCGATTGTAGCTTCCAGCTGGCCAGAGGATGGACGATAGGCTTTGTAGTCGTCGGCGTCTGCATTGATAATGATGGCGCTCTTTCAATTTTATTTGTTTATTGTGCTTTATATCTTTAGAAACATTTCTTGTATCGCATTTTTCCGCTTCTTCTACGGGTTTGGAAGTGTCTTTGTCGGCCTTCGAGCGCTTGTGGTAGCTACGCTAAGTCTGTCTCCCGGGCGCTTTCCTTGCTTTCCTCCTTAGTTTGGTGCGTCTTTCTTCTTCTTCGCCTGTTTTTCTTTCCTTGTTTTAAATTTCGGGTTGTTAAGGTGTGTTGGGTTGGGGTTCCACCTCTTTCGTTGTTTTGTTCGTTCTCTCTCTCTGCCGCTTAATCATGCATGCTTTGTAACACCCCGAAATATACCTGTCGTTCGACATGTTTGGGGGTATTTGTAAGCATAATTGTTGTTTAAGTGATTTAAATGGCTCTGGGAAACTAGAGACCGGAAATTCCTAGATTTAGAATGAAATTGTAATTTGTGTTAAGGGACAAGTCTCATAGTTGACAAGATTTGAGGCCAAAATGAAATAAAGGAAAGTTTGTTTATAAATAGAAAGAGTTATGGGCCAAAAAGCAAATAAAGAAAATTTAAAAACCAAAAATGGGTTTTTGTCAAGACGAAACAAGGCCTTAAAAAATCTGAATTTAAGACAAATTGGTCTCATTTAGGAAGAAACGGATGGGAGAAGAAGAAAAGGAAGAGAAGAAGAGAAGAAGACAAACAAGCTAAGGTATGGAAGCGGGTATGTGTAGAACTATTTTGAGTATGGATTTTGTATGGATCACATGGAATTTGGAAGAAACGATATGGTTAATCTCTTGTCCCCAAATCTAGGGTTTTGATAGAATTGTATCTAACCTTAGATTTCTAGCAGAAATTAAGGTTGGTATAACCTCTGAGGAGCAAGATAATTATGGAATCCTTCCTTTGTTGTTGGATTCATGGATTAAATGAAAGGAAATTGGTTAAGGTTTTGATCAAACCCTAACAAATCTTGGTACTTGGTGTGTATATGGGTGGTAACATATTAGAGAATGAAATGGGAGAGATTAATGGAAAGGTTTGAAGAGACAAGAAGTGAAGAGAATTGAGTAGAAAGAGATTCCAAGGTGGTTGGAATGATTTGGATGTGTAGGAAGTGGAGTGATCCATGGATGAAACGGTCATGAAAAATGGGAAAAACACGTGCAGGCACTTTCGGAGACTTGTACCGGTACAAGTTGAACTTATGCCGGTCTGATTTCGATTACGGTCATTTTGGCGAGTTATGCCACAGAGTTTAACGAACTTGTGCAGAGCCTGGCTTGTTACGAGTTTTCCTGTTTAAACCAGTTTTGTAAATTAAGCCATAACACTCATTTCTTATCCGATTTGAGTGATTCAAGTGGCTACGTAAATAGACTTCAAGAATCAAGAAACATATTTTATAGTATCTCAAATTCTGACTCCTAGATAGCTCAAAATTCCTCAAAGTGGGGCTATGTGCAAGCCCATTTCCTGCATCAGTTGATCTTAGAGTAGTCCGAGTTGTTTAGGACGTAACTTAAGTTTCGGTGCTCCGAATGGGGTGATTCCAGTTGGAATAGAACCCTTAGCACCTTAACTTTAAAGGAGTATAAAGATCCAGTGTCAAATATCAAGACAAGGCACTGGAAATAAATGGCTAAACTATCCTCGGTAAAATCGGTAAGCAGAGCTAGTTGGCACAGAAAATGCCATAACTTGAAGTTGGAAGATCGATTGGAATGATTCCAATTTAAGTAAAGATGATTCAAAAAGCATAGAGAACAAGAATATATGAAAGATATATGATCATATGACTACCTAGGACCAAGAATGAATGAGTGGACGTCTGTTGGTGCTTGGCACTCTGTTAGTCTTGGCTCCTGATGGTGCCGGCCTCCCCGGTGGTGCTACGGCACTCCTGTTGCGTGGTTAGCCACGTTTTGATTGGTGCTTCGGCACTCCTGTTGGTGCTACGGCACTCTTGTTGCGTGAGCAGGCACGTTTTGATTGGTGCTCCGGCACTCCTACTAGTGCTACGGCACTCCTGTTTTGTATTGTACTTTCGGGTACTTATTGTACTGCGTCCTACTCATTTCTTATGATTGATTGGTCTAGGTAGTCAGATAGACATGATAAGACTGAATTAAGAATAAGTGTAAAGATCTAAATGTACCTGTATCTGATCGTTACGTAGTACCTCTGGTATTCACGTATCACGACCAAGTCCTACATCTGTATAAGTCTGTGGTACCTACGGGTACTCCTTTATCGATAAGTCACATTTAGAGATAAGTTACGTAGTACCTATGGTACTCTCGTATTTCATCAGGATTAATGAGTACTAAGGGTACTCCGCAGTATACGATTAAATTCGATGAGTACCCTACGAAAGTACTCCGTATCGATAAACAAGTATAAAGTCCATTGGTACCTACAGTACTCAGAGTATCGATAAAATAAATACAAGTTACGTGAAATAAGTATAGAATCCGGTCGTAACTTCACAGGAGTTTACTTCCGTATAATGAATGCGTGATCTGTACCCTACGAGAAAGACCAATGTCATTATACGTAGAAGTCTGATTTGACCTTGTATGTGATATGATCCCGATGCCTCGGAGCTCATTGTACCTCACGGATGCCGCCCGCACAGAATAAGATCCGTAAGACGTATAAGTTCCGTGAGCCCGGTATAAGTTCCGTAAAGATCAGTATAAGTTCCGTTACCCTACCCGTTATAAGTTAAGTAATACCCGGTATAAGTTCCATTAAGACCATTAAAAAGTTCCGTAAGACAAGTATATGCTGCAGCCAAAGGCGAGCATAAAGATGCAATCTGAGAATAGGATTCGATAATACAAGTATGAGGTTAAAGTAATGCCGGATAAACTCCGTAGTATAAGTATAAGCTTTGGTACTAAGAGTGCCTACGCCTTGAGCATAAGTTACGTGAACTCCTACGAAGTTGAGGAGAGATAAGAGAATGCGTGTATGTGGATAAGTGTCGGTGACATAAGTCGGAAATATATATATGTCCTTTGGGGTCTAAATAAGTATAAATCACGATACAAGCATAAGTATGTGTCCCTACGAATCCGTATAAAGAATAAGTTTGCTATAAGTAGAAGATAAGATGCTATAGAGTATAAGATCAGATAAGATTACATTTGCTATGAGTATAAGACCCACATAAGAATAAGTTTGCTATAAGTGTAAGACCAGTAAGTATAAATTTATTTATAAGTATAAGTAAAAGTTCGATCCTGCATATGAAGTGTGAACAAGCATAGAAGTTTGTTATAGGAATAAGTATGCATGCAAAATATGTGATATGAACTCCACGAAGATTTTGATATCTATTCTGTATCGATTATTTGTGTTTACGTATAAGATATGTTTCCCGGTAGCGTAAAGCTTAGCGGGTTTCAATCCGTGTAGATGCAAGGAAGACGTCGACAAACATCAGCATCTGGTGGGCGACACACTTGTAAGGGTTCACTACATGTAGGTTAGGTGCTTTCGATTTGTAAATGTAAAAGAAATTAGTTTTGTGTTGTAAATGGGACTCGATTATATGTGTCTAGATTTTGATGGACACCACTCGGTGGTAGTTCTTTTTGATTTGTATATATTATTTTTGATTTTGTTATAAGATGTGGGCCATACCCCACGAGGTGCGATTGGCTTTAAAAAAAAAAATTCGGGTAAAGAGTCGATGTTGGTCTCGCGTCCGGAAGCGGTTCGGATCCATGATCGGGTCGGATCGGAAATCGGGGTGTGACATGCTTCCTTTGGGTCTTCTGGATTACGCCCAGGCTGCGTATAGAGGGTAGTAGGCTAAAGTCAGTAGAGAGGGGTGGTGGCGGTGGACTCGGTAGTCTGTTGTGGTTATCGAGTCCTTCCGGTGGGTTATCTTGCCGCCGGGGGACGGGGTAAGGGGAAGATTAACAAGATGGTATCCTTGTGGCTCCGAATATTTGAGGGTTCTTAGTGAGATGCATAAATGTCGTGGGCCTTCGCCAGGGTTGAGACCTTCGTGCGCTAAACCTTTATTTTCGTTATGGACCTCCTCCTGGTGTCCGAATCTAGTGTCCTAATCTTCTCACTTCTTATGTTGTTCCCATTCCCAAGATGGTCTACTTCTTTGAGGCGGCCTTTGAGAACGGTCTCTGCTTCCCTTTACACCCCTTCATCAAAAGCGTCCTATAATATTTCAATGTATGCGAGTCCAAGCTCTCCCGATTTTGGGGCCTCTTGGTGACCTTTTTGGTTTTTCGAGGGGATATTAAGGGCCTCGGGGTCTCTGGTATAGCTACGCTCTTGGATCCTCTTCAGCGTGAAAGGGCCTCGGCTTCTTGTATATTTCAAAGCGGCCTTGCGGACCATCATTTAGAAGAGCCTCCTTCCTCCCGAAGCATTGGAAGGCGTTATTTCTTTGTCGGGGAGATTGGGCACATTGGGACTCTAGCCTGATTAAGATGATACAGGGATTAGACGGTGAACACCCTTGAGAACCTGCGTGAGTTTTCCATTTATGCTAGTAGGGGTTGACTTTTTAAAGGTCTTGCTATGTTCTTGACTTTGCTTTGGTCGCGTTGCGCCCGGTGTAGTCTAACCTCCCTAAGGACAAAGTAGCGGCGGTTAAGGCGAGTGTCGCCGCGGGCGTATTCCCGATCTGATCGGTCGGACATTCCGCGCGGGGCTTCGGGTGTGGGTCCTTCTTGTTCCCGCATTTTTAGATCTTCTCGCCTGGCATGGAAATTTCTTAGTGGCCTCTTCTTTGTGAAACTGACTCGTGAAGAACTTCAGGCCCGTGTTGAGTTGCTGGCGAAGAAGAGAAGTGTAAAGCGTGGGCTCGGGGATCCCCCTGAGACGACCTCCGAGCTGGGGTAAGACCCCCGAAAGTTTGGGCGTTTGTTACGGGCATCTCACATGGAGCGGGGGTCCTGCGCTGAGAGTTCCCGAGGTGAAGGGAGGGAAGGTGTTGCCTTCTTTAGCCAAGGTGTCAGGGTGAGCGGTGCGCTTGTCGCTCGTCCTCTCTTGCGAGACGAGGGTTCTTCGAGAAGGCCTGTTGAGCCTCCTTTGAAAGTTCTTCCTATCTCTATCTGGAGCCTTTCGGCACAAAACGCCTTACCTTCCCCTTCGATATGGGGAGATGTGGGAAATGATCGCTTTGGAGCTGAGGGGGGTCAGGACTTGCTGTTTACCAATGCGGAGCTCGCCCCCGGGGCTGTTTCGTCTATCCTTTAGGACTCTGATCTCAAGAAGGCGGATGCCTTGTGCGTCGAGGAGGCTTTGGCTCTATCCCTCCAGGGAGCCGCTTCTATATGTCCGAGCACCTTCTCTTATCCAGACTCATGGTTGTGTTCTTTGTTTATGCGCGCTAACTCCATCTTGTTTCTTGGCGGATGGTTGTTATCTGAAAGAGCTGCGAGGAGGGCCATTTCGGCTGAGAGCTCTACTAAGGCGGCGAAAGCGTACAAAGCTAAAGTTGCCTCCTTGACCTCTGAGAGGGTTGAGTTGCGAGCTCGGATACAAAGATTGACCAAGGATGTTGTGAAGCATAAATCCGACCTGAAGCACACCTTGAACGTAAAGGCGAGAGCTGAAGACAGAGAAAAGAAGGCCATAGAGGGCCTAAGGGTTGTCAAGGATGAGCTACGGGTGGTTAAGGAAGAGTTTCAGGCTACTAGGGAAGAGCTATGCACCAAAGCGGCGGAGTTGGATCGGGCCCGCCGAGAGGCTTCTGAAGCTGAGAGCTTCATGGAGCGCTTGGCTAAGGAGTGCAACTCATTACGTGGGGACCTCCAGAGGCAGGAAGCTATGGTTAGCCAAAGGGATGGAGTAATAACGGAGGGCGAGGATGAGCTGCTGTCGACCTCGGATGGCTTGCTTTTCGGCGTCGAGCCAAGGCTTTTCCGAGTTTGGACTTCAATTTTCAAGTTCCTGTTGAAGAGGAGGTAGAGGAATCCGTTTCCGAGGACGAGGTAGATTTCGAGGTGTTATCTGATACCCCGGCTGATTCCTCTTGTTGGTGAAGAGTGGGGTTCTGTGAGTGAAACCCTCGCCAGCCCCGGGGCTTCGCCTTGACTTGCACGGCAGGCTCACATGAGAAATTTGCTCGTAGCTCTACCTCCAACATTTAGGCCCCTTTATATAATCTTTGCTCATTTTGGCTAACTTCGAGCTCTAAGCCTCAGACATCTGTAACGCTAACATTGGTTTTGTTATTCTATGGATATATGTCCTTCTACCTTCTTGGTTTTCCCGTCTTCTTTTTTGACCTGTGTTGAGAGGTTTGCTGGTCATCCAATCTTTAAATGGTTGGGTTCGCTGCTTGTTATCACGACCCTTGATTAGTTGGTTCTTTGTGCTCTCATCAAACTGAGCTATGTGGCTCCTTTGCTACTTGGCCTTTTGGGCTGTTAGGTTCTTAAGAACCGAGCTACATGGCCCCTTTGAAACTGAGCTACAAGGCTCTTTTGAAACTGAGCTACAAGGCTCGTTTTAAAATTGAGCTACGTGGCTCTTTGGCTACTTGGCCTTTTGGGCTATTAGGTTCTTAAGAACCGAGCTACATGGCCCCTTTGAAACTGAGCTACAAGGCTCTTTTGAAATTGAGCTACAAGGCTCGTTTTAAAATTGGGCTATTAGGTTGTTATACTCCGCTCCCAACCTTCTTCCTCTATTTGACAATGTCGAAGTTCATACATGATGAAGCTTCAAGGTTTGATCGCCCTGCAGCGGGTTTGTTTGGTGGTCGCGGTAGGCGTTTGAGATTTCGACGGATTACGCCCATTTGTAGGAGTTGTGTTTTCCCTAATCCTCCTTTGTGGGATTGTGTTGTTCCTTAGTCTGCCATTATGGGCCCGGACCGGGAACATATTCGGAGGAACAGCGCTCGGAGGAATATTTTAAAGTCCAGCTTCTCCATTATTCCTTTCCTCCCTCTTTTCTCCTTCTCCTTCTTTTTCTCTTTCTCTTTCTTGTGGTTTTCTTCTTGGCCCAGGTTTTGGTCGTCGTGATCTTCGAGATGTGAGGCGGCTAATGTGAGAGAAACGACCCTGTGGGGTGTAATTTTCTAAGATAACTAAAGTAAAAGTACAGTCTTTTGGAAATGTGTTTACTTATCTAATGTTTGTTGTTTTTTTTTTTTTTTTTTTTTCCTGACGATCTGCAAGAATATTAATCAGGCTGAAAATGAACACAAAGATTGTTATTAAAGTAAAATTGTGAATTTGTTATTAAAAGCTAGAATCCGAGGTCTATTGGTAGAATCGCTTGAGGTGCTCAGTGTTCCAAGAATGTGGCAAGGTTTTTCCCTTTTCTGTTTGAAGTTCATAGTTACCAGGTCGGACTATTCGTGATACCACGTAGGGCCCTTCCCAATTTGGTCCTAGCTTTCCCGTGTGTGGGATTTTTCCTTACTAGCAGGAGTTTTTTTAGAACTAAGTCTTCGAGCTTAAAACTCTTGGGCCTGACCCTTCGGTCGTAATATTTTGTTATCTTTCTATGATATTCCTCGGCACGCTTTAGAAACTGCTCACGTTTTTCTTCTAGGAGGTTAAGGTTCAGGCAGAGAATCTCCTCGTTGTATTTGGTATTTGAGAACTCAACTCTTGGTGATTTTAGCCCAACCTCGACGGGAGCTACAGTTGTAGTGCCAAATGCTAAAGCAAATGAGGTTTCTTGAGTTACTGATTTGTGTGTAGTTCTGTATGCCCATAATACCTCGGGGAGGTATTCTACCCATTTTCCCCTTAGATTTTCCAACTTAGTCTTTAACACTGCTTTGAGAGTCCTTATAGTGACTTACGCATCAGTTGGACTCACGGATGGTGGGGATGAGTAGTAATTCTTGATTAGAGCTTCCGGGCAAATCTACGAACTTAGGATTGTCAGTGTTTTACATTATCAAAAATCCAAGTCTAGGGATTCGAACACACGTATTATGGAGCAGCCCAGAACAAAGTTACGCACCTTTTGCTCGGTGATTGTTGCTAATGGCTCGACCTCGGTCCACTTGGTGAAGTAATCCACTCATACAACAATAAACTTTCACTGGCCCTTCCCAATGGGTAGGGGCCCCAATATGTCTAGCCCTCACTGTTGAAAAGGCCAAGGGCTTGTGATTGAGGTCAGCGGCTAAGAAGGGAAATGAGAGATCTGGGCATGCTCTTGACAGATCTTGCATTTTTTAACCAGCACCGTGGCGTCTTTGGCGTTATAGGCCCGATATCCGTCTCGGGGTCTTTCTTTACCAGACACGGCTCCGTTATGGTTGCCACGGTGCAACTATACACCTCTCTGAGCCGCGTAATTGGCGTCTTCTTTCCCTCTGCGGAATTAGGATGGGTGTAGAAAAGCCTCGTTTATAAGGGTCCTAGATGAATGGTGAATCTAGTCAACCTCGTCCTGAGCTTGGAGGCCTCCTTTGGATCTCTTGGCAATGTTCCGTCCACTAAGTAATCCCAGATGGGGTCCATCCAGCTCGGCTCGAACATTATTGGGGACACTTCTTCATTGTCGACGTTCATCGAGGGTTCTGGGAGGTGCTCTACTGGTACTAGTCTATCTAGATCCTCTCGTGATGCTGTTGCTAGCTTTGCGGGAGCATCTACATAAAATTCTCTCTACCCTTAGGACATACGACTTTGAACATAGTATGAACTTTTCGCACGAGTTCTCGCACCTTTTTGAGGTAAAGGATCATTTTTTCACCCCTGGCTTCGTAGGAATCCTCTATTTGTTTCACCACCAACTAGGAATCACTACATACCTCCAGTTGATCAGCTTCCATGGAGTGGGCAAGATTAAGCCCGGCTATGACGGCATTATTCGAAGCCTCGTTATTAGGGCGTAATCGAATACGAGGTGTGTATTCCACATCGATCTAGTGAGGAGGGTTAGAATCGGACCCACAGCTTCGCCCAGGGTGGCGTACATCTCTGAACAACCTCGGATGGGCGGGTCGAGGCGCCAGTGGAGGTAGTTCGATGGGCCATTCGAGGTATTTGAAGGGGTGAATTCCATGATGAAATCTACTGGCTGCCCTTTGTGCATTGTCCTTGGCTTGTATTTGATGTCCCAACTTCCTTTCGGCTCATGGCCCGTTTATCGAGTCTTCCAGAGGTCTTGGGCTTGTGCAATATCTGTTTCATTGAGTGTTTTGTTGGGATTTCAATAGTGTGAGGCACGGAAATATGAATTGACATCGGCAATGGTCTGATACTGGGATTAATTTCTCCATCTTTGGATACCTTTCCTCCGCTCCTCTTAGAGCTCGGCTGCAGTAATAGACCGACTGTTGTATTCTATCTCGCTTTCTGACCAGGGAAGCGCTAGTTGAGAAATCTGAAACGGCCAGATACAGGGTAAGGAGTTCTCCCTCAGAAGGGCTTTCCAAGACGGGAGGAGAGCTCAGGTAAGTTTTTAGCGTCGAGAATGCCTCTTCGCATTGGGTGTCCCAGTGGAAAGCCTTTTTTAGAACCTGAAAGAATGGTCAACACTTATCGCTGGATCTAGATACAAAGCAGCTTAGAGCAGCTATCCTCCTAGTCAAATGTTGAATTTCTTTGGTGTTCGAAGGCGGTTGCATGTCTAGCACGACTTTTATCTTATCCGGATTTGCCTCTATTCCTTGGCTGTTGACTATGAAACCCAGCAAATTTTATTGGGGCTTGAAGGCACACTTGGTTAAATTTAACTTCATGTTATAGTTTTCAAGTCCTAGAACCTTTCGGTACCAGGTGGGCTCGTGGAGCTCGTATATGCTTGACTTCACCGGTATGTCATCTATATATACCTCCATGGATGCTCAATGCACTTCTATAACATTTTGTTCACTAGCCTCGATAGAGTGTGATGTTCTTCAACCCGGCATCACCTAGTAATAGTAAGAATGCCTTGCCCGGTCTAGATGAGGTCTTCTCTTGGTCACTAGGGTCCATTCTGATTTGGTTATATCCCGAGAAAGCGTCCATGAAGGTGAGAAGATTGTGGCCAGCCGTGGCATCCACTATAAGGTCAATCTGAGGTAGGGTAAAGCTATCTTTTAGACATACTCGGTTGACATCGGTGAAGTCAATGCAAAGTCGCCATTTTCAGTTTGCCTTTTTGACAAGGACTACATTAGCCAACTGATGAGTGCAAAACTCATCTATGTTTTGAGTTCATTTCACATGCTATTTTGTGCATTTAATATCCATATTCATGTAAAACTCATAAAATTTCCTCTAAACTTGGTTTTGTAGGATTATTGATGAAAAGCAAGTGATTTGGCAAGAAATGAGCAATATATTTCCAAAGAAGAGTCAGCTAGAGAGTCTCACGGCCTTCTTGAAAAGATGAATTTTTTTGTACCATATGGAACAACAAATGGTTCAAATTCCCTCATGGCTGCATTCTACATTCAAAGAGATTTCCAACGAGTACTCACACGCCCAAATCCGAGTTAAAACGAAGAAGTTATGGCCCCGACAAGTTAGAGAAGAAAAGCGGGATGGCGTCGAGAAAATGATGTCGCGACCCGGTGATGTCGTGACCTTGAGGTGTGTCGCGACCCGGGTGATATTGGCGACTAGAATCGATGTCGCGACCAGAATTGATGTCATGACCATAATTGATGTCGCGACCAGAATTGATGTCGCGACCAGATTTGATGTCGCGACCTGTGTCGCGACCAAAAATCTTTGCGAGAAACCTAAAGTGAAAAGTGATATTTTGAGCCCAATTTCAAGCCCATTTCACCCCTAGGACCATATATATACTCGTTTTTAAGTAAAGAGGCAAGCGAACATTGGAGAACCTCTCTCATGGGGTTTCTCTCTCTGAAGCTGTTGATTTTAGGTTTTCTATAGATTTTGATTCTTTTTAGATCTGAGAGTAATTTTTTTAACAGATTTTATTTCTATTGAAGAGATTTCGGTGCTGTATAATAGAGATTCATATTTCACTAAGGTTCAGACAAAGATTGAAGCTAAAAATATGGATTTTCTCTCATTTAGGTTTCTCTCTCTAAGCGCCCCATTTTCTTAGTTTTTCTTTGCGATTTTTATTTTTTTAATGAATCTTGGTAGTTTAGAAACTGATTTTTATTTTTTATTGAAGAGATTTTACGGTCTTTGTGCTCGGATATTTAATTTATTCTTGTTGGCCCGAAGATTTAAAGGCTAAATACGGGTTTCTATTGCTACTCTTGATTTTCTTTCTTATTTCTTACTTTTTGTTTGATTAATGATTGGAATCGGTAATGGAACATTAAACACACACCACTCTGGGGTTAGGATTAATTGTTGAACATTCGGTTGCAATTTTTCGGTTATTTTGTGGGTTTGAATCACGAATTTATATAATTGAGTACTTTGTTCGTATAATGAGTGTTAGATATTAGTAGGCTTATCACCACAGAATTTGTATCTTTGCTACGTTTCGGGAGGCCCTCGAGTGACAGAGATGGAATTCTGAGTAAGAGAAGCGGTAACTTAGGGAGTATTATGTTAGACTAATATCTTGGAACTAATGAACTACGAAAAATTACCGATGAATCACTAATTTACTCATGGTGTGAGGATTAATTAGATGATGTATCAATTTAGTTGATGAGGGTTTCTCCTTAGAATCGATGAAGTCTTGATCATAGTGTTAGCAAAGATCTAATCAAGGAGATAGAAAATTTTATTAAATTTTGAAGGGCAGATACCAATTACATTGGAAAGCTTGCATTATCTCTTGTCTATGAAATGAGAATTCTTGATCCTGAAAAGGTGTGAAGTATTGAAAAAGAAAAACAATCAAATCTTAAAAAGTCTTATTTATAATGCTTATTTAGACCCATTTTGTCTGAAAAGGAATATGGTGTGTTAGATAGTGAAATGTATGGTGTAGAAATCTGACTATCTTGCATTTGCTCTTGAACCGTCTAGCGTTATTTCGCAAATGTTGTGCTCAAGGAAATGCAAACTGTTTTGTGAATAAACTATCCCCATCCTATTGACTCTCTTCATACCTTTTTACCCAGAATTAAATGATTGTTTATTTGGTAGATTTTTAGGATTAGTTTTTAAATGTTTTTGTTTCAATTAAATTGATTTTATTCCACATCCCTGGCCCAGTCGCCTAAGCCGTGAAAAGGCACTTGTAATCAGGGTGATCAAATTCCAATTAGAGAGAACCTCAATCCTCGTGGTACAAAAATATCTGACTCTAGAGTCCACTTTATTACTTGTATGACCCGTAACTTTGGAAAGGGTTGATGTTAGTAATACTTTTCATTTCGGTTTTGATGTTACACATTCACTCAGCCAGCCATATTCCCATATACATCATTTGGTCTCCTTTACACCCGAAGCAACGGTGTGATTGATACCGCTTCTCGGATAGCTTTGGCTTGGAGGAGTTTGTTACCTTCTTCATTGATCGCCTTTTACCTTTTTGGGGTGAAACTTCTTCTTTTTTGTTTAAAGGGTTTGAAGAAGGGAGCGATGTTGATCTGTGTGATTAACTACGGGATTTATTTTTGTACTCCTCTTGCTTCGGTGAATACTTCTATATTGTTTTTTAGAAGTGGATAGTTGATCCACGGCGTCTTTTGAAGTCGATTTGGATTGAATGTAAATAAGATGTATTATAACAGCTTCGTCGTCAAAATTGTATTGGGTTCTAGTTCTTACGGCGTAGGTCGGATGCTTACCTCATCTCTGCTTCTTGTTGAGCTCGTCCATGTAGATGTTGCAGCCAGCTTTTGTTTCATTGATGCGAGTAGTACTCCACTGACTCTGTGGTGATCTCCTCAAACCATTCCTACCCCATTATGATGAGGAATTTTGATAACCATATTATGGCGGAAGGGCGACCCTTATGACATTAAGGGAAGTGCGCCCACGATAGTATGTTATAAAGTGATGGGGCATCTCTTATAGGGAACCTTCTGCCGTTGTGGCTGGCACGGGGATCTCCAGAAGTGAGCACTAGTTGTATTGATCCACAGAAATTTTAGCACTCTTTCTCCCGGGAGAGATCCCGCAGTGGGCATTGATTGGTTCTAGTTTCTCCCTTACAATGCCATTTGCCAGGGAAATACGATCTGAAGATGATGTGGCCTAAGCTTTTGTTGTCGTCGAGGACCACCAGTAATGCTGTTTGTTGACTCCATAAGCCGGCCCTTATTACCAATGGATAGATCATGGGGATCTTCTCGACCTTCCATGTCGGGTCAGAAAGGCTATGGTAGTGTCAGTAGGGGGAGTTTGGATACGGCTTGTATTTCTAGTGTCTCCTGACCCGATCTTTGCACGTAGATAGGCCTTCGAGGTGGGTGGACCTCCCCCCTTGAAAGAGATCTGGGATCACATGGGTTCTTCCCAAGGGTTCTTCGGTGTTGAGTTAGAGTGGATGACGAGGTGATGGGCGGTCTTTGGCCAGGCCTTACGAGCCACGAGATTTGTGAGGAATGTCCGTCGGATCAGGTATTCGATTTCACTTCCCTCATCCCAGATCACGATGATCTGACTGCGATTGTCGTGATCACTGTAGATTCACAATACTTGGTTGAGTCTCTTTTTCCTTTGGAGTGCGTCTTCATGCGAGGGCGACCACTTATTAAAAACTTTTTGTGGTCTCTCCTGTCGGGACCTGTGACTTTGAATTTGTCGAGGGCCAATTAGAGAAGGTAGATATCATTGTTGCCCAGCTCGGAGCTGGGAGAGTGGAGGCCCAAGCGGTCCTTGACGTTGCCTCTTCTCTTTGGAGACCGTTCTCTATTCTCTTTGTCCCTTCGTGGGGATCTATCCCTATCTCCTCATCTCTTGGGGCTCCGCTCTCGCTTTTTCTCGCCCTTGCTTTTCTCCTTTTACACGGAAGAGTTTTTCGACTTAGATAGAAGGGCTTCCTCACTGTTGATGTATTTCTCTGCTTTGGCGAGCACCTTGGCCATGCTTGCCTAAGGGTTCTTTGAGATGGAAAACATCGAGGTCGCGCAAGCGCACTCCCTGGCGGCGATGAAAGCGATGGAAAACGCTATAAATGCAGGATGTCTACCTTTAATGACTCGTTAAACCTGGATGGGACCTCGGGTTTCCTGTGGGCTTTGCTTTATGGGTGTTCGATAGTGATGGCTCGACTTCTGTGCGTCGGAGTGCTCGGAGTGAAGTAGGAGGCAGGCGATGGATAGCTCCCGAAGGATGAGATTGACTATGGCGAAGGTACGTTGAACCGAGCTAATGCGGGCCTTTTAGCGTGATGTGAAGGCTCACGCATCTCACGGGGTTCTGGCATCAGGTGCTCCATCGATTCTTTAGGTATTGAGGTGGTACGCAGGGATCTTTACGTTTCCCATCAAGCACGTTTTTGATCCTAAGGCGCTCCCGAACTTATTTGGGAAAAGGGAAGTGATACCGTGGTAGGGGATCTGTTTGTTGCACCAAAGCATCCATGGGCCCGGAGCTCGTCCTTTTTATAGTTTCAGCCGTGTGGGTGAGCTCTTGTTGGATATCACCGGAAGCGTTGCTCCGATGAGAAGATACCGTTCCTATCTCAGCCGATAAAGGATGGGTCCATCGCCTCATTGTCCTTACCGAGCACTCCCTACATTCGCGATCCTCTCAGGGGGTTTGTAGGGATCATGCTCAGCCAGAAGCTGGCTAGTTTCCTCCTTCTTAAGTCCGGCGTCTCGAGAGCGTTGTGGTGTGGTTGTTCTTCTTACGGGCGTTGTATTTGTACGGTGATTCCTCGAGTCTCTCGATACTTGGTTGGTGAGGCCAGTGCCCCTCCATCTGTTCGGTATTGGCACAATAAGTTTCGAGAGCATCTCTTGGTGGTAATTTATCTAAGTCGCCTGGCTTTGGTCTCTTCAGATCTAAGGGGGTTGGCGTGACTCCTGCTCATATTTCAGATCGATACCATCAGTCACTAAGGTCGAGTTTTATTTATTAAATAAACAGTCTTCCGAGGAGCCGCCGTGACGATGACGCTTTTCTATAGGTATTGGACTGGAGCGGGTTGGAGTAGTTGGGCCTATCCTGCGCAATGCGTTATCTACAAGAAAAAGCAATAGAGACAAAGTGACCGGCGGGTGTCGACCCATTATATAGATGCTAAGTCGATTTATGCTTTCAGGAAGAAAAGATCAGTGCATTAGGCGGGTTTATAACATACCTTTTTGTGAGTGGGAATGAATGAGGTATTTATAAAGGGAGATAGTGGTTACTTTATTGATAAATGGTGATGCGATATCTTTCTTAAATTAGGTGAGGAGTTCGTTTTCATTATCGTGGATCATTTGTTTAAGGGATAATGGGCGAGTCGTGATCGTATAGATCATTCTTTCATAATCAGTGGCGCATGGTCGCTGGAAGTGAGCGCTCACTTTTACATGAGTTTTGGGCCACTATGTGCCGATTCACGGCGTGATGGTTCCGGTCCCAGGCTGGGCCGTGGCCTTTGGCTAGGTAGGATCTCGCTGTGGGCGAGAGAGCACTGTTAGTGCATACGCAGCTCTTTTCCTTAGGGGCGGATGTTTGGGCTTACACCCCGGGCTTACACTCTGTGCCTATGCACATATTATTTTCTACCCCATCAATTTTAATTCGATGAAACAAAGGTATTGAGGTAACAAGAGACGACCAATAATTTCTTGGATTTGTTATCGGAAATAGCATCTTTTGCTGATTGAACTGTGCATGCTAGTGCAGCAGATGCAGTTGCTAATTAAGACGCTGCCTCCTCTGCTGGCGGCATCTTCATGAGACTCGTGAATCACCTGCACGTTCTCCTGCTTTGGTGCTTGGTAGTTGCCAACCGGTGACCGGTGATCTACCGTGTCCACCTTTACCTCCACTGCTTCTACTTCTGGCTTTACCTCTTCAGTTCCTTGCAAGCATTCTCCACCGTAAAACATTTTAATGAAATATATATATATATAAAGAAAATGAAAAGCACAACAATACTTTTTATGTGTACATGGTTGATGGAATTAGGTTTTTATAGGTGCACCATATCTTTAACTTGAAGCCAGTTGCATTAGGCAGGCGTAAAACCCATGGCAGGAGGCTTCCAGCTCCACTGTAAATCTGGCCCAACTACGATCCAGTGTATCTCACAACACGGATCAGAACCACGACCGGTCGGCTCGTGGGCTATCCGGTCCTGATGGGCGCTGGGATTTGTGTCGGCCGTGTCTCTCTGGCCATTGCGTCTCTGAAGATGGCGATCTTCTGACTTGCTTCATTGCGACTCGGCATGGCGTAAATCACGTGCGTGTAAGCGCTGGGATGATCAAGCGATTGGGAATGAAGATTCAGACTAACGGCTATTTAATAACGACTGTGTATGAAATGGAAACCACACTTTCTGACCCCCGAATCGATCATTTCGGCATAAGTAAAAGTGTATCGCCGTCTTCTTGGTAGAAAGGAATCATAACAAGTAAGAGGAAATCTTGCTGAAAAACAAACATATTTTACGCTCCCCCATTTACTCTGCTGGCTTGCAAGTATCGGATAGACGGCCAGCATATCATCGTTGATATCTTTTTTGTTTTACAGGTTCTTACCGCTAGATTAATGCGATGACCACCCAAAAAATATGAAAATCCGAGAGACAACAGGCTCTCCTATTCCTAATCTTCTTGATTCCCATCAAGTTTGCATAGGAATCCTGGCAAAAATAGGACCCATGAGCCATCTAGTGAATATGGACGCGTGGTATATGTCGTGGCAAACCCTGGCTGCATCATGCCCTAGCATGTCAAACAAGTGGACAGCTCCATGCTTTCTCACGCATTCTTATTCAAATATTTAATTACAGGGAAAACTATGTTAGGAGTTTCTATTTCAATTAATTTGAAAATTTACGATAAAAATACCTAAAACTCAAACGGTCTAATTTAATTTTTTTTTATAAAAGATATTAATTTATTGATTCAAATTAATGATATACTAGATATATACATAGAATCAAAAGAACTAAAAAATTTAAAGAATAGCCTTCAATCGATTCAGAGCTCTACTTATGGAGTTGATAATCAAAAAATGTCTAAAATATATAACATTAGTATTCTAACAAACAATATTTGATATAATGACCTTCGAATTTTGCCATCTAAACTACCTATGCAAAAACCAACTAAAAAGCTAATTATCGGCTTGACATGCTTATCTTCTGATAAGTTTGAGAGCCAAGCAGCATCGTAACAATCAGCGAAATAACTTGTGAAAAAGCAAATTCAGATGATAAGTATGGAAGAAACCACTTTAATTGGAAAGAAGACTAAAATCTAGAGAAGATACCATGAAAGGGATAATTAAGAGAAAAAGGGAGGAGCAAAAGGGCTTCCACCCTAATTTAATCTTAATTTAATGTCTTTTGGTTCTAATTTTTCAAATAAATCGCATAACATAGTTTTCCCTTAATTATATTCATATTTACTTTTTTGATCTGGTTCACATTTTCGCTTAAACTGTTTGAAGTTTAAAAATATAAGCAGATGTTATTGGAAAACACAGCTCTGTTACCAAAACATAATTGGGCATTCAGGAGGCTAATTAAAGCTCTTACAAAGAAATCGTTCCTGGTTCCAACTTCCAACTTATTGCGCAAAGAGATGAAAATAAATCTTGACACAAAATAATGAAACATAGAAAACTTTGAACAGTGAACTCAAGCGTGAATGTAGAGCTTGTTCTACAACTTGAGAAAAACGAACTCTTCAATGGCTGGTAGGTTCCCAATTCTTGTTAAAGCCTCCTTGCTAGGCTCCTCATCCACACCAATTGTCATGACAGCCTGTTTTCGTGGTGCAGTCCTCCCAACAGTCATGAAACTCACATTCACGTTCTCCTCGCCCAGGATGCTCCCCACCTTCCCAATTATACCTGGTTGATCAAGCTGCCTCAGTAGAATGAGGCTCCCTTCCAGACTCACATCCACCCCAAATGACCCTATTTTGGTCAGATGAGGGATCCCATCTTTCACCCTTCCTTCTACTTTAATCTCACCAGATTCCGATATAGCACTGGCAAATTTAGACTCCACGTTGGCAATTTGTACCTGGATAAACTCAAGCGGGTTCTCCATTGAGCCATCCATCACTACTCTTTCTTCTGTTATCCTCAGTCCTCTCTGTTTGGCATTGAAGTCTGCATTCACCAAGTTCACAAAAACGCTGGAAATCGGTTCAATTAGACCCTTGGTGATCATAGCACGCAAGACGCGAGTGTCAAGGTCATCTGGCCCTCTGGAAGAGACATATGTCACCTTCACTGATTTCACCCCACTTCCACCTGCCACCAGTTGCACAGCCAGGCGGCTGAGCTTCTCTGCCAGAACAATAAATGGTGCAAGTTCTGATAAAACCTGTGTGTTGATATAAGAGAACCTTTTGAGTCTGTACAACATTACATTTGAAGACAAAACATGGGTAAAGGGAGTCAATAAATACAAATATTGTCATGACAATGAAATGTAGCAGGGTAAAACTTTCTACCAGCTACTATTCAATTTCAGGGTATATTAATGTTTCCCACCTCAACATCATGAATAAATTTTGTAAAACACAAGTACCGAACAGAAGATGCTGCAGGAAAATGAAGAAAAAACCTCAGCAGGAACCATGGGCGCATTTACTGCAGTAGCAGCAAGCTCCCCCTTTAGAGCCCCAACAACAGCTTCAGCTATTTCAATGGCCACTCCTTCCTAATTACAACCACCAGGCATTGTAACACTAGATAACTAGAAAAGATTAGAAACTGAGGCATGACTATAGACAAGCAGAGGTAGACGAACCCACCTGTGCCTCCATTGTGCTGGCACCAAGATGTGGAGTAGCAGTCACATTTTCATGCTGCACCAACTTACTATCTTTTGGTGGAGGCTCTTCAATGAACACATCAAGTGCTGCCTGTAAGAAATTAAAATTATTTCTACTTGCCTCAAGGGTGGAATAAATAAATGTGTTATTGATGATTAAAAACAAGAACCTGAGCAACAATGCCTGAATCCAAGGCCCTGATTAGAGCTTCCTCATCAATCACACCACCGCGTGCAACATTGACAATGCGAACTCCCTTCTTCATCCTTGAAAAGACCTCATCATTGAGAATCTTGGACGTAGCAGGAGTGAGAGGCATGTGCAATGAAATAAAGTCTGCAGTTGATATGGCTTCTTCAAAGGACACTAACTCCACACCAATTGCTTGGGCTCTGTCTGCAGGGGCATATGGATCATGTGCAATCACTTGCATGCCGAGCCCCTTAGCTCGTCTTGCAACTTCTGATCCTACCTTTCCAAATCCCATCACCGCAAGCGTTTTTCCAACAAGCGACACACCTACATACTTACTCCTTTGCCATTTCCCTGAACAGATCAAAATCCCATAAAACTTCAAATAAATTTCAAACAACATAAAGCTGAAGTCCCCACATAATTTTTCTTGAAAAGAAGTACTAGACTGAGTCAGATGGTAAGAATCCAACCAATATGACATATATTAAGTGCTTAGTATGAATAATTTACGAAAGTAAGATATAGAGGTGGCTTTTAGTCGGTGCATTTTATTTTGTGATCGCTGAAATTGTGGATACCACCACCTGCCCAGCCCTCCTTCCCTGAATAGGTCTTGCAAGTTATTCCAAGCTGACACCATTGCCCACTATTCATTCTGTTCGAGGCTGATCATTAAATTCATATTTTAGAACAGGGAATTTGTTCTATATCATTATAGAGAAAACAGACCATCAATATTCCCAAAACCACACTCCCCTGTGAATACAATATTTGAGATCACAACAGGTAGGGGCTCTTCACTGATCAGCTCCCAAAATAAAGCTCTATAAATTCCAGCCAAAATAATAATAAACTATCAGACATAGAGTTTTCTTGACCATAGAAATCATAATGGATAAGATATATCATCAATTGCTTAAAAAGGGTTTGCCACCATAGAGTTGATAATGATAACCAATGCAGGTGAAATGCTCGAAAAAATGTCAGACTAAAAGAAAATGCCATAAATATCTAAAAGGGGGAGCACAGACCGGCTTTGACAGAAGCATCAGCTGGGGCGATGTTACGCGCCATAGCAGTTAGAAGAGCAACCCCATGCTCAGCAGCAGCAATTGTATTAGCTGTTGGGGCATTAACAACAAGACATCCATGCTCCGTGGCGGCCGAAAGGTCAACATTATCAATACCCACACCAGCCCGTCCAACAACCTTGAGGCGACCGCCGGAGGACTCGAACACCTCACGTGTAACCTTGGTGCCGCTCCTGACGATTAAGGCGTCGCACAGTGAGATCTTGGTACAAAGCTCCTCCGGACTCAAATTATAAGAGCAGTCAACGTTGGCGAAGCCCTTAAGGAGTTCAAGACCCGCTTCTCCGAGCTTCTCCGTGACGAGGACAGTGGGCTTTGCTCCCATAATCGCCGTCACAACCACCACCAGCGACTTTGTCGTTCTGGGAAAGATCCGACGGCGGACGGCGAAGGAGGCGGTCGAAGGGAGAGATGCTTGCCATGAGAGAGAATAGGAGGGCAATGCTGACTTTCTCAGAGATGGTGGGAAAGTGATGAGATTGGTGGAACAAGAAGCCGCCATTTCGACTTATTCGGACTCCCCCCAGTCTGTAGGGTTGGTTGTGAAAAAATTAAATGATGTGAGAAGATTTAGAATGACACGTGATATTTCCTGGCTTTGCAGTGCGTTTTGATTTACTTTAAAAAACCAAACGCCGAGACGATACGAATGAATATGGAATGAATTAGAACTATTTCAAATGGGAAACGTAGGTTTTGGAGTCACTAAATGTTCTCCAAAAATAATTAAGGTGTGGTTTAAAAATCAAACATATAAAAAATATTGACTAAGCCCGACCAAATGCAATTATATTAAATTAGATGAAATAGTTATAATATAATTGAAGCTTGATGAATAAGCCCATTATGAATTAAAACCTAAATACTAAAGAAATCATCATAGAAATAAAATGAGAAATTTTTATTAGTTTGACTGATTTGCATATATCCAAGGATGAGAAAAAATATTTATTGTGCTGCAGAGAGCAAGAGATTAGTATTCGAAAGTATTCGATGATTAGGAAAAATTGCAAAGCCTGAGATGTGGCTGTGTCGAAAATACGCCATGAAACTACCGATCCACAAAACCACACATCGTACGTATCTAAGAATCTTTACCATGCTTTCCTCTTTGACCCAAGAAAATATTTATTGGGATAATTACAAAAACTTCCTTATTTTATAAGAAACTGTGTCTACAATAATATAACAAATATAAATTATTCTATAAAATATTAACTTGCAAAAGTGAATTAATACAAATAGGAATTTAAGACATATTCTAACAATCTCCAAAATATATCAGATTCCAATCACATCTTGATAAGAGAGTAGTATTAACGATTGAAATTTTTTATCTTGTTTATTGTTTTTCGTAATATTTGTTAACTCCAAATATCTTCAAGCCCAGGCTCAATACACAGCTATTACAGTCCAAGCTTCCATTTCTCCTTAGAAAACAAGCCACTCTCATATAGAACTTCTATTTAAGGGTTAGGGTAATACGACTATATAAAATTGTATATTTGAAGAAAGTGTCAGAATTAGAGGCGAACACAACAACATTAACCTAGATCTTCTTCATATTTAGCCTCAGGGTTTAAAGTCACATAACTAATATCTTTGGTCATAGAGATATATTTCTAAAACGAACCATGTTGGCCGTACGGTGCGAATACAATGTTGTGAGTGTGACTTACTTGTAGACTTTTAGATTCTGCACGACTCTTCCAACTGGCCATAGCATTGGCATTAGTCTTCTCCTTTAGAGCGTCTTTGCAGTCAGTTCAATATGAAGGTGAATAATCTTCAGAAAATTCTGCTATCGATCATACGTCTATTTCTTATATTTTTTCAACGATGGCGTCTTATCAAAGCCCTGTGATGCTTCATCGGATCCATCTATGCGAGCCGCAATGGCATCGCAACTTGCCTGATGAAAATGCGGTGACTAATAGTCCGACAAAGAAATTTGAATTAGTGGTTCAAATGATAAAATCGGAAAAAACCTAATGGCACATTACCATTTATTTATAAGCTATAAGAGCTAACAATAGTATGAATTCAAGAACACAAAGATAAGGAAATCATCAAAAAAATGCACAAAAGGTTTTAACGTGGTTAAGCCAATTATGCCTACATCCACAGATGAGAGAGAGAATATTTCCACTATTCTTGAAAACACGGAGAACAAGATTGGAGTATCAAAGTATTGCGACGACTAGGAAAAATCACAAAATCACAAAACCCTAGGATGCCCACTGATGATGCTTTTCAACCGAAACTGGGTTTTATTGTTGGAATTGCCGGGCCGGTCCGTCGACTCGGGATGCCCGTTCCCTGGTTTAAAATAAGAAGCTAAAAAAGGACGGCGTGCATCGCCCGTTGCCCCTCCGATGCGTCTAAGCCGGCTTCTTTCCAAACAAGAGAAAATCAATCGCTGGGAATGAATTTGCGCGCACCTTTCACCGACGGGTGGCTTCGGGTATTTATAATGGGTTATCGCGATCACTTTCCTACCGATGATGATACTGCACGATAACTTTCCTACTGGATTAAGGATAAGATATTCCTCCCATTGGGTGAGAGATTTTCTTTCCTTATCATAAACCGATTAATAAGGGATAATTGATGGGCAATAAATAGGAAATATCCTACTTTCCTAATTGGTGGAGATTGGGTATTTTTCTTTAATACGAATTCTTCGACACATTACTAGCCAAGGGGTGAATCAGTCTCTTATTCTTAAAGCCTATACTGGGGGGATGCCATCAAGGGCCCAACATCGTACTAGGCCCGCTTCCTTAAGCCTAGCATTCGCCTCCGTGTTCGGGTCCACTCATTATTTTAAACCCCATAAATTGCTCCCCCAAATTCGCTAAAGCAGCGTGAGGGCAAGGGCTGTATTGCTTCAAGTTCAGGTGTGACTTCCACGTGGTTACTCGGGGATGGTTTGATTGGGACTAAGTCGCCGTTAAACGTCTTATGATAATGACGACTTTTCAATTTTCTCACTCAATTCTATTATCGCCTTTATCAGCTTTTTTGCGGACATCCTCCGCGCTTACTTTCAGATTCCTTTTCTCGAGTCCTCTTCCTCCGCTGTAGGTTTGGATTATCCCCTCGAACATCTTTGTCTGCCGTCAGAGTCGCTTGTCGCCCTACTTTCCCGAGATCGCTTTTTTGTTTCTTTCTTCCGTGCCTCTGCGACGTCTTTCCTTCTTTCTTTCTTTAGCTTTCCCCCGTCTCAAGTATTCTAAGCTATTTCCTGGGCGTGTTTAAGACCTTGTCATTCCTTAGCCCTCTCGCTTCACCGGGTCGGAGCTCGGGAGGTCTTGGCTGGGGGAGGCGCCGAGCCCCTTTATGTTCTTCCTATTGCTCAGTCCTATGTCACAGGTGCCGGTTCTCGCCTCCAACGCCAGATGAGGTGGGAAGGGGTCGCTTTGGTGCTGTGGGGAATAAGGGCTCTACTTTCTTATGTGGAGCTCACGTCAGCCGTGTCTCCATTCTTCGCGATTCGACCAAGAAGGTGGACGCCCGTCTACGAGGAGGCTTCTGCCTCTACTCGTGAGAACCACTGTATGTCCAAGCACCTTGGTCAATCTATTTCTTTATTGTTCCAGATTGTTAATTGACTCTTTCTTGTTCTTTAGTAGGTGGCTAGTTACGCAAAGGGCCTAGCAAGGAGGGTCAGTCTTACCGAGGGCTCTGCCAGGGCGGCGAGGTCTCATAAGGCTAAGGTTGCCTCCCTGATCTCCAAGAGGGCCAGTCTTCAAGCTCAGATAAGGGATCTGATTGAGGAGCTTGTGAAGCTTAGGTCTGACCTGAAGCATGCTTTGACGGCGAGGGCGCGAGCAGAGAATAAGGAAAAGACGGCCTGGAAGGACTTAAAGGTCGCCGAAGACAAGCTGCGGCTTACCAGAGAGGAGTTGCAGGCTACTAAGGGTGACCTGCGTGTCAAGGTGACGATGTTGGACCGGGTTCGCCAAGAGGCTTTGGAGGCTAGAAGCTCCATAGAGCGCTTGACAAAGGAACTTGGCAAGCTTTAGATGGACTTTAAGAGTGCAGAGGTTTCAAGTTAACCTGAGGTGCAGGCGATAAGAGCTCGTGATGAGGCCTCGCACCCAATGGCCTCCGGTGGCTTACCTCCAAACAAGTAGGGCCCGCATCTTCCTAGCTAGAGTTCAACATCCAACTTGCCATGAGGAGTAAGAATCTCGTCTCGAGATTGAGGCTATCGCGAGCTGCCGAGGTGCTTCTCAGTCCCTTGATCGTATTCCCTCCTCGATCTTCTGCACTCCGAAAGCCGGCTCCCTATCTGTCCCACCGAGGCTTGCCCCTTGCCCCCCCCCCACTTCGTGAATCTGGGCCCACCTGTGCCTAGACTTTTTATTTTAACCTCACTATTTCCGGGTGCTAAGTCTGGGATTCTGTATTGCTCTCGACATTGACTTTTTGCTTATATACCATGATTTGTTGATTAATATTGTTCCGCTAAATTGAGATGCTTGGTTCCTGGTTTGTTTGAGTTGTTCAAATTTCAAACCGAGCCATTCCGCTCTGTGGCTATCAGGCCTCGAGCAATTCAGCTCGAAAAACTCCAAAGCATCGGGCTCCCGGGCGACAATGTTGTCTCGGAAACGTTAAGCCTCGCAAACCGAGCCACAGGCCTCGGGCGCTAAGGCCTTCCGAGTCGTTAAGCCTCTAAAACTTAGATACAAGGCTCTGTGCCGAGGCCTTCAGGCGTGCTTGAGAACTAAGTCGCTGGGCCCCGCGCTTAAGGCCTTCCCGAAATAAGTAAGCTCACAAACTAAGCTACGGTGGCTCCTAGGTGCCAAAGCCTTCCCTACCATCAAGCCAGAACCGAGCCACTCGGCCCGTGGCTCTAAGGCCTCTATGAGCCGATAAGCTCAGAACCGAGCTTACGAGGCCCGTGGAGCCAAGACCTCCCGAGCCGTTAAGCCTCGAACCCGCAGTCACGGGCTCCCCCGAGTGCCAAGGCCTCCCGAGCTATTGCTTCCCGCAAACCGAGCCACAAGGCCCCGGGCGCCTAAGGCCTTCCCGAGCTATTAAGCTCTGAAAACTGAGCTACAAGGCTCATGGGCGCTGAGGCCTTCCTGAGCTCTTAAGATCTGCAAATTGAGCCACTGGGCTCCCCGAGCCAAGGCCTTAAGCCATGCTTTGCAAACTACACAGGACTCCTAGCTGAGGCCTCCTGCTTGCTTCGCAACCGAGTTGTCGGGCCCGTTGGCGCTGCGCCTTCCCCGAGCCTGTTGCTCGCAACCGAGCCACTGGGCTCTCGGGCGCCGAGGCCTCCTGCTATTAAACTCCAAAACCGGAGTTACAGGCTCCAGGTGCCGAAGCCTCCTAAGCTCTTAAGCTCCAAACCGAGTCAGCCGGGCCCAGCTCCTAAGGCTCGAGCCGTAAGCCTCTACAAACTGAGCTACTGGGCTCCTGGGCGCTGAGGCCTTCCTGATATCCGTGCAGTTCCATCTGGTTCTTATATGTATTGAGGTGATCTATGGGGTCTTTCGTTCCATCGAATGTACGATTTTCGTACCCGAACTTCACTGAAGAGAGAAGTGCACTCCCCGGGCCGTGGAATGGGATTTAGTTTGTTGCACTAGAGCGTCCATAGAGACCGTATTCGGCCTCATCGGGGCCTCTCTCATACGGCCGGCCTGCTGGATGTCCCGAACCTCTCGCTCCCATGACCGCCTCCTCGTTCCGCCGATCATGATCGGTATGGGTCCATTGCTTATGTTGTCCCTACATGCCTTTCCCTCATTGCGATTCCTCTCCGGGGTTTGTAAGGATCACGCCCCTGGGGCCGCTAGTTTCTCCTTCTCCATCCGCTTTCTCGCGGAGGGCTCCAGTGTTTACGCCTTCGGGGTGAGGGGGTTTCCGCCTTCAAAGCCCGCTTATGCTCTCCCCAAGGCCAGATTTATTTCTGAGTTGTTACAACTCTCTCGCCAGACGTTGCTGATGAGGCATGGAAATACCCATCTCATCCGTGATTGCCTCGTATAGTTTCTAAGGTACTCCAGAAGTCGGCTATCTACGTTACCCCGCCGGGGTCTCAGATCCTTCGGTGATCGGGCGTAGCTCCTTCTCGTTCCGAGTGGATGCTCATCGCCACCGAGATCAACTTTATTTTGTAGCGAATCGCCGCTCCTACGCATCGCCAAACTGATGCTTTTCAATCTGGAATCAGCTTCGAAAGGCCGGGAATTGCTAGGCCTGGCCTGGCTGACTTTCGATGCCCGGTCTCCTACGAAAATAAAAAGCAAAAAGGATCGACGGGGATCGCTTATTGCCCCTCCGATGCTTAAGTTAGTTCTTTCCAGCGGAAGAGACAATCAACTGCTTAGGGAATGAATTTTGTGCGCATCTTTCACCGACGCATTCAGATTTATAATGTCATCATGATCACTTTCCTAGTCGGATGATGATTCAGAATGATAACTTTCAGAGTCGGGATTTAAGGATACAATATTCCTCCCATTAAGTGAGAGATTTTCTTTCCTTATCGTAAACCGATTAATAAGGGATAATTGATGGGCAATAAATAAAAAATATCCTACTTTCCTAATTGGTGGAGATTGAATATTTTCCTTTAATACGAATTCTTTGATTACATTACTAGCCTTTTGAAGGGGTGAATTGGGCCCTTGTTTTGGGCCTATATTTGGGGGATGTCACTATGGGCCCAAAGACTAGTACTAGGTCCTGCCTAATCCTTCTAAGCCTAGCATTTGGGCACGTGTTCTGGGCCTACGGAATTCTCAATCCCTAAAACCCTTACATCTGTGAATACACCGAATCTTTCTCATAACCTTTTCCTCTCATGACCTAGAATATTTATAGAGATAATTCTAAAAGCTTTCCTTATTCCATAAGGAAACCTAATATTACAATAATATAACAAATATGAATTATTCTATAAAATATTATTTACAAAAAATGAATGAATACTAAATAGGAATTTGAGACATATTCTAATAGTAGTAGATAAACTATTACCATAATATATTGTATCTACTACCATAATATATTGTAACTACTATCATAACTACTTAGTTTGGGGATTTTTGGTATATTTGACTTTTAAACTAAATCATAATTATTTATGAAAAGCATGTACTAATCCCCATACTTTGCTTTCTTAATTATTATGTACATTTTAGTATGGGTGTAAGGAACCTGCATTTTCCATTTCAAATTATTATGTTTTTCTATATATAGGAACGTGAGGTGGACATAATAATTTGTTTTTTTAAGGGATAAGGTGCATAAATGTCTTTGATGTTTAGTCATATGTCTAATTTGACTCTTAAACTTTTTTTGTATCCATTGCTACTCCTAATATTTATTTTGTAGCTAAAAAATGCCTTTGTCATCAACAATGTTAACAGACGAACAAACGAGACATTAACGATGCTGATGTGACACCCTTCACATGCATTTTTAGCTTATGTGGCACCTTTGCATTTGATTATTTAAACCCAAACATTGTTTTGACAAAAATCCCTTTATCCATACTGAACAAACTCTTCCATTGATCGATGGGTCTAGAGAACCAGGTCTTGATGAATTGTGGATTTGTTGTGCAAAGAAGAGATGCAACTGTTGCAGCTACTATGATCAGAGTCCCCACACAACACTAGGATCTCCAATACACCTCTTGGGGAGCTTTGTTCATTGTTGTTATCTTATTTCTTTGAATCATCTTCTAGTCTCATTTATGATTTTTCTTGATTTTATGAAATATCTTCAATTCCATAAAGAAAAATGAGAAAAAGGAAAAATATCTACACACAGAATCAGTTCGAGTCACATATGGTCTATTTCTTTTGACATAAGAATACTTATAGAAAAGGAAAAAAAGGAAAAATGAAACATAAATACTGAGTATCATATTCTTCATAGTCTGTAAGTTAGAAATCAAAAAACCCAAATGATTACTAGGATCAATTAGAGGTGCATTTTTAAGTTCTTCCAAACCTAAACACCCCAAACATTAATATTCAAAAAAAGTTTATCCAACCCTTTTTCATAGTTTTCCAATTTGTATAAAAAGGAAATAGAAACTAACCTTCCACATGGATGATTTGGGCTTCCTCCGGCTCTCCCATTTGGAAAGTTTCTAAACAGAAGAACTCCCCGATCGAAGAGATGAAAAGTTAGAAATCAAACATAAAACATCTTCTCTAACCCGTGAAAGAAAAGGAACCCGATAGATATTAAAGAAGAAGTGACTATAGAAAATGGGATATAGTAAACTTAAAAACAATATTTCTTTAAAGACTAGATATTCTTAACGGAGTAGAGGAAGCGAAATCAAACCAATGCTGAGATGATCGGGAGTTTGTTTGGTAGGAATAAGGGCATTTTTGTCAAAACAATTTTTGGGTTTAAGGAATCATGTGCAAATGTGTCCTATAAGCTAAAAACACCCATAAGGGGTGTCACATCAGTATTGTTAACGCCTCGTTTATCCATATGTTAATGTCGTTGAAGGGATATTTTTGAGTTATGCAATAAACGTTAAGGGGAGCAAGGACTTGAAAAAAAATTTAAGGGCCAAGTTAGACTTATGGCCAAACATGCATTTATGCATCTTATCCTGTTTTTTTAATAATGGATGGAATAATTTGTTTACGTTTTAATATTAACTAAAAATGGAAAAGAAAAAAGAATTATTTATTATTTATTATTTATTAGATATTATATACATAGTTTAAGGGGGTGTATTGGATTAGGACATTTAATGACTTTCATGGAATTACAAAGTTGATAAAAATCATGGTGTATTGGATTACGACTTTTAAGGACTTTATAAAAGTCATGATGTATTCGATTAAGACTTTTTAAGACTTTAAAAAAGTATATAAAAGTCCTGGTGTATTCGATCAAGACTTTAAAAAAGTCTATAAAAGTCAATGTATATTCAATTACAACTTTTATAGACTCTCTAAAAATAAACCGGTATTGAAAAATTCATTGACTTTCATAGATATTAGACTTTTAATTACTTTTAATGACTTTTCTAGTATAAATATTATTCATCCTTTAAAATTCTCCTACGCTTTTTCGCAAGATTTGAAACGATTTTTTCTTTGAGTGAGTGAAACTAATAAGATTTTTTAGATATAAGGGTTTAATCCTATGAGATAGATAATTTTTAAAAACTCATACGATTCCTAAAATTAGATAATTTTTTAGTTCTTCATATTTTAAGAGCTAAAAAGTTAAAAAAAATATGATTGTTCCTAAAATCACATACAAATTATTATTTTTAATCATTTGACATACAAATTTGATATTTTAAGAACTAAAAATATCAAAATTGTTTTCAAAAAAAAATATCAGAATCATATACAAATATGATATTTTAAGAACTAAAAATTTGATATATTTTGTTCAGAATCATAATTTTATTCAAATACACCTTCTTGTCTCATTTAAAATAGAAATAAAAATCAAAATTATAATGACACATTCACACCCAAATGAATTATATATATGGGTCTTCACGATTTTCATTCACTATCCATGAAAGAAGAACAATTGTAAAACCCAAGAAAAATCGAATTTTCATGAAAAAGGGCAAACACTAAATCACCGCTACAATGCAAGTTGAAAACTTAGAAATTTTCTAGATCTCGAATGATGAAATTGACAACACCGTTGGATTCGTCTCGCGAAATCTAGTTACTAAGACGAATTTCGTTAAATTCCGGGATTTTCGGATTTTTCACGAATTTCGATGCAAAAAGGAACCCAAATTAGTGGGTGACACATGGCATGATGCATGCATGCCATGTGGATTTTTCCAGTTTATAAAAACGGGATCGGTGGAGGAAAATAAAAAATTGAGAAGAAAATGAGAGAAAGAAATGGAGAAAGGAAGATCTGACAGCTTCTTCCTCTGAATTCCGGCATTTCGACGGTCGGAGTTTATCAGGCCAAGAGTTAAAGCTAGATATGCTCCAAAAGGTAGAGATTTTTTCCTACTTTGGTTAATTTCTACTTAAGTGCTGTGTAAGGCCATGTGACTGAGTTCCCACCCAGAGTCGTCTGGCCGTGTGGGACCGATTGGCCATGTAGAGTTGTGTGGCTGTGTTTCCACCGTGGAGCCGTCGCCATGTAAACGCCAGGTAGCGTTGTTCAGCCATGTAAATGCTGGCCGGTAGAATCGCAGGATTATGTTTCCAATTCCTCCGGGGTCAGCCTTAAACGTTTGGGACCGTTAGTTGTGTTGACCATTTGGCCATGTGGTCAGGAGCCACCTTAGGGTTGCTCTGGCCAGGTGGGGACCGTTGATCGTGTGGGGCCATCCGCCGCAGGGTAGTTCGGGTCGAGTAGGAGTCACCGGTCGGTGGGACCAAGCCACCGCGGTGGTCAGTGTTTCCACCGTGAGTTGTTTAGCCGCGGTGGGACCCGCTATCGCAGGGATCGGCTGGCCATGTGAGGTCAGTTGCCGTGTGGAGCCATCCGGCCATGTAGGCAAGATGGCCGAGTAGGAGCCGTCCGCCTCTAGCTATTTGGTTTAGTCCTAATGCTTAAGGGATGGTTTAGTTGTCCCACAACTAGGAATGAATGAGTAAACTCCAGCATGGTCGCTTCTATTTTAATCGTAGCCTAAATCGCGTTCCAGTTGTTAGACTGATATAGTCTGGGTGGCCTAAGTATGGCCAAATTTGGGGGCCAAAATTATAGACTGCCACGATGTCGTTGTTTCGCTCGTGATAAAGATAAGCGAGCGGGCTCAAGATAAATATTATGAGAACCTGCCATGGGCACTTATGCCACAATTGTCTTGATAACTAAGTTGTTTTGCTCACGCTTGATCGACGTATTTGTTAGTTATCTATTGAATGTTGATATATGAATTCTAATATATTGACATTGAGATGAAATATTGGAAATCATATCGGGTCACAATATATGTGCTATTATTAACATTGAATGAATGATGTTTGGAAATTATAAGTGTGTGTTATAATTGTCTAAAATGCATGATGTGATGCATGGTTGGTATGGTACATATGACATTCATTACATATGAGACATGGAATTGATATGCAATGGCGCATACATTGCATATGCATGGGGGCATCGCATTAAATGAGTGTGAGTGCATGGTTGGTAAATCGACATTGTGTTTGGTGTTTGATTAGGTGGGCTCGATAAATGGGACAACGTCCAACAGAGTCGCACGATTGATTAAAATAGTAAAGAAAATATGTGCCAGGTATTAGCAAGAAGGGATAGATCCTCCCTCAGGTGAAAAGCCCGCCAATCATGGTCAGACATAGTTCCCAGCGGAGAAAGACCATAAAAGTATCTGAGTTTGCGGAGCCTGCGGTGAGACACCCAAAATCCGCTACCCACACAAAGGTGCATGATTTCAAACATAAAATGGATTTTGAATATAAAATGATCATTGTGATGTATCATCCAAAAGCTGTTTATAATCGATGAAATTTGTTTTGAAAATGATCATTGGATGTCATCCTGCATCGACTATTTATCACACACGTGGCTAAGGAGTTATGAGGAGCTCTGTATGACTCTGGCAAGCATGGTATATAGTGAGTCGTATCTCATTTCATGGCATGACATATAGGTAGAATTGGCATGTTCTTGTTGGAATATGATTGTGAAATGTTGAGTGAACATTGCATGTGCACTTAGGTGGGGAGTAGCCCTTATAGGAGGTATTCTCTACTGGGCGTGACTCACCCTTCTTGGGACAACCCTTTCAGGTACATGGTCGACACCGGTGAACGACGCTCAAACTAGGCCGTGATTATGAAGAAGGGCGACATGTAGCCTTGATAAACTCTTGTAAAAAGTGCTTGGGACAAACTAGTTCTAGCAAGTATTTTGTACAAAAGAATGGTAATTAAATTCTTTTAGACTATTGCTAATATAGTTGGGTATGTAATTATGGTAAGAGGGTCGTGATCGAACTCTTACGGACTATTTTTAAGTGCATTATTGTCATATTTTAAATTTAAATATGAATGAATGGGTCCCGGTGAAGGGACGTATAGAGGTGGTGCCGAGTAACTCGGTGTCCACGAGTAATTGGTACCAGTCCGGGACCAAGACTTAGGTGCGAAATGACCTAAGGTAGAATTTATGCAGGTTGATGGCTAGTTAACGGGACCCCCGGGTTTTTGGGGCATCACAACAATTGAGGAAGAAGGCAAAGTTATATCCGCTTTCTGATCATCCCATCTTATCTTACCCGGCAAAATTTCTTCTTTTTGATTCATTAGATTCAAACACATTAGTTATCCAACCAATTTACCTTAGGTCTAACCCACTTAACTTAGGCTCAGCTCATTATATTCCAATTTCACTTATCTAAAGTTCAGCCTATCTACCTAAGGTCCAACTCATTAGGATTAACCTATCCCTTTTCTTAGATCTAATGCATCCATCTTAGGCCCAACCCACTTCCATTAGAACCAATCCATCCACCTTAGGTCTAAACTAAATAACCTCCTTAAGTCAACCTACCTATCTTAGGTCCAGTTCATTAGGATCAACCTATCCACTTTTTAGATCCAACTCATCCACCTTAGACTTAACCCACTTCCTTAGATCCAACCTATATACCTTAGGTCAATCTCACTTCCTTAAACCCAACCCATTAGGGCTCATTGTCATGTCACTGTCACCTCATTTAGGGCACCCACATTCAAAAATGAAATCTCTCAAATGCTACGTGAGGAATTAAACACTTGTCCTTTATGTTGTAAGTAAACACTTTAAACCATTAGTCTATATTTTCTTTTGTTTTAAACTTTTGCTAATTTTAAATAATATTTATAACATCCTCAATTTTCATCAATTTTAACTTTCTTTAATACTAACTTTCAAACAAATATTATTATTATTATTATTTTAACTTTCACCCTATTATTTTTGTTATCTAAATAAATAAATAAAAAATCATAGTCTTTAATTTCTAAAAGAAAATCAAAAATTTATTTTCTTAACTTTTTAAAATTAAAATCGTTTTCTTTAAATTTTTTAATTTAATTTTCAAAAGAATAAAAAAATTAATTTTCAAAAGAATAAAAAAATTTAATTTTCTTCAACTTCAAAAATTCAATTATTTTCTTTAAACTCAAAATTCCTTTCTTTAATTTCAAAGTTGTAAAATTTATTTTCTTTAATTTCTAAAAATAAAATTTCTTCAAATTTTATAAATTAAAAAAAAATCACTTTCTTTTAATTTCCCAAATCAAATATTCTTTATCAAATATCCATTTTCAAATATCCAAATTTCAAACCCCTTCTTTTTCAAAGTGACATTCTTATTTTCCAAATCTCAAATCAATTTTTCATTTTCAAAATTACCCTTTTTAACTTGATTTCAAAATTCTAAAAACAAAATTTACTCTATAATTCCAATAAAATGATATCATATGGAGTCGGCTCGAGTGCTAAATAAATAGGCTTTGGTGGGGACCCGAAATATCATGTATCCCTTCATTAAATGATTTGTCGCTTAATTTATAACTCGACTTTCTAATTTAACCATGAACATTTCTATATATGTTATTGGGCTAATCCTATTTTCTATTGATAGAGCTTGCAATTCGCCGCCAAGGTACATATTTGTAGTATCATTGTTGTTTCTTCTCGATATCTATTGTCCGATTAGTCAATTGTCCTACTTGCCTTAACTTGATTATTAGAGACCCAATTTTTAGGGGCTTAAAGGGGTGCTAAAGCTTTTCACCGTACATTCCTAATAGGTAACCTGACCCCCAGACTTAGACTCGATTTTCCTTAGCCCCGTTTTTTTTTATGAGTCATATTTAGGGTTTTCTTTCTTATTTTGTTTTCCATTTAAAATAAATAAATAAAACAAGTGGTGACACCAAAACCGTTTTCAAAAAAATGGTTTTTCAAAAATACAAAAACAAGTCTCTTATTTTAGTGGGAAACGCCCAATAGCCAAAATGCAATGTCCACACACCTTCCAAGTGCTTCTCAAAAAAATACTCTAAGTGTTTTATTTTTTTTGAGATTTCAAAAGTGTTTTTCAAAATTCTACCAAACACTTTTTTTTTTCTCCAAAACAACACTTACAAGTATTTTTAGGCGTAGAAACACTTTTAAGACTGACTATCAAACCAAAGAGTTTCTATTTTTTTTACCATTTTTTCAAGACTTACTTTTTGAAATTTCACATTTTCTTTAATTAGAAAAAACCTTATAGTATATTTAAATTTTTATTTTTTCAAAATTTTATAAAAATAAAAGATTAATTTCTTTTTTTTCTTTATTGGTAGATAGTGTTGGGTTATGGGCATAAATGGCTTGAATGGGCTTGACCCGACCTAAATTCTATAAGACCACATCCAAAAACATGTATCTCTATGAAATAGTGTAACAGAACAAGGGGTGGGCAAAAAAACCTAAGAAACCAAATCAATCGAAAAACCAAAATGAAATCGAACGAAAAACTAGGTTAACCAAACCAAGCGGTTTGGTTTTGGTTTTTGTTTTACAAAAATCTCGATTTTGGTTTACAAGATACAAAACTATGGTTTCCTTAACTGTCCAAATATATATATATATATATATATATATATATATATATATATATATATATATATATATATATAATAGGTTTCTTAGTTTGTGTGAGTTGTGACTTTCCCACTTCTACCCACTTCTATCCGTCACTTTTACTTTTTTCCTCAAAATCAAGTTTTTACCATTTTACTCCTGATGGTGCTTTTTTTTCACCTGATACTGGTCAGGAGCTTCGAGGTCGTCGATGGTCCGATAGATCCACTGTCAGCAACCTCGCAACCCGCACAATGTGCAAGTATTCCGACGGTGCCTACGCCGTCTACGGCTGGGTCGCTCTTCCTTACGAAAAAGAATTCAATTGTTTTCTATGGCGTAATTGCTGCGTACCTTTCCATGGCAGAACGAGTTGGTATTTATAGGGGAAATAGTGGTTAATTTCCCTATTAGATGGCGATATGGTATCTTTTCTGTGGGGTGAGGAGTTTCTTTTTCCTTATTATGGACGGACTCTAAAGGGATAATGGAGGAGTCGTGATCGTGTGAGATCTTTCTTTCCTAATCCTTGGGGTGCGAATCATGGAGATTGGGCGCCTTTCCTTTTACATGAGTTTTTTAGACTACCTACATCACTCGACATCCCAAGGCTACTCGATTCACTGGGCCCATGGTCTATCACGTAGGATCCCCATGGTCGAGCTATTTTATTAGGTTTGTGCCCCAACTCCCTTCATAAGGCTGAGAGCCTCGGGGGCCTCGTGCCTCAGCTTGCTTTCTGTGCCCGCGCACATGTCGCTTCGCCTATCGCACTTCTCTCGGGTCAAGTAGGCTTACGTAGCGGCCAAGCGCTTGACGGCCAGGGCTTTCACGTGGCTTACGTGGAATGGTTTGATCCGAAGCACACAAACATTCAGGTAATGATGGCGCTTCGTTTTCGCGCCATTTGGACAAGCTTGCTTCTCTTGTCTTTAGAAACATTCCCTATATTGCACTTTTCGCTTTTCAGGGGTTTGAAGTGTCTTCGACATTTAACTCCGCCGGGGTGCTTTGCATCGCTCGCCTTCCCTAGGGTCAGTTCTTATTTTCCTTAGTCCAAAGATTTTCCCTGACCCACTGTCCTTTCCTTGTCATCCAGGTCATATGCTGGGCCGAGGTCCCCACCTTCTCGTTGTTTCTCTTGCTCTCTTCTTCGCTAGTCATGCGTGCTTCTCGTAGGGCTTCATTCATGCAGGAAGGTCTACCGACGAGTCCGCTTCTGTGGTAAAATAGCGCTTTGACCCGCGGGCCCCGTCGCCGTGGTATCGGGGTCTCAAGAGGGCTATCTTCCTCCGCCAGGTAAGGGCAAGGGGAAGATTAGCGAGATTAGGTATCCTAGTGGCTCTGAATATTTGAGGGCTGCTGTAAGTATGCGGAAGCTGTGGGCCCTAACCGAGTAGAGATTTTGTTCGCTAAAATTTTTGCTACTCGTTATGGACCCCCTTCTAGTGTCCTGATATCCTCACGTCTTATGTGGTGTCCGTTCCCAAGATGGTCTACTTCTTTGAGGCGACCTTTGAGAATGGTCTTCGATTTCCTTTGCACCCCTTCATAAAAAGTGTTTTACAACATTTCAATATGTGCCCGTCCCAGCTCTCTCCTAATTTTTGGGGCGTCTTGGTTGGCCTTTTAGTTTTCTTCAGGGATAAGGGCCTCAAGGTCCCTAGTATTTCTATGTTGCTAGATCTCTTCAGCGTGAAAGAGGCCTCATAAGGCTTCTTGTATATTTCGAAGCGGGCCACAGCCAACCCTATTATTTCCGACCTCTCCTCTTACTATAAGCATTGGAAAGAACGTTATTTCTTTGTCAAGGGTTGACATTGAGAATACAACCCTGTCGACCAAGACGACATGTTGGGGATTCTGATAGTATGTACTGCCCCTGAGAACCTACGTGAGTTTTTTGTCCATGCTAGTAGGGGTCAATTCTTCAATGGTTGGGTTATGTTTTTGACGGTGTTATGGTTGTGTTGCCTTCACGTATCTGTCCTAACCTTACTCCTGAGGACGGGGAAGTGAAGCGGTGGCTAGGCAAGTGTCGCCCTCTGGTGTATTTCGATCTGATCAAGTCGGACCTTCCTAGCTCTTCAGGAGTGAGCCCTTCTAGCTCTCCTTGTTCGAAATCTCCTCCGCTCCCTGCTATGGAAACCTCTCATGGGGGGCCTCTTGTTGTGAAGCCAACTAGGGGAGAACTTCGGGCCTATGTCAATCTGTTAGTGAAGAAGAAGAGGAAATGCAAAGCCCGGGCCCGTGGATCCTCCCAGAAAGCATCCCTAGCCAAGGTCCCGGTTAGAGTATCCGATCCCCGCCGCCTGCTCTAGTGAGGGGGCGTGCGTGGTCCTCTTTCGCCGAGGCGCCCCGAGGTGCGCAAAGAATGTCACTCGTCCTTCGCCACAGAGTCAAGGGTTCTTCGAAAGACTGGCCGATTTCCTCCTCGAAGTCCTTCATATCTCGTTTCAGTTCGCACAAAACGCCATTCTCCCCCACCTCCCTCCCCCCTCCCCACCCCGACACGAGGAGATGGAGATGATCGTCAAGCTAAGGGGGGCAGGACCGCTACTCACTCAATGTGGAGCTCACTGCATGGCCTCGCCTGGCCCCCTGACTCGATTCAAGAAAGAAACCCTCACAAGGCTGAGGAGGCTCTAGCCCGTCCCTCCAAGGACGGCTTCCAGTCCGAGCGCCCTTCTTTTATTCGCCTTACCATCAGGTTAATGTCAGCCTCGCTAACTCCATCTTAATCCTTGGCAGACGACTACTTATATAAAAGACCTAGCGAGGAGGGCTAGTTCGGCCGAGAGCTCTGCTAAGGCGACGAGAGCACACAAGGCTAAGGTCGCCTCCTTGACTTCTGAGAGGCCCGAGCTGCGAGCTAGGATACAAAGCTTGACCGATGATGTTTTGGGGTATAAATCTGATCTTAAGCATACCTCGACCGCAAAGGCAAGAGCTGAAGATAGGGAAAATAAGGCTATAGAGGGCCTAAGGTCTTTCAAGGATGAGCTGCGGGTGGTTAAGGAAGAATTTCAGGCTACCAGAGAAGAGCTACGTGCACTGCTGCAGCGGCGTTGATCGGGCTCCGAGAGGCTTCAAGCCAAGTTCTGCGGAGCGCTAGACGAGGAGTGCACACGCTACGCTGTGGACCTCAGGTGGGAGGCTATGATCACCAAAGGATGGAGTATTGAAGTGAGCCGAGGACGAGGCCTCGCACCTATGGCCCAGTGGCCTTTCGCTTCCAACGCAGAGTCGATGAGGCTTTACCTGGCTCTGACTTCAATCTCAGTTCCTAATGAAGAGGCTAAGAATCCGCTTTCTCGAGAGGATGAAGCAGACCCCGAGGTGTTCCTTGATGCTCCTAGCTCAGTTCCTTTCCCTAGAGAAGCTAAGGCTCCTACCGAGGCTGGTTCTTCCCCCTCGCCTGCTAGGGCTTTGCTTCTAATTTACACCTGATAGAGGTTTCCGCACTCATCGGCTACTCGTAGCCCCTCAAACACTTAGGGCCTTTTGTATAACCTTGCACGAGCTCTAAGCCCCGACATCCGTAATGCTAACATCAGTTTTGTTATTTTAAGTGGGATATTCATCCTTCTACCTTCTTTAGTTTTCCGCCTTCTTCTATGACCCGTATTGAAAGGCTCGTCACCCACGCCTGCATGGCCTGCCCCATCGGAAGCCATGGCCCTCACCGGCAGCTATAAGGCCTTTTGATATCGAGCCACGCCGCTCTCCCTAAACTGTTACAATGCTCTCGAGCTACATGGCTCCTTGAACCGAGCCATAAGGCTCACAAATGCCGCAAGGCCCCCGAGCTACATGGCTCAAACCGGAAGCACATATCGCTCCCGCGCCACTCGCCTTCTCGCCGCCGGTGTTCTTTATGAACCGAGCTTTACGACCCTTTTGAATCTAAGTTGCAAGGCTCTCTTGAAACTAAGCTACAAGGCTCCTAAACTACTTAACCCCTGAGCTACATGGCTCCTTGAAACTGAGCTACTACATGGATTCTGAGCTACATGGCCTCGTTACTCAATCTTCCGAAATGGCCGATTCTTAATGAACCGAGCTGTAATGACCTTTGAACTGAAACGCAAGGCCTCAAACCGGAAATACAAGGCTCTCGAGCTACTCGCCCCGAGCCACACTACCCTCTTGAAACTGAGCTACTACATGGCCTACGAGCCACATGGCCTCGCTACAGCCTTCCGCCGCCATGTTCTTATGAACCGAAATAAGACAACCCTTTTCAACTGAAACAGAAGGTTCTCTTGAACCGAGCCGGCTCTGAGCTACATGGCCCCTGGGCTACTGGCCTTCCGTGTCAAGTCTCTTTATGAACCGAGCTGTACGACCCTTTGAATCTGGAAATGCAGGGCACTTCGAAATGTGCCAAGGCTCCCGAGCTATACGGCCCCGAGCAATATGACTCCTTGAATGGAATGGCCAGCATGGCCTCGCTACTTAGTCTTCGCCATCGTGTTCTTTATGAACCGAGTTGTATGGCCCTTTTGAATCTGAGTAGCAAGGCTCTCTTGAAATTGAGCTACAAGGCTCCTGAGCTACATGGTTCATCTGCCTTCTTCCTAGTGGAAGGTGCGCATCTGCTATAATCAAGATCTAAGGAGAATCTGAATAGATCGGCAAGGGCTTTCCAGCATCCAGGTCTCTTTATAAATCAAGGCTCTCTTTGACAAATCAGATCATACTCCGCCTCCCAATCTTCTTCCTCTCTTGACAAGGTCGAGTTCGCATACGACGGCTTCTGTGGTTTGACTGCCACCATAAGGAGTCCTGCTTCGTGACGGGCCCACACTGGGTTATGATGCTCAGAGTCAGGTTTTTCCTGGGCTCTCCTCGTGGAGCTGTTGTTCCTAGTCCCGCCATTATGGAACTGGACCGAGGAACATATTCCTGGGAGGGGCTGTAGAGTGCCCAAAGTGATATTCTTAAGTCCCGCTTCCTTTATTATACTCGCCCTTCTTTCTTTCTTCTTTCCGCTTCCTTCCCTCTTCTCCTTCTCCTTCCTTTCTTTCTCCTTCTCCTTCCTTTTCTCTTTCTCCTTCCTTTCCTTTTCTCTTTCTCCTTCTCTTTCTCTTCCCTTTCGTGGTTTTAGCTCGACTGGGTGTCGGCCGATGCGAGGAAACGCTTGGTCGATTATAGCTTCAGATGTAGAGAACGCACTTGTTGATTGTAATCTTCCGAGATAATCGAATAAAAGTACAATCTTTGGAACGTACTTGCTTCTGATGTTTGTTCCTTTTTTTATATTTTTTTTATTAATCTACAAAAATATTAATCAGGCCAAAAATGAACAAAGATTGTTATTATAATAAAACTGTAAATTTCTTAATAAAAGCTACAATCAGGTTTGGTCGTAGAAACGCCCGAGGTGCTTTGCTCCAAGAGTGTGCAAGGTTTTTCCCTCCTCGGGTTCGTAGTTGCCGCTCGACTATTCTCGCGATACCACGTGGTCCTTCCCGCCAGTCCTAGCCTCCCGCGGTGTGGGGTCTTTCCTTGTTGGTAGGAGTTTCTTTTAGAATCCGTGTCAATGTGCTTAAAACCTTCGCCTAACCCTTGGTCGTAATACTCGCTATCTTCCCGTGATAGTCCTCGACACACCCCACCCCATCGGGCGACAAGGCCGCCACCCACAGAACTCTCACCACTGGCACTTTAACGACTAGAAATCCCCGCGGAAGCGTGCCGCATTGTTTGCTTAAACCTCCTATAAAAATTTTCTTTTATTTATAACTTAGGATTTGGTAAAATCTGAAGAAATTTAAAACTTCTAAGAAGATGACTCGCTGTAATATACCTAATTCCAACTCAGATATACATCCAATTTACACTATATCCAAATTCATGGCAACCAAAGATACCCAACACATTCCCATCATACTAAACTATGTACATACATATGTTCCATAGCCAATTTCAAAGTATGTTCTTACATGATATAATTCAACACAATAACACTTATACAATGTTAGACTTAACTTATTATGCTCCAAATAGCTCAAGGACTGCACTGAAAATAGTTTTTAAATATAAAAATAATGAGCTACAAACGAGCTCGCAGAGGTGTATGTTTATAAAGGTTTTGCTTTTCCGAGAAAACATCTTAAAATGCAAACTCTCTTTACAATTATTTTCCAGAAGCCTTTCTTGCTTTGCTTGCTTTAAAAGTTTTCTAAAACTTTTCGTTTGCTTTTTTTTTTTTTTTCACTTGTTGCTTTTAAAAGTTTATGAAACTTCTTTAATACTTGCTTGAGCTTTGTTTTGCTTTTCTTTAAAAGCTTGTAAAACTTTTATTTCTTGTTTGCTTAGGAAGTTTATAAAACTTCTCATACTTTTCTTTCTTGCCGTTTATCTTGTTTGAAAAGTCTCTTAAAACCTTTCACAAACCTTTGCTTTAAAAGTTTCTCAAAGCTTTTTCATAAAAACGGGAGCTTGGCTCAACCGCATGCTTTGAAAATAAAACCCACGGGAGCTTGGCTCAACCGATCGTTTTGAAATCTAAACGGGAGCCTGGGCTCAACCGTTTTCTTTAAAACTCTCCGGAAGCCTAGGCGACCGGGAACCAATGGTTGATTTTTCAAAACTATATATCATGCTTATAAAACATCAACCAATGGAGGTCATTTTGCTTATCATACCCTAGTGAACACGGAACCTCGTGCTCAACCAGTTTGGAAGGATCTTTGTCCACACCTTTCCTGAATATGATGGAATTGACCCTGTCGCCATCACCATACTTTTAGTTAGAGCTCATAACCTTATATACCCTCGTACGCGCCACGGTCTCCTTAAATGCATAATGTATGTCCTAAGCTCTGCCGACCAGGCAACTACAATGCATGTATGAAACTTAACACCACGTGCACGCACGGAATACCTCTCTGACCGGGGTTTGTTTGCTAAAACTGGTAGCTACCTCATTTTTTCAAACTTTCTTTTTGCTTCGGGTTATTATTTTCAGAAATGGTTTACACTTCAACCATTTACTTGCTTATTGGCTGAAAATGGTTTAATTATTCAAACCATTTGTTACTTGCTTTCTTACTTGAAAAAATGGCTTAATTATTCAAACCATTTACTTACTTGCTTGCTCGCTTAATTATGGTTTTACAATTTAAAACCAATGCTTGCTTTTCAAAATGGCGAACTCAAAACCATTGGCTTGCTTTTATCTCACGTTTGCTTCTTGAAAATGGTTTGAACTCAAACCATGAAATACCATGTAAAACAATTTGTAATAATAATAATAATACACTAGTATTTGGAAAAGTTTGAGCTTAGAACACTCACATCTTTGCTTGCTTAACTTGAGCACCGCTCCATTCTATCCCGCCTTTACTTTAACCTCTCCATAACTCAAACGAATACGACGACAAATTAATCGTATAACTTAACGCTCTAGACTTAGTCACACTCTTTATACTCTTTAAAGCTAAGGTGCTATGGTTCTATTCCAACTGAATCTCACCCAATCTGAGCACCGAACCTGCCATGTCCAAACAACCCTGACTACTCTATGTCCAAAGCTGATGCAGGAATTTTTCTTGCACATGGCCCCACTTTGAGTGAATTTTTAGGCCACTTAGGATCAGAATTTGATGATGCCTACTTCTTGAAGTTTTGTTCTCCTTTTGAAGTCTATTTTACGCAGCCACTTTAACCACTAAATCGGATAAGAAATGAGGAAGCTATGGCTAAAATACGAAATGGTCGGGGGCCAGGAAACTGGGAATGTGTTGTACCTAAGATAAACTCCGAACTTGTATCGGCAATAATTTGTTGTGGGTTGTACCGGTACAACACTGTTCATGTACCGGTACAACTTCCATATTTTGCCCAGATTTTGTTATTTCTCCCACTTTTGATGCCAATTCACTCCCTACAACTTCTATAATTCATAATACCTCAAAAACTAACTTGGAAATCATCTAAAAACAACTCCACAACATTTGAATCTGGTGCTTTGGAACCTCAAAACACAAAACCCATAGGGGTGAAAACTAAGAACACTACCTAAGGTCCACCAATTTTCTACAATATCATGTAAATTTGATGATTCCATGGTTATTTTACATCAATTGGGGTTTTACCCACATAACCCCAACCATTCAAAGGCTTATGTGACCTTTACACAAAACCTAGACCAAAGGAGAACTAATCTCCATATCAAAAACTTTAGGATTCAAATCAAAAACCCAAAAATAAGGATTTCCATACCTTGATCTTCTTCTCCTCTTCCTTCTTCTTCCTTCTCTTCCTCTTGCTCTTGGCTCTCTCCTCTCCTCCTCAAAACCGTGAAGCCCTAACCTCTTGGAGACAAAAAATGACATTTTGGTTTTTATTTCTCCTTTTTGTTATATTAACTTTCCATTAATTGTAACTAGCCTCATCTCTTTAATACGTACCTAACTTTTGAAATTCCTGTACTATGACACATCTCTAATTTGTTTCACTTCATATCCATTTTGAATTACAAATTTAACCCTTGGTTAATACCATTATTCCTGCTCCATAATTTTATCATTTCCCACTTTAGTCTCTAAAATATTTCAAGGTGACACTTAGTAATTTTATACACCCATGTCATGCATCAGACTCCTCCCTGGATCTGGTACATACTCTTGGCACGCTTTATGGCTTGCTCGTAAGTCAGAGGTCAAGGTTCAGCGAAGAATTTTCCTCATCAGGCTCTGGGTGATTTGCGAACTCCAACTCGGGTGACTTTAGCCCAATCCTCGACGGTGCTACCGCTCTCGTGCCAAAATGCCGTGGAAAATGTGGTTTCTCGGTTGCCGACCGTACACTACAACAAATTGACAATTTACCTAATAAAATTCAGAGGTAATATAAAAAATTCCGCTTGCAATTAAATTATTTGACGAATGCCGGCTAACTATATTTCGCTTCGGTTGTTGTATGAGGTAAATAAATTACCGATTTAAAAATCAATCCGTAGGTAAATTATCTATGGAAATTCACAGAATTGTGGAAAAGTGGTAGGTAAAGTTGAGGAAATCTACAAATGGGATAAACACCACAAAATTCCGTAGTAACTGGTTTCCAGAATTTCCAATACCTACGAAAGTCCGTTGGTATTTTGTCGTGAGTTTGTAGGTAATCCGTCGGTAATCGCAACCACTTTTATGTGCATTCCATCTGGGGATTCGTCAAGAATTTGTTACAAATATACTTGGTGGTGTATTTGAGGTATTTAGCTTCCGTGAATTGATAGTTATTATTCACCACTTCTGTAGGTATTCCGTAGGTAAATATAAAAATATATTTACATTTTTACTACTATAAATATATCAATGATACATCCCGAGCCAATAATTAAGACATATTATTATAGTCTGACAACTTGTCAACTGTACCAGTCTCCCCAAAATTAGCTTGATTAAGGTTGTTCGCTTCCTACGTCACACAAACCAAAGGAGAAAAACCTAGACAACTTTAGACCAAAAATCCATAACTATGTCCAATTTATCAAAGATGTTATTGTGTTACACGCCGCCCTATGTGCATCTAATCCAGAACTTCCTCAGTGGACATACGTTTGTCCGCACTAAACTCATTAGGGGGTTAGTTGGGTCCAGCTACAGTAGTGTAGAATAAGCCAGTACACCAGATACACCGTAAGCCCAAAAGCATAGATTATGACACTAAAAGATCACACATGATGTGAGATATTTTATTTTATTTTATGAAACATTTGAGCTTCTTTTCAACATATCCTATAGTATGGAAACAACTTCCACGCTTTTGAACATGCTATTTAATGAGATATGATTAAATTAAAAATACACAAATCAAGCAGGAATAATGATATGACAATCACAAAGGAACAAGATTACCAAAAAAAGGAAAGGCACCCTTAAAAAACAACCCTATAGATAATTTTCTAATAAACACCGAATTCACAAAAAAAAAAAAAAAAAAAAAGCCCAGATAAACTTCGCTTCCAATCTATCCATGTAATACACTAATCCATATTTCCTTTTTCCCAAATATAATGAGTTGTTTCCACTTCAACTTATTTCTTGTCCAGTCTTGAGATAAATTGCTTATAAAAGAAAGTCCCTCGCAGTATGCCTTTCGTGGATTGTTCGTAGAAAAGATAACTAATAATAAAGAAATATTAGAATTTATGAAAAGCAAACAAAGATGGCCTTTGTTAACTAAACAAACACAACCTGTGCTTCCAAATATAAAAAAAAATAGTTGATATATCACCACAAGAACAAAAAATGGGATGGATGGAGATGGTCATGGAGCATAGGGTCACTGTATGGCTCGTCGTAACGATAACCAAGCATCATCCGCTTTTGTATTGTTCATATGTCATCCGAGAGCTACCACGCCTGAGCACCAACCCCCAAGTTGTCTAACTTCTCACATTTCCACATGATCGATCTCGCAATACCATTTCTGTGAGCTCCCCCAAACCCTCACCACAGGATCCACAAATGACAAATTAGCATCATATTCAAATGTTTATATATTACCAAAGATCCAAAAAGTCCAATCACAATTTTCCACAGGAATCATATTTGTACGAGAGAGAGAGAGAGAGAGAGAGAGAGAGAGAGAGAGAGAGAGAGAGAGAGAGAGAGAGAGAGAGAGAGAGAGAGAAATAGTGAGGAATAGGGGGTGTAGAACCTTCTTTCCAACCCATTTTACACAGGAGTTTATGTCCAACATTGTCGGCCTGGATTTTTGCCTTTTCCACAACCTCTCTAACAGCTTTCTGTGAGGCTGCATCATTGCAACTAGACAAGAATTTTTCAAGCTCTTCTTGAGGGATATAGTCACCCATGTGATGACCTTTCTTTGATGAAGCTGATGGAGCTGGAGCCAAAAATTTGCAGATATGTGCCATACAAGGGCAACTTGAAGAGTTAATTTGTTTTTGTTTTAGGTCTAGTAAAGGCAAAAACAAAATATTTCTAGTAACCACAAGGACATCTATTCTAAAGAACAGATTTGTACTTTGAAGCAGTAAGGTGCAGGCATTTCATCTACTGCTTTGGCTGCCTCCTCCTCTCTTCCCGTGCTGCTTTCTTCATGTAAAACTCCATCATAGCAATAGGATATGCACCCACTGGTGCACTAGATTCACCTACAAGCAGCAGCATACATAATAACAATGCAAACCACCAAAATATGGAAATATAACACCGTAAGATATGATTGCAACAAATTACAAAATAACAAGTCTATGATGGTGATATATAGTTGAAAGAAATCCAGAACTTAAAACACATATTTTAAGACATGTCTATGAACGCTTTGGCTCTAAAACAAACAGAAAGTAGTCCCTTACGAGGAGGAAAGAAGCAAAGTAGTTTTTTCCAAATTCATTTCTCTTAATTTTAAGAAACACACTTAAAGGCTTCTGAAATTCAGTTCTTAGCTTTTCCCCAACCCCCCACCCCACATCAACCACTGAAAATAAGTAAATAAAGGTAAAAACAAAAACAAAACAAAAAAGGAAAAAATAACAAAAAGGAGAAAATAAATAGATAGAAAACAAGTACTACACATACTAATTTAAGCCAATAAGATTATATATGTAAAAATATTTATAGTTTAATGGAGCCATTCGCATAGTGCAACTTCATTATCTAAATATATGTAGTAATGTATATATCTTTCTCTCTCTCTCTCTATATATATATATATATGTGTGTGTGTGTGTGTGTGTGTGTGTGTGTGTGTGTGAATAAAATAAGAAAATTTGCAAATATGTCAAAAGGGAAAAGAATCGAGACCAGATCGAGGTAAAATTGATATTAAAGATCTTCATGCTATATATATATATATATATATATATATATATATATATATATATATATATATATATATATATATATATATATATATATATATATATATAACTTCTATGATTATGACTCTCTAATATTTTGATTTTTTTCTTTCTATGTTAATATGAAAATAAATCTTTAATACTTAAAAGAATCAATAGGCAAAAGAAATATAAACGTAATTTCTAATACAGAAGAGCATGTAATAATTTAAAAGGATCTACAGGCTCTGTTAGGTACCAGTGATTCACTTACAGAGGGCTAATCTTTCCGGCATGACGGTGATCCTGATAATTCGAAAATTTTGTCTGCTTAAGATTAAGCACAATTTCAGCCTTGTCAACCATCTAAAGGCAAGAACAAAATTTCAAAACAACATTTACGCACCTTCAATCACTAGAACACTAATTCAATCAATAAATCAACAAGCTATTCAACTTTCTGTCACTTGTCAAAACAACCATATTATTTCAAAACCAATTTCCATCATTCCAATTTCCTGATTTACACTACTCAAATGCTCAGAACTGCTCTATTCTCCATCTCTGATATAAGAGCACCAAATCCAAAAATTAATACATCAAGATTTAAAGGCCCAAACCCATAAAAATTCTCAAAAAAGACTCAACCAAGTTAAAATCCCCCAAATCAAATAGCTTACTACCCAGATTCATAATCTATCACGCTCAAAACATTTCCTTGGCAAGAGGATCTTGCATTTAGGGCTTTCCTCCATTGCGAATTTGAAGTAAAGATGAAAAAAAAATACTAAAAAATACCGATTTGGGGCTTTTGATGGAGCTTCCTCCTCGAGATGTTGCTCATGTGCTCTGACCTCCTGGGATGCGCACCTTACTGTCGGGTGGGTGCTTCCAATAGCGAAAAAAAAACCAATTTATATGAAACGAGAATTTTGGTACATTTCTTTCAGACCGATTGATTTTTAATTTGATTACAAATTTGAAACTATATGACGGAGCGAGGAGATGATGATGATGATGGGGGAAGGGGCGGAATCGTACTTGGAGTGTGGCTCCACATGCGTGACTAGGGATTGAGTGGTAGGTAAGAGGTCGGAGGCGGGGAGACTTGATCTACGAGAAGATGGGATAAGAAGGTTGGGAGGCTTGCGAGGGCGAAGCGCAAGGCATGGGGCATGGAGCCCCAGGGTTGTGTCATCTTCTTGTTCTTTTGCTACAAATCTTATTATCCTTTTTTTTTACTCGCTAGTCCCTTTGGCTGGTGGGTTTCAATTCATCTTCTTCTTTTGAGTTTTGCGGTGGTAGGATACTAGAATTATATATTTATAAGACTAAGATATTTGAGTGACATATTTCTTTTAATGTGTATTATGCTTCTAATAAGCTGACTTAAAAAGTGAATAATTTATCAAAGTCCATTCTACCAATTTAAATATAGTTTTTAATTTGTCACATCTCATTTTGTAATAGGAAAAACTTGAGGTTGACACATTCTCTAATGAATCGTGATATGTCACGACTTTGAATCATTTTTCAAGAATTCCATAAAAATTGGGTTTGAGAAAAATGAAATAAGGAGCCAAATGCATCTTTAAGGTACATTAGAATGGTCATAGCTCATACATTTTTTACCTCGCTTATACATTAAATGTTAAAGTTATCTTGATAAAATGTATTATAACTAAATTTTAACCTTGACTTAAGCATTTATCAAGGTAAGCTTATATCCTTATATCGATATTGGTTTCAAAATTAAACAGCGATAAAGTAACTTTCAATAGACACATATATGTGAGTTTCGTCGGTAATCCTTAGGTAATTTATAGGTAAATTTTACCTACGGAACACTTCCGTCGGTAAACTGTGAATTTTTTATAGTGTAATTTACCTACGGAAGACTATCCGTCGGTAAATTTCGTCGGTAATTTGTCGGTAATTTATAAGGTAAGGTACTTCTGAGGAACACTTTTCGTAGTGAAACCATAGATTTTTTATAGTGTAATTTACCTACGAGAAGACTATTTATTCGAGTAAATTAAGGTCGGTAATTTATGGGTAATTTATAGGTAAAATTTACCTACGGAACACTTAGATCGAGTAAGCGCGGTACATAGTGTAATTTACCTACGGAAGACTATCCGTTGGTAAATTCCGTCGATAATCCGTAGGTAAATTACCTACGGAACACTTAAAGTCGATGTGTTACGTAGGTATTGGTTGGTAAATCGTACTAAAGTTGGCGCCACAGTACCTACGGAACACTCAGTCGGTAATTTTAGTGGAGTATTTTGTCGGTAAATGGTACCTAAAGTTGGCGCCTACATGCGTAATTACCCTCTGAAGTTTCACTTTTAAATTAGATAACTTTTTATAGGTATTCCGTCGGTAAATGGTAGAAAAAATGTGGAAAAAATAATATGCCTTGTTCCGTCAATATTCCATCGGTAATTTTCCAACGAAATTTAATCCGTCGGTAATTTTTGTCGATAAACTGTGAATTTCTTGTAGTGGTAGTTCTGTAGGCCCATAACACCTCGAGGAGGTATTCTATCCATTTTCCCTTTAGATTTTCCAGTTTAGTCTTTAGCGCTGCCTTGAGAATCCTTATAGTGACTTCTACTTATCCATTGGACTACGGATGAGTTGGGGATGAGTAGTAATTCTTGATTCCAAGCTCGACCCAGAAATCTCTAAACTTTGGATTGTTGAACTGTTTCCCATTTTTAGATGTCAGCGCTCTGAGGTTCGAACTTCGTATTATGGACCCTTACGAAGTTCGCACCTTTTGCTTCCGATGATCATTGCTAATGGTTTGACCTCGGCCCGCTTGGTGAAGTAATCCACTCCTACCACGATGAACTTGCATTAGCCCTTCCCAACGGGTAGGGGTCCCAATAAGTCTAGCCCCCACTGTTGGAAGGGCCAAGGACTTGTGATTGAGGTCAGCGGTTCGAAAGGGAAATGAGGAATCTGAGCATGCTCTTAACATATCTTGCATTTCTTTACCAGCTATGTGGCGTCTTTGAGTATTGTGGGCCAATAATATCCCTTTCTTAGTGTCTTTGCTGCCAAGGACCTGGCTCTGATATGGTTGCCACAGATACCTTCATGCACCTCTCTGAGCACGTAATTGGAGTCTTCCTTTCCCACGCATTTAAGGATGGGTGTCGAAAAGCCTCGTTTATATAGGGTTCCCCGATGAATGGTGAATCTAGTCGACCTCGTCCTGAGCTTGGAGGCCTCGTTTAGATTGATTGGCAAGGTTCTGTCCACCAAGTAATCCCATATAGGGTCCATCCAGCTCGGCTCGGACATCATCGAGGACAATTCTTCACCGTCGATGTTCACTGAGGGTTCTGGGAGGTGCTCGACTGGTACTAGTCTATCTAGATCCTTCTGTGGTGTTGTCACTAGCTTTGCTAAGGCATCCACCCATATGTTCTTTTCCCTTGGGACATGCCTGACCTGAACCCGTGTAAACTTTTTAAGTAGCTCTCGCACCTTTTTGAGGTAAAGGATCATTTTTTCACCCTTGGCTTCATAGTAGTCCTCTATTTGTTTTACCACCAATTGGGAGTCACTGCATATCTCCAGTTGATCAGCTTCCATAGAGTGGGCAAGATTAAGCCCGGTTATGACGAAACCGTTACTGACCTCGTTGTTGGGCTTGAAATCCGAATCACGAGAAGAGGCGTACTCCACGTCGATCCGATGCGGGAGGTCAAAATTAGACATACAAACTGCTTGAGAATTAGCGGCCCCGTCGACCAGGACAGCCTTTAGATGGTTGGAGTCGGCGCCCGGTGAGTAGTTCCATTAAGAGGCGTGTAGGGGTATTTGAAGGGTGAATTCGTGATGAAGCACGCGAGCACGCACATGATCGCCATCCTCGGCTTGTATCTGATGTTGAACTCACTAAACTTTATGGTCCATTTTATCAGTCTTCTTGAGGTCTACGGCATGCGGTATACGTGCTCATTAGGTGTTACGTTGGGACTTGATAGTGTGAGCACGGAAATATGGTGAAACGCTTTTGGTGAGTGGTTACGATGCTAGGATCAACTTTTCCATCTTTGTATACCTTTCCTCCGCTCCCTCGAGCTCAGCGTAGTAGTGAAGCCATTTGTTGTATTCCGTCTCACTCTCGACTAGGCGGCGGTTGAGAAATGTCTGAAGCAATTGAAATAAAGGGTGAGAGTTCTCCCTCGGAGACACGGGATAGGAGGAGCTCAGGCATGTTTTTAGCGTCGAGAACACCTCTTCACATTGGGCGTCCCAATGGAAAGCCTTTTTCAGAACCTGGAAGAATGGTTGGAACTTGTCCATGGAATCTGAGCTCTAGCGTTTCCAGGCTGTTTATTCTCCCAGTCAGACGTTGAATCTCTTTGGTGTTCGAAGGTGGGTGCATGTCTAGCACGACTTTAATCTTATCTGGATTTGCCTCTATTCCTCGGCTGTTGACCATGAAACCCAAGAATTTTCTGTTGAGACTCCGAAGGCACACTTGGTAGGATTTAACTTCATGTTATAGTTCTTCAGGACCTGACGACTCGGCCAGTGGGTACATGTGAACTCGACCTTAGCGATTTACTGACATGTCATTTATATATACCTCCATAGATGTTCCAATCTACTTCTGAAACATTCTGTTTACTAGCCTTTGATATGTGGCCCCTACGTTCTTCAATCCGAAGGGCATCACCTGGTAATAGTAAGTACCTTGCCCAATTATGAATGAGGTCTTCTCTTGGTCATTAGGGTCCATTCGATGCAGTTGTATCGGCGTCAGTAAGTGGCTCGTGGCCGACTGTGGCGTCCACTATCAGGTTGATCTTAGGTAGGGGAAAACTATCTTTCGAACAGGCTTTGTTGATATCGGTGAAATCAATGCAGAGTCGCCATTTTCCTTTTTCCTTTTTGATAAGGACTACGTTAGCCAACCAGTCAGGGTATTCTACTTCTCGGATAGCTTTGGCTTGGAGGAGTTTGTTAACTTCTTTATCGATCGCCTTCTGCCTTTTTGGGGTGAAACTCCTTTTTTGCTTGACAGGTTTGAAGGAGTGGCGCGTGTTGCGACTTTTATGTGCGTGATCTTTGGGGATCGAATTCCCCCATATCCTCCTGCTTCCAAGCGAATACTTCCATGTTCTGTTTCAAGAAGTGGATGAGGAGGTCCTTGACATCTTTGGCTAATTTGGATCCGATGTAGACAAGATGTTCTGGCTATTCATCAAGCTGTACTGGTTCTAGTTCTTTTGAGGGTGTAGGTCGGGTGCTCATCTCATCTCTCATTCGGTAGTCTTACGTGTAAGATGTTGCCTGCAAGCACTACGTTTCGTGTAGAAGTGGCACTCCTTGGTATGGGTTGATCTCCTCGAGCCATTTCTACCCCATTCGCAGTGGGAATTTGATAACCATATGATAGGCGGAAGGGATGGCTCTTATGGCATTGAGGGAAGGTCTGGCCAACAGTATGTTATAGGCTAATGGGGCATCCACTATGAGGAACCTCACCATTGTTGTTGCTTGACACGGGGGATCTCCCAAAGTGAGCACCCGGTGTGATGACCTTGAGGCGACGCTCTTTCTCGAGAGACCCCGGTGGGCATTGGCCGGCTCTAACTTCTCCTTCAGATGCCATTTATCCCAGAGGCGACGAAGATGATGTCGTAGGAGCTTACGATTGTCAACGAACTCTGTGTACTATTTTGTTGGCTATGACGGCCGCACTACCGGTGGATCGTCATGAGGATGTTGTGACCTTCCATGTCGGAGTCCAAAAGTTATGGTGGTGTCCCCGCGGGAGTTGGATGTGCTTGTATTTCCGGCGTCTCCCCTGATACGATGCTGCGCGGGATAAACCTTGGCCGTGGACTCTCCTCCCCCCGAAAATCCTCCGGAGATCACATAGATTTCCCTCAGGGGTTGCTGGTGTTGAGTTGGTGCTAGTTAACGAGGTGATGGGGGCAGTGCCTAGTCCTGACCTTCTGAGGCCACGAAGCGACGTAGATGTCCACGTCGGATCAGCTATTCGATTTCCTTCCTCAGCTGGATGCAATCATCTGTTCGGTGTCCGTGATCACATGGAATTCCGCCGATACTTGGTTGATCTCTCTTTGGCAGTGCGTCTTCATTTGAGCGGCCACCTTAAGAACCTCATCTTTGTCTCACGTAGAACACAGCTGACCTGAAATTTGTCCCGATGGGTGAATTGTCGTGGTGGATATCGTTGTTGTAGGTCGGGTTAAGTGATTTGGTGGAGTCCACGATGTTACCTCGCCGTCTCTTTGGAGATGGTTCTCTTCCTATATCCACTTTCGGGATCATCACGTCTCCTCGTCTCTGGGGGCTCGCTCTCGTTTTTCACCGCCCACACTTTTCTCCTTTGGCGCGAAATAGTTTTCTCGCTTAGATAGAAGGGCTTCCTTACCATTGATGTACTTCTCTGCTTTAGCGAGCACCTCAGCCATGCTTGCCTGAGGGTTCTTTGATGGAAACACATCGGGTGCTTCATTTGCGTCGAGCAGGTGATGAGCGGTGATCATGAGCTTCTGCATGCGGATATCTTGTGAACTCCATGATCTGGGACAGTAGACCTCAGTTCTCACTAGCGGGCGCTGCTTTATGATGAGCAGAGTAACAACCGGAGCTGCGCGGTGGAGGTGTGAAGTGGGAGGCAGAGCGATGGATAGCTCGAAGGATGATATTGGCTGATGGGGAGTACATTGAACATTTAAAAGTTGGGCCTTTTAAGTGAGATGGCGGCTGCATATGAGGTCTGGTACCGTGTATCTCCATCTGATTCTTGTAGGTATTGGGGTGGTCTACAGGATCTTTCGTTCCATTGGACGTTTCGATTTGGGGCATTCTAAACTTCGCTGGGAGAGGGAAGTGTAGTACCTCGACCGTGAACGGGGACTCGGTTTGCTATACCAACGCATCCATGGAGGTGGAGCTCGCGTTCTTTCACTTAGTTTCCCTCACGTGATTGAGCTGCTGGCTGGATGTCCGACGTGCTGCCGACGTTCCTATCTACGGGCGATAAAGGGTGGAGTCCATTTACTCTGTTGTTCCTATCGGGAATCCCTAGTTAGGGTCCTGCGGGGCTTATAAGAGTTAGGCTCCTTGGCTGTTCAGTTTCTCTTCTCGTCGATCAGAAGTGTCGTGGTGTTGTCGTTCTTCCTGCTGCCGCTACATTTGTCGGGTGAGTTCCTCTAAGTCTCTCAACAGACGTTGGTTGGCGAGACGGAGCGCCTCCACCTCGTCAGTATTGGCTTGTATAGTTTGAGTGTCTCACAGCGGTCGGCCACCTAGGTTGCCCTTCTTTGGTCTTGCGTCGGGGTTGGCGTGACTCTGCTCATGTTGGGTTGATACCATCGATCCTTGAGATTAGTTTACTTGTAAAAGGAGCTGTGGTTCACGGTGGCGCGGCGATGGTGCTTTTCACGTCTTGGTGCGGAGCCTCTTAAGGTCGTTGGTCGTCGATGGATTGGATGGTAGGCAACTTACTGACACATAAAGGAGTATCCGGCGGTGTGTGTCGGCCCACGCTCAGATGTAGCTAAGTCGATTTCTTCGCCCTTGAAAAAGAATTCAACTGTTTTCTATGGCGTAATTGATGCATACCTTCCACATGCGGACAGGTTGGTATTTATAAGGAAATAGTGGTTAATTTCCTTGTTAGATGGTGATACGGTATCTTTCTATTGGGTGAGGAGTTTCTTTTTCCTTATCATGGACCGACTCTGAAGGGATAATGGAGGAGTCGTGATCGTGTGAGATCTTTCTTTCCTAATCCGTGGGGTGCGGATCATGGAGACTGGACGCCTTTCCTTTTACATGAGTTTTTTGGACCACCTACATCCTTTCGATTATCGGCAAGGTGGCCCCGATTCACAGACTGAGCGTGTGCTCCCAGCACGGGTAGGATCACTACGTGGTAGGGCGCTGTGGGTTTGTGCTGACTCCTTCATAAAGAGCGAGAGGTTTGGGCACATGCCTTGAACTGCGTTTGGGCTGCACAGTGTTACTTTACGCCTATCGGCTCGACCCAAGCATGTGGGTTTGTGATTTCTTTGGATTAATTTATTTTTCTACTGAAGTTGTTAAAACATGTGATTGATTAAAAAAAACCGTGATTAAATTATCTAATTTTATTCATTTCATATATTATTTACGAATGTATTATAAATGTGAGTGTAATGTGATTGCAAATGGATAGATTGTATTCATTTTTTTTCTTTGCATTTTTTATTATATTTATAATAATTATTATAATTTGAACTTTAATAAATGATTATGGAATTGCAAGTTTATTTTTTAATTATGGCTAATTGAAAAACCAATATATGGTTAACTGAACAAATAGTTAATCGAAGATTTGGTTAATCATAATAATGGTTAGGTTTTTGGTTTATATAAATAACAAACAAAAAACCGACGATTGTTTTTTATTTTGTGTCACGGTTTGGTTAATCGAAACATGCCCACCCTTAATCAATATAGATAAATATGGGAACCTGATACACCATTTGGTTTGATTCTTTGGTATAACAAAAACCATATACATTATGTAGTTTTTCTCTCATTTTGATCATACATATACATAGAAAGGTGTTCATACTATGATTCAAAAAGTTCAGATTCTAGTATAATTTCTAGCCTAAGCATTAGAAATTATGATTTTTAGGATAATTATTTTCATTTAAAATTTAATTTTTTTCAAAATTTAGATAAAATATTAATTTTATTCCATGGTTTGATTAACCGAACCATGTCCAACCCTAATAAGAACTTATAAATATAGAAACCTGATACACCACCTGGTTCGATTCTTTGGTATAATAAAAACCATATACGTTATGTAGTTTTTCTCTCATTCTGATCATACATATACATAGAAAAAGGTGTTCATATTGTGATTCAAAAAGTTCAGATTCTAGTATAATTTCTAGCCTAAGCATTAGTAATTATGATTTTTAGGATAATTATTTTTATTTAAAATTTAATTTTCTCAAAATTGAGATAAAATGTTAATTTTATATTGATAATATATAAATTTAACATGTATAATGATGATAATTTTTCTTGTGGTATTTTATTTTTTGAAAATTAACATTAATAAAGAAATTATTCATTATAATAATTTTTTAAATCTTTATAAATATGTTAAAGGTTATACAACTATTATATAATTATTTTCATTTTATTACAACGACAAAGCTGATAAAAATTAAATTAATTTTTAAATAAATCATTTGATTTTTTTTACAACTAAACACTTTAGTTACAAATTTACAATGTAGTAAAATTGTTCCCATTGAGATTCAAATCCAGGACCCCTCCCCTTCCTATGCCTTACCTTTATGAAACGTTGAATGTTCTATCACATGAGGTAAATATGATAGACTTTTTTAAGTAAATCATTTAATTTTAAAAAAATTTTCTAAATTAAAATTAATTAATTATATATTAAATGAATTAATTCTTTCAAAAAATAATAAAATAATTTAGAAAGTCTCATTCAATAGTAATTTTAAAAAAAATTATTGATTCAAAATTTCAAAATAGCAATATATCGATAGAAATACATATATAAATTTGATAATACTATAGTTCATTAGTAATTCTATGCATATAATGAGAAGTTATTTCTTTTGAATTATTGTTATTTATGTCTAGTAAAATAAATAAATTATATTAATATTTTTTCAACAGAAATTAATATTAATATTTATATCTCATATTATTTACAAAAACATAATTTATGCTTTTGTTATATTATTATTCATATTTTATGAACCACATTTATTTTGAATTTAATTAGAAGTGAAATAAATTTAGTTAGAATGAATTAAACGTCTACCATTGAATTCACTTATAATATTCATTACAACTTACCTCTAAAGTAAAGTACAGAAGGGGAGATAAAAAAAGTCCATTTAAAAAAAAAAAAACAAGTAAAGATAATTGAAAACAAATAATATTCAATTCTTAAAACATTCTTTTTTTACATCTCTCTAAATAGCTATTTTTTATAAGAAGCTTAGTGAATTTTTTTTTTTAAAATTTTCTAAAACATATAATCTTTTCAAATAAGGCAGTCCAATTCTGAAATAATTGGAAAAACACTAATTTTGTAGGTAAACTTGCTAAAAAAATCACATAAAGTGAATTCCTTATGTTTTCCCTTCAGTGCATTAAGATTACTGTAAAAATGTGCATTTATAAATTAGTTGTTTCATATTAAAAAAAAAAAGTTGTTTCATGTTGTAATAATGGTGGATGATCACCCATATTCTTTATTATGGTAGATGACCGCTCGTAATGCAACGTAAGTATAATGCCCTATAGTAAGGCTTGTGACCTTATATACCATTTGTCTCTTCATATTCAAGATTCTGAGCCTATAAAAGGGAGGACTTAGACCCTTTGAAAAAATAGATGAAAGACAAGAATTTCTTATCTAAACTCTTCTACCTTTTCATTATTTTTACAACACGTTAACAGCACGAAGTTCTAACCAAGCACAAAGTTCTAACCAAGCATAAGATTCTAACCATGGTGTGGATCTTTGTGTTGGATCGCTTTATTGCAAGATAAATTGTGGAGAGATATGTCTAGCAGATAGTGCTACTACTCATACAATTCTTCGGGATAAAAAATATTTCTCTCACATAACATTAGTTGAAGCTAATGTAAATACAATATCAGATCCTACAAACTTGATTGGTGGTTCGAAACCATATTATGTTACTGTGACACGATAATTCATAATGTGATATATATTGATCAGTCAGAAGAAATTTGCTAAGTTTTAAAGATATATGTCATAATGGATATCATATTGAGACTACATATGACAATAATAAAGAATATTTATGTATTACTCATATTATTTCAAGCCAAAAGCTTGTAGTGGAAAAATTGCCTACTTTTTCTTCAAGATTATATTATACCACAATAACAACAATTGAATTAAATATGATGATGAGCCAAAAGTTCTCTCACCTAAATATTTTTATGCTTTGGCATGATAGACTTGGGCACAAATTCGACAATGATGAAGCTGAGTATTAAAATTCATGTGGACATCCATTAAAGAACTAGAAGATTATTTTTGTCTAGTGATTATCCATGTCTTTGCTTGTTCACAAGGAAGATTGATTGTTAGACCATCTCATACAAAAGTCCTTGTTGAATCCCCAACATTTTTAAAACGAATCCATAGGGACATATGTGGACCAATTCATCCACCATGTGGACCATTTCGATATTTCATGATGCTAATAGATGCCTCATCTTAATGGTCCCATGTATGCTTGTTATCTGCTTGCAATGTTGCATTTGTCAGGCTCCTTGCTCAGATCATAAGGTTACAAGCACATTTTCCAGATTATCCAATCAAGAAGATCCGTCTCGATAATGTTGGTGAATTTATATCTAAAGCCTTTGATGATTATTGCATGTCAGTTGGAATTGGGGTGGAACATCTTATTGCTCATGTACATACACAATGAAAACTAGCGAGAAGCCTTTATCCAAACGACTCCTAGCGATTGCTTTCGACCTTGACTTATAAGGGCGAATTACCTATTTATGCTTAGAGACATGCCATTCATCTTTGCCGAAGCATTGGTTCGCGTCGACGGGCGCTAATTACCAATGCATTTCAATTAGTACTTGGTCAAATTCCAAATCACTTTCCATTTCACGGTGTTTGGATGCAGCATGCAGTTCGATTGCACCTCCCTGACACATAAAATGGGTCCTCGGCGTCGATCGGGAATATACATTGGTTTTGATTCACCATCGATCATGTGATATCCTTCCGAACCTTTGACAGGCGTTTAGAGCAAGATTAGCGGATTGCCATTTGATGAGTCAATTTCTAAGTCGTTAGGGAGATAAACACGAGAGGAATGGCGTGAAATTATTTGGAATGCACCATCCATGTCTCATCTCGAAACTACTTTGCTGATATTGGCAAGGAAGTACGAGGAGAATCACTCATCTTGGAAGATTCTTGTAATTGTTTGATGCATTCTACGAGGATACAACTAAGTAACCAAGTCCTATATCTTATTTTGTAAACACACTAGTAAGGATCAATATACCAATTGGAAAAGCCTTTATTATGGCGGCTAATGAATCATCTATGACTTGGCGCTTTGAGAGCGCTGGTCGGCCCTTGGGTTGAGATTTAATTCCCCGGAAAAGGAAAATAAAAGGTCAACAAAACCCCAGTCTTGAAGAAAATAGCACTCCTAAAGAGGCTACTCCTGCAATTTCTAAAATCATAACCCCTGAAGAGGAAAGTGCCATTGAAGTGACACGTGCCCCTGAAGAGGCAATAGTCCCTAAACATATACAAAATCATGAAGATGCACAAGCACTTGCAAATGATGAAATTTCCATAAATTATGCATCCATCGGGGAATTGTGAGATCGTACAAAAGTGGTTATTAATGAGGTATTTTGCTTTCTAGTAGCCACAAAATTTTTAAAAGAAGATGATGATCATGAACCACGCAGTGTCGATGAATGTCGCAGTAAACATTATTGGTCAAAGTGGAAAGAAGCAATCTAAGTAGAATTGGACTCTCTAGCAAAACACAAAGTATTTGGGTCTGTAGTCCCAACACCCAATGATGTGAAACCTGTAGGTTACAAATGGGTGTTTGTAAGAAAGAAAACGTAATGATAAAAATGAAATTGCTAGATACAAAGCACGTCTTGTGGCACAAGGTTTTTCACAAAGACCTGGGATTAATTATGATGAAACGTATTCACCTGTGATGGATATTATTATGTTTTGATATTTAATTAGTCTGTCGATCTTAGAAGGACTAGACATGCATCTCATGGACGTAATTACTGCATATTTGTATGGTATGCTAGAAAATGATATTTATATAAAAGTCCTTGAAGGATTTCAATTTGCCTCGAAATAAACATCTGACACGAAATATGTACTCAAGGAATTAAGTTGAGGCGATCATTATATGGCTTAAAACAATGCATGGTGATGATTTGTTTGGATGTGGTATGTCGTCCCGAGATAGTATATTAACAATCCTATATGCCCTTAGTTTTTATAAAGAAAATCGAGTGGGATTTTCTATCCTTCTAGTATATGTTGATGATATAAATTTATTTGGGACTCTGAAGAGTTTCCATGGCAGTACATATTTGAAGGATGAATTTGAAGACTTAGGAAAAACTAAATATTGTCTCGGTCTTCCAAATCGAACATAAAAATTTGTGGAATTCTCATACATCAGTCAACATATGTCGAAAAGGTATTGAAGCAATTTAATATGGACAAAGCACATCTATTAAGTTCTCAAATGATTGTTAGATCCCTTGATGGTAAGAAATATCATTTTCGTCCAAAAGAAGAAAATGAAGCACTACTTGGTCCTGAAGTACCATATCTTAGTGCAATTGGTGCTTTTTTATACTTAACACAATGTCTGAGGCTAGATGTGCATTTCGGTTAATTTGTTGGCGAATTGACTCTGCACTTGACTCGAAGACACTGGAATGGCGTGAAATATATCTTACGTTACCTTTGTGGGACTACAGATTTGGGTTTATTTTATTGAAGGAATCGACTCTAAAGGATATGCGATTACGGATACCTTTACGATCCTCACAAGGCCCACTCACGAAATAGAATTATGTATTCACATGTGGCAATACTGCAATTTCTTGACGATCAACTAAGCAGACTTTGATTGCCACTTCCTCTAATCACTTTGAGATAATTGCACTCCATGAAGCAAGTCGTAAATGTGTATGGTTAAGATCAGTGGTACACCACATTCGGAATGCATATGGGTTACCTTTGATTACAAGCATTCCAACAACAATTTATGAAGACAATGCTGCGTGTATTGAACAAATCAAAGAATGATACATCAAGGTGTGAGAACGAGCATATCTCACGAAGTTTTCTTCGCTCCACGAGACTCCAGAAGAGTCATGAAATTGAAGTGAAGCAAATAAGGTCAAGTGATAATGTTGCAGATTTATTTACCAAAGCTTTGCCATCATCAACATTCAAGAAATTGACATATGATATCGGGATGCGTCAAGTTTGTGATAAGTCAAGTTGATACTCATCAGGGAGAGTACTATCTTCTAGTCTACTGCTTATTTGGACATATGCAAGTTGCACTCTTTTTCCTTTGTCCAGGTTTTTCCCACTAGGTTTTACTGGCAAGGTTTTAACGAGGCAGTTTCTTTAGTGCATCTAACATCACTCTAAGATTTACAAAATGTTGTACTCATTTTCCTTTGCTACATTTTTTTCCTCAGAGTTTTTTTTTAGCAAGGTTTTAATGAGTCACATTATCTTAGTATGGTAGGCATGCAAGGGGGAGTATTGTAATAATGGTGGATGACCACCCATATTCTGCCTAAGCATAACCCCCCTTACCAATAAGCCTTGTAACCCTTCCTATACCCTTTTGTCTCTTCATATTTAAGATTGTGAGCCTTTAAAAGTGAGGACTTAGACCCTTTGAAAAAATAGATGAAAGATAAGAATTTCTTATCTAAACTCTTCTACCTTTTCATTATTTTCACAACATTTCACATTATGTAAAGACTATAAAAGGCAACTAATGATTTAACTTCTTTATTTCCTTGGTTTACTTCAACTTAATTTTAAAATTTTTATTTACAAATTCATTTCCAAAAAAAGAAAGGATAAATCATATTTCATTCATTAATAAATGTTCTATTAACAGAGAAAATCTTTGTAGGATTACATTTGATAAAGGAAATTACTAGAAAAAGGAAAACTATCAAGAAAATAATTTTCAATGATATAAACAAAGGGTAAAGATAAAATATTAAGAAGAAAAAAAAGAAAATTGTTAGTGTTATAAGGAAATATGTCAATGACACTCAATCTACAAAATGAATGTAGACCATCTTTATAAAGAAAAATATATTAGTTGCCTTTTCAAGTGAGATTATATGTAGATTTGGATTCCCAAGCACTTATAAATAGTATTCTATTATTTGTATTTTAGTGATATCAAAGTAATGAGAATAAAACTTGATTATCTCATTCTCTGTAGATTTCTTCCTCTAAACTTCATATTTTCTTTTATTTACAATATGTTATTAGCATGAATTGCTCTGCATTGAAGGTAATTCTACAATCTCAAGACTACTTTAATTTAAGTTTTAATATTAGTTATGATTTTATTATATATTATGAAAACCTGAAAGAAAATTATTTGATTTTGGTTATAAGTCAAAATCTTTATTATTTTTATCAATTTATCATATGTTTGATTCTCGTTATTTTGTCATATATAAAAAATTTGTTCATAATGTCAAATCTCACAAAATTCGAGTTCATGACATTTGATTTTGGAGAAAGGATCGTCTATCTTGGATCCATGATGCTTTATAAACTGATAGGGTTTGAAATAATAGGCGCTCAGGCCCAAGACGCAAGCCCAAACATCGAGATTAAAAATGGGCCCAATATTAGCAATAGGCCCTTAATGGTATCCCCCAAATGTAGTGTAAGACCCGAGAAAATTCCAATTTTCTGAAAAATGGAAAAATCGTAATTTTGGTAAAAATCTAAATTTTTTCTAGATCTCGGATGACAAAACGGACTTCACTGTTGGAATTGTCTCGCGAGAAATCCCAGCTCAGCGTCGAATTCGTCGAATTTCGGGAGCGGTCGAATTCTGCGTGTTTTGACAGAGTATCGGTCTTGAGAAGCAGTATCTGATGTGACAAAGGTCTGCCTATAACATGTACTCGTGTGACACATGTTGCATGAGTAGAGAGATAATAAAAATGGACGGCCGAGATCGTGCCATGTGTCAAATAGTGACAAAAAGGGACAAGATGGGAATTTTGGAAATTTTTAATGAATAAGACAAAAGATTGCATAGTATCATCTTCTCCAAATTGAAGCCAAAAACAAGTAGAAGCTGGAAAATTGATGTAGTGGCTGTTTATGGTGTTTTTAGAGAGAGAAGCACCTCCTTCTCTCTAGATTCCCGGCTAATCGTGGTCAGTTTCTTCGGAGGCCGAAGGAAAGTTGTTCTCTGCGGCTGAGGGCGGCTGGCGTGAGTGGGTTTCTTGGGTTCGACAAATTCCGTGAGGTGGAAGTTTATCCTACTTGTTTTACTCTTGATTTAAGTGCTGGTGATGGATTAGGTTGGTTGAGGCCTTGAGCGGCAATGTCGATCCCCGAAAACTTTGGACGGTGGAAAATTTGAAACCCGATTGGACGGTCGGTAGTTGTGCAATTTGTTTGGGTGCCTAATGGTATAATTTATGCCATAAATTGTGCTTTTGTTATGCTAAGAGTTCGAAATGGCCATGGAGTCGGGTTCGCCAAAATTAGGGCGTTGTTGGGTAATTGGCGAGTGAGCGATGCAGGGTTTTCTTGTTTCACATGAATAGTGTTTATGAAATATATTTTATGAGAAAATGTGTTTGGTTGAGTGATTCAAATTGAATTGCTCGTGTACGTTAATTAGCCACGTGAGCTAATTTTTTTGTGTAATGGATTGAGAAATTATTTAAGAGAATGGCTTGAGTTGTATAGGAAATTGAATAAGTTAATACATGATTTTAAATGTGTTAACAAAATGACATAATTATATAAATTATCCAATTGTGTTTGTAGGCCGTGGAGATGATAATGTGGTGCTCACGTGACTAATTTGGGTGATGGTTGATCGATAGTGAATGACATGTGTTGTAGAGTGCAAAACGAGAATGTTGCATATTGATATATATATATATATATATATATTGGTTGAAATGGCGCGTATTTTCATATGCAGGTAACACAAAAGTGGGGTGTAGTGCATGATACAAATTTTAAAAAAGCAGCGAACATAGTTCGAGAATTTCACGGGATATTTCAGAGGAGAATGGGGTTGGGAAAGCGATCAACCAGATCATTCGAGATAGGGACCATGACTATTCTGGGAAGTTCCTCAACACATTAAGCCTCGAAGGGTAGTCAATATTTTCACCAGACATTCGGTAATGTATTTTAAGACTATTAGGAGTTTGTTTGAAAATAATCTTTCTCTTACATGGATCAGAGCAAATCATGAGAGATGGTGAGTTCAAGACATGAGAACGTGGGCGCTGACATTCGTGGATCAAATATTGCCAGTGTGTATGTTGAATGAATATGCATATGCCGGTGATAAACGTTAGATGATCCTTTACTAAGCGACCTTCATGTCAGAAGAGTCTTTTGAATTACGAAGGAAAATTCGAAAATGACTCATTTAGAGCCGTTTGAAGAAAAGACGAGTTTGTAACACGATGTTTTTGGATAATATGTATTAAATTGTAGATTTTAATATATTTGTATTAAAGTAATGAGTAACTCTTGGACTATTTGAATATAGTTGGACATGTAGTTTGATGAGGATTTGATGCGGGCTCAGTAGCCATTTACTCATTTAATTGTATGTGGACCTTGTGTAGCCATAGTAGGCCATTTGAGACGGGTTTGTATTTAGGTAGGCTTCCGTCCTGAAAAGACTACTGCCCAGATTTTAAAATGAGTGGTGTCTCAGGTTACGACATCCCATAATGTCATCAGATTGTCAGGTTGTCAGACACCTCGGTTTTGGGGCGTCATGTAGACGAAACAAAGGCTAACCTTGCTAAAGGCGGTAGCCAAAAGTCATTAGGAAAACACCGAATCTCATGATCAGTAGGATATTTCCTAATTGGTGCCCATCAATTATCCCTTATTAATAGGTTTGTGATAAGGAAAAGAAAATCTTCCACGATCGGTGAGATGTATCATCCCTCTCAGTGGGAGTCTTATTTTGTTCAGTGATATCGCGTCATCATTGCTATTCGACTGCCGGTGTGCGATTCTCGCAACTCATTCGAGCGATTGTTCTGCCGGGACGATCGGGGTGGACCGTCGAATCTTGATTCTGTTGATCGATCGAGACGCGATTGAACGCGATCGGCCGGTTGTGGTTGACATCGTCGGGTTAACGTCGGCGGGGTGTTCGCTACCCGGAGGCACGCTAGAAACTGTGCAGGTCAACACGAACGAGGTGGAAGCGCTCCGCGTCACCAACCAACAATTGCTGAAATAGCTGGAACAACTCACCAGACAAATACAACGCCCCTAGAAGACCTGACGGGCCGAAAGACCAAAGCCACGTTGCAGGAAGGCAACACCGCAGGCCAGCTTTTTCGAAGAGGATAGAAGGAGAAACTAGCCACACCCGGGGAGGCGAGATCATACCAGCCCACGGAGGGATCGCTGACAAGGAGGCGTGGCGGGAATAACAGGAGATGGCCCTACTTTATCCAACGAGGAGGCAGAGGAGGTCATGGAAGCGAGAGGTTCAAGGACATCCCGGTGTCGGCCACATGAAGGAAGCGGTAAAGGGCCGAGCTCCAGTCTCCATGGACGCCTTAGTACAACAAACCGAATCTCCATTCACCCCCGGGATGCTGCACTTCCCCCTTTCGACAAAGTTCAAAATGTCGTAGATCGAGACATTCGACGGAACAAAAGACCCCATTGACCACCTCAATACATACAAAAATCAAATGGAACTACGGTTGCGAGGACCGATGCGATCGCGAGCCTTCGCTATCACACTAAAGAAGGGCCCGACATTGGCACGGTTTAACGGACTTCCGTAGTCTTCCATCTCATATTTCCACAGAACTTTCCATCACATTAGATGCTCCCACTTTATCGAGAAGCAGGACATACGAGCCAGAGTTATCACCTTCGACCATAAAACAAAGCTCTCGGGAAAGCACGGTCTAAAGCCTGGTCAAGGTTTGGCGCATGAAATCGGCGAAGGTGGATATTCTCGGCGAGAAGTTCACCATTCTTGCTTTCATTGCGGGGTACGGGGTGCGGTCGAAAGGCCTATCATCTCTATCTCAAAGAACCCTCGGCGAAGCATGGCTGAGGTCCTTACTAACAGAGAAGTATATCAGCGGGTGAAGCCCTCTATCCAAGCAAAGCTCTTCTACTCCAAAGAAAAGACCGAGGGCGACAAAAAAGAGAACAAAGCCGAGGAAACGGCCGGGCAGGGGCCAGTCGAGGCGAGAGAAAACAAGAGCGGTTCCCGCAGATAAGGCGAGAGCGTCGAGGATCGGGGACACCTCATTTAAAAGCTGCGGTAGCGGTATTCACCTCGACAATACACCCCTCTAGCGACCTCGGTGTCGCGAGGTCCTGCGTGACGCAACTGAAAGGTTTCTGGTGGCCATCGGATGAAGTCGGACCCCTACAAAGGCGATGCACGAATGCGTTGAGTTCAGCGAGTCATGGACGAGCGGATGACTATCCGGCTAAAAAGGTGAATACGTCCGGCGGTGGGATCTCGGCCATTACATGGCCTCGAAGGCGAGGAAGCGAGAATCCGGCCACTACCACCTTGTCATGACGATTCGGCATCGTAGCGGCACAGGAGAAATCCATGTAATCTCCGGAGAGTTTGCAGGAGGTGGAGAGTCCAGCTCAGCCAAGAAGGCCCACTTGCACAACATCAGATCGGAGGAAACCTTAGAAGTACAAACAATATCCAAGCTTCCTCGATGGATACTACCATAACAGCACTTCCGGACGACGCTGGAAGAATTTGTCGACATCCGCGTGACGACCAGCTTGTGATAAAAACCATAGTAGCTAATAAAGCGATCCATATGGTCGCAAGGCGACGAGCTTCGACCAACATCATCTTCGCATCGACTTTCGACAAAATGGGCATTGGAAGGGTAAAGGCAGGTCTTCTACATGGGTTCGGGAGAAGAGTCTGCTTCAGGGTCGATGCGGCTGAATTATGCTGGAACCCCCGGCACGAGCTACAACAGATGAGATTTCTCATAGTAGTGCCCCCATCGACCCTACAACATGTTGCAGGTAGGCCCTCTCTCGATGCCATAAGGTGGGTTCCTAAACATCACATGGTTATCAAATTTCCCGATTGTAAATGGGTAAAGATGATCGAGAAGAGAGAAACTAGCGCATAACGGGGAATGTTACTCGGCGTCAATGAAGCAAAGCACGGTTTGACAGCACATCTATATGGGCGATCTCGACATGCGAGGAGGCGGGTAACCACGACTACGCCCTCGGAAAGAATTAGAGCATGTACAACTTCGGTGACTGACGAACACCTCGATACATATGGTCCCGAGTTAGCGGAAGACATCAAAGCCCTCTCATCAGTTTTCTAGAAGCGAGAACATAGAATGTTCGCTTGGGAAACAGAAGACATGGGTTGGGTCTCGGCAGCGGTGATCACCTGAGTTGAACATCAATCCCTCCTTTAAGTCGGTCAAGCAAAAGAGAAGGAGTTTTGCCCCAGAAAGACAGAAGATGATTAATGAAAAGGTCGGTAAGCTCCTCCAAGCAAAGGCAATCAAAGAAGTAGAGTACTTGGAATGGTTGGCTAACGTCGTTGTTCTCGTCAAAAAAGAAAACGACAAGTGGCCGCTTTGCATCGATTTCACAGACATCAACAGGGCCTGCCCAAAGGATAGCTTCCCCCTACCTCCGATTGATCTCATAGTAGACACCACGTGGGTCATGAACTCCCTCGGCTTCATGGGCCTTCTCGAGATCCCTAGCCAATCGGTGTGGACCACAGCGACCAGAAGACCTCATTTGTCACTGGTCAGGGAACCTACTATTATCGAGTAATGCCCTTCGGGCTAAAGAACGTAGGAGCCACCTACCAAAGGTTGGTGAACAGTATGTTCCATAAACAAATTGGGACATTTATGGAAGTATATATAGACGACATACTGGTGAAATCGATAAAAGCCGAGCTCTACACAACCCATTTAGCCGAGGCATTCTAGGTCTTGAAAACTACAATATGAAGTTAAACCCAGCCAAATGCGCTTTCGGAGTCTCCGCCGGGAAGTTCTTAGGTTTTATAGTCAACAATTGAGGAATAGAGGCAAACCCGAGGATAAGATAAGGTGGAGTGCTTGTTATCTTGCCTCCGTCGAGCATTAAAGACATTCAACGCCTGGCGCAAGGAGAATAAACTGCGAGCGCCGTATCTAGGAGCGGCGGCGGATGTCGGCGCTTTTGAGGTTCGAAAAGGCGGCTTCGGTGAGACGGCTGTTGCCCGAGGAGGCGTTCCACGACACTCAAAGCACACTTCGCTCTTCCCCCATTCTGATAAGCCCCCTTCCAGGCTCCTCACTCTCTACTGGCCCAGTTTCGAGACTTTGCAACTAGTCTTTTTGGTAAGAAGAAACGAGGACGAGTGCCGTAACAGTCTACTATTGCCGGTTGAGCTCGAGGGAGCAGAGGAGAAGTACCCAAAGATGGAAAAGATGATCCTGGCATTGGTAACCACATCCAGAAAACTCCAACCTTACTTCCAAGCTCATACGTCAAAGTCCCAACCCGAATATAGATGAAGCAAATCTTGCATAAACGAAAACTCGGAAGGGCGATAAAATGAATATAGAGGCTGAGTGAATTTAACGTGGGTACAAGCGGGGACAACGGTCGAAAGGGCATATCTTGCAGTTTCATCATGGAATTCACTCCGGCACAGGTCTACGGAGGCTACCCAGACTAACTTGCAGGCCTCCACATCTGGAATTGTCAGGTCGACGGGGCTCAACTGCGCCCAAGGAAGCGGTGCGGGGGTGATCACGACCTCCAGGCGAAGATATATACGGAATACGCCCTGGTCGATTCGAGCCTCGATAACGAGGCGAATATGAGGCATCATAGGCCAGACTCAACCTTGCCCACTTCATGAGCCAGTCGGTTGGAGGTGAGCAACGACTCCCCAACTAGTGGTAAAAACGAGATAGAAGACTCCCTACCTACGAAGGCGAGAGGTGAGAAAGATGATCTTATATCTCAGTCTGAAGTTGCCCAGAAGTTCTATACCGGTTCCGTCGAAACATGTACCAGAAGCGAGAGAAATTCGGCGCGCCTTGGCAAGCGAAACTGACCTCACAAAGACACAGGCGGTGATACCTATGGGGGACCTTCAAAGCCCTTAGTAAGTGTGTGGACAAGCGAAGTCTCCCGTGATGTCAGAACCGGCGGATGGACCCCGTCTAGGATTACTTGGTAGATGATTTTGATGTCAGCGACCTAAGGAGGTGTCGAGCTTCCCGGAGCGAGGTCGGCAGATTCCCATGGTTCATCGAGGACCCGCTTATCGCAGCGGGCTTCTCTGCGCCCATTTTTAAGTGCGTAGGGAAAGAAGACGCCCAACTACATACTCAGGGAGGTACACGAGGGCATATGTGGTAACCACATCGGAGCTCAAACCTTGGCAGGGAAAACATTGACGGGGGTACTGCGGCCTGATGCTCAAGACGGCAGGCGGTTAGAAAATGCAAAGCTTGTCACGAGCATGCCAAGATCTCTCATCTCCTTTCCGAGCCACTAACGTCAGTCACAAGCCCCTGGCCTTTTCAACAATGGGGGCTGGACGTATTGGAACCCCTACCCATTGGAAGGGGCCAATGCAAATTTATCATTGTGGTCGTGGACTATTTTACCAAATGGGTTGAAGCCGAACCCTTAGCAACAATCACAAACAAAGGTGCGCAACCGGTCGCGCTATCTTATGCGGGTTCGGGATCCAGGAGTCCCTGGAGTGTCACGATAATGGGAAACAATTTGACAACCCTAAATTTAGGGATTTCTACGCTGAGCTCGGAATCAAGAACTACTACTCGTCGAGTTCATCATGATCCGATGGGCGAAAAGGTCACTATAAGGACTACAAGGTATGCGAAAGCGAACTAGAAGATCTAAAAGGAAAATGGGTAGAGTACCTCCCCAAGGTATTATGGGCATACAGAACTACGCGCAAATCAGCGACTCAGGAAACCCCGTTCGCTCTGGACTTTGGCACTGAAGTAGTAGATCCAGTCGAGGTGGGACTAAAATCTCCAAGTATTAAACTAGAAAACATCGAACACAATGAGGAGGTCCTTCGCCTAAACCTGTATCTCCTAGAAGAAAAAAATGTGAGCAGGTCCTAAAGCGAATGGAGAACTATCACAGGAAGACAGGTATTATGACCAAAGGGTCGGCTTAGGGAGTTACAAGCCGGGCGAACTGGTGCAAAAAATTACGCCACGACAAGGACTTCGGACATGGGAAGCTGGGACCTAATTGGGAAGGGCCTATCGTATCTCGCATAATCCGACTTGGCAACTATGAACTCTAAAACGGAAGAAGGAAAAACACACTTTTTATTCATGGAGCATTTGAACACCTCAAAAGGTTCTACCAGTAAGACCTCGGAACGTAGCCTGTAATAAAGATCCACCATCTTGATTTCGAATAACACTCTATCTCCATTTTTAAGTTGTTTAATGTTATGGTGGACCAAACAATAAGTTATAATGATAAAGCCAGGAGCACGACTCGAAGGGGCCTAGGTGGAATAAGCGCGTAATTCACAAAGATTGTTCTTTATTTCAAAGGAGCTACAGTTGAATACAAAATTTCATTACATGGAGGTTATAGCCACCTCAAAGAATTAAAAATATCCCTTTGCATCTCAAAGTACAATTAGCGGCTCAGTTCTTCATCGGCTACACCTGTCCAAGGCAAAACCATAAGAAAGGGAAAAGAAAGAGAGGAAGAGAGTGAAAGAGAAGGGGAGAGGGAGAGAGAGGAAGAGAAGGAAAAGGAGAAAGAGAAAGAAGAGAATAAAGAAAAAAGAAAAAACGAAGAAAGCGGTACTTAAAAGTTTTTTCAAGCACACCGCCCCCTCCGGATACGTTCCCTAACACAGTTCCATCATTGGGCATAGTTAGGGAACGACCACAGCTCCAGCGAGGGGGCGGGGAAAACCTGACTCTACGAAGTGGTAGACCATCGACACCGAACATCAACTCACGATCACTAGATAGACCCCATTCAGTGATGACCAAACCCTGACGTTTCATCATGCACGGACTCCGACTCTACCAAAGAAAGGACGAAGGTTGGAAGCATAGCACCACCATAGAGGGATCATTGTTCTAAGAAGCGAGGAGCTTGAAGTCGCCCGATCCGTTCGATTCTCCGTAGATCGCATTAAAGCCACCGCGGCTTTCAAGGGAAGGAAAGGCGAAGGGTCTTAGCACCCGGGAGCCGATGCTTCCGGTTCGTGGAGGAGGGTCTTAGCGCGAAGCCTGGTGCTTCGGTCACGTAGAGCGCGGCGGGAGGTCTTAGGCCTAAGAGCCTGAGTAGCTCGGCTTCGTGAGGAGGGGTCTTGGGGCCCGGGGAAGCAGCGGCTTTCGGTTCGCACGGGGAGGGTCTTGGTGCTTGAGCCCGGTGCTTTCGGTTCGCGGAGGAGGGTGTAGCGCCCGCGGGAGCCAGTATCGGTTCGCGGAGGAGGGCCTTAGCGCCCGGGAGCTGGTAGCTACGGTCATAGAGCACGGCTCGGAGGTCTTGCGCCGGGAGCCCAATAGCTCAGTTCGCGGAGGAGGGTCTTAGCGATTAGGAGCCTAGTAGCTCAGTTCACACAGAAGGGTCTTAGCGCCCAAGAGCCCAGTAGCTCGGCACAGCGAGCTTGCGACTCGGGAGGGTCTTGGCTCGGGGAGCCTATTGCTTCCGATTAGGTGGAGGAGGTCTTAGCGCCGGGAGCTCGGTGGCTCGGTTGCGCAGGAGGGTCTTAGTGCCCAGGAGCCCAGTAGCTTAGTTCGCGCAGGAGGGTCTTAGTGTCCAAGAGCCCAGTAGCTCAGCCTGCATAGCTTAACAACTTCGGTCTTGGCGCCCCCAGGATCGGTGGCTCGGTTCGGTGGAGGAGGGTCTTGGCGCCCGTGCTTCGGTCGCCGGGAAGAGCCCAATAGCTCAGCCTGTAGAGCTTAACAACTCAGGAGGGTCTTAGCACCCAAGATCCCAAGAGCTCGCCTCACAAGAAGAGGCCTAGCGCCTTTAGCCCAAAGAGGCTTCACCACAGAGCAGCTTAACAGTCAGAGGTCTTGGGCCATCAGAGCCCGGGCAGAGCCTCGGGCCATGAGAGGGCCCAGAGCCCAGGAGCCCTGTAGCTCAGTTTGCGGAGAAGGGTCTTAGCGCCCAGGAGCCTAGTAGCTTAATTCGCGAAGGAGGGTCTTAGCGCCCACGAGCCTAGTAGCTCAGTTCGTGGAGGAGGGTCTTAACGCCCAATAGCCCAATAGCTCAGTTCGTTGAGGAGGTGATTAGTGCTCAAAAAGTGCTATTTTGAACCCTGTTTATTACAGGTTTTGAGCACTTTTTATGTACTAATTAGCATAATTAACCCGATTTGCACATTAAGGTCCCTGCTATTCTACTGATCGCATTTTATGGCTAATTTTGTAGTTTTTGCAAGCTATTTATGCCAAAGTTGTTGAGTCAATCCAAGCACGAAGAATTTGAATCAAACTCAGCATTGCAGATCAGAGACCAAAAGGAAAGAAGAGCAGAAAATGCAAGGAAATTGGAGCTATTGCGAAATTGCATCCTATATGCACTATTCACAACATTCTGATAATCGTTCATCCCGCCTTGTTGAATTCCCCGCGCCTGAATTTTGCCTTTTTGTTCCCTTTGATTTCTTCCCATTTTGTCCTTGTAATGTGCTTAACTCCGCTTTGTTGATTTTTTGCAATTTCTTGCCCTACAAAGATATAAGCTCGCCAAGTTGATGTAAAATCAATCACTTTTGCAGCAATAAATTTTTGGGAGAAGCTTTCAGCTCTCCCGTCTCCCTCTTTGTCTCTTCTGCTCCACTTTCCTTCATTTTCTCTCATTTTCTTTCCACTTTCTCACTAGCCAAACACCCTCCGAGGATGACAACTCGAAGGATGAGTGGCTAGAACCTCTTTCTTCTTGAAGAAGAAGGCTACTAGGTGCTGGATCTTGAGGCAGGCTGAGGTGTTCCATGATTTTCACGTATCCACCGGCCACGGTTCTCCCCTCGCTTAACATTAGGTTTTCATCCCTTTTGAGTCTCCTTGAATGGTTATTACTTGGTAATCTTTTGGGCTCATTGGATGCTTAATGTTAGATCCATTGATGTTTGTTAATTATCATTTATGATTCATTGTGAGGTGAGTCAAGGTGATTTGCATTTTAATGATCGAGAGCACTGGTGGCTAGTGGATGCCGTTTTTCAAAGGATAATTATTAAGGGTTAGGTTTTATAGCTAAATGAAGATCTGGTTCAGGAGATGACTATATGTCATCCTCCCCAACGCGAGGAAAGTTGACCTCGAAACCTCGCTGCTCCTAGAATCCAACCCCAACGGCCTAACACTTCAAGGGGTTCTATTTTACATTTTTTTTTCTTATTTTATTTTCAAATTTCGCAAACAACCAACCCTCACCGCTTTCACGCCAAAACCTTAAAAATCCAAACTGAAACCTCACCATTTTGATTCATTGCAAATCACTCAGGATCGAAGAAAAACCCATCCCCCGTGTTCGACCTGGGGAGTCACTATACCGGCAAAGAGTCGACTACCGCAAATAGGATTTGTGGATATAAATTTTGTTGATTCGATACACCTACCGCGGGCACTAATCAAATGTGGCTGCTGTTTATGATGGTGCCTTAGTGCAAGTGAGATTGTTGAACTTGTGATCCTCATCACAAGTGTTGGTGAATTCCAGTCTCTTTTTGCCCTTACTTTAATTTCCCCTAGCAGTTCACTGCTGGGTTGATTTAATTTTTATACTGTCCATACATAGAATTTTCATTTTTATTTTTAGCTAGCATTAACCTTTTTGGTAGCACTTTAGTGTTGCTGCAGGATTTTTTTGGTGTTGTCTTAGGTTGCCCTATTCTTGCTGCAGGGGAACACGTTCCAGTAGATTAGAAATCCGTAAGGCACTGTCAAACTCCACCCCCACAAAACCCCGATCAACTTTAGAATTGTGATAAAATGGAACACCTAGAGGGAGAGCAGTATATCAATACCCTGTGGAGAGAAACCCTAGAGCATACATGTCAACGAGGGATTACGTAAACATTCCATGTATGTAATCAATCTTAATTGGTGGAAGAGAAATCCAAACCCAAATAGGTATATGAGGGACTATAGAGACCAATGGATGAGTGCACACTTCTGTAGTGTTCCCTCAACTTATGCACCTCCTACTTCTCCACACTTTACCTCAACCCTCACTCACGACACCACCACGCTTAATTTCTCCGCCTGAGCAGTACATCGAACTCGCAGCGGATAAATCTACGTGAGGAGCAGGGCGCTGAATGTCCATGTCAATCAGGAAATTAGCACAGTGGAGAGCTCCCTGAACAAGGAATTTGATGGGTTCCAAAGCGAAATTGATCAAAAATTTGAAATCCTGTAGGAATCCATCTCAAAGCTCACCAATCAACTTATTCATCAAGAGGGGGAAAATCCAGAAGGAGAGTGCTTGACTGACACCATGGTGGAGGAGCAAAAGGTCACCAAAGCAGGTTATCCAACCCTCATATTTGTGCTGTTGTTTGTCCATGGGAGAAATAGGTAAGAAGAAATCCTCCTTGTCGAAAGTAAGGAAGACAAAGTGGGAGAGGGAGAAGGAAGAATACCAAGAGCATGAATTTACACCCGCCCTCTCCTCGACCTGCACCCAAGTGTATATCCCACGACAAAGACAACTAACTCCTCGGCAAACACCACAAAGGCCACCCCATCACCGCTATGTCGCAAACTTCAAGAAATTAGTAATATTGCACAAATTTTTCCACTACATCAAAACATTAGCAGCCACTCAATAATCGCACAAGAGATGTTTTATTACTCATACGATTCGCACATCGGAGCACTGACTCCCTGCATTTCGCAAGCTCCAACAAATCTAAATAATTCCTCCCAAAGGCTTAAGGATATTCTAGTATAATACCCCCACTCTTTTGTTTTCATCTTTTCTTATTTTATCTTATTTTTATTTTATTTTATTTTTATTTTATTAATTTTTCTTCTTAGATTTTCTCTAGTTAATCTTTGTTTTTAGATTAATTTTCATTTTTCTACATTTTTTTGAAATTTTTCTTGTGTTTATTTTTGCAGGGTTATGGTTAATTTTTGAAGAAGACAACGTGTAGAAAAACCGCTATAGAGCAATTCAAGTATTAACTGTAGGAATTTCTCGCACATAAAATCTATTTTTGCACAAAGTTACTCGTTTTATTTTCTTCTCCTCGTGCACTATTTTGTCTTTTATGATATATATATATATATATATATATATATATATATATATATATATATATATATATATATATATATATCAAAAAATGTTTTATTTATTTATTTTATTTTACGATTTTATCAAAAAAAAAAAAAAAGCTCGCGCAATGCGCTGACCACGTGCTAAAATGCGCGGAATTTTTTATGTCAGTTTCTGCTTCCCATTTTGTTTCGCTCCATAATCTCTTGATCCCGAACTCCGTTTTTTAGCGTTTTATGATCGTTGGAAGATTAGAGAATGTAGAATCTAAATATAATCAAAAAGAACACTTTTGAAATTTTTATGAAGGTGAAATTTTCAAAATTCTCTAACTGGTCTCTTTTTTCCTCTCTTTTCTTCTTCTAACTTGTACATTTGAAGTCCAAACGGAGTGAATAAGGTGTCGATGGAAAGCTTGTGAAGTCTCCTATCCAACAACGAGAACATCACATCAAGGAGGTAGCACTTCCTTCTCTAACTTTCCAATCCGAGCCCCACAAGTGACAATGAGATATTTGGTCAGGAGAGTTAGTAAGGAAGTGGCTTTTGCATTTATGTTTTATTACTATTTCGAAAGCAAGCCCATTTTGTAATGTTCAGCTGGGCTTGCCGGGGTTTTCCTTTTGAAGTCGTTATACTATGCGCCCATTTTTTCAAAAATTGGACCCATTTTGCACCCAAATTTTTTTTGTTTTTTGCCTATCCTGTAGTTTGAAAAATTGAAACTTTGTCCAATTCTATTAATGTTAGATTGATTCCATGCCTAATTGAGTGGATGATTAGTTAAATTCTTGCTGATTTCGACCTTTAGCTAACCACACACAATGCACATTAGGTTTCTTCAATAACCTGAAAAACTGCCTAGCCTCTTAAGCCTTGCACACCTATTCTAGCTTTCATTGACCACCTTTAATAGGTTAAGGACCCCCATGAATAGAAGGCCAATGTGTCTTCCAAAATAAAAAGAAAAAGAAAAAGAAAAAGAAAAAGAAAAGAAAAAGAAAAAGAAAACAAAAATTGCAATGCTTTGCCCTGAAACCCGAGCACGGTCCGAGGGGTATATGGCGAAAGCCTTCAAAGCTCGGTGCCCTAAGCCAATTGGTTGGGAGCCACTAACTTAGTGCTCGCTACATGGGTGGATGGGTGGAGTTTAGAAAGTTGTAGGTGCTGGAGTCTCGAAATCATTCGGAGTCCGAGGTGAAACCTGAAGAGTTAGTGGTCGAAAGACCCTTATGACTTGGTGCCCTGGCTTCCAATTGGTCGGGAGCCATCATGATCCTGAAGCATGGACTTTGGGTGAGGTCGATTCCTCAAGATTGCACCCCTACAACACAAAAAAGAGTCATGGAATAAGAGTGGGTCCTGGATCTATTCGGGCCTGCTAGAGTGCTAGGTCAGGGCAATAGCCCGGTTAGGGGAGAGTGCAGCTCTGCGCTATTGTTGAGAGCTGATCAAACAAACACTTAGATTTTGGTGGAAGTTTCTGGTTGATTCATCGAGATGGAGGCTCTTTTGATAATTTTGTATGGTATCTATTCTTCAAGATAGTTATCGCAAGGGCTCATGATTCTTACATGTGGTTAGGCATTACTTCATCCACAACCTTTGAAATATAATTTTCAGGAACATAATTTTATTTTGTTTTGTATGCTCTTTCTTCTTTCTATTCTTTCTTTCATTACTATGACTAGCAAATGTGTAGGTTAGGTGTGGATTAAGGCTCAAAAGTGCTATTTCAACCCTGCTTATTACAGTTTTAGCACTTTTTATGTGTACGAATCAATGTAATTAACCTGATTCGCACATTGCTGTCCCCGCTATTCTAACGACGTGATTTTCAGGGCTAATTTTTTAGTTTTTGCAAGCTATTTATGCCAAAGCTGTTGAGTCGATCCAAGCACCTAAGAATTCGAGTCAAACTCGCACATAGACGTGAGACCAAAAAGGAGAAGAGCAAAATGCAAAGGAAATTGAGCTGTTGCGAAATTGCATCCCTGGTGATGTACCTATTCTACAAATTAATTCTGACACTGCTCATCCCGCCCCGTTGAATTCCTACCGTGAATTTGCCTTTTTGTTTCTTGATTTCTTCCCATTTTGGTCTCCTTGTACGCTTAACTCCGTCTTGTTGATTTTGTGATTTCATGTCTCCGAGCAAGATATAAGCTCAGTCCGAGTTGATGTAAAATAATCACTTTTCGCGACAATAAATTTTTGGGAGAAGCTTTCAGCTCTCCCGTCTCCCTCTTTTTCTCTTCTGCTCCACTTTCCTTCATTTTTCTCTCATTTTCTTTCCACTTTCTCACTAGTCAAACACCCTCCGAGGATGACAACTCAGGGGATGAGCGGCTAGAACCTCTTTCTCCTTGAAGAAGAAGGCTACTAGGTGCTAGACCTTGAGGCAGGCTGAGGTGTTCCATGATTTTCACACAGGTATCCACTGCCTTCACTGTTCTCCCTGTTTAACATTAGGTTTTCATCCCTTTTGAGTCTCCTTGAATGGTTATTGCTTAGTAATCTTTTGGGCTCATTGGATGCTTAATGTTAGATCCATTGATGTTTGTTAGTTATCATTTATGATCCATTGTGAGGTGAGTCAAGGTGATTTGCATTTTAATGTGAAACCTTGATGGCCAATGGATCTTGGATTTTTGAAGGATAATTATTAAGGGTTAGGTTTATAGCTAAATGAAGATGCGAGTTTAGGAGATGACTATATGTCATCCTCCCAATGAGGGAAAGGACCTTAGAACCCTCGAGTTGCCACAGGAATCAACTGTGACTTAACACTTCAAAGGGTTCTATTTTACATTTTTCTTATTTTATTTTCAGCACATGAACAACCAGCCTCATTGTTTTAATGACCTTAAAAATCCAAACTGAAATTTACCATTTTGATTTCTTTATGAATCAATTTTGTACGAAGAAAACCCATCCACATGTTCGACCACAGAGCCCAGCTATCTTGCGGTAGCTTGACTACGGCAGTAGGATTTAGGATATAAATTTTGTTGATTCCAGATGCACCCTGCGTAGCGCGAATCGGGGAGGTCTTAGCGCCGGGGGCTGAGTAGATCGGTTCGCGGAGGAGGGTCTTAGCGCCCGGGGCCCGAGTGGCTCGGTTACGGAGGTTGCGGCTGAGAGGTCTTAGCACCCAGAGCCCAGTAGCTGGTGCGAAACATAACTACTCTAGGGAAAACCTCGTGGCTTGGGAACCAGCGGCACCAATCGATGAAATATGAAAGGGCGAAGAAATTAATCGATGAGATCTTGGTATATCGACAAAAAGTCAAGATTAGAAACAATACAAAAACCAACCGCTCCGGGATACACGAAATAAAAAATAATAGAAAGAGAGGCCTAAGCGCTGGCGTTGGGCGGAAAGCGATGAAGTAAAGGTCAAAGATGGAGCCCTAGCGAGGCGAAGCAAAGGGCCTTCGCCCGGAGGAACAGGATCGCCGGCGAGAACCTGTCGGGGCCCCGAAACACCTGTTTCGCATCAGCCTCGGCCTCGAAGCGGATCATGACCTCCTCATCAGAAAGATGAGATATTGAACTCAGTCTAGGAAGCTCGGGAAGCCCGGCGTTGAAGGCGAGCCACCCGGAAGCCCGGTGGAATTACGAGCCTTGTCTTCGGCTCGTATCGCCGCTCCGTTGCTTGGAGCGCCCGCGCCTCGTAGGTCGTGAAGCTTGTCAGGCTCTCCGTCAGGCATTCCATAGATTTACCCGCCTTTACATCCTCTTGGCGGGCTCGCTCCAAGGCCGCCATCTTGGCCTATGGTCACCTTAGCGACGCGACTCCTCTGCAGCCGACGCGGCGTGTCGGCGACCTTCGTGTCCTTCCGATCCTCATTTTCTTTATCCTCGACCCGCGCCCTCACCACCAAAGCATGCTTCAAGTCAGACCTGTGCTTCACAAGTTCCTTAGTCAGTTCCCTTATGCGGAAGCGAAGACCCGACCCTCTCGGTCGAGAGCAACCTTAGCCTGTAAGACTTGCGCTACAGCGGAGAGCCATAGTAAGGCTGGCCCTGTGCAAACCTTTCGCGCAAAGTAATACTGCCAAAAAAAAAAAAAGCTTCAAACGAGGGGTACAAAGTGAAAGCGGTCGAGAGATGATTTTTAAGAAAACTAAAACCCGCAGTAGAAATAAATCTGGCGTCAGTCATCATTATCCTGAGGCGTGGGGCGGTGACAAAGCCACTAATCAAACCGCCTACGAGTAACCACGTGGGTTCCTAAGCGATCACGAGAAGCGAATCGACCCTTGCCTACGCTCGCTTAGTAAAAGGCTGAAGAGGGGCAGCGTGGGGTTTGAAATAATGGCGCCTGAGACCCAGACGCAAGCCCGAACATCTAGTTAAAACGGGTCCGATCTTGCAATAGGCCTTAATGGTATCCCAAATGCGGGGCTCGAAGCTTGAGGGCCCAGCTCGCCCATTTAAAGGCCCGGTAGCCCAAGGAATCAGGTATTGGGGAAAACACCCAATCTCCACCAATCGAGAAAGTAGGATGTTTCCTAATTGTTGCCCGTCAATTATCCCTTGATGTCGGTTTACGATAAGGAAAGAAAATCTCCCACCCAGTGGGAGGAATATCGTATCATCCTCCAACAAGGAAAGATACTATTCAGTGTCATCATCCAACTAGGAAAGTTATCATGATCACCCATTATAAATACCAGGCCACCCCATCATCGGTGAAAGGTCACAGCAGAACTTATACCTGAAAACTTCATTCCACTGGCGGTTGATCTTCTCTTCCATCATAAGAATGACTTAGGCATCGGAGCAACGGGGCGAGGCCCACCTTGATCCTTTTTGTTTCTTGTTTTGAAGGCCCAGCGTCCGAGCGTGAATAGGCCTAGCAATTCTAGCCCAGTTCCGATTGAAAAAGTATCATCATAAGCTATTGAAATATTGATGAAAAGTCATCAGTCTAGTCCAATTAGTTTGAATTGATTTTCTGAAGTGAATACAATATTATCCCAAATTTGTAGGCATGTATGAGGATCGGTTATGGTCACAATCATAGAAAAAGTTCTTGATGCCATATATATAATCCCTCAAATCCTTGGGAAAAAAAAAGTCTTACCACCAGAAGTGGATTATTATTGATATAAAATGGGAAGTTTATATGAGATAAACCTTCCAAGAATCATAAGAATAATTATTATATATAGATGTTGTATGAAAGGACATCAGTTGCATACATGTTATATGCCTAGAAAAAAAAAACAATAGAAATAAACTTTCTTGATGCTGATGGGTTTGCCTTAACATTCCATGATTTCTTTACAAGTCTTACTGAAAAGACCGTCTTTTCAATAAAAGGTGAAAATACTACTATTTAATTATATATCTTGTAAATTTATTAAATCGATTCATATATAAACTTTGCTATTTATATTATATTTTGTTTTCATTTTAGTTGTATTTAAAATTTATGTGGTATTGAATCTCAAATGAATGAAGGTTGACACTAACAAGTGCTAGTGTAAGTACCATCCCTGATACTTCAAATTTAAATGAAGGCTCCAGAAGAGAAAATATAAATCCTATTAAGTCATATGTTGTTGTGAACCAAAAGTTCAACAACCCAAATATTTTTATTCTTTAACATGACATGCTAGGTCAATTTGAGTCTCTAATACATTGAATCATAAAATACTTACATAGGCATCCATTAAAGAACCAGAAGATTCTCTTGCCCAATGAATGCTCATGTGCTGGTTGTTGGCTTTACAGATTATTATTTTAATGAGATTATGTTCCCACTATTAAGAGAAGAAAAGTCGATTATAGAAGAATGTCAATAAATTACATGGAATGCAGTTATGATGTTTCATCTTTATCCTCATATGAACCAATGTGAACTAGAAGTTCAAATGATCATTCATTTTCAAAAACTTGCAAAACTGACTACCAAAATGCATTCATTAATAAAGAAAGTGATGAAGCCACACATTCGGTTTTCTAAATATTCTAGCACGGATTGATGTCCTTGTAGGACAAATAGTAAATGAATCTAATACAAGCTTGAAGCGTGGGAGACCTATTGGCTCAAAGACATAATTCCATGAAAGAGGAGAACACAAGAAAATCTTAACGCTCGGGAAGAAGAACAAATAAGACAAAAGGCCCCTATAGAGACACACAATAAATGAGAAGTCCTTGTAGAGACATATAGTACAGGTACTCAACTCTCAGTACCGGTACTCACCCTCTTCTAGGCTAAAAACAACATTGAGTATCGGTTCTTGACTTTCAATATCGGTACTCACCTGCGATGTCTGCAGAAATGGCCAGTTCTGGCCATTTTCACCGAAAATCTTCCAACCAAAACCAACCCATCTCAAAACCAACCACAAAACCAATATAAATCACTTTTATACAAAGATAGGGTTCTTCAAACCCCAAACATAGGCAAGGAAAGAGCTAGGAGGGTTTCCTAATCAACAAAACCATACAAATAGGTTCCATACTTACAAATACAAGAGTTCGAGCAAAGTGTTCCAAACCAAAGTTTGAGCAAAAGTTCCGACTAATAATCTCTGATTTCGAGCACAGTTTCTTCTTTTTCTCTCTTCTCTTCCTCTTCTTTCTCTTCTTCTCTTCTCTTTACTCACCCAGTAAAGCCACAGCTTTCTCACCAAAAATGAAATATTTGGTCTTCTCCAATAAGGCCATGTTTGGCGCCTTTTATTACGATTTAATTTCTCATTTTTGCTATTAAGGCCTTTATCTATCTATTAATACAATTGACTTATTCAATTTTAACTTAGCATATAATTTATTATCTTATGACCTTTAAGTCTGGATTGATAAATTACTAATTTACCTCTTAGATTAATCTACGGGTTTTTATCATTTCTCCTTGCTTACTTTAAATCCCGGAAAAAAAATACAAAATTTTCTTATGTTATACCCTAAACATGTAATAAAATTGTCAAGATATAATTTGAGGTGTTACAGGTTATGCAAGCAGAACTACATTCATTAATAAAACGTAGAAGTTTTTGGACCTGCAGTCCAAATACCTGCTTATGTAAAGCATGTTAGGTACAAATGAGCATTTATACAAAAGCGCTCTAACAATCTTTGAAGGAATGGATGTGAGTCTCACGAATGTTGTCAAAGCATATATATATATATATATAACACTTATTTTATTTCACAAGAGTTTGATGTACAACTCTTTTACACTTTTATATGCCAAAATATATATAAACTAGGTTGTTATAATATATTTTTACAAAAATACTTCCCAAGGCCACAACCCGGCCTTCTTCGTACTCACATCCTCGAAGGAGCGTTGTCTTCTCATGTACCTAACGGGAAGGGTCCCACGATGGGGTGAGCAAAGCCCAGTAGTAATAATCTCCTACAAGGGTTATTCCCCACCTAAGTGCTCATGCAATGACGTACATAAACATCAATCACATTTCATACAATTTATGCAACATTATATGAAGTGTTCCGTGTCATGCATGAGATGCGACCCTCGTACTCTAAGCGGGTCCCTGACCAGCTCCCTCATTACTCCCACCTTTGAGTCAGCCAGCTCCCTCGCACGAAATGCAGTGTAGACTTGATCATCGGTATTTAACCCAATGACTCAAACTATTGGACAACCCTCCAATCTTTAATATATCTTTTCATGATTTTCTTTTTTTTCTTTTATGAGACATAGATTTTGGTCTTCCTGGCAAGGCGACCTTACACAGCACTTTTCCAGTGACTTGATACCCGCGAACTTATCGTCGGGACTCATGTCTAGTGAATAACATTTGGTCTTCACCACAGGGGATCAACCCTAACACTCACTTCAAAACATGTAATTTATCATTTTGATCATTTTACACCCTCGTGAATCTCTACCTTGGACTTTTTCCAAGCTCACGACCAAACAATGATACCTACGCCCCACACTGAAACCGGCGATGTGGCCAGTGCCATGACTGCATGATGCCAATGCATTTTCCTTCATGTTACATGTATATAGTGCTAGCAAACATTTACAAACCATGGATAATTATAATTTTTACATATAATTTACATCCATGCAGTCCATGTTAATACATCAATTATCATGCATCAACATAATTCGCTGCTGCGTGTTATTCATAAGATGCAACACCTGACAAGGTCACAATCTTGGACCCATTCAACAAGGTACCTCCACCGGTCCCTTCACAAGCACAGACGAGTTTGGTTCACGCATCCATACAATCATTATGTCACCAAGACAAGCAACCAAACCCGGAACGCCGGTCTCGAGGTTTCAAACCAAACCCGGCGATGCAGGGCGTGGCCGATCATAAACCTCTGCGATCCAGGTCCCAATTTTGGAAGTAAATTACATGGCCTCTCATAACCAACCTTACCATTATAAAGCCTTTAGGTTAAAGTGACCGGTAGGAAACTTTCCTACGATACAATGTACCACAGCATGCCATGCAATGGTCATGTCATATCTCGGGTATTCACCTCGACGTAACCATGCAACCTACACACTTGGTGAAAAAACATAGATTTCAGCAAGATTATGGTCACCCACTATCCTCCACATAAATATGGATGAAATCTTGACTCAATGGGATTTCCATAGAGTCCAAGAACACCCGAAACGGAGTTCGAACGAAGAAGTTATGACCGTCCGAAGTTGGAGGTCTCACATGAGTAACCAGCCCTACCCGGCCAGCCTACTCGACCCGCCTTGACCGACCTGCCCTTTCTGGCCAGATCCAGTACCTACTACCCTCCACAGGCACATGGCTAGAATCTTGACTCAATAGGCTTTCCATAGAGTCCAAGAACACCCGAAACGGAGTTCAGACGAAGAAGTTATGACATTATGAAGTTGGAGGTCTCACATTAGTAGCCAGCCCTACCCAACATTCTACCCGGCACATACTAGCAGGCGCCCTTGCCAGCCGACTCTGAACACTTATTCTCCTGAGTATATGGTTGGAATCTTGACTCAATGGGCTTTCTATAGAGTTCAAGAACACCTGAAACAGAGTTCGGACGAAGAAGTTATGACCTTCTGAAGTTGAAGGTCTCACATGAGTAGCCAGCCCTACCTGGCCAGCCTACCTGACCTGCCCTGATCGACTTGCCCTTTTCGGCCAGCTCCAGTACCCATTGGCCTCCAAAGGCATATGGCTAGAATCTTGACTCAATGGGCTTTCCATAGAGTCCAAGAACACCCAAAACGGTGTTCGGACGAGATATAGTACGAGGTTGGAGGTCATATAGGGGGTAGATCAAACCCAGCGTAGGCCAGGCGACTGGCCGAGGGGCCGAGCTGGTACAAGGCCGACTTAAGCGGGCGACCTTTAGGCGGCTAACCTCTCTAGTGATTAGGCGTTCAGATTAAAGGACCATAACTTGAATACAGGTTGATTGAAATTCAAAGCAACATCAAGTTCGATGTGGCTGATTTACTTGAAGGACTCGGTACCGCAATTTCCTTTGATTTCCCACCCGAAAACCGGAGTTCTAAAGTCGATTAATGTGTACTACCACAGTATGGCGACTTCCATGGTTCAAAATACAACTAAACATTCCCCTTAGAGCAAGACAACCAACACCGTTATTCATTTAACTTTCTAACACATAAAAATGGCACCTGAGGCCAGTGCTTAGTCCCGAAAATGGGTCAGGCCGTCAAGCAGATCCACAGAATCTCGACACAGCATCCCGAAAGTCTTGGGATGGTTCCTGCAAGCCACTCGACCTCACAGCCATGCCATTTGAATGACCCTTAGACAAAGTTAAATAAGTAGGAGAAAAACCCACCTCTTGGGAGTTTGTGAAACTCGATTTGAATATCTGAAAGCCCTTATCGTGAGGATGAACTCTTCCCCTTACTCTGCCCAAGCCAGCCCGTTGATGATCGGGAAACTTAGAGAGAAGTGAGGGCTTCTCACTCTAAAATATCTCCTCTTTTCTCTCTATTTTCTCGGTTTGCTCTCCTCTCTTCTCTTCCTCTCCCTTCTCTCCTCCCCAACAATTTGGTCAAGATGAGTCAAGAGAACTTGTCCTCTCACTTACCACATGTCACATTCTAAGTGGCCACCTTGGATTACACCTTATCCCTTATCTATCTACCTTGAATTTCCATCCAATCACATGTTGCCACATGTCTCTCATGGGTCCCACTTGAGCTCATGTTTGACTAGCTCTCCACTTGACATGTGTCTCATCTTAAGTCACTCGAATTGCGCCAAGTGTCCCGCACCACTTTCCGTGCCTCGAAAAAAGTGAAATTCTAACTATCTTGGAATCCAACAAAATTCGACGTAGTAGCTAGATTTCGCGAGACAATTTCAACAGTAAAGTTTGTTTTATCATCCGAGATGTAGAAAAAATTCCGGATTTCGATCAAAATTACCATTTTACCCTTCCTCAGAGGATTTGGATTTTTCGGGGTTTCACAGCTTGAAGCAAATAGTACAAACCCTCGTAACATGTAATCAATCAAGTTATAATTATCTTTATGGGGACTGAAACAATTCATACACTTGTGGTACAATTACCTTAGTGCGTATTTATTAAAGAAAATGGTGTTTGAATAATCCTATATGCTCGTGCATTTTTATTAAGAAATCACAAACCAAATTTGATATTATTGTTATATATGTTGATGATTTAAACCTTGTTGAAACTTTTGAAGAGTTCATAGAAACTACAAAATATTTGAAAATGAATTTGAAATTACAGTTTTTGGAAAAACAAAATTTTGTCTCAGCCTGCAGATCGAGCATTTTCCAACTAGAATGTCGGTTCATCAATCAACATATATTAAGAAAACCCTAAAACGTTTTAATATAGATAAAACATATTCATTAAGCTCCTCAATGGTTGTCCAACTACTTGATGTGAAAAAGGACCTATTTCGTCATTGGGAAAATGGTGAAAATTTTATTTAATCCTGAATTACCGTATCTTAGTGCTATTAATGCACTTATGTATCTTGATAATTGTATTGTTCAGATATTTCTTTTCTATCAATCTATTAGTTAGGTATAGTTCCGCTCCAACTTAAAGACATTGGAATATTTTAGTGCTATTAGTGCACTTATGTATCTTGATAATTGTATTATTCAGATATTGCTTTTGTGCCAATTTATTAACCAAGTACAATTCCCCTCAAACTTGAAGACATTGGAATGACATCAAACATGTATTGTGTTATCTCCAAAAAAAACTACTGATATGGGTTTATTTTACTCAAATAAGTGAAAGCCACAATTACTTGAATATGCAAATGCGAGCTATCTTTCAAATCCACACAAAACTAGATCACAAATCAGCAAATACGTATAAGTGATAATCTAACAAATCTATTCACAATGACATTGTCAACCTCAACATTCAAGAAATTAATATACAATATTGGAATGTGTAAACCAAAAGTTATTGACATGAGGGGGAGCATAATTGAATGTTAGTGTACTGCACTATTTTTTCCTTCGTCCAGGTTTTGTCCCATTGGATTTTACTGGAAAGGTTTTTAACGAGGCAGTCCTAACAAATTTCCTCCAGTTCCATATATAATGGTCATTCAAGGAGGGTGTTATAAGGAAATGTGTAAATGACACTCAATCTACAAAAAAAAATATTGGCCACCTTTGTAAAGTAAAATATATTAGTTGTCTTTTCAAGTGAGGTTACATGTAGATTTAGATTCCCAAACACTTATAAATAATCTTCTCTTATTTGTATTTTAGTGATATCAAAGTAATGAGAATAAAACTTGATTATCTCATTCTCTATAGATTTCTTTCATCTGTATTTATCTTTGTATTTTCTTTGGTTTACAATAGTTAGATTATTTTTTAAAATTTTTTTAAAAAATTTAAGGTAATTTTACTGTTTAGGACTGTTTAGATTTATCTTTTGCTTTTACTTTTAGATAAAAATTACTACTAACCCCGAGAATACTTTGAGATTCAATTTAAATAACTAATAAGTTTTAAAAATTGTTCCAAAAAGTAATATTTGGTTTTTGTTTTTGAAAGTAATTTTTTGTTGTGAAAAATAAAGAAAATAAAGAAAATATGGAGAACACGTTTAGTTTTTTTGTTTTTTGTTTTAATTATGAAAATGATGGTGAACATACAAAACACTAAATTTGGAAAAGTTGTGAAAAAACCCCTAGTATTGTACCTGATATCCCACTTATATTTGAAACTTTTTTTCAACCTAAAAAGGCCCTTGCAGCTTACTCTTGTAGCCCAAATTAATCCTTATCGTGACTCAAACCGTTAAAATGGTTAAGCGGTATTAAAATGATTGTTAAGTGTTGACATGGCATCCTTGTGATACGTGAGACTCACTCTCCTCTCTTCTCTCTCTCCCTTACGATTGGACACAAACCTCCTACCCACCTAGCACCTGCCCAAATGATTATGTTTTATTTTCTTTTTTTAACTCTTTATTTTTTATTAAAATTTATTTTAGTTTTAAATATATAATGAATAAAATTCAACATTATTTTTTAAATCTTTAGTAAAATTTTATTCTAATTTTTAAAAGAGACAAATAAAATTTAAAATTTTTTTTAAACATAACAAATCTATTCATTATTAAAATATTTTAATTTATGTATATTTATTTTATTAAAAATTAAATTTTAAATTAAAATTTTAACATCTTTGATATAAATATTTGTTTATAATAATTAATAATATAAATAAATAAATAAATTTTAAATTTTAAATTATAATTTTTGATTTTTTTAAAAACTCATCCATTGATATTTATCAAAATTTGTATTAACTTAATATTTTAAAATATATTAATTTTTAAATAAAAATATTAAATCTTAAAACACATCCTTTTATTAGTTTTTAAATAAAAATATTAAATAATCGACATGTTTAGCTCAGACGATTAAAGAATTCAACCTTTAAAGAATATGGGGAGGGGGAGGGTTCGAGTCCTTGAACAATTTACTACATTGTATTAAAATTAATTTTCTTTTAAAAAAAATAGAAATATTAAAACTCATATATTTGAAATAATAATTAATATTATATAATTAATAATTTATTTATATTTTAAAAATAAAAATTGAATTTTTATTTTTGTATATTTTAAAAAAATTAAATAAAATATATTTTATTAGATTTAAAGATTTCAATAATTAATTATATTTTAAAAAATAAAATTTGAATTTTTTTGGTAGATTTTAAAAACTAAAATAAAATTTAATAAAAAATTAAGAGTTAAAAAAGAAAAGAAAAGTGATAAAAAAAATAAAATAAAATAAAGGTTTGGGCTGGTGATGCTTGATGGGAGGGGTGGGGGTTTGGGTCAAACCAATGAAGGAGATTGGAGAATAGGTCTCACGTGTCATGTGAACGCCACTTCAGTACTTAACTTTATTTTAACACCGTTTGATCACTTTAACGGTTTGAATTACGGCATGAGTTAATTTGGGCTAAGGAAGTAAACTACACGAGTCTCTTTAGACCGAAAAAAAGTTTCGGGTGTAAGTGGGATATTGGATTATAATATTAGGGTTTTTTGCACCTTTCTAAGAACACTATTTTGGTGTTGTTTATTTTATTTTTTTAAATAACACTTTTCAAAAACAGGACTAGTTCTGAGGTACTAATTTTTTTTATTATCTTAAATATTTTCAAAATAATATTTAAAGATATTAGTTTTTTTTTAAAAACAATATTTAAAGATATAAGTTTTTTTTTTTTTTTTTTGAAAGGATATTTAAAGATATAAGTTAACACTACACTTTTTGTGAAAAGAATTATAAGTAAAAACGATTCATTTCTTTGTTCCTACTATTTTAAGTTAACTATAAGTTAACCTTATGTGGACCCTAAATTTTGAGACTTAGGATTTTTTTTTCCTTTGTGAGATGCAATCCCATATTGGAAATTTACAAGGGAGAGAGGTGTGGACCCCACATTTTAAGGCTTAGGATTTTTTTCCTTTGTGGGAGGCAATCCCACATTGGAAATTTACAAGGGAGAGAGGCCTCCCTTTCTCTATAAAAGGGGTCCTCTCCCCTTGGATTCAAGAGAGCAAAGGCGAAACCATGAAGCCGTCCACCAAAAAAGGTCGATAATCTCAATGGCCCTTGATTAAATATTTGTTTTGGAGAATAAATTAAGGCATGAGCCTATATAATTTAGGCTCTATTAGTTCCTTAAATTTATTTTCTTAAGGAGGTTATGGGTGTAACACCCCGAAATATACCCTAGTTGTTTTCTCAAATATGTTAGGTATTGGTGTTTCCAGATAAATTAAAATTTTCGTGAAATTAACCGCAAAATATAGAAACTTAGAAACCCTAAGTTGTAGTAATATAATGACAAACCGTAATTTTGTCCAAAGAGGGACATCAAAGACATGGTTAATATAATTAGAGGCCAAAGTATAAATATTAAGAGTTGTAATATAATTAAGGGAAGTTGGAGGCTAAAAGCTAAATAATCAAAACTTTTATTTTAAATAGTTGTAGGAGACCAAAATGCAATAATTTGGTCTCCAAACAAGAGGCAGGTCTAATGAAGGAGAGGAAAAAGGAAGGAGAAGAAGAGAGCACAGTTAAGAGGAAGGAGAAGAGCAAGCTTTGGTATGGAAACTCAATTTAAGTATGGATGTCAGACTGCATTTAACTCAGGATTTTTTATATGGAACTATATGGTTTTATATGGATTTCTTGTTCAATTGTACGGTTAGAAGCTTGCTCCAAACTAGGCTGTTAGGATTACATCCTAACCAAAATTTTCTTGAAAGAGGGGTGGATAAAACTCTAAATAGCACAAGATCGGGTATGAAATCCTCACAGAGGAGGGATTCATGGTAATTGTGTTAGGGTTTACAACAAACCTACATAACCTTATAATTGGTTTATGTATGGGTTATAACCCATAATATAGTTGTTTTGGGAGGTGGCCCATGATAGGGTTTTTGATCTATGGATGAAATAGCATGAAAATGGGAGACACACCATTCGGGTACTTTGTGAATTGTACCGGCACAATTTGAGCTTAATGGTACAATTTCGGTCTCGGTCGTTTTTAATGAACTTGTACCGGTACAAATAGACTTGTACTCTACAACCTCGTCTTAAGCCTCTAGTTTCGACCGCTGTGATTTTCGCCATAACTCATTCATATTTCTTATCCGATCGTTTTGATTCAAGTGGCCAATTAAAATAGACTTCAAGGAGAACCAAACATATTTTATAGGTATCTCCAAATTCTGGACTTGTGATAGCTTAAAATTTCACCAAAGTGGAGCCAGTGTGCAAGCCCATTTCTGCATCGCTTGATCATAGAGTAGTCCGAGTTGTTTCTGACGTATCCCAGTTTCTATAAGGTTCGAATGGGGTGATTCCAGTGGAATAGAACCCCAGCACCTAAACTTTAAATAGTACAAAGATATAATGCCATATGAAGTTAAACCCCGAAAAGTGAGTATCTCAAACTGTCCTCAAATAAAATCGAAATGACCAGCTGGCAAGGAAAATGCCATAACTTCATTCGATGATCCGACTGATTAATTCCAATTCCTGCAAAGTAGATTCATTGAAAAATATGAATACATGAATAAGGTGTGATTACATACGCATCATACCTTACCAGTCATGAAACCCGATCTGTCATGAACACATAAGGGGCTAAGAGTACCCTATTATACGATAGTAAGTTATTGAACTCATATAATTATAAAAATACCTGAGACCAGTTGTTAACTGACATAACACTCCTGTCCTGATTAGTAATTTCAGATCCCGATTAGTGCTACAGGCACTCGTTCCGATTAGTACTTCTAAGATCCCCGTTAGTGCTCCAAGACTTCGCTCCGACTAGCAATTTCTGCACTCGTTAAAGGCTCCCAAGACCCTGCTCGACTAGTACTCGCACTCGCGCGCCACGACACTCCCGTCCCGCTGCTAAGTGCCACGGCACTCCCGTCCCGGGACAGTGCCATGGCACTCTGCCTGCACTCCGAAATACCGGCTTAGTGCCAAAGACTTCGCATCGCATAGTATCTTCGATACTTATTATGATGTGTCTTACACTTTTATTAGTATCGGGTTCGGTATTCCCGTGAATTATATGATAATAACTCAAGAATAAATAAGAGGAAATGATGGTGCATCGCTCTGACCAGAATACGCACGTATTTCCTCGAATTTGAGTAAGCTCAGAACTCCTACTGAGACCCGAATAAATATAAGTCCAAGAAATTACTACTTCCGTGATAATGAACTCCGCGAGTACCTACGTACTTTTATATAAGAATAAGCATAAGTCCGTCAGGCATAAGTCCGTACAAGCATAATTACTTGTATAAGTCCATTATCTGAATGCATGAAATTCTGATACTTGTTATTGTTTTATGCTTATTATAACTGTGTACACGCATATTATATATGTTTCCCACTAAGCGTGAAAGCTAGCATCGGGTTTTAACTGTAGGTACAGAGGAAGACGCCCCGAGAACTTCCGTGATTCTTCAAAATAACACACGAGTAGGGGGTTCACTAACAGAGGTTCGTGACTCGATCATTAATTGTAAATGTATAGTTTTTGAATATGTAATGGACTCAAAAGACTGTATATGGGACATTGTAAACACCACCACGGTGGTAGTTTTATTTTGACTTTTGTATATGATATTGATATATTATAAGACTTGATATACCAATGTTTAGTTAAGGTAAAGAGTCCCAAGATATGGTCTCGTCCTTAACTCGGTTCGATCCTCGCCATTCCCGGGTCGGGCCTGAATCGGGCGTGACAATGGGTGTTCCCCAACATTGAGCTAAGGTTCTAAGCAGCCCCAAAGCTTTAAAGATTCACTTCCTGGGAGGCAATTTCGTTTCAATGAGGTTATTCGTCCTGGAGCTACCCTTCTACCAGATATTTTTTTTCTTGAGTTTCTTTTTACTCTTCTTTTATATAGTTATTTTTTTAATTAATTGTCTTGTATAGATATTAATCATTTAATTTATAGTCTTATTATTTTATTTTCCTTGTAACTATATTGTTGCATTTTGTTTATTTAATTAAATTGGTTGTTTTTTTTTTGTTTTTTTATTCAATTTATTTTTCCTTAACATATGAACTATCACCCACCCTTAACTTAATAAAATCCCTAAATTTTTTTTTTAAAAAAAAATTCAAGTTCTAAATTTTCATTTCACAATTTTTAAGTGTCCAAATTTTAAAATTCAAATTCCAAATTTCTCATTTTCTAAAATTCAAATTTTCAATTTTAAAATCCAAGTCCTCCAAATTTCAAATTTCAAATTTTCAATGTTTCAATTTCAAAATTGCAAATTCCTAATTTCAAAAATCAAGTGTCATAATTTCAAAATTCAAGTTCCACAATTTCCAATTTTCAATTTTGTGTTTATACTCTAAATTTACAAAATTCATAATTTCAAAATTCATAATTTCAAAATTCAAGCGATCAATTTCAAATTTCAAAATCTAAATTTCAAGATTCAGTTGTCCTATTCTTAAATTTTGAAAATTCCCAATTTCTAAATTGCTGTCCCAAAAAAATCCTTCAAATTTCAAATTCCACTTCAAACTTCCAATTTTCAAAACTTCACTTCAAACCGCCTTCAAAATCTCACGGTTAATCCTACAATTCCTATAAAATGGAATCTTGGGAGTTAATTTGTGTAACATATAAATGGGCTTGGGTGGGCCCGACATTCCATGTATCATTTTAATGAATAATTTGACATATAATTTATAAGCAATTTTTAACTAAATGTGAATAGTTTGTATTTTGTAATTGCACTAACATTGCGCTTCTAACATGCCATCCAGGTACACATTTTTTTCATCTAACTTTGCTTGATTATTTATTTATATATGTCTTGCATGCTTTTGTATTGTTATTGCTTATCTTCGATATTCATTGGTTGATTAGTCAAAAGCCATATTTTCTTTAGTTTGTTTAGTGAGACCCTAGCTTGTGGGCTTAGAGGGGTGCTACGCTTCCATCGTATTCCCGATAAGTAACCTGACCCTCGGACCTAGACTTGGTTTTCCTGCACTGCCTTTTCTTATCAGGAGTCACATTTAGGGTTTTTCTTTCTTATTTTGTTTTCCTTTTAAAATAAAAACAAAAATAAGTGGCTTACTCCAAACTGCTTTCTAAAATGGTTTTTTTTTTTTTTATAATAAAAACGAGTCTCGCCTTTAGTGGAAATGCATAATACTGTAAAATGCAGGGTCCACAAATGGCGACTACTGGGACAAAGTGGAGGCATCAAGCTTGAATACAAATTAGTGGAAAATGTGGAGTTTGATTGGTCGATTGATAGATACTTTTGTGCTTTTGTGTATAGCACACGAGAATTTTGACTACGATCAGATTCTTCTTATATGTCTAATTGTTGTATCATTAGTATTAGTTGGCTGACTTCGTAGGTTGATTCTTCTGTTCATCTTGTTATGTCACTTGTTTTTCATTGTTTGTTATATACACATCATGCTGTGCCTATCTTATACTCTTACTTAGATTATGTGTAGATATGGGATGATATAAATTTTCTGCATGACTGTCTCTGTTGCATGACTACCTTTTCTCCTTCGTATGATTACTTGTCGCATGTCTATGTGGGGTGCACATGTATCCCCTTATCTCCAAACTTCAAGTCTCGGTCGACTTTGTATCTCTTGGTTTTGTGTTTGGGTTGCTTGAGACTCGGCTGCCTCTTCGCTTGCTTTTCTAATCGAAGCAAAGGATCAGGAGTAAGGTCTAGTGATGGGCTATATCCATGTTTGTGAGCATTTTGGAGGTGGCCGACATATTGATGCTGAGGAGTCCGATCTTTGAAGACTTGTATAGCCCAGAGCTAGATTTTAGGATACTTTTGTGACCGGTGTGCATTTTCTGGTTTAGATGTCATTTAGGTTTTTCGGATGCACCCACACATACACTGTACACTTAGTTTATTCCTGAGCATTGAGAGTAGTGAGAGCCAAGGATTGAAATTTCGGATATATCGGCCGATATATCGGCGATATATTTGATACTGGGCTCACTTAAAACGACATTTCTTGATACAGAAAATCGCTTACGTGAAAAATCGCGGAAAATCGGAAATATCGGCTAGTTATTTCGCCGATATCGCAGATATCGGACCGAAATTTCGGTGAGTAGAACACACGCGCGCGTGACTGATTTTTTGCTTCAAAATATCGGAGATATATCGGAAATATCGGTAAAATATCGGAGATATATCAGAAATATCGGTAAAATATCGGAGATATATCGGAAATATCGGTAAAATATCGGAGATATATCGAGATATATCGGAAATATATCAAAATGACCATATTTGCACCAAAATTAATCAATACAGAATTAAATTACAAATATATTTTGACCATCCAATCTGCTATTTTGACCCAAAAATCTATAAATACTTAAAATCATTCAATTTGATCATAAATTCTCTCTACCAATATCCAATCTTCATTTCACTCAAAAAATTTCTTTGTGATATCTCTTAAATAACTATATATTAGTTTAATATTTTAAATTAGTTAATTTAGTAATAATATATTAATAAATTAACATTTCATGTCTCAAGTAATTTTTAAAATCAGTTATATATTAGCACACGTGTATGCATATTATAAATTTATAGTATTATATGAAGTTTCATATTTTAAATTAGTTTAATTTAGTAATAATATATTAATAAATTAATTTTCATGTTAGTTAATATCGGAAATCTAGTATGGATGAACCCCGAATTTCTATCCATGTAGTGTTTTCATGCTCAAGATATTTTATCTACGATATGTTCGATCTTATAATCATTATTATCTACCACCATGTCTTGGTATGAGTATTGTCTTTAAGGTAAATTTGATCTATCTTATCAAATGTTGCAAATTGAGTCACATCAATCTTCATTTTTGATTTTAAAAACTCATTGCAATGTATATATTTCTTGATTATTAAATGTCATTTTTACACATTTAAAAGTATTTTTATGAATTTTCAAAAGTATTTTTGTTAATAATTTTCGATATATCGATATTCATAAAAATATCCACCGGAGAGACTGAAGTATATCCGATATATCCATAAAATGCAAGTACCGATATATCCATCGAAACCGATATTTCCAACCTTGGTGAGAGCCTTTACCATAGGTTGCCCATTGGGATGTCGAGGAAGTGCATGTGTGGAGTTGATGACCACCTCAGATGGAAGCGCCCGCCTCTTCTCTGAGATGTAGGAGGTTGTGTACCACTGGAGGGTACAATCGCTCCTGCTAGGGACCCCTTTAAAAGACTACCTACCCTTGTCTTTTTAAAGCCACCATTGACCTTCTAGGTTGAGTTTAGATCCTACTTATTAGGACTCCCATCCTACACGCGGTGCATCCGTGGAGCCTTCAAACGGCTTTTGTCATTATATAGATCCGCATTCCTCTCTATTTTGCCTTCTCAGGGTATATAGACATCAAAGTATTGAGTTTCAGTGGGCATGGTGTATAGTGATGGACTGCTTATTTCGCCATTATAACATCGTTTCGTTCGATGGACTCCACTTTATTTGTTTCGCACTTCGTGGATTCATCATTACGACCGGGACCATCTTCGTGGGTTAGAGTTGAGGGTAGATTAGTACGTGCATCATATCAAACATATATGGATCAACATACAGCAGTTATTGAGCAACTTGTTGTTTGCTACGCATTCCGTGATACAAATACATGGCCTCAGCCGTAGACACAAAACAGCTAGAATTTACAAATTTTCAAGACAGAGGATACTCGCTGACAAATTACTCTCCACCTCCACCTCCATCAATGGCTCCGATGGCACCACCGCCATCCCCTCGTGGCACTCCCTCTCGTTGTTGTCCGTGAGGTTCATGCCAGAGAGGTGATCCAGCCACATGCGATTATTCCAGTTCAGACTATCGGTGCTTCTGAGGATCACATACAGAGAGTAGAGCAGATGCTTAGACAAAGGATGTTGTCGAGGGTATGGATGTGTGATGGATTTGATAGTGCACCAGGATCCCATTACCGCCACCAATGCCTAACATGGAGCTGGTATACAAAGAGATGTCCACGCACTCATTTGAGGATACAGTCAGCTGACGAGGCAAGGGTTTAGACAGGCCCGCTTTGACTTCATGCTTTTCGTTCCCTTTTGTCACTAAGTAGTGTGGCATAGAGCTGGTTTACAGCCTTGTATGCTTCGTGCAGGTGGACTTGGGAGCATCTTGCCCATGAGTTTATCCGACGCCTCTTCAACACCGTCATAGATGTCACTAGGGAGAGCTTCGGGAGGCTATACAGGGGGCTCATGAGATCAAGCATCTTTCATCTCCCATTGGAGGGAGAAGGTTATTCAGATGATTGATCGTCCATTAGAGAGAGAGCAGATTAGCATGATCATGCGGAGTTTACAGCCCAGTTACGCTAGACATCTTATAGGCATACCGATTATGGATTACGTAGCTGACAGAGGTATCAGAGTGGTATCGAGGATGGTATGGCGACTCGCTTATGGTCGGATTCTTTCCCTCTCTTCTCACAGGCAGGAAGAAGCCATCCGGATCATGTAGACCAGGTGTGGAGTGTAGGAGCCACGCTCCTTTGCATGGGGCACCCAGCCTCAAGACGATCTATACAGCCGCACATGATTTCTCATCACGCAAGCAGAGTTCGCCCAAGATAGACCTTCCATACCACCTTAGCCGCTTAGGTTACCAACTCCATATACTCCACCACACCCAGTCTAAGCTGCACAGATTGTGGAGAGACCACTTATTGCTCATCTTAGACCCCGAGCGCCCACAGTTCCTACACAACGGCCTAGACAGCTCAGACACTTTACGCCACTAGGCATGCCTTTGGGCGAGGTCTCATGTGATACTGATGATTGCTAGATTGCTTAGTCCATTAGCACCGAGGCTTACTACTATTAGGTTGTCTACCCTCATTTCGGATGGACCTACATCAGGCTTATCATCAGTGGCCTGACATACTAAGGACAAGCAGATTTCTTTCGTACACGCTGTTCGTGACTTGATTGACTGTGGTATTGTGCACTGGGGACAACCTAGCACGGGCTCCAACCCCTTTCCGACTTACTTTACACATGCGGTTTCTCCTCCAGTGGGAGGTATTCATTCCATTGATTTTGTTGAGTCCGAGGATCGCATCCATATGTTATCATGGGATGATCAGAGGTCGGAGCCTATAGCATTTGATGATGGTTATGGCGATGATGAGGTCTGGGCGAGGTGTTTTCAAGCCAAAGAAATTCACTCCACATGTCGCTTTTCAAGGTTTCGCATTACCCCAGTTTGGATCCCCACACCGAGGCCTTTGACTTTACCTTGTTATAGTGTTCAGACTCCTTTTATTTTGACTCCACACTGAGGGACAGTTGATACACCAGAGATCCAATATGTTATCAAAGGAGGTAGAGTGGTCAGACAACAGCCTCCAGTTCCATTTCGACCCATAGATCCTGATACTACTAGAGACGAGACAGTGAGAGAGGATGATGAGATCATCAAGCAGCTAAAGAGTACACATCCTCGTATCTCTATTTAGAGTTTGTTAGCTTCCTCTACCACCCATAGAGAGACTTTGATTAAGGCTCTGAGCTAGATTCGAGTCAGACACGACTCACATCTCCGCAGGGCCCGATACATGCTCGCTGGTCGAGCTTAGTCGCATTGTTTTCTCTCGAGGATGACTTACTCTCCGGAGGGTTCACTCACACCGACCTTGCATATATCAATAGTTGTTTAGGTCGCAAATTCCATCCGTCCCTCTAGACAATGGATCCGGGGTCTAAATGTCCGTCCACTGGCCATCGTAATCGCTCTGTAGATATGGGCCCATTGTGATTTTGAGCCATCTACACTGCATGCTGAGAGCTATGACAAGACTCGTAGAGAGGTGATGGGCACCTTTGACTCTCAAGTCGAAGGATTGGGCCAGTCCTTTTTCAGGTTTTGTTTCAGATTTTGAGGATCCCTGTATCCTTTAACCTACTCTTGTGCCGCCATGGATTCCATAGCGCCGCTATCCCATCTTCCCTTTATTTTAAGGTGAAGTTCATTCATGATGGTCAAGTGATCACTATTTCATCTACAGGAGGGGCACATTTGACTTCTGAGACGGTATTGGAGATTAGCCATGGGGGTGAGGATTTGCTTATGACCGGATTCACTTTTGATGAGATAATGCATCAGGAGCCGGATTTTTGTCGAGATTCAAAGACTCCATGTCATTTGATCAAAGATAGTATGTCAGCTGCTTTGATGATGATGAGGAGCATGTCGTACATGCCGGGTTTGGGTTTAGGGCGTTGTCAGCATGGCCGTAGCGAATTTTATCACAATTTTCGACTCACGACTCCACCTTTCGGGTTTAGGATTTGGTACCAGAGAGGCAGATTTTCTGATGTATGGAATGTTCAAGGCCGAGAGAGGGTCAAATCTCAACTTCATCACATTCCATTTGACTATCCTCTTCGTCCTTACAGTTTGAGGTTGACTGACTATTTTGTGAGGGCTTCAGAGCCATTATTACATCCCGATGGATCGATTTATGAGCCTACTGATATCCAAAGATATGTCGAGCCGGTGATCACCTTTTCATAGCTTCCGCCTGTGGTGTGGTGGGCTCCCGACACTTCTACCACCTTTGATCGCTCCTCCTTCCCTCATGCCTAATGTGCTCATTATGTGCTTTCCGATGAGATAGCTGATTATGGGGTATTTGACAAGCATCAGATGACGTGATTATATTAGAAGCTACTCCTAGATGGTTATTAGTCACCCGGTTTCGATTCTCGCACTTAGTTATTTTCAGGTGCTTGCTTTGAGAGATGATGAGGATGCTCCTCTTGCTCTAGGATGATGAGCGGCCATGTGATGTTATTATTATTGATATTGCATCCCCTGATATTCTAGGACATGTCATGGGAGAGTCCGATGCCATGGACCCACCACTTTCTTTTGATGTTTTGTCGATTTGTCTCACGCTCCGATGATGTATCGCCTTTCATCTATGGATTTGAGCATTTTCTGTGAGTATTTCACCTGTCTCTCTTTATTGATGATATTGATGCATGTGCACACCTCATTCACCCACATCACGCATTCATGATATTGATTTATGAGCCTTTGCAAAATTGATTTTCGATGATAGGGCCGCCGGTCTCGACCGATCATAGTTTTACTGATGAGCGAAGTTTCAATTCTCCTTTGATGACCTTGAGACGCTTGGATCTTGGCAATGTTGCACTCAATCCTAGAGAGATGAGGATCTACTCACTTTATCTCAGCATGAGGGATAGTTTGCTCAGGTTACTCAAATCATACTTGGATGTTTTTGCATGGTCATATGAGGACATGCCAGGCCTCGACCCTTCTATAGTTCAGCATCATCTACCACTTGTGCCACATGCTTGACCGGTTAAGCAATTGAGGCGATTACACCCTCGATGGAGTTTACAAGTGAAAGAGGAGATTCAAAAGCAACTTAGTGTTGGCTTCCATATTTGCATCCAAAGACTGAGTGTGGTCGGGCTAACGCCGTCCTCAAGTTCTAAAAAGGACTATGAAGGTTAGAGTTTGTGTGACTTTAGAAATCTCAACAAGCTTCAGCCCTAAGGAGGATTTTCTCCCACATATTGACATGCCGGTTGATATATCGCAGTGGCATGCGATGTTATCTTTTATGGATGGATTCTCTGGTTATAATCAGATCATGATAGCTCCCAAGGACAAGGAGAAGACATCCTCATCACCGAGCGGGCACCCATTATTACAGAGTCACGCTGCTTCAATAAGAACGTGTGCTACCTATCGTAGAGCAAATTTACTACACTGCTTCATGACATGATGCACAAGGATGTTGGAGGCTCATGTAGATGATATGATTGTGAAGTCCCGTGATGTAGATCACCGGGTAGCCTAGAGCGCTTTTCCGCAGGACGCATGTTTTAGATTGAGATCGAATCCTAAGAAGTGCACTGGAGTGACTTCGAAGCTCTGGCCACATGATTAGTGAGATAGGTATCGAGGTAGATCCCGATAAGATCAGAGATATCTCGACATGTACCTCCACCACGCATCAAGATCGAGATCCTGTGGTTCTCGCAGGTTGCAATATATTAGCAGTTTATTGTTAGACTGACAGATACTGTGAGTCTAGTCTTCCACTTAAGGGAAGAAAACAAAATTCTAAGGTTTGATGATCAAAGTGGGCTAACAAAGGCCGGTTTCAATTAGAGAGTATTTGCTTTCCTCTCCTGTTTTGGTACTCCTATGCTCGACGACCTCTTGCTTTTTATATATCATGTACTTCAAATGTTACTTTTTAGTTATGCTAGCCCCAATTCATGATTCCTAACAGGAGCGAGCTATCTATTATCTAAGTAAGAGGATGTTAGAGTATGAGACAAGGTACATTATGATCGAGCGCTTCCGCTTTAGGCTTTAGCTCAGCCACTAAGATCGAGAGACATTACATGACGTAGGCATTGTATGCCTTGTTTCATTTAGGATCCTTGAGATATCTCTTGATTACCTCGCTCTCTTGACGAAAGGCATCAAGGAGATGGCTTGTACTTCTCGATGTAGTTTGATATCTCAAGATGTCACCAAAAGTCTATAAAATGGCGTGTTAGCATATCACTCGCCTCACTCAAAGCATCGACGCGAGAAAGGATTGATGATGATCTTCCTACAGAGATCATAGGTGACTTTAGTTTGTCCGGGTTACGCATGTACTTTGACGGGTGCAAATGAACCATTCCGATATGGGATGTGTTCTATTGATTTCTCCGCATGGCTTACCTATATCCCGAGATCAGTTCTTCGCTCATGGATCATATCCGGCCACGAACAACATTGCTGAGTATGAGGCATGTGTATCCTCGGGTTGTAGGACTACACTCTGAGCCTCGGATTAGAAGGATGGAGATATTTGGTGATCTCTGAACTAAGATTAGACAGATCCAAGGTGATTGGAAGACCAAAGATGTGAAGCTTAGGCCATATCATGCTTATTTAGAGTTACTAGTAGGGAGGTTTGACGACTTGAGCTACACTCACCTACCTAGAGCGCAGAATCAGTTCACCGATGCTCTGGCTACTTTGGCTTCCATGATTAACATTCCTGAAGGTGTGGTAGTTCGCCCCCTGCTAGTTGAGACTAAAAGTGTTCCTGCTTATTGTTTCTTAATTGACGAGTCGGGGTTTGATGATGGTCTGCCATGGTATCATGATATTTATCAGTCTCTTAGATATGGCACATACCCTGAGGTCGTGACGGCCAAGGACAAGAGAGCTTTGAGGCAGTTGGCCACCCGCTTTGTGATACATGGAGAGACACTATATAGGCGTACAGCTGATGGTGTGTTATTGTTGTGCTTAGATCGAGATTCAGCTGATCGGGCAATGAGAGAGGTCCATGCCGGAGTTTGTGGGCCCCACATGGGAGGACATATGTTGGCTCGTAAGATTATGAGGACTGGCTATTTACACTAAGAGACAGATTTGCTGCCGCTTTGTTCAGAGATGTACAGAGTGTCAGATGCATGGAGATCTCATACACGTTCCACCATCAGAGTTGCATGCATTGACCTCACCTTGGCCGTTTTCAATCTGAGGCATAGATATTATTGGGAAGATTTCGCCGAAGTCTTCTAGTGGTCATGAATTCATTCTAGTCGCTACTGATTATTTCACGAAGTGGGTGGAGGCCACTTCTTATGCAAAGCTAAATGCGCCAAAGGGCTTGAATCTTTATCGACGCACATTATCTCAGACATGTCCCATGAGTTGATACATCTGATAGAGGTGTGCTTTCTTGCCTGAGGCTGGACATTTTATTATAGAGATATGGTGATCCAGATCGCGATCATTCAGATAGGCCAATGCATAAATGGGGCAATAAAGGCCGCGAACAAGAATATTAAGAGGATTCTACGCAAGATGATTGAGACTTCTCGAGACTGGTCCGAGAAGCTTCCTTTCGCATTATGGGCGTATCTCACCTCCTTTCGCACTTCTACAGGAGCCACGCCTTACTCTCTAGTTTATGGCATGGAGGCGCTGCCCGCTGAGATAGAGACGTGGATCCTCGATCAGTCCCGGAGCAAAGCAGGACAGAGGCGGGTTCACTACTCTGACGCCTTAGCCTCGTTAGATGAGAGGAGATTGAGAGTTGCTGACCATATTCAAAGCAGTACTTAAAGGAAGATGGCCCGCGCTTTCAAAAAGTGGGTCAAGCCTAGACCACTATAGCGAGGCGACGGCTCGAGAGTCCTCGTGAGGATTGGGCCATCGACCCTAGAGGGAAGTTTGTGACTCCAACTGTGTTTTAATCTTACATTATTAGAGAGTTGACCCCGAGGGAGTCAAAAAGATGGTTGATGGACTTAGATGGAAACCACCCTTAGAGCCAACCAATGTGGATCAACTGAAAAATTTTACGTTTCGAGACTCGTCGCAAGATGGGTGGCCATCATTCCTGCTAGCCATATACCTTATCACTTGTGACTCACATTTTTTTTTTTTTACCATATAGCCCATTGAGCCTCACGCGCATTTTGGCCATTTTTTCTTATAGCCCCGCTTACCTTTCATACCCGATAGGGGCCCTCGGGTGCGTGGGATGCCCAGTTTTAGACTGAAGTTATGGACACATCGATTACGTTCTTTATATCGCCTTACCACACTCACTTCCTGTATCCGCTCCATTTCATAGTTTCTATGTTTTCACCACTTCTTCTATCTGACTTCTCGTTCTATCTCATTATTTCCCACTTAGATTGGTGATCTATTCATTTTACTGCATGGGGGTTTGTCATGTCATCCCTTCACTCATTCCATTGACATTTATTCAGAGACTTTTAGTTTGAGAGGCTTATGTCATTTCATTGGAGTTGTTTTATTGTACCTTCGCGCTTAGAGATATGTTCATTTATTGCCATATTGGTTTGTCTCTCATTGTTTCATTCAGTCTATGCGCAAAAAAAAAAAAAAAAAAAGAGAAAAGAAAATTATATATATAAATAAATGCGCACGTATATGTATTCAGTATAAGTATTCATTGAGTTCGTATGTGGATTTATGAGGATCATTGTCTTTAGTGTATGTATTACTTGTGGGAGTTCGTATGTGGGTTTCCTGAGATCCTAGTATCATGTGTTTACTTTGAGAATTTATTAGTGGTATATGAGATGACCGATCCTCTATTAGGGGCTCCGAGTTAGTGTCATATTCATCATCCAATTTGTTGACGACATGTCTTCCCCATGCAATGATTTGGGTAGATTCATCATATCATCATCAGTTTTTTCCATACTGTTATTTATCTTCTCTAATTTCATACCTCCTTACTACATTTAATATCACCCTCATATGTTTATTGGTTTCGAGTTCATGTTTCACTTCTTACATCCTTTTCCCTCTTAAGTATATCTCACCACATGTTACACCTTTCTTTTTGCATTGCATCATTGTTATTAGCACTTCCATTGGATGTTCTGTGTCCATGGCTCATGAGACTTCTATGCATGTGGCATTCCACACACGAGGGCATGGGGTTGATCATTGCAAGCCTGGAGCCTAGTTTCCTCTTCATTTCTTTTACTTTTATCACCCTAAGCCTACATTACGGTCCAGTGTCATAAGACCACACCCCGAGGACTATGGATTTAACTTTTCTTTTACAAAGATTTGTGTTTCTATAGTATTTGAGACTTGGTCGATATCTGGACATTATTATGTGGCTTTTTCTAGGAGATGCCTTGCTAGCGTTGGGATCCATTTCTAGTTACGGTTCTAGATGACCCGAGGTTGCCTTTTGTCATTTGGATGTGTTTGTTTGTGTAGACAGATTCTTGCTGAGATGTCGAGCCATATTTTGATATTTGGGGGTTTCATCACTTCTCTATTTGATGACATACATGTCATACTTGGGCACATCCTTTATCCGCCAAGATCATCAGGAATTTGTTTGTTTGTGCATACAATTGTTATCAAGAGGATGAGTCTACATGCATACTTTCGGATTTCATCATGTTTTGATAGATGCCACACTGGGGCATATCCCCAATCTGTTGGAATCATTTGGACGTGGTTGGTTTGTCCAGATGTTTTTATCGATGATGAGCCATTGTTATGACATTTTCGACTTCAGCCATGCTATGTTGGATGTCATATCAGCATACCCCCCTAACTCTCGCCTCTTTACTATCTTCATTCAAGCTGCTCGTAATTTCATTTATATGGATCGGGATAGTTCAAACTTCATCCGCATCACGGCTAGCCAGCAGACGACAGCTCGCATTTCGCTTTCCTCGCATATTAGGCGCCTGACTTGCCATGGATCGATGTTCAGACTTCATTTGCAACATATTTGTTAACAAGTAGCGTATTGCACGCCCGTACTTCATCTTCTCGTGATATCGTGCATCTCGGGACTGGTCTCATATGGATCGATGTTCAGACTTCATCCACATCACATTCGCTAGCTTAGGAGATCGACGCTCGCACTCGCTTTCTCTCGTGATATCAGTGTTCAGATCATATGGATCAGATGTTCAGACTATCCGGGTGATCACATTTGCTAGCCGCAAAGATATCGTGACGCTCGTAATCTTAGATTCTGCATATTAGGCGTTCAGACTTCGCCTTCATATGAATAAGATGTTCAGACTTCATTTGCATCACATTTGCTAGCGCAGCAGATTAGACGTTCAGACTTCGTCTTCTCGGTGACATCGCATCCAGACCTTTGTCTTCACATGGATCGATGTTCAGACTTCATCCACATCACATTCGCTTAGCGAGGAGATCAGACGCTCGCACTTCGTCATGACATCGTGTTCGACTTCGCTCTATATGGATCAGATGTTCAATAGACTCCATCCGTGATCACATTTTCTAACAGCAAAGATATCGTGACGCTTCACCAGATTCGCATATTAGGCGTTCCGCACTTCGCTTCATATGGATCGATGTTCAAACTTCATTTGCATCATTTGCTAGCGCAGTTAGATTAGACGCCCGCACTTCGGCCTCTCTCGTGATATCAGCATCTCGTGACTGTCATATGGATCGATGTTCACTTCATTCATCACATTCGCCAGCTTAGAGATCGCACGTCTCGTAATTTCGCTTTTCTCGTGATATCGTGTTCAGACTTCATTTCATATGGATCGGGATGTTCGTGACTCCATCCAGCATCACATTTTCTAGCACATCATATCAGACGCTCGCACTGTGATTCGCATATTCAGCGCTCGACTTCGCTTCATATGGATCGTATGTTCAGATTTCATTTGCATCACATTTGCTAGCTACAGTTAGATCGTGACGCTCAAACTTCGCTTCGATATCGTGCATTCGTGACTTTCTTGGCCTTCATATGGATCAGATGTTTAGACTTCATTTGCATCACATTCACTGCCAGTCTCAAGATCGACGCTCGTACTCGTTTCAGACATCAAGTGTTCGTGATTTCACCTTTATATAGATCGATGTCTCGTAATTTCATTTGCATCACATTTGGCAGTTAATAAAGAGATCGTGACGCTCAGACTTCGCTCTCTTCAGATATCAGCGCTCAGACTTCGCTTCATATGGATCATATGTTCGTGACTTCATTTGCATCACATTCGCTAGCACTCAAGAATCAAACGCTCCGTGACTTCAGCCTATACGGATAAGATGTCTCGACTTCGCCTTCATATTTATAAGATGTTCAGACTTCATCCCGCATCACATTCGCTAGCTCTTCCAGCTTAAACGCTCATACTTCGCCTTCTCGTATATCAGGCGCTCAAATCTCTTTGCCTTCATATGGATCAAATGTTCGACTTCATCTCGCATCACATCTCGCTAGCTCAACAGATCAGACGCCGTACTTTGTTTTCAGATATTAGCGCTCGCATCACTACATGGATCGATGTTCGACTTCATTTGCATCACATTTGCTAGCACCGTTAAATGACTTTAGACTTTGTCTCTACATATCAAAGGCTCAGACTTCACCTTTATATGGGAATGTGATGTTCGTGACTTCATCCAGACACATTCGCTAGCACCGCAATGACGCTCCAAACTTTGTCTTCTCGCACATCAAAGGCCTAAACTCGCCTCTTTATATGGATCAAATGTTCATACTTCATCTGTATCACATTCGCTAGCACCGTAGTCAGACGTTCAGACTTCATTTTCTACATATCAGGCGTTCAGACTTCGCCTTTATATGGATTAGATGTTCAAACTTCATCTGCATCACATTCGCTAACTCCGCCAGATCGCACGCCCGCACTTCGTCTTCTCGCTTATCGCGCTCGACTTCGCCTTCGCTTATCGCGCTCGTGACTTCGCTTTCATATGGATCAAATGTTCAAATTTCATTTGCATCACATTTTCTAGCACAATAGATCGACGCTCGTGACTTTCTTCTCGTGATATCGTGCATTCGTATCTTCACTTTTATATGGATCGATGTCTCGGGATTTCCATCCGCATCACATTCGTTAGCTCAATGTATCGCACGCCTCGTGACTTCGCTCGCAGACGCGCTCGTGACTCGCTTCATATGGATCAGATGTTCATACTTCATTTGCATCACATTTGCTAGCACAACAGGCCAGACATTCTGATGCCTTCACCATAGTTTAGAACTCTCAGATTTCATCTCTATCAGAGATATATATCGCTACCAATATTCATGGTCATTATCATCGCACACTTTGATCACATGGTTTATTTCGGTTGTCGTACTCTCCGCTTACTAGCTCATGAGTTTCTCTATGAAGAGTGTTGATCGCTATACAGTACACATGACCATTCTAGTACCCATGGGCGGGCCGACTTCCACTTGTTTCAGATTTCGATACAGGTTTGACCTTTGAGAGGACCTTCTTAGATGGAGGCTGACTCATATCATGGGCGGGACTATAGGTTATCTTGTTTTTTTTTTTTTTGTCCACCTAGGTGTCTAGGCCCTCTTGTTCCTTTTGCTTTTAGTGTCCCTTTTGACACTTTTTTTGGGTCTCTTTTTTCGATAGAGTTCCATCTCGCTTCACTCACTTTTCACACCTTCGTTTTACTTCATTGTTCATGTTCGTTACACTTATGAACTCTATTGAAGATGGGCATATTTGTGGACCCCAAATTTTGAGACTTAGAATTTTTTTTTTTTTCCTTTGTAGGAGGCAATCCCACATTGGAAATTTACAAGGGAGGGAAGTGTGGACCCTACATTTTGAGGCTTAGGATTTTTTTCTTTTGTAGGAGGCAATCCCACATTGGAAATTTACAAGGGAGAGAGGCCTCCCTTTCTCTATAAAAGGGGTCCTCTCCCCCTTGATTTGAAGGGAGGAAAAAGGGAAACCATGGGCTTGCTCCACCAAAAAAAAGGTTGGAAACCCTAATGGCCCTTGATTAAATATTTTTTTTGGAGAATAAATTAAGGCATGGGCCTATATAATTTAGGCTCTATTAGTTTCTTAAATTTATTTTCTTAAGGAGGCTATGGGTCTTTCCCCACATTGAGTGGGAGGTCTTAAGTGGTTTCAAAGTTTAAAGATTTGATGGCTTTGGAGGCAATTTCAGCTTAAGAGGTGATTCAGTCCGAGGAGCTACCCTTCTACCAGGTATTTTTTTCTTGACTTTCTTTTTACTCTTCTTTTATATAGTTATTTTTTTAATTAATTGTCTTGTATAGATATTAGTCATTTAATTTATAGTCTTATTATTTTATTTTCCTTGTAAGTATATTGTTGCATTTTGTTTATTTAATTAAACTGGTTGTTTTCTTTTTGTTTTTTTATTCAATTTATTTTTCCTTAACATATGAACTATCACCCACCTAACTTAATAAAATCCCTAAAAAAAAATTTTAAAAAAATTCAAGTTCTAAATTTTCATTTCACAATTTTTAAGTGTCCAAATTTTAAAATTCAAATTCCAAATTTCTTATTTTCTAAAATTCAAATTTTCAATTTTAAAATCCAAGTTTCCAAATCAATTCTAAATTTTTAATGTTTCAATTTCAAAATCGTAAATTCCTAATTTCAAAATCAAGTGTCATAATTTCAAAATTCAAGTTTCACAATTTCCAATTTTCAATTTTAAAGTTTATAATTTCAAATTTACAAAATTCATAATTTCAAAATTCAAACGATCAATTTCAAATTTCAAAATCTCAATTTCAAGATTCAGTTGTCCTATTCTTAAATTTTGAAAATTCCTAATTTCTAAATTTCAAGTCCCAAAAAAATCTCAAATTTCAACTTCAAACTTCCAATTTTCAGAACTTCAATTCTCAAACCGCCTTCAAAATCTCACGGTTAATTCATGCAATTCTATAAAATGGAATCTTAGGAGTTAATTTGTGTAATATATAAATGGGCTTGGTGGGTCTTACATTCCATGGTATCATTTAATGAATAATTTGACATATAATTTATAAGCAATTTTTGAATCTAAATGTGAATAGTTTATTTTTGTAATTGCACTAACATTGTTTCCCTTAAATTTGGTAGCTTCTAACATGCCATCCAAGCACACATATTTTTTCATCTAACTTTGTTGATTATTTATTTATATGTCTTTGCATGTTTGTAATTATGATTGTCATCTGCATTCATTATTGGATTAGTCAAAAGTCATATTTTCTTTGGGCCATGCTTAGCAGGCACTCGACTTTAGGGCTTAGGAGGGGCAAGTACGCTCCATCGTACCTTCCCGACAAGTAACCCGAATTCCTGACCTAGACTCCGGCCTTTCTGCATCCGCTTTTTCTTATCAGGAGTCACATTTAGGTTTTTCTTTATTATTTTGTTTTCCCTTTTAAAATAAAAACAAAAATAAGTAGCGACTCCAAACTGTTTTCTAAAAATGGTTTTTTTTTTTTTAATAAAAAACGAGTCTCGCCTTTTTGTTGGAAACACATAATAGCCAAAAATGCAGGGTCCACACCTTCTAAGAAATATAAGGTTCCTGCTATTTTCTATTCTTTATAAGTAAAAACGATAAGTTATATCCAATACATAATTATTTAAGTTCTTTTTCCCTCGAAAAGACGTAAAAGATTTTTTCAAAAAATTTCTTGTAATCTTTTTCTTTGTTTTCTTTCTCACAAATTTCTAAGATCTAAACATAGTTTAATTTATTAAAACTCAAAAATTAAAAACTTGATGAAACGTTTTGTAAAAAAAAAAAGAAACTTAATGAAACTGAGAAAACGAGAAAAATATTTATTTTCTAAAATAAATACTTTTTTGTTTTTACCTTGTCAAAATATTGAGAAAAAATAGAAAATAAATTTAAGTGAATAAATTAGGGGCTAGTGTAGTTGTTGCTTCCTCAGAATTTGAGGAAAATCTAAGATTATTTTTTTAAAGAGAAAATTAATTTCATTGATTCAAAATAATAATACGATAGAAACATACAATAAGATGAAATAACATTTAAGTTAATAACATAATGAATCGACTCAAAACTTATACATTTGATAATTAAGCCTATATATTTGATATTACTATTATGACTAGAATACATATGACTCTAATTTTACAATATATTGATCATCATTGATTTGATTTCTTACATGTGATTGTTCAGACTTTACTCATTTGAATCGCTCAAAAACAAATAAACGTCGCACCACGATGACGAAAACTAAAACGTGACGACACATCCACCCACCACACCAAGACGACGATAACCACACTCGTACCATGACGACGAGTAAATCATGAAAAAACAAATAAAAACATAAATCTGTGTAGAATAACCATTTTATTGAGAAATAAAAAGATGAAAATAGGTGCATTTTGTGATTTTAGGCCAAGAATGACCAAAGATCACCCCTCATTGCTTAAAAAAAAGGCTGAAAAAAAGTTAAGAAAAAAATGAGCCTAGGGTTTTTGTTTTTCCCTTTTTTGAAAAATTGAAAATCTAAGATTATTATTTTCAATGTTTGGTTAGAAATGATAATCCTTCCAAAATAATCATGTAAAAATTTGTTAGTCTCATTAGCTGTTTGAATGCTTGTTTATAATTTTTAACATATTTAACTATATAAACTATTTCTCAAAAAAAAAAAAAACTATATAAACTTCAAATTAATTTGATTTTCTTCTTAAAAAGAAATAAGAACCCATTAATCTTCATAGAAGATGCATGAATTTCATACTACAAAGTAAAATATTATTTTAGCTCATTTGGGTTGTCAAAAAAAAGTGCAAAACCTTTCCTTAGCTAGCGTGACTGTTACTCTAATTTAATATTAGAGTATTAGAAACAATGAGAAAGAAGGAAAATAGGAAAACTATTTTCTACAATTGAAAATTGTTAAAATTATAATACATGTTTATATATTTATGGACAAAACAATAAATTATGATATTTTATCAAATATGTAACTTTACAAATTTTATTCTATGACTATATATCAACTATAACATCACAATTCATTACAATATTGGTGTTTTACATATTATTTGTGGCATTAAAACGTTTCTTTATAATCTAACAATTCATTTTAAGTTTATGGCTTTTGTGATCTCACAATTTCTCCGTGCCTTTATAATTTTTTAAATAAAATTTTCAATTATAATTAAATTTAAAACAAATTGCAATTTTTACTGAAAGCGGAAGAAATATACGATTCAGGTCCTTATTTATATAATAATAATTCTATTTGTTAATATTAATGTTGGTGATTTTTTGGAATTTAACTTTAACATATATAATGACAATTAGAATGGTGCGCGGGCGTATAAGGAAATTAAATTGTTTCAAAACTAATTCTATATCAAAAATCAAACTTCTAATTAGACAAAAAAATTAGGTTCCCTCGTTCCCTTAACAATTCCCCAAAATCTAAGTAAAAACATCACAATAAATAAACTGAAGAAAATACAATGGAAGCTAAAATGAAGGAATTGTGATATAAATTGTTGTATTTTACTAGGAAAACTGAAATGCCAAAGTACTACATAAATAAAATAAGTTTGAAATTTTCTATTGGAATGACTAAACTGTTAGATAAGATTCATTGTTGTTCATTGATCGATTGTTAGTCTCTTTCTCGTGAGTGCTCTCCTCTTTGTATAAGAGTTCTTGAATAAATGCTCAAGTTCTCCGCTTCTTCACAAGTTCTCCACTACCCCACCTCTTCATAAGTTCTCCACTTTCTCACTTTTCTCCACTACCCCACTTCCTCAAGTAAATGCCTATGTCTTATTTAGGGAGACTTGCTCTCCAAGTTTTCTCCACCATCTCAAATAACTATCAACATGTTCTTACCATGTTCTTACTTTTAAAAAAAATCTCGTTTTACTTTAGAAAAATTTTAAAATTTTCAAAAATATACCTAGATTTTTATATGAGCCTACTCAAATGGATCTAGTGTAGAAACCAAAATGAAACTTTACGGTGAAAATCATCACCCTGTAAACCCTAGAATCTATCATTTTTAATCAATAAGAATCATATACTGTTCTTCTTGAAGGAAGTGTACCTGAATCCATCTTGTGCTTAATAATCTGAATCAGAATGAATCTGGTCTTCCAAATCACAACGTAGTTCCAAGAGAGGGTTCCTCAGTTTCTCTCTGTTTTCTTTCTGAATTAATGGGGAATATCATAAAAGAACTCTAATTTGAGGATTTGGGATCCTCTGAGGCAGGAAGGACGCTTCACAAAGCGTCACTTCTCTATTAGGGTTTTCTATTTTGGCCCATTGACAAAACAGAAAACTAAATGTCCCTACACATATATGAGGAAACACATGGCAAACTTGATGTATTAAAGCCAGAAAAAAAAACTTAAGGAAGATCACTTAAATAGGCTTTATCTTTCAGGGTTTACAATACATAATAATCACATATGAGCCCATAAATAAATTTAAATAATCCAACAATCTCCCACTTGGGCTATAGGTGTAACTTTATAATTATGTATTGTAATAAATAACCTATGAGCTCAAATTTTATCACCCAAACACATGTATCAAGAAACCAATCCAGTCCATCAATCCTACCAACACAGGATCATGGCGACCTTTGTTACATTTGTTATAACTCGGCCTATCAATGTATGTATTGATATGATCGAATGACAAGGATCACAATGTGGATGTAGCAGATGAAATTATATAAATGTGACTTTAACATGCCTGTTTCCAACTGGTCCAACTTTATTCTTTAGTGAGATCAAACCAAAATTAGTTCAAAGTGTCAATAAAACAAGAAACTGAAGTTCTGCAGAACATAAAACCTCAAAATATTTACAACTGAAATATCTGGAAATATATCTATAACAAATGCATCTCAAACTCCCACTAAAACTAAATATCCTCGTACAATATGACACCCATACTGAAGGTAAAGATAGTCGATGAAAGACCTTGGGTGGCAATCCTTTAGTAAGAGAATCAGCAATCATAGAGTTTGTCCCAATGTGCTCTATAGACAATTGACCATTCTGAACTCTTTCTTTAACAACAAGAAACTTGATGTCAATGTGCTTCGACTTTGAAGAACTTTTGTTGTTGTTAGAATATAAAACTGCTAAGTTATTGTCATAATATATCTTTAATGGTCTTTCAATCCCTTTCACCACAAGCAGCCCAGTGACAAAGTTTCACAGCCATATCCCATGGTTGGAGGCCTCATAGCAAGCAATAAATTCTGCTGCCATAGTTGAGGAAGCTATAAGTGTCTGTTTGGCACTCCTCCAAGATATAACTCCTCTAGCCAGCATGAAAACATAACCTGATGTGGAACATTTGCTATCTTGACATCTAGCAAAATCAGAATCAGAATACCCAAAGATCTCTAAACCGTCTCCATCCGATATCGTGAGCGGCAAAATCTTGTCTCTTTAAGTATCGCATGACCCGTTTGGCTGCTTTCCAATGGTCAACTCCAGGGTTACTCATATATCTGCCCAACATGCCAATTATGAACGCAATATCTGGACACGTACATACTTAAGCATACATAAGACTCCCCATGGCGGATGTGTAAGGAATCTTTTGCATTTCTTCAATTTCAAGATTATTTTTGGGGCATTGAGTGAGACTAAACTTGTCTCCTTTAGCTACAGGCATATCTCCCGATGAACAATCCTTCATGCCGAATCTATTCAATACTTTTTCGATATAGCTCTTTTGTGATAACCGAAGAATACCTTGACAACGATCTCGTAGTATTTGTATACCTAATACAAAAGAGGCATTCCCAAGATCTTTCACCTCAAAATTCTTTGAGAGAAATTTCTTAGTTTCATGCAATAAGCTTATATCACTACTAGCGAGTAGAATATCATCGACACATATAAATTCAAGAATATAAATTTACTCCCATTAAACTTATGATACACACAATCTTCAACCAAATTTACCTCAAAACCGTTGGAGGTAATAACTTGATGAAACTTGCGATACCATTCACGGGAAGCCTGTTTGAGACCATAGAGGGATTTATTTAATTTACAAACCATTGACTTTGGATTCCCAAATACAAAGTTTTCTGGTTGTACCATATAAATAGTTTCATCAATGTTACCATTGAGAAACGATGTCTTTACATCCATCTAATGTAGCTCTAAATCAAAATGAGCCACAAGTGCCATTATAGTCCTAAAGGAATCTTTTGTATAAACTAGAGAGAAAGTTTCCTTATAGTCTATGCCTTCTTTTTGGTTGAAACCCTTGGCTTACTCAGGGCAAGCTTTATGATCTTCAACATTGCATTTGAATCCTCCTTGGTTTTGAATATCCATTTACAAACTAGAATAGTTTTAACTTCTTAGGCAATTCAATAAGATCCCAAACTGCCTCTTCCATGGATTTCATCTCATCCTTCACGGCATCAATCCACTCTGCGGAGAATTAGAACTTTGTAAAACTTGCTGAAGATTGATTGGATCATCTTCTACTAAGTTTACATCAACCTCGTGTTCTTGCAGAAATACGATATAATCATCAGAATCATACCTCTCCCTTTCATGGATCTCCTTAATGGCACTTCTTGAGGTTGTTGAGTTTGTACTATTGGTTCTTGAGGAAGAACTTCATTGTTATCTTGTGTGGAAGCATCATCTTGAACAATATTGGGTAAAATAACTTGATCAGTGTTGTCTTGTGCCGGAAGAACTTCATTGTTGTCTTGTACCATAATAACATCTTGAACAATGTTAGGTAAAATAGCCTTGGTATCACAAGAGCAATATTAGGATAAAAAACAACATCTGGTATGAGAACGTGATCCTGGTTGTTCTCTAGTTCTTCTTCAAAAACAACACTCCTTACGTTATCTTCCCCTCTAAACTCAACATCCTCAAAGAATCTTGCATTTCCCGTCTCAAAAAATGATCTAATAGTGAGATTATAAAACTTAAAGCCTTGAGAGCATTCGACATAACCAACAAAGTAGTAGCTAATCTGTTTCTTTCATTCAATTTCTTTCATTCGTCTATAAGGCCAGTGGGCCTCAGCCGGACAACCCCAAACATGTAAGTGCCTAATGCTAGGCTTCTTTCCAGTCCACAACTCATAAGGGGTTTGAGCTACTGCTTTACTTGGTACCCTATTAAGAATATACACTGCAGTCTTAAGTGCTTCTCCCTAAAGCGATTTAGGTAAAGAAGAATGACTAATCATACTTCTCACCATGCCCTGAAGTGTTCGATTTCGTCTCTCTGCAACACCATTCATGCTAGGCTTACCTGGCATTGTGTATTGCGGGATTGATCCCACATTCCTTTAGGAAGATAGCGAAAGTCCTAGACGCTGCTCTCCCGAAGCCATCATATCTACCATAAGATTTCACCACCACTCGGCCAGATTTGATGTGCCTTTAATCTTCTTGTCAAGTTGGAGTTCAACTTCGGCTTTTAAAGACTTGAACAAGTCCAAAGCTTGAGACTTCTCATGAATCAAATATAGGTACCCATACCTTGAATAGTCATCTATGAACGTAATAAAATACCGTTGACTATCTCCAAGCAGTTTGCGGAATGGCTCCGCATATACTGCGGTATTGAATCTAGTTCTAAGACATCTATACATCTATTAAGTAATTTAATTTTTCTATTTGTTTCCCTTTAATGCACTCAACGCAAACTTGAAAATCAAGCCATATCGAGTGAATCAAGAATGTCATCCGACACAAGCCTTGAATTCTCTCAGTTAGAGATACGCTCTAATCAAGCCAGGCTATAACATTACAGATCCTTATCGCTTAATTTACATTTTGTAAATTAATGATACTTGTATACAGCCTCATTAAATGAGGCAATAGTATCCAACAAATAAAGGTTGTCATGCATAGATAAAAAACCAGTACCAATTACATTTGAATTTAAAGAAAGATTAAATTTCAAATTTCCAAATGAATAATAATATCCAGATTTGTCCAATACAGAAATTGAAATCAAATTCCGTCTAAAGGACGGTACAACATAAGTGTCCTTTAAATCCAAATAACTACCATTTTTTAATAACAACCTAAATGTCCCTATTGCTCTAATACTTTCAGCGCTTCCATCGCCATTAGTAGATGAATCTTTCATAATCATTTGGCGGTCTGCTCCAAAGACAACCCTGTAAGAAAACACTTAGTAGTAGCACCAGAATCTACCCACCAGGTATGACTAGGTACAGAAGTTAAATTAACTTCAGAACAAACTAGAGTGAAAAGAGTACCTTTCTTAATACGTCAAGCAACAAATTTGGGACACTCTTTCTTGAAGTGGCCCGCTTTCTTACAAAAATAGCAAGTGAATTCCTTATCTTGTGCCTTTCCTTTCTTCATTGATATACCTTCTCAGAAATATTGTTAGAGTCTTTAGCTTTACTTTTCTTTCTTTGAGTAGTTAATGTTAAATGAGCACTTTGCCTTATCCTTCTTATCCTTTCCTCTTCTTGCACACAATGAGAAATAAGCTCATTCAAAGTCCATTTATCCTTCTGAGTATTATAACTCACAATGAACTTAGTGAATTGTACAGGAAGAGATATAAGAACCAAATGCACCAGCAAGTCATCAGACAATTGTAATTTAAGTGCTTTTAGTTTTCCGGCAATGTTAGACATTTCCATGATGTACTCCCTTATGTTCTCCTTGTTTGTGTATTTCATGCCAACAAGTTTTCTTAAAAGAGTACTTGTTTCCACCTTTTCATTTTTAGCAAAGACTTGCTCTAAATCAAGAAGAAATTTCGTAGCATTAACGCTCTCATTGATAGAGCCCTTAAACGCTTCTGGAATGGAGCATTTCATAAGCATTAGACTCAAGCGATTGGATCATTCCCACTTCTCAATATTAGCCTCATTGAGGTTTTCCGGAGTAGAAGTAGGGCGTTCCATTCTTAATGATAGGTCTAATTCCATGCAGCCGAGAACAATTTCTACATTCTCTTTCCAAATCTTGAAATTGCTCCCATCGAAAGTACGGGAATTCCATTAACTTGAAATTGCATAGATTTGTAGCATTAGCAAGAGCCGAGTAGAGAATAAGAAACAAATAAACACGCCACAAAAGTTCCAAACCAAATCAAAATAATAAATTCAAATGCAAGTAAAAATCTCATTCCAAGATGTCAGGCACTCAATTATTGTCTTGTCTTTGGACAAAACATTAACTCGTAATTGATGTCTTGGTGTAGTGATCAAACACTGATAATAATTATTATCAAATAATGAATATTCTTTTGGGTATATTCATCATTTACATGTAAATCCAAATGCTCATCACATGTTTATCACCACAGGTGTACATGGACGCCAACATTAATTTTCAGCCAATTAATATTCACATGATATGCACTACACTTCAGTCTACATTTTGAATCAAATCAACTTTCACAAGAGAGGCCACTTTGGTGACATGTTGCTATAATTAATTCAATTCAAGAATATATAAATACATACAAGATTTGAATTTTAAATTTAAATATATATATATATATATACCCTTTGCCATCTAAGTCACATGATCAATAACTTGAACAAAAGTTAAGACACCAAATAGTCCCTTTTGTAGACTTATGAGGCAAAGTCGTGCAGAATAATTTTACATTAGTGTTTTACTCGCATTGTATATACCTTACACTACATATATGTAAAATCTGAGATTCATATGGTGCCTGAATCCAAAAAAAAACCTTGAAAACATTGCAGCAGTATAGAAAAAACTGCACTGACTTTTTAAATATCTTATTAAAGAATAGGAGTCCATGTCAAACACCCAGTTTTTTGGAACGTGATGCAATAAAGGATGATGAAATTTTTTTTTTTTTTTCTGCCATGTTGATAGCAACCCAGAAGATAAAAACACTCATGTTTGGAATCTTTAAAACAGTAATAACCACATATGTTAAAACCTCCAACATGATTGCCATAAAGAAAATAAATAAATAAATAACAAAAAAAAAAAAAACATCATCAATGAATTATTCCACAACCACAACCTACTCTCGGTGTAGGGAACACCTTTTTTTTTTTTTTTTATTCATTTCTAGGTGCTTGAGATTTCAGTTTTAGATAGATGTCGGTTTCTGAAACTGATGTTTGAAAATAAAACACTAAACCAAAAATCAAATAATTCCTAATGATTAAAACATGCTGGCTCTGATACAAAATGTAGAAACCAAAATGAAACTATACGGTGAAAATCATCACCCTATAAACCCTAGAATCTATCATGTTTAATCAATAAGAATCATATACTGTTCTTCTTGAAGGAAGTGTACCTGAATCCATCTTGTGCTTAATAATCTGAATCAAACTGAATTTGGTCTTCCAAATCACAACGTAGTTCCAAGAGAAGGTTCCTTAGTTTCTCTTTGTTTTCTTTATGAATTAATGGGGAATATCATAAAAAGAGCTCTATTTTATTTGGGGACCAAGACCCCTCTTATGCTAGGGAAGTGATGCTTCACAAAGTGTCACTTCTCTATTAGGGTTTTCTATTTTGGCCCATTGACAAAACAGAAAACTAAATGTCTCTACACATATATGAGGAAACACATTGCAAACTTGATATATTAAAGCCAAAAAAAAAACTTAAGGAAGATCACTTAAATAGGCTTTATCTTTCAGGATTTACAATACATAATAATCACATATGAGCCCATAAATAAATTTAAATAATCCAACATCTAGGCCTATTTCTCTTGAATTTTGACCCGTGGCTTTAGGCTTAGGCCTAAATACAATTGATGGATTAAGCCAAATTTTAATTTGGGTGCTAACAATTCCTTACTAGTTTATAGAGTAGGACAAGTACGATTGTAATTTCGTAGACGTGCGGTTTTCACACATTTTATAATTAAACTTTCTTTAGAAAACAAATTGATATTCGATACCTTATCAGCCAAGTATTTTAATTATTAATTGCTACTATATGGTACTAAACGTCTATTATTAATATAGATCAAAAGGAGTGAGTTTTCATGGTACATGATTGATGAGCCGCAAGAAAGACAGCAGCCAGCTTGTGAGCGAGGTGGACCTGAGCAATTGTGGTTAGATGAAGTTTGTCTGGTTCAAGCCTCAGTTCTTTGGCGTCTACGCACTTCACATTTGATAACCTGCAGATTCCTAGCTGACCTCTTCTCACAGTCTCTATAAATTTGCCTTCTCCCGATCCCAGTGCCACCTGTTATTTACAGTCAACTATATCAACAGTTTATTCAATTTTCCTTCTATATGTGATTAAAGCAATAATGTCTTTAGTAATACAATCCCAGTTTAACAACACGGGGCCTTGGGATTAAGAGGATGCACAACATGAATTTAGTACTTATGGAAAAACTCGATTGGAGGGTGATAGTCTGTGGGCTCGTATTCTGGCTAGTAAATACGTCAGAGGGGAGATTAGTCTTGATATATTAACCAAAAAGCATGGAAGTTCGAATGTTTGGAGGGGCATATCTTCGACCACTGATCTTCTCAAAAGAGGGGCAAGAATAACAATGTATAACGATCAAAATACCCTATTTTGGAGGGATTTATCAACTTAGCTCTACGGGAAATTTCTTTCACTGAGTCTTTCAAGCAAGCAAGTGATTATTGGGACCCCATACAAGGCTGGAAGTGGGAGGACCTTGCGGGGCTCCTCCCAACCTTTATTGAAGATACTTTATCAATAAGGCAAAATGTAGATGCTCAGGACAGGTTGTGCTGGAATTTCACACCGAATGGGATTTTTTCGACAAAGTCAGCTTATTCTCTTTCCTTGCAGGGTATAGAGGATCCACCTTTTGGTTTTTGGAAGGAAACTTGGAGACTTCATGTGCCTCAAAGAATTCGATCCTTTATTTGGCTAGTCCATCATGAAAGAATTTTAATAAATAAAGAGAGGAACTTGCGAGGATTCACGGCTAACCCTTACTGCTCCCTTTGTCATGAGGAAATAAAAGACCTTAATCACATCTTTCGAACTTGCCCAGAGGCTAATTAATTTTGGAGGAAAATGCAAGGGGATGCCCAAGTCCCAGGATGCCTCTCTTCTCCTTTCGAGAATGGTTGATGCTTAATCTCTCCAAAAATAGATGGCTGGGGGAGGAGGTTGATTGGAAAGACAAATTTGCAATCTCCCTTTGGTGGCTGTGGTGGTGGAGGAATGACGAATTTTTGGTAATAAGGTTGTTTCAGTAGACAGAAAAATCAATTTAGTGCATGGCTACTGCAAGGACGTCTAGTCGACGTTTCGTATCCAAGATATATCTCTTGGAAGCCATATGAGGGTCGCCATATTCGGCGTTAGGTGGAGATCACCGAGCTCTTGAGGCTTTAAGCTTAATATGGATGGGTGTTGGCGTGTGCGAGACAATGTTGCTAGTGGAGGTGGGGTCCTAAGAGATCACAATGGAGATTGGCAATGAGATATCAATGTGAAATTTGGACATTGCTCTAATGAAGAAGCTGAGTTATTGGCGTTGATTATTGGGCTCCGCCAAGCATGGGACAAAGGTTGTTGGGTTTTATCAATAGAGGTGGACTCTCTCACAATTTACAACTGGAGTCCCAAGGATGACCTCAGGTGGAAACATGCTAATCTTATTTATGAATACAGAGATTTGCTCAAGAAACCTTGGCATGTTGATATCCACCATATGTATTGTGAATGTAACAGGGTGGCAAATTTTTCTGGCTAAAAACGCTCTACAGAATACTAGCAAGGATATCATTCAATGACAACTACCTCCTATAGCTCTTAATGATATTTTGAGACAAGGCATGACTATAATCTAGTGGTTAAGAAACACCCGTTTTTAAGTTGTTTTTCTGGGGTGTCCCCCCTCCTCTTGTTCCCAAAAAAAAAAAACACACACAATAATGTAATTCTTATCGTGCCTAGTTTATATGGTAGTAGAGTGTTTAACAGTTTCAAAAAGACAAAGTATAAAGAGGGGAGAGATCCTGAGCAGTGAGGACATCTTACTACATTGTCACTAAAACGTTTAACTATAACAAAATAATAATAATCTAATTAATTAATTTAAGATCTGTAACAAAAGATTTTTGAGATACATTTCATCCTGACCTTATAATATTGGCGGATCTTATTTAAGTGGGTGATATTAAATTACTAATTGTTAAAGAAAAAACGCAATATGTAAAAATCCGAGAAAACCACCAGTACGACGTAGCGATTAGGGATAAATCACATAACCTTAAAATGCCACAATATATATAAAACCTTACAGTACTTTAGAATCCTTGCAAACCCTAAAAGAGTAGTACGGTTATTAGGAAAATACCATAAAACCCTAAAAAGCTCATAATGACTCTTAATCATTCAAATCCTAAAAAGTACATGTTTAATGTTTATAGGCATCTTAAAATTGAATAAGCTCATACCATCATTAACGAGTCATTAACCCTTCATAAAAAAATTTATAATATTCGAGAGCGAAACTTTTGGGAGTCTAAGTTTTAAGAGGATTCAAGATCAGTAATGATAATCAATTTATGTTTAGAACATAAATAAACGTTAAATATGCTAAAGTTAAAACTAATTAGGTGTAAAACGAATTAAGGAGAGGAAAGGAGGGGGAGACCTGGATGAAGAGAAGAGTGGGGTGACCAAGATCAGAGCGCAAGTCAATGATAAGCTTTTCCATGTTATCCTTATACGCCTTTGCATCTTCATATCTCACCGTATCACTCTCCCCTTGATACCACAGAATGGCCCGCAGCCGCCCTCCTCCACCCAGGGATAGGGATGCATTCGTTCGTCTCACCAATTCATTATACAGCGGCGTCCCACGAGCCCACGCGCTTATCTTAGTACCGCCGACAGCACAAGGCACGAGCCCCACCACCACAGACATGGAGCCTTTGGATCGGACCTCATTGGCAAATGCCAAGCCGGGTCCCACCCCTTGAGTCTTTGGTGGACCGATGCCTGTATGAAGCGGCTCGTGGGCCACTTCCCATTGGAGTTGAGGATTGAGCCGAAGGATGGACGGATTTGGTCTGCACTCAGGAGGCAAGTTTCCGTCCCACTTGCCGTGGCGAACGCCTCCTCTCCCGGCCATGTTGCTTTGACCTGCCAGAATGAAGATGTCGCTGGGGGCTTCTAATGCCCTCCCACATTCGGGGTATAAATATGATACCATGAACAATGTAAAAATTAACCTTATGGACCAGGAAATCGACATGGTTTTAGTGCTACTGCAACGAACTTCGATCTCCGTCTCTGAACTTTTCAAATTTGAATCATGTCATATCCAATATAATCCGTTCTACTTATACTGTTCCCAACTAGGGTTAAAAAGAGTTCAAAACCCATTGAAATGCCTACTGAAGTGCTCAGTACTGTCCAAGTATAACCCCACTTAAAAGATAAATTTTACCAATAAAAAGAGGAAAGGAAAATTAATGATAAAAGTGATTTTATTTTTATCTTTTTCGGATAATAGAAAAAGGTAATCTAAAAGATATTAATGAAAAGATAAGAACTGTTATGGAGTATCTTAAAATAGCGAGAAGGATTTTTTTTAAAGAAAAATAAAATTTCTTTATGTTTTTTATCCCTAGTATCTTTTCTTCCAACTCTTCAAGAATTATTAATGTTCTTTTCAAAAAAAAAAAAAAGATTTATTAATGTTTGATAGGGCCTCAAGCCCAATTGGAGAGTCCAACCCAAAAGATCGGCCCGATAGATGAGAGAACCCCTCAAGCTTAAGTATCACTCAACACTCTTGTGTGGATTAGATGTGGGATTGTATTATTCTATAACCCTTGAGAAATCGGACATCCATGGATGGCATTCACTCTGGGCGGCTCACACTCTAGATAACATTCACTCTGGACCCAACTTTAGGGCATCGGGTAGCCCTCTTCCAGGTAACCCTTTCCCAGGTAGCCCTCTCCCGCTACATACTGACTCTCAATGAAATCACCAATGATAGGGCCTCAAGCCGAATCAGAGAGCCCAACCTAAAAGACTGGTCTGATAGGTGGGAGAACCTCTCAAGTTTAAGTACCACTCCACACTCTTGTGTGGAACCCATGTGGGATCGTATCATTCCATACCCCTTGAGAAACCGAACGTCCACAGATGGCATTCACTCTAGGTGGCTCATACTCTGGATAGCATTCACTCCGGACTCACATTTGGGGCACCATGTATGTCGCGCCTCCATACCCGACCCGGCAAGAGGCCGAACCAAATCCGGGGACGCAGACCACTTTTACCATATGGACATTTTCGAATACTGTAGAAATAAATGTCGCATAATCATTTCGGTTAAAGAGGGTCCACTGATTTGTCAATTAATACTTTCATTCAATATGGCATGTATGCCCTTTTAATATTATCATTTACAAAACATTATCAGAGTTCATCTCCACAAATAAATCAAATATGTTCTTCCCATGAAAACTTATACATTTTTTGTTTCATTGCCAAAATGATCAAATAATGTCATGGGATGAAATGTATGCATGAGATGGAGCGTTTACTTATACTCCACACGATTCAACAATGTCAACTCTGAACTCTGCGGTCTTTTCTCTTATCCCAAGTCACTCGGTACCTGCATGATGATAAAAACAACGCGCTAAGCATTTTCATACTTAGTGGTTCTATACAATTTTCTCTTCATTTCAATTAAACACAAATATGCAATTTTTTTGAAACAATGTTTTGGCATAATTTCAATAGTCCATGCACATATATTATATATATATATATATATATATATATATATATATATATATATATATATATATATATATATATATATATATATATATATATATATATATATGCTTATTTCATATACTTTCATTTGCAAATCATTTGATCACTTCAAAGTATACAATTTCATATGCAATATTTCATTCGAAACTCAAATCATGCATTTCACATATTTACTTATAATTTTGCTCTTAAACGAATTTAACCATTTTTTTCGATGTCTAGGATAACGGAATCACCGGCACAATCCCGCTGGGCTGCAGCAAGCCGATATAAAAACATTTAATAACACAGTACGGTCCCATTGGACTGCTAACTGGTTATTTAAAAAAAAATCATTATGTGTACACTATCAATATTGTCCCGATATACTACTGATCGCAGATACTATTATATTTCATCTCATTCCATGATCGTTAGTTGACCCTTATCGGTGATATCAATATACTCTTAACTCGAATATGACGGATAACATTCTATTAAGGGCATTAAAACTCAATCATAGTAATTTACAATATTGTATATACATTTATACCCAAATAATACATTTTGATGTTCATGCAATTTTTATGGCAATGCATTTGAAATCAATTTTCCCAAATCGCTTAAAACAAATCACATATGTCATTTTCTTGAAAATCATTTCAACCAACAATCACAAAACTTGAAATAAGAAGAGAGGTATGAAGAACAAACCCATACAGGTTGTTGCTCCTCAATTCCTATCCTCGGAATCCCGTTCTTGGGTTAGGCTTCCTCGTCATCAACCCCTAATCCATCACAATTAGATAACAATATTAGTTGGCTTATTTAGGTTTCTAGTTATGGTTGTTTTCTACCCAACTTCCTTCAAGTAAATTTTTTTTGGGAACAAATGAGTCACATTTTACTAAACTTCCTTCAAGTTCATTGTTCCATTATAAATCTATTTTATTCAGAAATTGAAATCATCCAATTCAAAGTACTGAAACTCAAGATATGTTCAAAACAACCGGGACTACTCTATTTTCAAAACAAAACCAGAATTTGCCCAAATATAGAGCTTCACTTTGACGAATTTCTAGGTCCAATGGGGTCCAAATTTGAATACACTTATTTCAAGGATATTTGTTCTACTAGAAGTCTGGTTTACTAAGAAATTTGAATCACTCAATTTGGATGAGTGAAACTCAACTTATGGCCTAAATACCAAAATTGTTCCAAAACACCAAAACTGTACCAAACTGAACCAAAATTTGCCTGAAAACAGAGCCTCATTTTGACGAATTTCTAGGTCCAATGGGGTCCAAATTTGAATACACTTATATCAAAGAGATTTGTTCTCCTAGAAGTCTAGTTTACCCAAAAATTTGAATCACTCAATTTGGATGAGTGATAGCCAAGTTGTGGCCGAAACAAAAACATGAGTTTTGGAAAATTTTGACAGCATCTCCCAAAAAACCCCAACATTTCCTTTATATAAAAATTCCTCAAAACCAATCCTAACCTAAAGCACTTTGAAACTTAACCCAAAACAACCTCAAAACTGATCTACAACCATTTACAAACATTTATTCGATTTGGGGTTTTCATCAAACCCAAACACAACATTTAGGGGAAGTTAGGTTAGTCTTGTCTTAAATCTCTTCTTGATTTCTTCCAATTAGTTAATTTAGCTTCCATTTGTCTTAATAAAATGGAACTCAAGATAGAGAGAATCACAATTCAACTCGCTCCCTCTCTAAAACCGTGCTCTTCTTCTCTTTTTACCCAAATGAGAACTCTCTCATTCTATGACCAAAATTTGGTCTTAATCCACATCCTTCATAAGGCCATGTTTGGCTCTCACATTTTTGCTAATTTTCCCTTCTTTTTTGAATTTTGGTCCTTCTTTTGTCTTTCATTTACACTTCATTTCATGAAATTTTTCATTTTGGCATATACACTTACTCATTTATGACCCTTGAGTCCTCATTTTGACATTTTACCAATTTAACCTTAATTCTTGTATAATTTCGGGTTTTATCAATTTTTTTTTTATTCTTTAACAATATAAATTCCTGAACAATACAATTTAAATTATTTTATACTCTAAACATTTTATAAAACTACTAGGGTATTTTATTGGTCGTTACAATGTAGCCCTCTTCCAGGTTGCTCTTTCCCTGGTAGCTCTCTCCCACTACGTATCAACTCTCAATGAAACACTAATGATAGGGTCTCAAGCCCAATTGGAGAGCCGAATCCAAAAGACCGGTTTGGAAGGTGGGAGAACCTCTTAAACTTAAATATCACTCCACACTTTTGTGTGGAGCCGATGACAAGTGATAAGGCCTCAAGCCCAATCAAAGAGCCCAACTCAAAAGATCGGCCTGATAGGTGAGAGAATCTCTCAAGCTTAAGTACCACTTCATACTCTTATGTGAAACTTATATGGGATCGTATCATTTCATACCCCTTAAGAAACCGAACGTCCGTGGACAACATTCACTCTGCGTGACTCACACTTTAAATAGCATTTACTATGGATCCACCTTTAGGACACCAGGGGGTAGCCCCTCTCCCGTTATGTACCGTCTCTCAATGAAAGCACCCATGATAGAGCTTCAAGCTCAATCGAAAAACCCAACCCAAAAGACCAGCTTGCCAGTAGAAAACCTCTCAAACTTAAGCATCACTCCACACTCCTATATGGAACCAATATATGATCGTATTAATGTTGCTATCCATCTATACTAATAGGATGCTTAATTAATTAAATAAGATTGCTAAGTAAATTTTTTTTTTTTTGCGACTCAGAGTAACTAGGTCTCCAACTACACGGCCGCCCGACCTGCAGAAATTAGGCTTCCAGCCCAAGTCATTCGGCCCTTTAGGCCCGCTGACCGACGGCCGGGCTTAAAAATTTGAAGGCCCATGACCCAAATTTACTGGCCCCTCGCCCCTCTCCTTCCCCCCACCACTCCCCAAAGCAGCATATTTAAAAGATTGGAATTTAGCTGACAAGAGATCGTATCGATCATGTTCGAGGAAGCCGTACCTAGTGACCGACATTTAAAACTTAAATTTATCAAAACATGAATGGATCCATGATTGAAAAGTACAAATGATTAACAAATAAGTAGGTGTCAACCTAGTTGGGATGTACTTATTTTATAGTGATGTAAACTTTTCATACATTTCCAAATGTAATTATATTCGATGAATGAAATTTTTAAACGGCATTTTTTATTTTGAATCGCTTTTAAGTTACTTTTTATTTTTAATAATTAATACAATTTAAATAAAAATCTAACTACCTCGGGAGCGGAGGAGTCTGCTTTTAGGCGGACCTCACTATGCTTTTTGGGCAGGCCTCAGGCTGCTTTGGTCGGCTTTACGGGCCAAAAGCCCATGAATCCGACCGACCCTAACTGCCCCACGGCCCTAGCCTCTTCTTTAAACGGATTCTTGCCGGGCTTGGCCTGGCCAAGGCTTGGGCCGGGCTTAGCTCTGCTGGCGGGCCGGGACTCCAAGACGAGCCTCGGGCCGTGGGCTTTTTGGAGACCGCTCTGGTAACTGGTCATTCATCATGTTCAGTATTACGGTGGACACATTATCCCATTTCACTAAATTCCTTTTTCTTTTTTTTTCTTTTAATTTTTTTTTTTTTTATCGTAGTTAATTTCATATACCACATTGCCTGCGGTTGCGGTTGGCGGTGATGTGAAATTACAGCATTATTCCCGTAAAATTAAATGCTGTTTCAAAGTTATTCCCAATAACCATCTTCCTGTTTCCAATTGAAGAATTATGTTTAGCAATTTTTTTGAATAAAAACGTTCCATCTCCATTTGTTCTTGAAATAGTTCTTTTTTTTTTTCTTTCCGAAAAATAAGCTCCAGGTTTTTAAAAATATTTTTTATGAAATATCATGAGAAAATGAAGAAAATACGAAGAAAACTTGAGGGAGCCTTTTTTTTTACATTATCCTTGAAAATTAAATTAAAAATATTTTCCATATGCCAATTCCTAAAAAGAAATTTATTTAAGAAAAACAATTGAATATTAATTTTAATAACTTATTTTTAAAAAATTTCATGAAATATTATTTTTTGAAAATTATAGTTAAAAACATTCTCCAATAAATAATAAATAAAAAATTTAAGTGTGTTTCGCATTGCTTTTATTTGAAGTGTTTTTAGTTCGAAGGATTTTTTCAAATTCTAAGAGAATTATTTATCAAGCAATTTTTCTAAGTGCAAGTTGATGGATTAGACCAGGTTGAGGTCCTCATTCTTCGTGTACCTTATTTATGGGTGAAACAAATTATATATATATATATATATTATATATATATATATAGGTATATATATATATATATATATATATATATATACTATATACTATATACTATGCTGCTTAACGGAAATATAATTATTAATTATAAAGAAATTTGTAGGACACATTTTTTTTTCCATATTGATAAGATATCATCCACTTTAAATTCATGGATTTGTTTTTGGATTCTACCAAAAAGGCTTCACACCTATAAAACATACTTATTAAGTCATAATCTTCTATATTTTTCTATATTTCTAACGGGATTTTAGACAAACACTTAACAAATTTATCTATGTACGACTTAATAGTGCACGTGCTGTTGTAGCTATAGATTCACATGCTTACTTTAATTACACTAATAACAAAATTCTATCGATATGTTTAACTCGAATAAAGCGTTCAAAATTAAAAAATATGGAATATTCAAGTAAGAGGGGAGTCTTAGGTTTAAGTCAAATCTAATGAAAACAGTTTACTATATTGTAATGAGGTGTTTAGTTGTTAAAAACAAACAAAATTCTTTCAAAATTATTAAAGTAGACAAAAAATTAAAGAAATAAAAACTAATAGGGGAAAATAGTACAAAAGCAAATACCGAACATGATTTTAAGAGAAAATTCTAAAACACTTAATGTTCGGAACCAATCAGAAATATAAAAAATTAACTAAAATAAAGGATTGTAGGTACGTAATAAGCTCTAACGGAGCAACACCCATGTCAATCTTTCCATTACGTACACCCAAAAATCGCAACTCCTAAACAACGAAGACTCAAACTAGGGATGGCATCGGATCGGATTTGGATCGGATTTTTCAAAATCCATATTCGATCCTAAATAAAAATAATATATCCATATCCATATCCATATACTACGGATAAAAAAAATCTAAATCCATCCTATCCATCTGATTTCTGATATTCTCCACTGACATCTGGATTTATCCACGCGACAATTTCAAGACATATTTCGCTAACCTAGCGATAATTAGTTATAACTTACATTCCAGTAAATTTAGGAATATAAAATCCAAAGTCTAAAGTTAATAAAACATCACAATCAACTACTTTTGTATCGTCGGACCTCACACACAGCCTAATCTCCCTTCCTTGTCTCAACTGCAGATGTTCATACAAAATAGGTAAAAAAAATTGGAAAATGAGGCAATTGAATTTAAAATTGAAAACTTGGAAAAGAATGAGAGAAAATAAAATAAAATAAAATAAAACAAAATAAAAGAAATAATGTAAGAAAATCGTGTGTCATAGATCCGTAATTGATCCATCGTGAATGGGTGTAACTTTAAAATCATACCTCATGCTAAAAAGAATATATCTCAACATTTTATGTGTCAAAAGTTAATTTCATGATGTCTAATCACGGAAAAAAATCAATGAGACATTCTAAAGTCGCTTTAATAATTTATTTCTCAACAAAACATATACTAAAGTGCGCTGACTCAAAAACAAGGACATTCCAAACTTCGATTGTTTTACATCTACAATTCTATTTTACAAAACCAATAATTAAAAAAATCTAGAATGGTATAAAATTATTGAAATTAAAAAAGTATTACAAACAGTCAAATCAAATTTTACTCTGTAAATACAAGAATGGACAAGTTGAAAATAAAAAGAATTTGAAAATCATTTGTTTTATATGGCCTGTATGGTCAGATCACAACTACAATTTACTTTACAAAACCACTCTTTCCTTTCTTGGTTTTTTTTATTTGGTTTAATTCGTAACTATCATTACAATTCATTTTACAAAATAAAATTATTATCATGGTTGTAGCAAATATTTCATACACCAATCACAATTAATATTTTATTCTACAAACAACCAAGCTACAACTTACATTCTCCACCGGCTGCACTTGCATAATTATTATTATTATTATTATTTTAATTCCACTCATGGAACCAGCACTAGACTTAATATTTCTGACACACAAGCATGATGAATCCTCAACATTTAAAGACAAGCAATGATCGACCAACGATTTATAATGCTACGATGAATCGACCAATATTAGAAACATGATATATGTATTTCAGGATTGGTAATGTTCGACAATGCAACACAATATTATATTACAATGGGTCTGTAATTAAGCTTACCGACGAAAATAAAAGAAAACCGAGAATACCATATCACTAATTTGTCGAATGTTATGAAGGAATAGATCTAAGAGTTGCTTAATGCTTTGACGTGATGCGAACTGTGCTTGTTTTTATATTTCACTAACAACAAAGATCGTAATGAGTGTTTTCTTTTATAAATCCAAACTGGTTTTTTTTTTCCAGATGCAAATTCGGTGCCTTAGAGTACCTATGTTCGCATAACTTCAAAGTATAGACTCATTTTCTATCAAAACGAGGCTATCTTTCCATAAACCACTCTCCGTCCTTCCCTCTTTCTTCCTCCTTTCCTCCTTTATATTATATTAAGATTTATACTTGACAAGATTAGAGTTAGGGTTAGTGATGTTTGATTAGGACTTTATGTTAAAATTAAAATTTACAATATTAGGAATTAAAATTTGTGGTGTTACATTAAGGTTAGGATTTAGGGACTAAAAACTCAAGCAGGCCCAAGATCGCTCGTCACTCTCTCCTCCGCCCAAGAGGAGATTAATCGGCTTAAATGCCACCGCAGGCGTATAGAGCCCTTGCCATTAAAGAGTTTAAAGAGTCAGCATAAGTTTTAATTTTATACAATCGGAGGGCTTCTTCTCAAGTATCGCGACTATCAAGCCCACTCAGCATTCCAAGAACGCCAAAGCTCAAACATCTTGAAGAGATAGTCCAAATTCACGCCGGGAAGGATAAATGAAGACGCTTACCGCACATCAGCGATGAGGCTTATCAACAAATTAGGGTTTGTAGTGTTATAAGTTTAGAATTCTATCGTATATAGTTAGGGGTTTACAATGTTAGCATGTTACGTTAGGATTTCAAATTACAATTAGACTAGATTTATAATTTATAATGTTATTGTTAGGTTTGGGGTTTACATTATTATATTTCTTTAGTATTCATTTCTAACTTTACTAATTAGGATTTTAAAATAGTGCAATTAAATATTTGAATTAGTAATGTGAGATCATACTATTATATAGTGTTATTACAAATTACAATTAATTCAAATATTGTATCTATATTATAACATTCAAATATTAATTCAAATATTACACACGCTTTTGGGGCCTGATATGATACGGGCTTTGATCGACATGCCTAAATCCATTCAATCCATATCCATTCAAAAATCGGATTTTATCCATATCCATATCCATTATCCAGTCAACGGATTTTTCTACTGTTTGACCGGATCGGATCGGGTCGGAAATCCACGGATACGGACACATTTGCCATCTCTAACTCAAACATCCTTAAACTCAAGCCCCCCACCTGAAAAATATTCAATAAAAAATAGTAAGCCATAGTGAGTACGACATGTTAGGTTACTGGTAGGACCATTAGTTCATGGCGAATGCACCTTCTGGCCTTGTCATAATGGCATGTAACTTCATTACTATAGTTTAAAATAAGATTATGACAATACAATATTTTAATGTCATGCATCTAATACAAAATCAAGCATCCAAAACCTCGACTAGTGTGAGCGTTTATTAGAGTATATTTAGGGTTTCTTTTTATTAACTTTATGCTTTTACTTTTTTGTCCTTATTAGTATATATATATCTCAACTTTCTCAATAATAATATAACTCTCTTTCATAATATGGTATCAGATCATCAAGATTAACAGAAAAAAAACAAAAACAAAAACAAAAAACTAACCCTAGCTGCCTCCGTCACCGCCCATCATGATCCGATAACCCTATCTGTGCTGTTTCAATGGCCGACGAGTCTTCTTCGACCACTATCGTCGTGCCTCCTCATCGTCCGATAGTCGTGAACGGGACTGATACGTCTCAGAATTTAATTGTTCTCAATGTCAATACTCAAGTACCGCTAAAACTCACAGCCACGAATTATTCAACGTAACGGCTCCAATTCACGTCACTCCTATTTGGGTTTGATTTACTTGGCTTCATCGAAGACTCAAAGTCGTATCCTCCGGCACTGATAACCTTGCCCAATGCCGCATCCCCCTCCCCGAATCCGGACTATATTCTCTAGCTCAAACAAGACAAATTGCTTCTCAATGCAATTGTTAAGTCTGTATCTGCCACTCTTGTGCAGTTTATCTCTACCACCACCATATCTCATGTTGTATGGACTACTCTCGAAAAGAAGTATGTCTCTCCTTCGCGCGGATGGATCATGACCCATCACTAGAATCTTGTCAATCCTCAGCAAGGTAATCAAACTATTACCGAGTATATGCAAGATGTCAAACACAATATTGACTCTCTTGCTCTTATGAATCCTCGGTTGACTTTGATGAGCTCTTCATTTTTGTCTTGAACGGCCTTGGCCTGACCTACTCAAACATATCTCATGCCCTAAAAGCTCGGGCAACTCAAGTTACTTTTTAGGAATTGTTTGAGCAATTACTTAGTTATGAGGCTCAAATGAAAATTTTGGTTCCTGCGGCACCACCCGCCTCTACTCCGGCCACTGTCTTGGTTACTTCGCCTGGCCCTTCATCACATCATCAATCGAACAACCGTGGCGAATGGCACCATGGCCGATCTCAATAGTCATGGCCCCTACTTGACACCTCCCGCAATACAGACTAGCTCCTCCTCTATTATCACCGCGATACTGCCACTCCACCGACCCGCCCGAGCATAGTCGCTACTCCCACCCATCATTAAATTTGTGTTATATCTGGGCACTCGCTCGCAGAGTGCGGTTATCTATCTGGCTCCTAAGACTTACAACTCTTCCACTAGCCTTACCTAAGTTCGTGTTGACCTTCTCACACACCGCCCCACACTACAATCCATTACTCCAACCCTGATAATTCTTCGAATTAGGTCGTTGATTCGGGTGCCTCTCATCATGTGACCATGGATCTTGCTACCTTGGCCCTTCATGAGCCATACATCGCCTTTAATCGTGTTCTTATTAGTGATGGTATATATAAAACCTAGGAAAATTTGAATTTTTTTGAATAATGGTAAAACGATAAATTGTCGTAATAGTGCAGGTTTGCAAACCTAGAATTTTCTAGATCTCGGATAACAAAACAGACCTCACAATTGGATTCGTCTCACAAAATCTAATTACCCATACAAATTTTGTCGAATTCCTAGACGGTCAGGATTTTCGAGGTGACAAGTATCGATTATACTCCAAAAACGAGATTTTTGAGAAAAATCTTGAAAGTGGAATATATTAATTAAAGTTCATTTAAAATAAATTGAATTTGAATCGGGATAAAATGAATTGTTTCGGGAGAGAAACGGATCCAAACCAAGCGTGAACACGTAGCGAGACGTGGACCACTCATATAACTTAAGTTAAGTTAAACGAAAGGGGGTTAGGGCAAGAGAGGGCCCAATTTTTTCTTTTGTTTGGTCGTGAGAGAGGAGAAGAGAGAGAAAGTGAGAGAGCTCCAACTTATCTCTACGATCTATGGAGATCGGTTGGTCGGAATTTTTCAGGCCAAGAATGAAAGTTCATCTACTCGACCAAGGCTACGTGTGGGTACCAAAAACACGGGATTTAACTAAGGATTTAAGCAAGGAGTTCGGGAAATAAAAGGTTTCGGGTTTAGGAAGTGTCAACGGAACTTCCTAGAGTTTCTTCTACGCTCTAAGGGTTGTTTGGTTGTGTTTTTTTGCCCTAAGGAATAGTTTGGTTGGGTTTTCTGTCCTAAGGGTTGTTTGGCTGTGTTTTTTTCCCTAAGGTACTATTTGGAAAAAATTTTGGGGTACAATGGAAATCTTTGCCCTGTTTGACCACATCAAAGCGTCTGGGTTTTGAGTTTGGGAAAAGGAATTTGGACTGATGTTCTTCATGGAAGTATAGCTGCATGCGTAAACTTGATGTAGGTTTTTAATCCGCAATTGACTCTATGGCTCCGAGGATTATGGTCCATTTTCTAGGGCGCAGTACCTTACTGTTTTGACCATAAACACTGTCCAGATTTTGGGACTGATTTTCAGTGGGAAAAATAAGGAATTTGGACTAGTGTTCTTCATAGAAATTATAGCTGCATATGTAAACTTGATGTAGGATTTTGAATCGCTAAAATTAGGCATATAACAGTTATGGTCGGGTTTTTGGAGATTTCTGCAGGCTATTAATATTTGACCACATCTGCTTGTCAAATTTTGGGGCGATTTTGGTTGGGAAAAAAAAGGAAATTTAGACTAGTGTCCTTCATGAAAATTGTAGTTGCATCAGTGAACTTGATGTTAGGCTTTTGAATCACCCAAATTGGACCTCTATAATTCATTCCCGGGATTACCACACCTTAGGCTATTATTTGTTTATGTCCAGATTTTAGGATTGAATTCAGTGCTACTATAAGACTGAATTTGGGATTGTTTTCACGTCTTGTTTAGGGCATGATTGAGGCCTGTGGATGGCTAGTTTGGTAGCCTATTTATGGCTTGTCTCGGGGCCATTTTGTGGATGGTTTTGTGAGCATAGTATATATCACACTTGGCCTCAAGGATCAAGAGTGTCATTGCTTGACTAAGTAATGACTTGTTTGGATGTCAATTTGTGTGTTCTAGCGTATTGACATGTGATGGATTTCTATGTGCAAATGGCCATTACATGGCTTGATTGTATGTGTGTCATTGCTTGAATATAGAATGACATGTTGTATGTTGATGTTGATATATGCGTGCATGATATATTGACATTAATGAAATGATGTATGGAAGTCGTATGGGGTGATGTGATTGTCCGTGACTGCTGGAGTAGGCGTGGATTGTGTTCCCATGTAGCATTCATTATGCATGTGGCATGATATAGCATGCAATGGCGCATCACATCGCGTTTATGCATGGGAACATCGCATGACATGGGTGTGAGTGCATGGTTATAATCAACACTGTGTTTGATGTTTGATTGGGTGGGCTCGGTACGGTGGGACAACGTCCAACAAGGTCTCACGGTAATAGCAAGTAAGGATAAATACCCCCCTCAGGTAAAAGCCCCAGTATTTTTGGTTATACATATGTGTCCAATGGTGAAAACCCGTGAAAATTGAAGGCGTCGCGAGCTTCGCGGTGAACCTTGAAAATTATTCTGTGAAGTAGCATAGTTTTGAATATAAATGATCATTGAGGTGTAACATGCAAAAAGCTTTTGGTTTGAAAACAAATGATTTTTGTTGTAAAATGATCATTTGATGTAATCCACAAATTATGGGTTTTATCACACTTTGACATCGCATTGATTGGTAGGAGTCAGTAAGGACTCGGGTAAGATGTGAGTCGATAAAGACTCGGGTGCAGGGTACATGATTGAGTCTCATCTCATTTCATAATATGTGGGATTCCATAGAAGAAATTGCATGTTTTTACTTGGAATGTGAATGTGAATTATGAACATGACCATTACCTGTGCATAGGTGGAGTAGCACATAGGGTTTCTTTCTCTTAGGCATAGCTCACCCTTTATGGAAAAAACATTTGGTGCGGGGGTAGTACAGGTGGAATGGCACTCACTTGAAGACATGATTGTAGCCCAGGGTTGTGGCTTTGTAATCATTTGTAAAGATGTTTGGAGCAGACTAGTTCTACTATGTATTTTTGTATAAGGTGTTGTAATTAAACTCTCGTGACTATGGTAATATAGCCTTGTATATTTTTTTAGTATCTGGATAAATGAGTGCAGTTGGGCGGCTTTTACTCGTAAATGGGCGTTGATCATTATATTGTTATATTGGGCCTCGGATGGATCATGTTATTGTATATCCTATAGGTTGTATTTTGGGTAGAGTTCCCTGTACAAAGGAGACTTTGTCCAAGTTTTGTTAAATTATGGGTCCTGGTAAAGGGGACACAACAGTGTGGCATTGGGTTACTCGACATCCATAAGTTTTCCACGGGTTAACAGTTGGTCAACGAACCCTCGAGTTTTGGGGTATCATAGTATAGGTTTATCTATAGTTCACACTGGTTCCTTCACCTTTGCCTCTTTCCCTACCCCTTTACTATTTACCAATGTGTTACATGTGCCTGCCATGTCCAAAAGCCTCATTTCAATCTCTACCCTTTGTGCTGATAACCCTATTAATGTCCTGTTTTTTTACTCTTTCTTTCAGGTGCAAGATCGTCCTGCAGGAATTCGATCTAGTTCGGTGAATGATATGAATCGATGTCTGTGCTGGTGATAGGTCCTGCCGGTCTTCCACCTTAGCTCAGTCTTCTTATGTTCGGTCCTCGTATTCCGCTATCTCCATGTAGCATTGTCGTCTAGGTCATCCATCTTTACATATTTTTCGCAAATTTCTTAATGTTCTGAATATTTCCATTCCTGAGCACCATTTATACTCATTTTTTTGTACCTCTTACAATATTAATAAAAGCCACGAGTTACCTTTTGCAATCAAGCATCACCTCTTCCTCTCACCGCCCAGTGTCATTTTTTATGTTTGAACCTCCACGTGTCTCATCTTCGTGGGTTTGCTACTATGTTTTGTTCACCTTACACGAAGTATATCATTTCTGTTATGTTGAAAATGGGATGTTCGTGCGCTGTTGCCTTCAAGCAACTTGTTGAAAACTATTTCATCAACGCCATTAAAACACTTTACATAGATAATAGGGGTGAATTTGTAGCCCTTCGGTCCTTTCTCGCGATCCATGGTATAAGCCATCTCACTACACCTCTCCACACTCCTGAACATAATGGGTATTCTGAACGCCGACATAGCCATATTGTCAAGATGGGTCTCACTCTAATGCATCAGGCATCCATCTCTCTCACCTTCTAGCTATATGCATTTGTTATGGTTGTCTATTTAATGAATATAATGCGTAAAGTTAGTCTTTCCCTTGGGTCCTCCTTTGAAAAGTTATTCAACAAAGCTCATGACCCATCCAAACTGCGGCTCGCTTATTTATGTTTTCCTTTGGTCAAGGCTCCTATCTTCCCATAAACCGACCCCAAATCTGGGCCATTGTGTCTTTCTCGGCACTCCATCACCAAAGTGCCTTCTTGTTTTGACCTACCTCAACAAAAATCTGTGTCCCGGTCATGTCAAGCTTCCAGGGACCGTCACATTTTCCCTCTCCCTCTGCCACATCGGTAATAGGCATAACCTCTACACTCCTCGCTTCATCATTCCCCTCGTGCCACTATCTGGTTCCGCCCCTCCCCCCTACTCATACCGCCGAGCTCACCCAAACTGCTCCCTTCATCAACAATACCTCACCCGTCCTCCCACCGATTTGCATCTCCCCTACCCATACCGTCGAGCTCACCCGAACTTCTCCCTTCATCAACACCCCCTCGCTTGTCCTCCCCCCAAGCTGCTTGTCCCTTAACCATATCGTTGAGCTCACCCAAACTGCTCCCTTCATCACTGACACCCCACCCGTCCTCCCATCGACCAACATCCCCGACCCCGCCTACACCATTCTAGCGACCTTCTCCATCTGCTAGCTTGTTTGGTCCAGCCCCCTTCCTTCACCTAGTCCCTTTCCATCTCCCCCACTTAATCTTCATCCCATGCAAACCCGTTCTAAAAATGTCATCCTCAAATCTGACCTGAAATGTGGCCTCACCACCCTCATTCCACCTATCACTAAACCGTGCACTATCGCCCGAGCTCTCTAGGATCCCAAGTGCGTTCAAGCGATGCAGGAAGAATATGATGCTCTCATCCGGAATAGTACCCGGACTCTAGTTCCCCCGAGATCGGGGTAGAATGTAGTCGGCAACAAATGGGTGTTTTGCATCAAAAAAAATCCTGACGACACTATTGCACGGTATAAAGCTTGCCTTGTTGCTAAAAACTTTCACCAACAGTTGAGCATTGATTTTCATGAGACTTTTAGTCTCGTGATAAATCTCACCACCGTTCGTACTGTGCTTTGCATTGCACTCAATCACAAGTGGGGAATTCGCCAACTTGATGTCAACAATGCCTTTCTCAATGGGCATCTTACGCAGAAGGTCTATATGGCGCAGTTGCAGGGCATGTGAAATGCCCATTATCCACATCATGCTTGTTGCTTACACAAGGCTATTTATAGGCTCAAACAAGCTCCACAAGCTTGGTACCAGGCGCTCCGCACCTTCCTGCTCGGGCTCGGCTTTGTCACATCCCGTGCAAACTCATCCCTCTTTGTTTACTCCTGTAATAATGCACTCATCTATTTCCTGGTTTATGTTGACGATTTGATTATTACAAGCAATGACCCCTCCTTTGTCGACAATATCATCCGACAACTTGACTCTAAATGCTCCATAAAGGATCTTAGGGTGCTATTTTCTTCAGAAGCATACAGCCACTTTGAAGGGTCTTCTACTATCTCAGCAAAAATATGTTATTGATCTTTTGAGAAAACATAACATGCTCGACTCCAAACCTGTCTCCACCCCGCTTGTCGTCGGCACTTCTTTGACTGCTACAGATGGTTCTGCGCCAATAAATGTCACCATGTACCTTCAGGTGGTTGGTGACCTCCAGAATCTCCGGATGATTCGCCTAGATATTTCCTTTGTAGTCAATAAACTCTCACGATTTATGCACTCGCTATCCAAGTTGAATTCATCGGGGGAGCCACAAACGCCCGTCTATTATCTTTTAATGGAACGAGATCCCTTGATATTCCGCCTTCTTGCGCATTAATTTCAACATTGCACTGGTTCTAATGCGCATCGGGTCGGTAACTCAAATGATCATATCTCCACTGAGGCTTTTCTTATTTTCCTTGGTGCTAATCCAATCTTCTATTGTTCTACAAAGCAACGCTCTATTGTTCGTTCTTCCACTGAGGCTAAGTATCATGCAATTGTGGCTGTAATTGCCAAATTGCAATGAGTGAAATCATTGTTGTCATAACTTTGCACCAGTGCAACTGCCGCCCACCTTGTTCTCAGACAACCTGGTGTCACTTATCTCTCTGTTAATCATATCTTTCATTCTCGTATGAAACATCTTGCAATTTATTATCATTTTGTTCGTGACCTTGTTCAGTTGTCTGAGCTGCGTATTGTTCATGTTTCTATTGGTGACCAGTTTGTTGATGCTCTTACTAAACCTCTATCTCGATCTCACCTATTTTCCCTATGTAATAAGGTTGTTATTTCTGACACACCTTCTTGAGGGAGCGTATTATAGTATATTTAGGGTTTCATTTTATTGGCTTTATGATATTACATTTTTGTTCTTATTGGTATATATATATACCTCAACTCTTTTAATAATAATATAAGTCTCTTCATAATAGGTGTCAATGAGAATAAACTCTAGGCAACCCCTATTACTTTATTATTAGCTTCTTCTAAAAACAAGCATGCTGCTTTTTTCGTCCCGACACCATAATAGATATCTCTATAAATGTAACATACTTGGAGAAACCATCACTACTACTATGATTAAACCCACATCCTTTTGACTAATCAAACTTTCCCTATGGTTGTTTAAGAACAGTAATGGTTCTAGTAATCCTTCAAGAAGCTTTTGCCCAATCATATTATTTTGGCATACAAGAAAAGTGTCGTGGGTCCAAACTTCATCCCTCGTGTAAGGCTAGTAATTAGTTAACCAATATTTGATTTTTAATGGTTACAAATACCCTTCTAATAGAAATACTCAACTTATAACAACGTTTGAGGCATGTGATATTACTAATAATACTACTTTGTAGTGGTGTTAAATTCATGTTGACATAGAAAATGTTATATTTCAAGATTGAAATTAAGAAGCTAATCAACCTACAAGATGTAACCTTTTTTTTTCAAGCGACCTCCAAGATGTAACCTACCTCGCATGAAAAGACTAAAATATATGTATATTATTCGGCTTATTTAGGATTATGCAAGAACATCTTTAGAAAACAAAGATAATATGACAGTCCAACGCCGACAAACATAACAAAAAAACATTGAATATTTTGTGTAAAATTGGGCCCATATAGGTTTGTTGGAAAAACATTTTCATACATGTCACATATATATATATATATATATATAAAGTATATATATATATATATATATAGTAGAAGATATATATATATATATATATATATATATATATATATATTCCAAATTGACAAGAAAAGAATGTTGCCCATTGATGTGGTTTACATCAAGTAAGACAATGGGATGGTTAAGCTCATTAGGGTAAATTTAAATGGTTGATTCATAAAAGAATAAGAAATGGAAGAGGAAAACCTTTTGGAACTATTACTGGTAATGGGCCTGGGCAGGGTCTGAAGGAAATCCTTGGCTAACTTGTTTCCAAGATGAACCTGGGCTGGAGTGGTGAGGTGCAGTCCATCCGGTTCCAGGGGCAGTCCCTTGGCGTCCACGCATGTCACATTGGGAAGGTGAAGTCCCAGCTGCGCTTTTCTCACCGTCTCCATAAATGGTCCTCCTGATGCTACACCCACCTACTACCCCCCATAAAACAATCTGCATTCTTTAGGTGAAATTTGACGCAAATGATTAAAAAAATATGCGAGAGAAAAATAAAAAATGCAGATAGATTGGTTGTATCCAATCCGTTTTTGTTTCAAAAGTATCTGTTTTTTGCTCATCTGACCAACAACTAAAGTCTCCTTGTTAAATATACAAACATGCCCCATATGGGCCATATTCACATTGGGAAACAAATAATATAATAAAATAAAAAAATGGAAACTCTTCTAAGAATAATTCTCTGAAACTAGTACCTACATTTAAGTAGAAATTAATACCCGTGTAATTAAAAGTTAGAACTTGGGTGATCAAAGTAATACCCTTTGATAAAAATTTGTATAAAACTTAATTATTTTCAATTAAATACATCAAATTTAAATGCTACAAACTCGTATTTCCTTTTGAATTTTCTTTCGTGCAGAGAGCCCAAAAATATCCCTAAAATGAGTTTCAAATCGATTTTTTTGTTTTTAAATATTGAATTTTGCTCCCGTTTGTAAAGAACTGATAGGGCATCCCAGAAAAGTATCCTGAATCCCTGATCCATACGACACAAGGATAACTGAGATCTGGAGGAAAACCCACTTGCCTTGAGCATTAAATCAAAGTAAAACAAAAAACGTTTCCAGTGGAAAAGAGGGGAGTGCCTGCCTGAATTACTGGTAGCATCGGAGACCGGAGATCAGTACGCAGGTCCATGATGAATTTCTCCAATTTGCCTTTGTAGGAATCAGCATAGTATCGACTTTCACTATCGCTCTCTCCTTGATACCAGAGAAGAGCTCGAATCTTTCCTCCATGCCGAAGGGATGCCTTTGCCCTCCTCACCAACTGGGTATAGAGATAACTCCCTCGAGACCACTCGCTTAGATTGGTCCCACCGACGGCGCAAGGAACCAAACCCACAATCCCAAAAAAAGGGTCCTTCAAGTTCAATACGGCATTCGCAAACACCATCCCAGGCCCTATTCCACATGTCTTGTTTGTGTCAATGTCGGCGTGAAGGGGTTCTCGAGCTTCCACCCATGTGAGTCCGGCACTGAGTCGGAGGATAGACGGGTTGGGTCTACATTCGGAAGGGACAATTCCGTCCCAGGTTTCGTTGACAACGCCGCCGCGCCCAGCCATGTTGCTCTGTCCGGCGAGGATAAATATGTTGATATTGTGGAGACCCCAATCTGCAGCACTTACAGCGCAGGCGTGAGACACTAGAATTACCATCAACGACAGCAAGTACCCCATTCTTTTCTTTCTGTCTCACACTTTGCGGCGTAATCCAGCAAACTGGTACTGCAGGCTGGAGGCTGTAGACTGGAGTCCCCTCTCTTTTCTTACATCATCTTCAAAGCAAGACACATTACCATATGGCTCCCCTTACCTCCGCATATATTAATTAATATTGTAACTAGTACCAAAAGTATTATTTCTTTATGTATGGACCCGACCGACACATCTGTCGTAACTCGAAACTATGAGCAATGCGGTTCATGATCATCTTTTCGATTTAACGAACAAACTGCCACCTAAGATCCAAAACAATTCTTTTATTTTTACTTTTTTTTTATTGTCAGATTAATTTTGAAAGAAATTTCAGTACAATTTTTTTGTGTAAGTGATACGAGAGGAGAATATATTTTGTACAAAGACGAGCTTAATAAATATAAATGTCACACACATAGCTTACATATGCGGTTAATTTATTACTAATTTAAAAATCATAAAATAAATATATAAAAACTGATTTCTACATTCATACTAAAGGCATAATGATTTCTTTCTCTTCAGAAATCAAAACCTTAAAAACAATAATAAGATAAACGCGATGACTCCTGCATCGGCGGGAAACAATTAAAATATTTCCAAACAGTACTTGTAAGTCCACAGGGACCATTATGACGGGAAGTTGAAATGTCCCAATAATTAAACACCAACTGGGCATGTGTATCCACATGATCACTTCACTTAAAAGTCATGTTTTTTCAATTAAAGAATTGAAAAGAGCAAGGATTGGATCTAAAAGTATGGGACTTCAAAATGTCATGTTTATCATAAGGTCGAATTTTTTATTTTTTATTTTTTATTTTTTTTGTCATATAATTAGATGTCCTTGACGAGTTTATGCACACATAAAATAAGTCTTTAGTCATGATGATGCCTTTTTTCAATCATACTGGTCGAGCGCTGTGGTCGCTGTCAAGATTACCGCGCCGTAATGTCCAGTTCGACAGACACCGCCGGTTTGTCAGTCTCGGGATATGACACACCCCCTCCGCAGCCACGCAGCAAAAGAGAGTGGTCGGCGGGTTTCACCAGAACCGCCTCCGACGCCCAATCTCGCTTCTTCTCGGCAAGATATCGCTATGCAAATGCATTATGACCTTCACCGACAGGCGACCCGCGATTTACAAGATATGTTTCCCCGCTGATTATGATTAGATTCTTTCCCATTTGACGATATTCGCTTTTACTCCAGACGATTCGACGACAGAAAGACTTTATTTGTAATTATCCTTCTTCCTCACGGCTGGATCTCATTGATCCGTAGGATGAACTGTTATATCGTGAATTATTTTATTTTCCTGTTGACAGATCTAGTTGATTTGCAGATAATACATTATCGGGGGATTATTCTACCTTATCGATGGGATTTACTGATTTATAGGATGTGGGCTGACATCCATAACCGCCTTTGGGCCGTGCGGATCAGCCTCATTCTCCGGGCCGCGCCCAAGGCCCGAGCGCCCAATGGGCACACCTCTGTCTGAGCGAGTGGGGCCTCGGCGAACCCATTTTCAAACCCTACTGGCCGTCTCGCACTCTTGTGTACGATGCGTAAGGCACGTAACGCCGCACGGACATGTAATTTCCACGTGTCCGGTCGTTAAGTTAAGGCTGATCGGGCCGCCATACGCCTTACATAATGATGACTCTTTGGTTTTCGCGCTCATCTCTCCCACTTCTTTCAGCCTTTATGTTTCTTCTTCTCGCACCTCCTCCGTCTCAGGCGCCTCCCGACCAAACCTCTTCTCGCTCTCAAATCCAGTTCGTACTTCACTTTTCCTTAATTTTCCGACTGCCCCTTTTGTGTAGAGTTGTTTTTTTTTTTTTTTTTTTTTGGCAAGCCCCGAGGTGCTTTTTTCGTTTTATTCCGACCGTCAAGGCCCTTATCCCTTCGGGTCTTTTTCGACCGACACTGATCAGGCCAGGCTAGGTTGGCCAAGTTTGTTTTCATTATTTGCTTTCATCATGTCCGTCGTCTTCTTCTCGCGCATTGAGGCGTACCGATCAAGGCGCTTCGAGCGGACTAGCGGCGCCTTACCGTTCGCCGTGGTTGAACTCAGACGCTCTGGGGCGCTCCTTCTCCCTCGACAAGCGGTAAGGGAAAGCAAGATCCGATTAAATATCCTGCAGGGTCGAATACCTAAATCCGCCGCTCAAAGATGCTTTAATCAGGGGCTTCCAGCGCTGTCTGGGCCTCATATCCGGCCACCTTGCAAACGCATCGACCTTCATGCTCGAAAGTGTGGTCCCTTGACGTTTTGACCTCCTATGTGGTTTTCGTGCCTAAGATGGTGTGCTTTAGCGGCCTCGATAATGGTCTGCCTCGCATCCCTTCAAGGAAAGCGGGCTTCATGAAGACTTCAATGTCCTGGCCCTTCAACTCTACCAATGGTCAGTATTTGGTTGGCCTATTGGTTTTCTTTGTGGACATGGGACTTCCTGTCTCAAGATAGCTTTGTTCCTTTATCTTTTTAGCGTGAAGGAAACCTCTGAGGGCTTCCTCTATTTTTCCCGACGATATGGCGCTCCTCTGGTGATTTCTGATCTTCCCTCTTCCCACTGTGCTTTGAAGGTGATCGCCATTTCTCACTAGCGGTCGCATCAGAATATGACCCTCTTGACAAGGACGACACCTTGGGAGTTCCGGCTGCTTGGACCACCCCCGAGAATCTACGTATGTTCGCTTGTTTTTGCATAACCTTTATGGGTTATCAGTATTTCACTCGCATTGTCTACATGCCTCTCGTGGGCGCCTAATCATCTCGCGTCGAAGATAACGCCATAGCGCTGGCGTTGGCTGAGTGTCCTCCCCTGCTGAGCCGATCAAGTCGGACATTCCTGCCTGACCGAGGTCGCCCCGCGCCGACGCTTTGAGGCCTTCGCCTCCTTCCACCATGAAAGTCCCCATCGAGCCTCCTCCGCCGCCAAACCCACCAAAGGAGAGCTTTCACTTCTCACGAGATGCTATCCCAAGCCCCGGCGTGTGAAACTAAGACCCCGGACTCGCGGAGAGCACTGGTCGGCTGGCCAAGGTTCAAATTGGGGCATCTTCCTTCTCCGTCTCACTTCCATGTCCAAAGTCGGAGCAGCGCTATCACCTCCTACGAGGCTCCAAAGTCTTGAGTTCGCAGCTCAAGCTCGGCCCGATGCTAAGGCAAAGGTCCCTGGTGGGCCGTTGAGCAATCGTTGCGCCATGCCCATCACTGCTCGGGAATCCGCCAAATAAGAGTCACTACTAAAAATAACCGACATCGACCAAATTACCGACCTAAAAATTGGTCGGTATCGACCAAATCACGACCATTTAGAGACCAAAAAGGGTTTAATAAAAGAAAATTTCCGACCAAATGTCCGATCAAAGATTCAACTGATATTTACCTAATTAAATAATTTTGGTCGAATTGGTCCAGAATTAGGCGGAATTAGCTACCAAAAATTACCGACCACCATCACGCTAACGACTAAAATAATTACTATAAAAAATGGTCTGCAAATATGACTAAAAATTTTTTAACTCGATAATTACCGACCAAAATTCCATCGGTAATTACCAAGTTAAAAATCACCTCGACATGATCCGAAAGCAAATCACCTGCTCTCATCTTTCTTTCCTTCCTCCACCGCCGCCATTCACCAACACCGGCATGCAAGAACACCTCTCGCTTAACCTCCAAGTCCTGGCCAAATTTCCACAAGTTTTCCTTTTTTCTTTTTCTATTTTCCTTCACATTTTCTTCTACCCGAAATTTTCCGGGCGATGAATTACCTTCGCCAACCTCCAAACTTATGCTTATTCTTGATTGAAGGTTTGTACCTCAGGGTTTTTTCTAGCTTTCGTGATGGGAATCATCAGTTTCGCCGAAGGATCGAAGGCGCTTTGCTTCGACCGTGGTTTGCTCTTTATGTGTGAAGCATTTTTAACAAAGATTTGAAGAAGTTTCTTTTTGGTATGTTTATTCAAAGATTTTTCCCCCTGCTTTCTGCTTCTCTTCTATTTTTGTCACACTTATAATAGCCCCTGACCGTGGTTTTTTTGTTTGCTTTCACGCCTTATAGATCCCTTAAATTTTATTTAGTTAAGAGTAGTTGATGGGCTTAGTCCTCTTCCTTCTTGAAAGGTCACCGCTGAGGTCTCGCCACTATTTATGGAAAAGTTGAGAAAGTTCCATTTCTTTATCTGTTGTCATTTATAGTTATTTGATGACACTTTGAATTGCTTACTCATGAAAATTTGTTTATGAGGATGACAAAGTCCAATTTCATCTTTGTTTCTCGATGAATATATATTCTTCAAGGATCCATTTAGGATTGGTTTTTGCTACAAAATGGTGAGTGTATGATATGACTTAAGTTTCCGTGGGTATTTGGGAGAAAGTTCCCTGCTATCGCTGTAATTTTAATTGAATAAAGAATCCACCTCAAATTGGTCTTGTATTTAATGGTAACCGAGAAACCTTATTTTGATTTTTGGTCTTGTATTTTCTTAAGACTGCTGTATCCTTCTATTTAATCAATTTGGATCCTTAATCTAACCAAATTCTTTCCGACAATGATTTCGAGTTTTTAATTTTTACCGTGGTAGATTCATTAACATCTTTCACATTAAGATCCAGAGTACTAAAATGAGGGACATTGAATATCCCCTTACCTTGATTTTTTCTCCCAACTTCATCAAGCAAGAATAAGTTAGTCCAAATTTAGCTGGGATTATTTCCATGTCGAAGACATTTCCAATACACAATTGTTATTATCGGGAGCTTACTCATTTTCTAAATCGCAACACAAACCAAGAAAAATTACATGGCTCTAATAATGGTAATGGTTTCTAATCATATTATTGCATTTTTGACTTGAAGTTCTTGGTCTCACATAGTAATTGCTTGCATTTGCTTACTCAATATTTAACTCTCCAAACACACAATTTTTAGATCAAAAATTTAGTTGACTTCATTTTTGCCTTCATCCTACCTTTATTGTCGACAGATAATAAGGTATGTTCGGGGAGTAATTTGATGGTTTTTTTCTTGTTTTGATTTTTGAATAGACCGAGAATGCTATAGATTTATCAAGATATACTCTCAAGAAATTCAAAGTTAGTTTATTTGGCTCTCACATCCTCGAAAAATTTCGTTATCCTACTAGGTATCTTGTTTGTTTCGAAAACAAACACACTTTTTGATGCCGACTAAAAACAGGGGATGGACTTGTTTAGGTTGGTTTTATATCTTGACATGATTTGTGCTTCTCAAATCTATTCATGCTTTACTTCTTCTATCACTATGAATAGTAACCACCCAAGTGATTGTGAAGTTGAAAATTAGCTAGTGATGCAAGAGAACTACACTCTTGCAAACCATCTACTTTGCTGGGGCTTATGAGGAATAATTTCGGGTTTAATTTATTCTAATAAAACTATGGTTGAGTCACAGCTGAGATTCATGCATGGATACAAATAGAAAAGGACTATGGTGACACACATAAAGTTATTAACTTCCGCTTGCAATGGTAGGTCCAAGAAGTGATAGGTTCAGGCCCATTCCACCCCTTATGGGACTATGTCGCTTCTCGCTAGGTAGATATTGAATAAAGTACTTAAGGTCACACCTGCTAGAGAAGGAGAGGTTTTTTTTCATATTTAACACTAAAAATAAAAATAATTCATACAACTACAGTAGATCAATAATTTGTATCATGCAGCTGATTATGATTACCTAATGTGGGTTTTGTACTTTTCCTCCATCTTGGGTTCACTTGAGCTAGTTTTTGTTTTTATTATTTTTCTTTGAGCTGCCTTTGCTTGTACGTCATTCGTCATTGCCACCGCCGCAGCTTGCTCATTTTCTTCTGTGATCGCAATCCTGCATAACTCCTTCGTTAGGATTCTTGTTATAGGTGTTCTTGCATCCCCATAGAAAGCCCCTTGAGTCTAGAATCCACCCATATATATAGCTTGATAAAAATTGAGCTCATATCCTATTATGAAAATGAAGAAAATCAAGGTCTCACAGCGTGAATTACTCAAGAGTGTGCTGATTTTCTTCATGATTTGAAACATGCATAACTCCTTCATTAGGCTGATTCGGGGTGTTCTTAGGACTCTATGAAAGCCCTTGAGTTCAGAAGAATCCACCCATTATAGCTTTCTGATAAAATTGAGGTCAAGTATCCTATCCGAAAATGAAGAAAAAGTGCCCTGCTGCCGCAATACGCAGTGTGCTGATTTTCTTCATGATTTGAAACATGCATAACCTTCATTAGAATTGGATTTGGGTGTTCTTAGACTCTATGGAAAGCCCTCGAGTCTAGAATCCACCCATATAGCTTGATAAAAAATTGAGGTCACATCCTATTCGAAAATGAAGAAAATCAGTGCCCTGTTGCTGCAATTACTGCAGTGTGCTGATTTTCTTTCATGATTTGAAACATGCATACCCTTCATTAGAACTTGGATTTGGGTGTTCTAGACTCTATGGAAAGCTCCTTGAGCCCAGAATCCACCATATAGCTTGATTAGAGTTGAACTCATATTAGATTCGGAAAATGGTGAAAACAAAGGTTGTTGCTGCTGCTGCTAAGCACAACAAGTTGCTCATTTTTCTTTCTCGTGATTTGTAAATCCTGGTATAACCTCTTCTTCGTTAGGACTCGTTATAGGTGTTTTTAGACTCTATTGAAATCCCTTTGAGTCTAGAATCCACCCATATATAGCTTGATCAGAGTTGAACCATATTAGATTCAAAATGCATTTAAAAACAAGCTTGTTAAGTTGCTGCTATCACAAGAAGTTGCTCATTTTCTTCAGGGATTGCAACTTGCATAACTCCTTCGTTAGGACTCTGTTATAGGTGTTCTTGAACTCTATGGAAAGCCCATTGAGTTTAGAATCTGACCATATGCTATTTAATAGCATTGGGTACCCATATATTTCTGAAATTTAGATTAGAGTACCAAGTGTACTAATCACTTGAATGAAATTTATAGAATATATGAGTTGATTACATGACATAGTATGAATTTATGAATGATATGGATATAAGAACATGTGATAGGATTAAATTGAAGAAATCGTTTAACATATATAAACTAAAATTTTTTTAATTATACGACGAAATCGCTGCATTCTCTTAGCAACGATTTGAAAATGCATCATCATAAACAATTAAAGTTGTCGTTTTGATTCATATAGTTAGCCTTAGAATACATCCGTCCAGTGTATTACAACGAAGTTTGAATACATCGGGATTGTCTCAAAGGGACAAGCCACAAAGGACGTTAATTAAATGATCATATTTAATTTGAATTGCATATATTATGTCATTTTGGTGCCTCTGCTCGCTTGTTCTCCTGGTGCATTATTAGATATATAAATAGTAATGCAATTTGCTAAATCAAGCAAAGATTATGCATTATTATTTATATATCTTATTTAGTGTACTGGAGAACCACGAGAGGTCGCAAAATGCATACATAATGAACATGCAATCGTGATCTTTTTTTAACGAACTTTGTAAATGGATTAGGACCAAAAACCTATTGGAAGAGAAAAGAACTCGTTGGATCTGGTGGAGTGAGGAGGTGGGATGTAGTAGGTCAGACATCACACGCGTAAAATAACTTTATCTAGAATCCACAATAAAATGGTTAATGAACATAAAAATAATTCGAGGACACCGCGCTTATTACTTAAATTGATTTTTTTGGTGACTAGTTATGGAAGACGATCGTCAATGGATGTAATGAGGCTGAATAGTGAATGGAATGTTCTCTAATGAACGGGGATAAAGTTGGATAAATTTAGTTGTATCTGGCCTGGAGATAACCTGGAGTGTGTGAATGGTGGCACAGCTATAAGGTGTCCTTGCACTTTTCGTTAAATGTCAGAATAAGAAGTTTTGAATGTTGAGACTGTGAATATGCATTTGTATAGAAATGAAGTTTGTGCCTGACACTATGTTCGATATACCATGGTGAGAAGCAAGTCCACCGCAGGTGTTCATGCCTCGCACGGTGTCGGCAGTGAAACTGATCAGATGGTCTCGGATAATATGAATCACACTACATACCATATAATGGTTTAGATGCCGCGTCCCGACCAACCCGATGAGGAACCCAATGCCGAGGCAAGGAATTTCTTGCGACATGATTCGAAATGAGACAAACTCGTATATGAGTGGAAATTCTAAGATACTCAACTATCTCTCATAACGTGAGGAAGTTAGGAAATAAAGTGCAGCATTAATGTGTTCCAGGCATGGTTTGATGATATGTCTAATTTCATTCAAGAGTCAAGTACAAGATAATCTTCGATGCCATTGGATTTCTACAAGACGTTAGTTAGTTGAGAGTCGGATTACCCGTATGTCATTCATCATTGCGCGAACAACTGTATGATATAATCGGGGGTGATGATAGTGGCCTAACAAATGAAAATGTGGGCATGCCTCGGTACAAGCAAAAGGTTAGGGGTTCTTGAAATAGACAGGATATACGGAAGTCAAGGTGTCAGATAAGAAGACAACTATTTTCCAATAACACCTTGGGGTCAGCAGAGATCAGATGCATCAACCGCAGAACAGCCTAATGAAATGAGGTGGCATTCAGAGCATCATATGGAGACGGTAAGATGTGTCACCCTTTCTGATGTCTCCCCTCGTTTGGAAACATTTTGATAGGTGTTTCCTGATTTTTCATCCAAGTCTTAAATGTTAGGTCAGGGTTTATTTGTTATGATTTAAATTGCTTCGTCAACTGACAAAGAATACTTTTGTGGCCTGTGGGTGGTGACGCCGTATAATCCCGCTCCAAACTTATATGAAGAGGAACTGATACTGACCGTGTTAGTGTTGGGGCCTACGAATCCAAAGGGAAGATAAATGTTTTCTGCGCCCATTGATATGAGTTGAAAGTCCTGGTGGGTGTCAGGTTCAAACTTATGATATTTCCAAACGGTGTAATTTTTCAGATGCGTCACGCCTCATAGACCATAAATGACTTCTTTCAACAAAGATTCTATGATGTCTCGTGGAGTACCACGGCATGTTGGCATGTCCGCATTACATGGAAGACTCGATGCTTTGGGGACACTGGTGATGAAACAAATGTGGTTCACAACCATTGGAAGTTTTTGCCCATGAATCACCAGACGTATTTAACACCAAAGACTTCATTAAGAATAGAAAGGTTACTAAACAATTCCCGGCTAGATTCGGGATGAATTTCAGGATTGAATAACAAAGGGGTTGAGGAAGGTGATAGATGTTGATGCGAGGTTGTGAATGCAAATTTATATCTAAGACTTGTGGGTGGGAATAAGAGAAGTATTTTTCGATTCGCGTTTTTACTCGGGCGTGAACACTCAAGCCGTGCACACCTGATGTTATGCATATCGAGAAGAATGTGTTTGACAATATTTTCAATGCAGTGTTTAACATTTGAGGAAAACTAAGGACACGCGTACAAGTCAAGAGATGAGTTGAATAAATATTGTGAGTAGATCCTCGATTTACTTACGCAATCTTGTCACGATAAATGCCCTGATGTGCCATTTTATTTACGAATAAATCACGGAAAGGATGTGTTGGAATTAGGTAAAAAAGTGAGATTTCGGATAGTTTATGCTTCTAATGCAGGGAGATGTGAATCACGAACAAACTTAAGATGTTTGGCATGAAGAGTCATGATTGTCATGTATTCATGAAAAGGTTGTTACCAATTGCTCTTCGAGAATTCCTGCCAAATAGAATATGGGAGCCAATAACTGAGATTTCTTTATTCTTCAAGCAACTGACTTCTTCTTCTTTGACTGATGAGGAGTTGAGGAATCTGGATGAACAAATTCCTGTTATCTTATGCAATCTTGAGAAGATCTTCCTCGAGTTTTTTATTCGATGGAACATCTTCCGGTGCATGGCTTCTACAAGCTAGGATTAAGTCAGTCCATTATCGTTGGATGTATCCTCCAAAAAGGTAATATTAATTCACTCAACCAATTCTTTTCTTATATATATATATATACACACATACATGACTTGTAATATTCAATAATCTTCTTGTAGATACTTGAGGAAAATAAAGCATAAAATCATGAATAAGGCTCAGGTAGAGGGTTCTATATCAATTGGGTATATTATGGATGAAATTTCTTGCCCAGGTCGCATCATTCTATTTCAGGAAGGAGATCGACCTCTTCCACTTAAGGAAAAGCGGAATGAGGTTTATCTTGATGACATTGTGGATGATGATATGTTTGAAATTTTCAAACCTCTGGGTAAAACAATGGAAGTATAGAAGGAAGCGGTATCCTAGGACAATGAATATCTTCTTGACTCATCTATATGTCCTAATGAATTGTCGGAGAGTTCAACCATTCATAAGTGAAGTAGTTGCTAAAAGTCAAATGAGATCTATTTAGCATGTTAATTTACTATTTCCTCTAAATGTATCCATTTTCTCTAATTTCATTTCTATTTTTAGTGTATTAAATTCTGAGAAAAGCGTGCTTGATTTCCAAACTTGAATGCCAGACTATCAATCTTGTGACGGAAGCCGAAAATTTCCATCATGGTTTGAAAAATACGTATATTTACTAAACATAGAAAATCACAAAAATTGTAATGTTCTGATACAAAATTTATAATTGTAATCTCAACCAATGCACGATTTCCGATTCACCAGGTTCATAATAAATGCGAATAAATTTCAATCATTATCTTGAACTATAGCCACGAGGTCCCCCTAAGAGTTAGAACTTACATGATTCTTGTGTGAATAGTTTTTAAATTTCACACTTAATCGTATGGGAGTTACTGAACCTTGAATATCTGGGGGTATCATTAAAATCATTATACAGGCTAGGAGGAATCGACTATTACGGGACTGCAGTCGAGTGATCGAGTTAAATTTGAAGCCCTCAGGTTAAAAGAAGCATGTTATTCAAATGTAGATGGACAGACTGACACCACATGTTGGTATAGTTTGTCACTCAACCAGTATAAACTTGTCGATGTGCACGATAAAAGCGATTCGTAAGTATGAACCTTTTGTCTTAGCGGTCTGAGGCATCACGGGTTTTATTATTGTGAATGCGGAATTCGGACCGGTCCTAGAAAGGATTGGAAGGCGTATGCGAGATCAAAGGCTAGGGCTCAAATTGACATCCCTGCATCACAGTCTTGATGTCCTTAGAACCAGCATTTCAAAATGATGACAATGATGTTATAATCGAAGAATTTGTGGTGGGAATGAAGGCGTCCTTTTAGATTTGCATCTTACGAGATGGATGCAAGTGGGGATGTAGATGTTGATGAACATTTAATTGATCATGAGGAAGAAAGCGAGTGATGAGGAGTTTGAAAATGATGTTACTACATCTGAAGAAGAGGAAACAGAACCAGATTTAGATGGTCGATGAATGAGTAGTTAGTGAGTTTTAGTTATTTCAATCGTTAATCATCATTTTGTTTATTTTCATTTGCACTTATGTATTTTACTTGATGCTTACTAATCAAGCTAATGTGTTGTTTATTATTTTTAACAAATATGTGCGTGGACGAGGTAGAGAAATGCGTTGCCGGGTGCGTGCGATTCATTGAAATGTGAAGGCCCTCGGGTATGCAGATCACGGTAGAGAGAGATTCGGGGGTGGATAAGACCACAGACGAAGGAGGTTGTAGATATCACACTTAGCGCGGCATCGATGGCCAGTCCACATCATAGTCACGAAGTTGCTTGATGAATGATCAAGAGGCTGATGGGAGGAGAGGAGGGAGAGGATGGAGATGTTGGAGGTCTTCCTCGGAGCACCCTACGAGGACGAGACTCTCCCTATTGCTCGATTTGATCCGTGATTGATAATCAAGTAAGATATGAAACTTAACTAATGGTTATCCATTTCTTAATTTATTTCTTTACTTCTTTATGAAATTTTGAGTTTGAGATGAAGTTAGAGGCTAGTCGATTCAATTTCTGGGGTTACGAGGACCAATTTTCAGAAGTCCTTTAAACCTCATGGACATAATTGGAAGTCAGCCGACGGATAGAGACAGGTTGATGATTTGGAGAATTTAAGGTATATATTACTACTTAACATTTTCGTCTTTTATTTATTCTTTGTTCTTGATGAAATATGTGCAAATTATAATTACGAGAAAGTTTATAGAGTGGACCTGGAGTCCAAGGAGGGAATCCAAAGGGTGTTCTACAAACATCTTTTGATCGGTATAATTCACCCAGTGTCACGAGATTAAAGATAATGGTTGAAAAAGAAAGCCCGAAGATTTGGAGTGTCCCCGTCAATATTTTCCAGTAGCGGAGAAGATGGGAAGATCTGATTATAGGAAGAGGTGTGAAACGGAGCGGCAGTATTAGCTCGAGCGAAATTTGGAGAGGTAGTGGCATGTCTACACACTTGTGGATCTCGCTCTATCGTGAGCCTGAGACGAGGAACATTAGTATTCTAATTTATACTTCTTATGTTTATTACTTTGTGAATTGTGTTCGATTATACTGTTTTCATTTCTCGGAAGGATTTTTTCCAATTGAATTAAACGTATGTATTGTTTGTATTAAGACCATGAGGATAGTAAAGCCCGGTGCTGGCTTATTCGGATCTGCCTTGCTAGAACGGTCATGATGATCAGACTTGTTGATCGGAGATCTCGTCTGACAAATGTAAGTTTCATTAAAATAAAATTGCTTCTCTCTTTTTTTTGAAGATAAATTAAAATGCTCATTTTTATTCGTATGTGGACCGGTGTAATTCGGTGTGAAATGTTAGGACAGGTTGCCCATGTTATTGGGACATATTTGTATTTTAGTAGAACTCGTACAAAGGAATTCTCTGCTTAGATTTACGTTAAATCCCTAGTCTTGGAGAAAGGGAATCAATGAAGTGGTTTGGGTTGCAGGCATCCCGCAGATGTGCAGTTGAGCGTTGTCAAGCGGGTTTGGGAAAGCAGGGTGTCACAGCCAACCTCTCCTACACCATTTGCTAGAAACCCCGACCTATGGAGAAGTAAGACCTTTACAATAGAGGAGGAAAATTACCTAGACCACAAGCACATTATGAAAATAGACCCAGGCCAAACCAATCATATGACGAATCTATAGATTACAAACCTAAAGGAAGACCCTACCCAATAGAAAAACCCTATAAGTTCCAAGGTCAGGCCTTAGGCCAAATACTAAATATAACATCTCACGATCCACAATTATGGAATAGTGTAATAGATGTAAGGAAATATCCAATAGTAGTATAAATACGGAAAAAATACCGCAAAGCAGACCACGAAACTATGTACAAATATTTAGAAACCTTTTTAGGAGAAAGTACATGGGCATTATGGGAATCATATAAGACAAACCCATTAAGAAGAGTCAATGCAGATTTTGTAAAAATATATTTACACCACAAACATATGGAATTGAAGGAAAACAAAAAAAAAAAAGAAATATAAACCATATAAGAAATATAATAAAAGATATTTCTTAAAAGATCTACTAGAAAGAAAACCTTATTTAGATCCCAACATACATGTAAAATATAATCCAAAGATTTGGTTTATACTTCTCTTTATTTTTTTGAAGATCGATTAAAATACTTATTTTACATGTTTATTAGACAAGATATGAGGAAGTATTAGTACACTCTGACTCAAAGTATTCCCGAGTTTATTTGCATCACGAGGTTTAATATATGTTTGAATTATTACCAGATTTATTAACACTTAAACAAATGTAATATATATAGTTGATTGGATATATTTTGTAGTAGTGATAATATGGAGCCCAAGTGGCCATTTTACTCATTTTTATCCGTGTGTGGACCCGGTGTGGTTGGTGTGAAATGTTGGGACAGGTTGCCATGTTATTGGGACATGTTGTATTTTGGTAGAGCTCTAGTACAAGGAGACTACTGCTAGATTTTAGTTAAATCAGAGTCTTGGAAAAGGGGACTCAATGAAATGGTGTCGGGTTACCTAACATCCATGAATATTCTGCGGATTGACGGGTTGTCAACGGACCCCGAGAAACATGTAAAAATACAATCAAGATTTGGTTTTATACTTCTCTCTTTATTTTTTTTGAAGATAAATTAAAATACTTATTTTACATGTTTATTAGGCGAGATATGAGGAAATGTTAGCTGCTACGACTCAAGCGTATTCCCAGTCTACTTCAGGTTCATGTGATGGTGCAACAGGTAGTTCTCATTCATGACTCCAGGTTGATCGAATCAAATTTGGTATGAAATTTCATTGATGCGAGGAAGATCTTGCGTCCCCATGGCGTCGGTTCGTCGACATCATCATTCTCGCATAGACAAGCAGTTAAATGGCTCGCCCGGACCATTTTGAATTTGTTCTAAGCGATGGAGGACTTCGGGGCGCGATCACGAAATGCGTCTGATGCTCCAGTTGGCGTCACCGGCGGCATGATCGTATGAGGATGATAGGGATGAGTTGCGTCTGTGTTTTGACTGGCTTACAAAGTGTCGGGAAGGTGAATCTGCGGTTCAACCACGATGATCTGTGGATTGTTGGGCGTAATGCTCCAGCTCTGACATCTGCTCCGGCCACCTCTGTTTGACACTTGCATTAGCCCAGCATCGAGTTAAACGACGTGGGCATTTCTACCCGGTGCAGGCATCTCACCATGCGATTAAGATGCATCTCGATCCGATGATGACACTAGGTTGGATGATTGGGTGTATTACACACTTTTTTTATGTCTTATACTTGGATTTGGGAATTCATGTTTTTTATTTTCTCTTGACTTATTTACTATATATGTCACCGAGTATATATATTAGTTTGCTTGTTTTAAATATTTTTTACTCTCTTTTATATAATATGCATGCACTATTGTACTTTTCTTTTGTTTCGTAATCTTAATATATATATATATATATATATATATATATTTATAAAAACAAGATATCAAATCAAAATGGCAAAAATATTTAAAAATTAATTTATCGACAAATTGCAGCAAAAACCGACCAAATTTTTTTAATATCATTAGTGTGAGTAAATGGTCTCAAATGAGTCGATAATTCTGACTCATTTAAGACCATTTACCGACCAATGATATTAAAATTTTGGTGAGTTTTTTGGTGTCATAATTGTTCGGTAATTACCGACCATTTGGAGACCATTTACCCGACGATGATATTAGAGCCACAGTCGATTTTATTCACCTGTTGGTCGATAATCTGCGATATTTAAGGACCATTCTGGAAGCCAAATTCTTTCGGTAGGTAAATGGGTAATAGTCGGAAATAGTTTACTGTCATTAAATGGTCGGTAATTTACCGACTGATTGATTTGTCGGTGAAATAATTCTGAATGGAAAATTCTGACTAAATAATTTGGTCGGTAAATGGTCGGTAATGGGTTTACCGGTAAAATCACTGATTTACCGACCAAGATTGGTGCATTGGTGCGATGATTTTAGTAGTGAGTGTTAGGCTACCTTCTCGAGGCGGAAGAATTGAGAGAAGGACTCGGACTCCGAGGGAATTAGGAGATCGCGACTCCTTGCTTCTCGATGCTCGAACTCCTTGTGACCATCTCGTCCATTCTTAAGGATTCACGATCTCGAGAGGTCGACGTCTTTGCCCAGTTGATGAGCTTTATGGAGCCTCGATTTCTTACTCCAATGGCACATTTATCCTGGGTGTCACACTCACCCATCGTTCTCATATAACACCATTAGGGCCCTTTTAGGCAATGCATCTGCGAGCCTCGGGTGGGTTTAATATGTAGTCCGTTGAGTCTGCGTATGTAGTTCACTTTAGAGTGTCATCATGGCTTATTTTTTGGTTATTGGCATCGATGCTATAGGAAGCAAGTGGGGCCCCCTCGGGTTTAGTTCAATCAAAGTTTATTAGAGTATGTCAAGTCAGACACTTGACCTTGTTTTGATCATATCTCTCCTTGTCAGGAACTCCGGAAATTCGTTTTTATTTTGTTTTGTTGGATTCCTTATTTGTAAGGGTTTTTATTAAAATTCATAATTTTTGTCGTAGTTTGACTAATTGGTTTGACTGGTTCATCGAGCGATACGTATACAACATTGTTTTTAGGTGATTTGGTGAGCATTCCTCCTTGTTTCGATCATATCTCCCTCATCCGGACTTGGAATGGTGCACCGTTTTTTTGTCTCCTTATTCATCAGGGAACATTCTCAAAATTTCATAATTTTCCTCAATCGAATATACTGGTTGGCATCCGGTTCCAACCGATTAATCGGGACCAACAGTGTGGGCGTTTTCATGATTTTGGGCCCAAATCCTGCCATGGTTCCGGGCCCATAAGCTCCGAGTTCGACCATGGGCGGTATTGTAGGTCCATTTTGGGCCTTGGCAAGTTACATGCAGCCGAATCCATGTGGATACTTGGTGGTGAAGCAATCTTAAGATATTCGGCTTGCATGGAAAAATGAGGAGAGAGTTAATGGGAAGATTTGTTTCCAGAGGCTGAGTTGAGCCCTTTCCAAAGCTTGAAGGTGGAAAACACCAGGTGAGTTCAGATGCTGAGGTGGGAATCATTACTCGCAAAGGGAGAAAGATCAAAGTGGAGGGACCTTTAGTGGGACACTTTTAGGAGAAGCAAACACGTTCTTGAGGGATGCCTTGGATCTCGGTTTGTTTCTTTTACTGCGTTTGTGGAAGAGGTAAGAAATATGCCCTGGCTCCACTCTATTCTTTAAGATACATTCTGGTCAAATTTGGGGTTTCTCCTCTCGACCATTTAAGCAGTTTTCATGCTCCTATACGTGGCCAGGTTCAACGATTCTTTGAGGCGGTTGGGTAGTTTGGTTTTATTTTGGTTGGTTCTCACTCATCCGAGATGAGAATCGATCACCGTTTGTTTTGTTAGATTCCTGACTCTCTTAGGAAGGTTCCAGAAAATTTTGAGATCCTCTCTCAACGATTTGGACTGGTTGGAAAACCAGATTAGTCGGTTCATTTAGGATCCAGAGTTTCTTTGGGAAAGGCGATTTGCGCGTAGTTTGTTAGTGGTTTGGTTGGTTCTCCTCATCAGAGCTGAGAATCGATCACCCCGTTGTTTAAATTTCTATCTTTTATAAAATTCTGGAAATTTTGAAAGCCTCTCTCAACGATTTGGACTGGTTTGAAAACCCGGATCGTTCCAGTTCATTTCGGTGGGATTTACGGGAGAAGGCAGTTTGCGTAGTTTGGATGGTTTTGGTTGGTTCTCACTCATCCGAGCTGAGAATCAATCACCGTTTGTTGTGCTAGATTTCTAACTCTTTTATAAAAATTCTGGAAAATTTTGAGAGCCTCTCTCAACGATTTGGACTGGTTTGAAAACCATATCGTCGGTTCGTTTCGACGGTTAGGTTTGCGGAAAGGCGGTTTACGTAGTTTGAGGTGGGTTTTGGTTGGTTCTCACTCATCAGGGCGAGGAATCGATCAGTTTTGTTGTGCTAGATTCCTGACTTTGTAAGGATGGTTCTGAAATTTTTTGAAATCTTTTTTCAACCCGTCACGGACTGGATTTGGGAGGCCGAACCCGGCCGGTTCATTAGGTTCGATTTCTTTGGAATGATAGTTTGGATAATTTTCTTTGTTTGGGTTAGTTCTTGGTCATTAGAAATCGGGTGCATTCCTTTTGTTTTGTTGGATTCCCAGCTTTGTGAAATTTTCTGACAATGTTTACAAATTTTCTCAATCGTTTGGACTAGTTGAGCTTGGGGATCACGTAGGTTTTGCAAGACAGCTCATGGGCAACCCCCTGTTTTAGCATGTTTCAATCCCGAATCTATCATGGCGTGCTCTTAGTTACCCCAGGAAACCTGTAGGCTGTCTTTAGGGTATGAGTTCAGTTTTGGTTTGAACAAAGAGAGTAGGGTAGGCCAGGCAATGTGGGATTGGTATGTATGGTTTAGTTTGTGGGATTTTAAAGGGGATGTGTGTGAGTAAAAGCAAACCACTTACCTCGCTTTTCGACACCTTCCTTTCTTTTGAGTATAGGATCCAATATTTGGTTTTAAATGCATGATGTATGATGTATTATTTGCCCTATCTATTCCCTGCTATCATGGCTAGGGACCTCGGGTACATGCTTAGTCGTTGAGTATTTGTATTCATATAGTACATGGTGTTGGATTCGGCATTTTGTGATGCATTTGAGGCTTTTCTTGCGACCTCTTATGTAGCGCTTGGCTAGGGACCACGGTATGTGCTTTAATGTTGGGTAATGAATTTCACATAGATGCTTTGTGTTTGGGATTAGCATGCATGCTTGCTATGTTTGTTGGCTAACGCTGAAGTGTAGCGCGTGGCCGGGACCACAGTACACACGCCATTTTTCTCTTTTGGTTGAGTGTTTTTTAAGCATGCTAGATACCAATTAGGTTGAGTCTAGTCACAAGTTGTATGTTTAGCCTAGGAGACCTATCTAATCTGTGACCCTTATGCTCCTACATACCCAATTCACTAGTAGAGGCGAGTTAGGGCCTAGAGGGGTGCTACCTCATATGAAGTACCTTCAGTCAGTGTCACATTTGAGACCCTGAAATCTAGTTTTAGCAGACCGCTTTTTCCTGCTGAGTCATTGGGTTTGTTTCTTAGTTTTCAGTTTATAAAGTAAGCAACAAAAGTAGTGGCGACTCAAGAAAAAACATCCTACTCGGGACGGATTTTCTAAAATTCGAAAAATCAACCCACATTTTCTAACTTTCATTTTAAGCGAGTGTGGCGAGTAGATCGGTAGGGAGGTCCACAAATTGGCGACTCATTTGTGAGAGCTTTTGCTTTGTCCCTCCCGAGAGGGTGCTGTAGTTCCCATACCTTGTAGTGTCAGTTCCATTTTAGGTTAAGTGTTGATCCTTGCGTTGGATATTGATTATGTTGGATGTGATGGGTACACTCATTTTGAAGGGTTTGTGAAAAGACCAAACTAAAGAAGGTCATGCAATGCCGGGTTTACAAGGCGAGGTGGCTTCCCTCACATCTGGCGAAATTTAGGAGTTGCGAGGTTAGGTCTGAAATTATGACCAAGGAGGTAGTGAAACTAAGTAGGTTGAAGCATACCACGTCGGCCTTGGCTCGGGCCGAAGGTAGAAGATGGGCAGAAACAACTTAAGAGCCGCCCAGAGAAGTAACCAGGCGGGCGGTTCGGGGATAAGTTGCGAGTGCTGGAATGACTTGCTAAAGGCTAGGGACGGGTTCTTGGAGTCACTTGATATGGGCTTAGGATGGGTTGGGATGGGGCTCACGTACGGTGACTCTGAAGTCTAAGGAAGAACTCGTGCGGTCAGATGGAATTACGCGATAAAGAGCGGCTATCTTTGGATAGGGCTCGTCGTGGGGCCTCCAAGGTGCAAACTCTGTGAGCACTTTGGTGAGTGTCGTGGGGAATTTGCGTGGGGACCTTCATCAGCGGCTATTGGGATGAAGTTATGGGAAGATTGAGGGATGAGGCTGTACTCGATGGGCTTTTAGGTGGCTGTACTTTGGGAGGAAAATTTGCCCTAATGCCAGGCTTAGACTAACGACATCCTAGAGATGGGAGGCTGAGAATCCTCTGCCCGACTAATGCAGAACTAAGACACCCCATTGAGGCCTACTCCCCTTCTTCACCCTCTGCTCCTCCTTCTGATGCCTGATTGCCGGTGCATATCGATGTCGGTTTTTGTCTTGTTTATTTTTTGCTGGGCCTGGGACCTGATTAGTGCCCAAAAAGTGCAATTTTGAACCCTATTCATGATAGGTTTTGGGTGCTTTTTGCGCACTAATCATATCAATTAAGCCAATTGATGTGTGCAGGTCCACTTGGTTCCACACTAATGCCATTTGAGATTGTTTGGTTAGAATTTTGAGGGTTTTTGAGGACTTCAAACGGCAAGCTTAGCCGTATTAGTGTTGAATGAGATTCCTCGATGAGTTTCAGAAGTAGGCGATGAAATATAAAGATTCAATGAAGAAATGAAGACTAAAGTATTAGACAAGAGTGCGGTAGAGGGATGCGTGTGCAAGCAGGGATGCAAAGCAATTCAGGAAGAATTTAAAACATCAGTTGCGAAGATTTGTTTGGGATTACTTGAAAATTTATAACCATAGCGAAATTTCGCGTCTAAGTGGAGAATTTAAGCTAGGCTAGCGAGAATTTGGCTAGCTGGCGAAATCAACGTTTTTAGAAATTAATAGAGTTTAGTATCTCATATAAATTTAAGCTGGGGCTGAGCGGAATTCAGCACATTGATAATACTCCAGTTTAGCTGTCTGTGAATTTAAACAGGCTAGCGAGGAGTGCCCAAATATGCTAGCGAGAATCATCACATGGCGAGTGTTTGCCTTTTACATTGATTTTTGTATATTTGATATCTTAACGTACGTTTTGGTATAATACTAGGCCCATGACCCACCTATGTAATTTCATATTTTAGGTGTTTTGTATTTTCACACTTTGGTTTGTCTATTAACCTTGAACTTGTAACCCAACTTCACTTTGTCTTTGATGCATGGCATCTTTTGTTTCAGTTTTCTCTCTTCTCTCTCCTCTTTCTCTCCTTCTTGGTTGCAAACACTGAGATGACTTGGAGGATGGTGGCTAAAACCATCCTTCTTGAGTAAAAGGCTCTTTGGGGGAAGGATCTGCGAGGCTGCTGGTGATTCTGTTTTTCCATCAATGAGGTTTTACATTTGAGTTTAGTTCAACTCTAGGTTTAAAGCTTTTTGATTATTACTTTCTTTGTGGCGTGCAGCAAGCTTTTAGGTTAGTTGTTCTTAGCTTTTAGATACTGCGATATCCATTAGTTAACTCTTCTGAGCCCTTTATGATGAGTTAAGGGGTTATGTTTCCGCATAAGTACATCCTCTTTGATAAATACTTGGTAATCTTTTGAGGGTTCGAGTGGATTCTTATTTTTTAGATCATTGAGACTCATTAGTTACCCTTTACAGTCATTGTAGGATGAGTCGAGATAGATTTTCACTGTAGGAACCATACAAATGTTAAATAATTAACCTATCGAAAGAAATTATTAAGGTTTAGGTTTTTAATGCCCGAATGAGATCAGGTTCGGGAGATGACTATATATCATCCTCCCCGACCTTGAAATTAACGGGGACCTCTTGATTTAGCCTAGGATCTTAGACTCGGTGTGATGCTTCAAGGGTTCTATTTACATTTTATTTCATTTTATTTTTCGGTGTCAGACCCTGACCTTGTTTTTTATCACCACCTTAAAGTAATTTAATTCCCACCATTTTGACTTCTCGAATCATTTATCTGAAAACCCATCCACTGTGTTCGACCTAAGACCCTTTATCTTAGGTGACTTATTTCTAAAGCAATAGGAGGAATTTGAATATAAATTTTATTGGTCGCACATCACTTCTGGAAGTAACGAATAAGGACCCGGGACGTATGTAGTATTTTCATAATAAATGTTCTTTTTTTATCATATGTCTCTCTTATGCATTCACGGGTACCGCATGAAGCTGAATTAATTTCTTGGCTACATTGCACAGTTGAAGTCTATCTTGAGACGGCTCCTGGGGTATGGCTAGAGTTGAGCGGGTTGAGCTCTGAGATTGGTGTGGGACCACGGCGCTGGCGCGCGGTTTGAGTAACTGGTGATCTGACTCTTGGGTTGCTTGGCATGCGGAGCGGTCAGGCTTGTCGGCCCAGGCCTGAGCTCAGGGCCTAAGGCCTTGTGGGTTTGAAAAGCTGAGGCCCGATCAGCTCTTGAGTTTTTGTGGCTGTACGGAGTGGTACGACCTCGTCAAAATGAATCTTGGGGCTCCGGTGAGGCCTTGTGGGCTAGAAAAGCCTAAGTTGATCGACTCTTAAATTTGCTGTAGCTGTGTGCGGGTGATCAGCTCAATCAATGAGCTCTTGGTCCCGTATTTGGGGCGCCATGGGGTGCAGGCCTGTTGTGACTCTTAGGTGTGGCTGTGCGGAGTAATCAGTTAGGTGATCGACCTCTTTGGGCTCCGGCGAGACCTTGTGAATTTAAAAGGCTGGTGAGTCGATCTTGAAGTTCCCATGACTTGTCTGCAGTGTTGACTTCTCGTCGGCCGACTCACTGGGGCTCAGATTGAGACCTTGTCAGTTTGAAAACAGTGATCATTTCTGGCTCCGTGGCATATGGAGTAGTAGGCTCGTCAAGCTGAAATTTTGTTTAATTTGAAATTTGAGGCCTTGTGGGTTGAAAAACTGGTGATCTGACTCTTAGAACATGGCTGTCTGAAGTCGTCTGACCTCAATCCAGTGATTCTAGTCGGTGGCGAGGCCTTGTGGTGAAAAGCTGGTGATCGACTCTTAAGTGCATGGCTGTGTGGAGTGGTCGAGCTCGTCTGGCCCGAGCTCTGTTGGGCTCGGTATTTGAGGCTGCAATGAGGTGAAACTGTTTTGATCCGACTCTTGGGCTCGTGGCACATCTTGGAGTAGTCGACCTAGATCAGAGTTAATTTACTAGGCTCGGCGATGAGGCCTTGTGGAGTGAAAAAAATGACGTCGACTCTTCGTTTTGCATGGCACAATGCGGAGTGTCGAGCCTAAATCAAAGCCCAGGCTCACAGGTTCCATTTGAGGCCTTGTAAATTGAAAAACTGAGATAATCGACTCGAGGCTGCATGGCTGGATCACGGAAGTCGTCGAAGCTCGTGTGAAATCTCTTGGGCTTGGTAGAGGTGTGTGGAGGAAGCAAACTGGTGATAGACTTTCTTCGGCACGTAGCTGTGCGAGGAGTGTAGTCAGGCTCGTGTTGAAATTTCTTGGGCTTAATTTGAGGCCTTGTGGGTTCAGAAAGCTTGGTGATCGACTCTTAGGGTGTATGGCTGTCACAGTCGTCAGGCTCGTCAGCTGAGCCCCTCTTGGGCTCCGTGTTGAGCCTTGTGGTGAGAAAGCATGAGGCGATCGACTCTTAAGTGCGCATGGCTGTCTGAGTGGTCGGGCTCGTCAGTACATTTATTAGACTCCAGTCTTTGAGACCTTATGGGTGCAGCTGGCGATCGACTCTTAGGGTGCATGGCTGTGCGATCGTCGAGGCTCGTGAGTGGCGGGCTGGTGGCGAGGCCTTGTGGGATTTGAAAGCAGGTTGATCTGACTCTTAAGTTTGTATGGCACAATACGAAGGTAGTCGAGCTCGTGGCCAGGCTCACCCAGGCTCAGGCGTTGAGGCCTTGCCAGAGTTTGAAAAGCATGGTGATCGACTCTTGGTGCGTGGCACGTCTGGAGTGTTCAGGCTCGTCAAAGGCGGGCTATTGGGCTCAGTCTTTTGAGCCTTATGGGGTGAAAGCTGGTGATCGACTCTTAAATTTGCATGGCTGTGCGAGTAGTCGATCATTGGTAGTTCTTTGAGCTCAGGCGGCCCCGAGGCCTTAATGGGTTGAAAGTGAGGCGATCGGCTCTTAGGTATGGCTGTCTGAAGTGTTCCAGCTCGTCGAGCTAAACTCTTTGTTCAGGGGCGCTAAGGCCTTGTGGGATGAAAAGCTTGAGCTGATCGATCTTAAAGTAGCGTGGCTGTGCGAGTGGTCAGGCTCGATCAAGGCCCGAACTCTGCCCCCAGGCTCAGGCGGCCCGGGGCCTTGTGGGCTGAAGCCGGGGCGGTTGACTCTTAGGGTGCCGCTCGGGTTCGTCGGCCCAGGCTATTGCGTGCAGCCCATTCGGCTCGATTTTTTGGAAGACAGATGTCTTTTATGCTGGTTTATGGAGGAATTGGAAATGATTGCTGCTTAATTCCAAGTACTTTGGCCTTCTTATAAATGCGCGGCTTCATTGCTATGGGGTTTATAACCCGAATTATCCTTTGCCCTTTAAGTGCGTGGCGAGATTTGCACGAGGAAATGAAAGCAGGGGCTTGATCGTGTTCGCAGGAGATCCGCCCTAAAGATTACGGTTCGATTTTGTTGGACCTGCTTGTGGGAGTTGTGTTTTTCCCTAGTCTCCCCTTTGTGGGAGTTATGTTATTCCCTAGCTTTGTGCTAGGGAATGCGTCCCGAAGAGGCGGTTCAATTCTTATTACCGCTTTCTACTATTTTTACATTCATTCTCTCTTCACTCCTCCTTTCTTTTCTTTCTCTCTCTTCTTTTCTTCCCACATCTCATTCCTCCATTTTTCTTTCCTTTCGCCTGAGCGCTCTTTCCATCCCTTTTCTTCTTCTCCTCTTTTCCACCTCTCTACTCTTCTTCTCCTCTTTTCCACGCCTTTGCCTTTCTTCTATTTATTTTCATCGTTTTCCTTTCCTCTTTCCTTCTTGAGGGCTTTTTTTTTTTTTTTTGAGAAGCGCATGCGTGTACTTCCGAAGTGTACTAGATGACACTAATGATTGTAATTGTACTGATTGTAATTGAGTGTAATTTGAATGAAATAAAGAGAGAATTTTCCTTTTTGACCATGAACTTTCACATTTTGTTGTATGCAATTATTCCGAGCATTATATGTCTGAGATGTTTGAAACGCCTAATAAAATAACCAGTAAGCACTCAAATGCGTCATCGAAAATTGACGAGCCAATGCTTCATTTAAGATCCCTAAGCCAAGGTCTCTTGATAAAAATGCTTAAGGTGTTCCTTTGTTCAAGCATGATGCAGAATTTTCCCTCCTACCATGCGGGCTCGTAGTACAGTGCGATAGCGCGGGATATGATGTAGGGGCCTTCAGGTTGGGAGCGTTTTCCATCTGTTGGATTCTTCCATGATGGCGAGGCTTCGCAACGAGACTAGGTCACGGCATGTAGCTCCCAGGTTTGACTTTTGGTTATAGTACCTCGTAGTCTTCCTTTGGTAATCTTGGTGCGCCTTAGGACACCTTGCTTTTTCATCTGAAGGTCCGATTTAGGCGGAGAGCCTCATCGGCTGTGTTCCAGCCATGACTCGATCCTTGGGGACTTTAGCCCCGAGCTTAGACGGGGCTCTTTGCCGGTGCGAGGCTGGGGTGAATAGGGTTCTGGGTTGCAGGACACTTGCGAGTCCTATAGGCCCATAACACACCTCGGGTGGAGGTATTCTACCCATTTACCTTTAAGATCTTTCCAATTTGGTCTTCACGCGGCCTATGGTTCGATGGTGACTTCATCTAATTACTAGATTACTGATGTGCTTGACGATAATTTTAATTCCGAGCTCGGCACAAAAATCCTCGAACTCGCGCTTGTCAAATTGCTTTCCATTGTTTGATACCAAGGCTCTTAGGATACCAAAACCTCGTGAGATATGACGGCTCGCCACAAAAATTGTGCATCTTCGCTCGCTGATCGCGGGCCAAAGGTTCTACCCGCCCCACTTGTGAAATAATCTACTGCAACGACGATTTATTTTCATCGCCTTCCCAAGGCAGAGGTCCCGGGGATGTCCAAACCCACTATTGGAAAGGCCAGCCAGGATTGATGTCAAGGGCCTATATGGGAGGCGTGAGATCTCGTAATGCCCCGGCAACTTACATCTCCCGACTAGCCGTCAAGATCTCCGAGCATCACAAGAGGTATCCCCGCGAAGACCTTCCCCCCTAGTGCCCGAGCCCGATATACTCTCCCGATACACCTTCGTGTACTTCCTTAAGACATAGCCCGTGTTCTTTCCCGCGATGCACTTAAGGATGGGTGTGAAGAAATCTCATTGTAAAGGCTTCCTATGATTAGTGAACCCAAGTCGACCTGTGATTTTCAAGATTTTAGCCGCTTCTTTCGAGCTCGGCCGCAGACGTCCGTCTATTATGCAATCCCAAACGTGGGTCCATCCAACCTCTACTTCTGACCCGGACGGCAACTTCCACATCACGCAGATTCATAAGGCCTGCAAGGTATTCGATGTGTCAATTTACCGAGGTCTTCCCCTGCGGAGGTCGTCATTAGTTTTCATAAGGCATCTGAGTTCTTCGTCAGTGGATATGGGTTCACCCTGGATCAAGACGAACTTTTTCAATAAATCTCGTACCTTTTTGAGGTATAGGATCATTCTTCCGCTTTGGCCTCGTGAGGTGTCTTCTATTTGTCTTACTACCAGCCGGGAGCCGCTACGCACTCAAGCTTATCACAACACCTCTAACGAACGGGAGCGCAGGCCGGTGGCCTCGGCTACGATCGCTTCATATTCGCCCTCCGGCGTGTCGAGGCCCGAATCCGACCGGCGCATACCACCGTCTATTCCTTCGGGAGGTCGATAAACCGCTCCGCTTTTGTGCGCTTGTGGCCCCGCCTACAAAAGTCTCCACGGGTAGGTCACTTGTCGGGTGTTCCCAGAGGGCTCACGAGGTGAATCTTCCATGACGAACCGCTAAGACCTCACCCCTTTACTGCGCCGCTTATATCCGATGTCGGAACTCTGCTTCAAACCCATGGCCCACTTCACGCTCCTTCCCGAGGTCTCGTTTATGTAACACTTTCTTCATCTGACATTCCGCTGAACTCTATGGTATGAGCGCCCGGGGCGAAGGGCGAGCTCCGAGCGTCATGCAAGCATTAGTGCCAAGATTTGGCCCTCCATCCTTTCGTACCTCTCTTCCGCTCCTCTCAAAGCACGACTGCAATAGCAAACTGGTGTCAGACTGATCTTGTCTCCGACGAGGACAAATATTGGTCGAGAACTCTACACCGCGGCATAGAGCCAGAGCTCCCCTCGAATGTGGGCTTACCAGAATTCAAACTTAAATATGTTTTCAATGCTAAGAATGCTTCTTCGTGACTGCATCCCATTGAAAGGCCTTCTTCAAAACTTAAAGAAAGGCCGACATTTACCACTAGCCCAGATACGACCCGCTTTAAAGCATTAATCCTTCCTATCGACGCTTGACCTCCTTTACGCCGAGCTTTACGCATGTCGAAAGCATAACCTTTATTTTGTCTGGATTTGCCTCTATTCCTCGATGGTTAACTATAAAGCCTAGGAATTTTCCGGCTGATACTCCGAAGTCACACTTGGCTGGATTTAGTTTTCATGTCAGACCAGATCCGAACGCCGCGCATGAGCCGGTGTGGAGCTCGACAAAGGGTGGATTTTACCAAAGATGTCATCTATGTACACCTCCATGGTCGCTCGACCGGGCTCGAACATCCTGTCACCGCCTCCGGTAGCCTCGCGTCGGCTTCCAAAAGGCATCACTGATAACAGTTCCCGCCCCGCGGACGAACGCAGGTTTTTTTTCTCATTATCCGGTCCATGTCGACCGTTGTACTGAGAAGGCATCCATAAACTGCAGAGTTCATGGCTCATCGTGGCGTCTTACGATGAGGAAGCTCGATCCGCCAAGCAGCGGGAACCGCCTCAGGGCATGCTCGCCGATGTCAATGAAGTTTGACGCAGTAGTCGCCACTGCCGCTTGCTTTTTTCGACAAGTACGACGCCAACCATTCAGATATTCCACTTCCGACGCTTCCGCCAGCGAGTTTGTCACCCGTTGATCACTTTTGCCCGGTCTCGGGCGTGAAGCTCTTCTCTTTTGTTTTATCGGGTTTGAAAGACGGGCTAACGCTAAATTTCTAAGAGTAATTACTGCAGTGGTCAATTCCTCCCCATGTCCGCCGCTTCCACTAAGACGCCTTTGTTCCTCGTCTCAAAAATGGCGAGAGGGGCTTTCGAGGCTTCCGCTTAGCCGGAGCCACGTAGGCGCAGGTGTTCGTGGTCGCCATCCGGGGCCGTACTGTGTTCCGCTTCCGAGGGCTCAGTGTCGGGTGAACACCCCGCCGCTGCATGTCGAGCCCATCCAAGCAGAGATATGTTATCAACCGCTTTTTATTTCACGGATACGAATGAGTAGCATCCCTTAGCCACTCGTCAACTCGAACCATCCCTACTCACACTAAGAGGAAACTTGATCATCATGTAAGTGAGGAATGGGCTTTATCATACTGGGAGAGAGGGTCCGCCTAACAACATATTATTATAAGCAAACGGGCGTCTTACAACGAGCATCTTGGCCATTATCGCGTCGGTAATGGGATCTCCCTACAAGGTGAGTACTTAGTCAGATTGAACCCAAGGGTAATACTTTTTCTCCAGAGAATCCTAGCAGATGGGTGCTGACGGGTTCCATTTTCCCCCTTCAGATGCCCATCTTATCAAAGGCCGAGGCGAAGATGATGTTAGCGGAACTTCCATTATCAACTAAGACCCGATGGACCGTTTTGTCGGGCCACAATCGCCCCGAATTACTAAGGGGTCAAGCATGGGTGCCGGGCATCCCTCCGTGTCCAGTCGAACTTTATGGATGTGTCGAAATGAGGCGCTGACACCGCTTGTACTCCGCCATCTCTCGCCGACCGATGCCGCTGGGTGAGATGGCCTTCGGGCCAGCCAGATTCCTCCCTCGCAAATCCTCCCGAAACACGCGGATTTCCCTAAAGGCCGGGCTGCGCCGAGTCACGTTTGTCGAGGTGGGCGGTGGTGGTCGCTGAAGCAAAGCTCGGTTCTCGAGTCTGACTCGAGGGTCGACTTCGTGGGCTATGAAGCTGGCCGGCGATACCCACGCCATATTAGATACTCTATTTTTCTTGGAAATATGCAATCATCTCGTAAGTGTCCGTAACCTGCGCGGAACCTTCGCAATATCCGAGTTGTCTCAGAAGTGGGTTCCGATCATTTGAGTTGGCCACCTCAGAACTCGTTCGCTTCAGACGCTACAGGTAACCTCGCACATCGAGGTCGTTAAGGGTGAATCGGGCTGAGGTGAGGTAACACGCTGTCGCCTTCGAGTCAGCGGCGGACCCGCATCGATTCCCCGGTGTTTCACGCCGTGGACCGCTCTCCATCTTTCGAGACCTCTCCCGCCGCGATCTCAGTGGCCCGCTCGCCGCTTGTCCTGTCCCGCTTTTTTTCTTTATGGGTGGAGGAGTCTTTCGATATGAGACTCTTCGCCATTGATGTACTTCTCCGCTTATAGCACTTCTCACCCATGCTTGTTTAGGGATTTTAGAGATGGAAACATCAAGTCTTTTCGACTGTACTTAATCCAACAATGAAAAGTGTTGATCGCTAATCCTTTTCGCCAAGTATACCTACTCTTCGTAGACTCTGAACCTTGAACATAGGGACTCAGTTTTCTCTTGCTATTTCTGTTGATGGTCAATAGATGGTAACTTGGCTTTCTATATGTCCTGGCTCCAATGAAATGAGAGACGAACGCAATGGTTAGCTTCTCCAATGAGTGGGGTTCGAGGCGGCTGGAGTCAAGGAACCAAGCCAAGGCTGGGTCTTTTAGCGTGATAGCGAAAGCTCGGCACCTCACAGGGTCCTGATACCCATGCAACTCCATTTGGTTTTTGTAAGTGTTGAGATGATCAACTGATCCTCGATACTACCAAATGCTTTCACTTCAGGTATCAATTTTTCTTATCGAAAAGGAAGGAGCACCTCGCTGCGAACGATGACTCGGGCCTTTGTCGCACTAAGGCGTCTATAGTATCGAGCGTCATTCTTTACCACTTCCTTCGCATCCGGTTTTGGCCGAGGCTCTTGAACCTCTGCTTCCTGAAGAATGCTCTCCGCCTTTGCCAGGTGACGAGTTTCGGTCCCGGCACGCTCCGATTGTCGCCGCCGCTTCTGTGTGGCACCGCGTCCATGCCCCTAACTCGCCGGGACTCGGCTTATTTCAGCACCTGGGTATCAAGATTGTAAGCCGCTCTTCATGAGGAGGGTGTGGTGACCTTCTCGAAATACGTGCCTCCCGCGGGCGTTTGTATCCGCCTCGCGGAAGTTGCTCTAATTTCTCCTATCATGCGTCGTCAGAGGGCAAGCGCTCCACCTCGCTCACAGTGGCCGATCAGACGCTTCTAACGCGCCAGAGGTTCGGCCGTCCGTGTCACCCGTGGATCCTGCGATCCTCGTGGATCGACGCGATTCGCCAGGTTCGCCGATACCATCAAGAATCGAGATCGCCTTATTTATCAAGGAACCGGTTGCTCTACAAACGGCCACGCCTAACCGATGATGCCTTTTTCAACCGGACCGGCTAGAGCGCCGGGTCATTGCAGTCGAGATCGGTCGCCACGCGTGTCTACGGGTGTTCTGGAGCGTGACACCGCCGGCTCATTGCCCGATATGACACACCTCCAAAGACAAGTAAGAAAAGAGATGGTCACGGGGCTTCGCCGTAGTTAGCCCGCTACGCTTAAGTCAGCTTTCTTTCCAGAGAAAAGATAAATCGCTAGAGGGGCGAATGTGTTATGCATCTTTCACCGATGGGGTGGTCTCGTATTTATAGTGAAGGCGTTTTCGCTTTGACGGTGATTAGGATTCTTTTCCCTTACTGACGATATTTTCGCTTTTATCTGTGACGGATTGACGGGACATAAATACTTTATTTAGAATTATCCTTCTTCCTCATTGGTGGGATCTCGCTTGATCCGTAGGATAGGCTGTTATATCGTGAATTATTTTATTTTCTCAGTCGATGAGACTAGTCGATTCGCAGGATAATACGCTTATCGGGATTATTCTATTTCCTTATCGATGGATTTAGCCGACGAGTAGGATGAGGGCTTTCTCGACATCCATAACCGGCCTTGGGCCAAGTGATCGGGGGCCCCCATTCGGGCCGAAGGCGCATGGGCCCGAGCGCCCGGGCGAGCTACTTGTCCCGCGAGTGTGCCATGGTCCCATTTTTCAAACCCTATCAAGTCATATCATATTTAAACTAATCTTTAAACAAATTGAAAGGGATCATAAAAACGATAAAATTCTATAACTAAACACACCAACATTCACAGGATTGAAACTCGAAATCATTGATTAAACTATGAGATATCTTAACCATTTCACATATATATTTGACAATAAATCAAATTTTAATATGATCAAGATAATCTTTGAATAGAAGCAGCCTAGAAATGTTGGGATGCTTAGGATATAGTCTAAAGATGTTAAGAAATTGAATCATATTTTTGACAAAATCCGGTATCAGTCATAGAGAGATATTTTCCTTTTAAACTTTTTTTATACTTGTATTCGTATAGAATTATTTTTGTGCGCATATATATAACAAAAATTGTGATACCGTAATTTTTTTAAGGGTGAAAAAAATATAATTCTTATAAATTAAAATAAAGGTATAAGCGTAATTTTTCTAAGGATCCCTAAGTATAAATAGAAAATAAAAATTATTAATAAAGTCTTTTTTGTGTTTTCTACATAGCTTTTTTCTCCTAATAGTAAAACCATAAAAAACCTAAATCGTAAGACCTAAGGTTTGAAGCAATGATTTCAAGAGAATTTCAAGAAACCTAAGACGTCGAATGTAGGGTTAAAGAAGAAAGTTCGAAAGATAAGACTTTTATTTAGTTAATTTATGTATTTAGTTTCTAAATTCGTTAATTAATTTATTTTTTCTTGATCTTGAATTGAACCTTAAAGAAACAGTTTAAATTTGAAAAGATTTTATTTTTTTCTTTTAGTTTCATGACTCTGAATAATTTAGATGATTCGTTTTTCTTTTTTGAAATTTCAAAATAAATCCTGATTTTATAGAGAGTCACGAACGTAAGTTTGTTTATTAATGGAAATATGAAACATCTAAGAAATAAAAAATAAAAGTTTTGCCATGATTGGATGAAAAAAAAGAGGGGGGAATTATAGGATGATGAATAGTACGTGTGTGACATGTTGGGTTGAAAAGTAAAGGGGAATTTTTGCATGATTTTGATTGGTTCATCAATTGAAAATATAAAATTGGCACGTAGTAAAAAGCCAAATTTGATATATTGTTTTGATTAATATCATTAAATAAAATAATATTAGGACTAACCTATTTCTAAGAATGATTTTTACGGTGGTTAAAATGGGATACTAATTCACTCTATTTCTATTCGAACTAGTTTTCGATTAACTCAACCCAACCCATATGGATTGCGAGCCAAAATGAGCTAAAATTGGTCAAAACTTAAAAAAAATGTTAAAAAAATTAATTTTACAAATTTATCATTTTTCAAATAAAAATAAATAATATACAAATATATAATAATAATTAATATATAAAATGATTAAATTTAAACAATATAATAATAATAAACAAACTTAAATAAATAAATAATGCTAGAACACTGTTATAACCAGCATCAAACTAATTCAGAATAAGACTTTCAAAACAATAAAGAATAAACTTAATAACATATCCGGTAAAATAACTCCAGCATCAAATGAAATCTTATATGATCTAATCTTCATCCTCATCCTTATTATATTCAATAATAACATGTAATTTCATATTATAAATATGTGTATCCGTGATGATGGTTGAGTAATCATCATCTATTAATTAATTTAGAATGTTGACAACATAAATTTCATTTATATTTGGAATAAAAAAATATTTTTTTCAAAAAAATGCATCTCAACCGTATAATAATGAAATATCATATTTGTTTAAAAATCTATATTCCTAAAAAATATAATCATATTAGGAAAGAAATTATGATATTATTTTCGTTAATTATTTTTAAAATAACATTATTTTGTTATTTAACACTAGTTTAAGTAATAAAATAAGCCAAAATATACTAATACTTTAGTTATTAAATTTAATTTAATTTATAAACTAGTACAACTTCAAAGGATAAATAAAAAAATGAAATTGTAAATATTTAAAATAGGATTAATGAGATAAATAAAAATATATTCAATATTAAAATTATAATTTATTTAATTCTAAATTTTCATACAAGATTTTAAATATTAAATTATCGTATAAATTATATTAAAATATACATTTAGAAATTAAAAAATAAAATAGTTAAAACAACAAAGTTTAATATATTAATCATATATTATAATACTGTATTTTTAATTAAATAAAATTTGGGGGCAAATCAATCTAATCAAGCTGTGATTTGCTCATTTTTATTTGGGCTTTAAATTTTACAATCCAACTCCCCTGTACTCCTAGTTAAACGATTGTTTACTCCAAGCCCAAATTTCATATTTACTAGCTCTAATTATGACTAAAAACCTTTATAAGGTAGTTCTTGAAAACCTATGTGTAAAATGCCTAAAAAAATTATAGTCATGATGGATGCTTGAAAAAAAAAATATAAAAATAATAATAGCTTTAGATATTCAAGATTTATTTTAGAAAAAAAAAATATTTGAGGATGATTTTTGAAAGAAAATAATAATAAACAAATATGATACATTTGAAAAAAGTTAAAGCTTTATAAATATATTTATTTGATAAGTGTTTGAGGATATATATATATTTTTTCAAGTAAATATTTTATTAAAATTTGAGAATTTATTTAGATAAGGAATGTGATTAGGGTAATTTTGAGCTAGGATACTTATGATACTTGTTGTTAAGTGTGATAATTGTTAGGATATAAGATTGAAATGACTATTAGATAATAATATAATTTATAAAATATTATCAATAATTGATAGGGTTTGAAAAATGGGCTCGCAGGCCCACTCGCCAAACCCAAGGAAGAGGCATGCCCATTGAACACTCCTGTGCCCGACGCAAATTTGCATTATGAAGTCTACCATTCTAAGACAAAGGCCATTTGTAGTAATCGAGAAGGTCTACATTCTCAGAATCAAACTAAATCTCACCGACAAGGGAATAGAATAAACCCTATCAACAGACATCTTGCAAATCCAAATAAATCTCTACTTGAAGTGGCGGTGCACATAATTCATTTATATAACACCATCCTCAGACGAGCCTGATCCCACCAACGAGAGGAAGAAAGATAATTCGCTTAAACCGCCTCTTTTCAATATTCTTAATCGAAGTTCGACATATCGATAAAGCAAAGGAAAATATCTGCCTAACTTAGCTAATCCTAATCACCATCCAATCGGGGAAAACCATACTATAAATACTGTGCCACCCCCATCTAGCGAGCGACGCAAACACATTCTCCCTCTGCGCCATCTTTTCTCTAATAAAGAAACTCCGACTCTAGCATCTGAGCTACGACAAGGCCCACGGCCTTCTTCTTTCTTGTTTTTGGCGCAGGGAGAATAACGCTCAGCTAAGCTCGTGCACTCAAATTCCCGCAGCCAGCCCAGTCCGGCCCAACGTATTCTCCCACACGCCCACCACCCGGCTGAAAAAGGCATCATAAGTCGATCCACCGTGGAACGGCGCCTTTGACAACAAAGTGGATCGATTCTCGCCATCGATGGTATCAACCCGAACACGTTGTGATAACGCTTAATCCACCAAGGATGGATCTGACAAAGCGACGCAGACAGCGACTCGTGCGCAGAAGCGATGCGTAAGCCAACACGAACGAGGCGCGAAGGCCCGACTCACTAACTAACACCGACAGAGAGCGAGCAACTCACCGCATGCAACGCCCACGGGAGGCACGACAAGCTCAGGAAGGTCACAACTTTCCTCCTCATGAAGGGCAACACAATCTCGACATTCCCCAAGGTGCTAAAACAGAAGCAGAGTCCAGCCGAGCCAGGCAAGGACCGCACTCGCTCTCTAGAGAGCAGGGAAACGAACGACACGGAGGGCATGTCAAAGAACGAAGAACCACGTCACCCCACCAGGAGCAGAGAGCAATCATAGGAGCAGAGGTTCAAGAGCCCAAAGCAGGAACTCACCGCCAGAAAGGAAGTGGTGGGTGACGAGCTCTCGATATCATGGACACCTGCGCAAATGCACTAAGTCACCGTCACGACCGAGGCCCACTTCCCTTCCGTACCAAGTTCGTAATGCCACAGTGGAGCTGCTCGATGGTGCCAGTAGATCCTCGGCCGATCATCTCAACACTTTAATAGAATCAAATGGAGCCGCATGGGTATCAAGACCAAAGGGCGCAAAGCTTCTCTTCTCTTTCGCTTATCACATTAAAAGGCCCACTTTGCCCTGCCTTCGCATCGTGCTTCGCTCATCAATCTCCTACCCGGTGAGAGCTATCCATCAAGGCTCATCTCTGTTTCATTGGAGCCAGACGATAGAAGCCAAGTTACCATCTATTGACCATCAAGCAGAGCTCGCAAAAAAGCCTGAGGTCCTATGTTCAGAGGTTCAATATAGAGTCTCTAAAGGCAGATATACCGACTTATTTGCGATCACCGCATTCATTGCTAGATTAGGGGTGTAGTCGAAAGACTTGGTGTTTTCCATCTCTAAAAATCCTCAAGCAAGCATGGCTGAAGTGCTCGCAAAAGCGGAGAAGTACATTAATGGCGAAGAAGCTCTCATATCCAAGAAAGGGAGCTCCTCCACCCATAAAGAAAAAGCGAGACGGGACAAGTTTACGCGACAGAGCCTCAAAAGACAAAGCTTAACGAGGTCTCCAAAGCAGTGACGGAGAACGATCCTCGAAAAGGCTGAAACTCCTCGTAGATCGCTTCTGGGCCCACCTCAACTCGAGATCGCATAACGCATTCACTCTCTAACGCTTCACCCCTCCACCACCCTCAGATCTCAGTCCCGCTGGTTCAAACGAATCGGGCCTGCAGGTGGCTAACTCAATGAAGTCAGACCGCTGGCTGAAGAGACAACACTGTGTGTATCATGCGAGTTCCATAAAGACTATGGACACCGCACAGATGATTGCATACAGCTCAAGAAGGAAATAGAGTACTTCATCACGCGGCATCTCTCCGACGCTCATAGTTTCCAGTAATCACCCGTAATCGCCCAAACCTGTGCCCGACTCAAGAACCACCACCACCACTCACACGACAAGCAACAACTCAACACCAACAAATTTAGGGAAATCCATGTGATATCTAAGGATTTGGCAGAGGAGGGACCCAAATTTCACTCGAAGGCCCACCACGCAAAGATCGTGTCACAGAGATAGCTAAGTACAAGCAAGTGTCCAAACTACCTCAAACACACATCCATAACGCTTCCTCTCGACTCAGATCCTCGAGGGATGCCAAAGCATTTCACGACGCACTTTGGTAATTCGAGTAGTTGTGGCCAACAAAACAATCCATCGGGTCTTAATCGACAACTCGAGTTCAAATTTCGACATCATCTTCGCCTACTCGACAAGATGTGGCATCTGAAGGGAGAGACTAGAACCCGTCAACACCCATTTGCGAGATTCTCAGAGAAAAGTATTACCTTGGCTCAATACAACTAGTGCTCACTCTCGAGATCCCCATGCCAGTGTAACGAATGACAAATGAGATCTCTCGCTGTGTGACGCCCATCCTTTATAATATGTTGTTAGCAAACCTCTCAATGCAATAAAAGCCATTCCTCTCCGCTAATACATGACGATCGTTTCACCGTAAGTGGAGTAGGAATGGTTCACGAGACTAACGAGTGGCCAGGAATGCTACTTCCAAGATCTATGAAATGTATACGGCCGACACATATACTTGGACGAGCTCGACATGCGCCGACGAGAGGTGCTCACTCCGACTGAGCCTCGTAAGAACCCGAACATGTATCGCTGATGATGACTCGAACACCTCGCTTACATTACCTTGTCGGCAGAGGACCTCAAAAGCCTTCACCCGCTTTCAGATGTATCAAAGATGTCTTCGCATGGAAGCAGTGGCATGGGAGGGATCAATTTACAAGATCACACATAAAGCCGAACGTCACCCCATCTTCTGCCACTAAACAAAAAGGAGAAGCTCGCACCAAAGGCAAAAGCAATCAACGAGGAGGTCAAACTCCTCCGCGTGTGGTTTATCGTGAGAAGTGGAATATCCTCGAATGGTTAGGCCAACGTCAGACTTGTCGTAAGCGAATCCGCGGCGACTGCGATCGACTTCACTAATGTCAGCAGAGTTACGCCCAAAAAGACGTTTCTCTTCCCTTCTCCGCGTGACGACCTCATCATTGATGCCACTCCGCCATGAACTTCGCGATGGATGCTTCCTACTTACAACCGCATCAGCACGACCCGCATCGACCAAGAAAAGACCTCGTTCGACATAGCTCAGGGAACCTATTGTTATCGTGTGATGCCATTTAGGCTCAAGAACGCAGGAGCTACCTATCAAAGGCCGGTGAACAGGATGTTCCGTATGTGATAGAAACAAACTATGTGGAGGTGTACATAGATGACATGTCGGTAAATCCCCTACCTGCCAAGCTCCATATAGCACATCTGTCCGAGGCGTTCTAGATCCTAAGAGAATATAACATGAAGTCGACCAAATGGCGCGCCTTCGAGTATCAAATTTAAAATTCCTAGGTTTCATAAACAACCGAGGAATCGAGGCAAATCCAAACAAAATAGCTGGTCAGGCTCGACATGCCATCGCCTTTACGCTGGTGTCCAAGCTGATACAGCGGATTGTCGTTGTTGCCGATTCAGATCCCGGGCGAGTGAAAAGGTCACCTTTCTTCCAAGTTTTAAAGAAGGCCTTTCAATGGGATACGAAGTATGTAAGAAGCGTTTCAAGATTGAAAACATATTCAGCTCCCCCCTCCCCATTCCGTAAGCCCATCGAGGTGGCTTCCTCACTTCTACTTAAATGCTTCACTTTCGACTCACACATTCTCGTCAGTGATTGTAAAGACCGAGCACAAAGACCTGGGCTTTACTTCATTGCAGCCGAGCTCTGAGAGGAGCGGATGAGAGATATCCAAGGATGGAAAAACTAATTCGCATTAGTAACCAAGCAGCTAAGCTCCCGCCTTACTTTCGTGCTCATACCATGAAGTTCCAATGTAATATCTGATAAGCAAGTATTACATAAGCCAGAGACCTCAGGAAGACTGATGAAGTGGGCCATAGAGCTAAGCGAATTCGACATCATATATAAACCGAAAACTGCAATAAAAGGGCATGTCTTAGCAGACTTCATCATGGAATTCATCTCACGAGTCTACGAGACGCTCGTGCCGATCGACCTCCCATCTTGAAACCGACGTGGGCCACAAACGCACAAGGAAGCTGAAACTGGTCTATCCTCGACTCTCCCGTAGGGTACTGGATATTTGCACGCCGATTCAAATTCCAAGCCTATCAACGTGAGGCCGACCATGAGGGCCGCCATAGCAGCCCCAACCCGCCATTCATCGAAATTGACCAACTAGAGGTTCAGCCGCTCCCACCGGTAGTGCACAAATAGGAAGACACCTACGAGGCCAAAAGTGGAATAATGTGATCCTATACCTCAAGCATAATGATTTATCAAAAGTTCAGGTCGTCCAGCTCGACATATCCCTGTAATCGTAGAACCCCAACCAATGCCTCGCAAAACTAGCGATACCACGAAGACCTCACAGTCAACACCGTCGAATACCTGCGAGTCGAGTCGATGGACCCTACCGATTACATAATAGACGGACGCTTCACGACCCGGAAGAAGCAAACTAAAATCGACGAGGTCGCCTAGATTCACTAATCATAAGGAAGCTCTACAAGCCGGTGTTTCTTCACTCCCATCCTGGGCGCGTATCATGAAAACACTCCGACACAAAAGTAAGGGAAGTACACGGAAGGTATGCGAAATCATATCGAGTTTCGGGCATTAGCAGTGGGTCTGGCGTGTGATACCATCGCCCACTATACTCGCAGATGCAACCGACCTAGTCGAGATGCAAGATCTCGCCAGAGCATGCCAAGATCCCCACACCTCCCATCTCGAGCCTCGACATCACCACAAGCCCCGCCTTCCAACAATGGTTCGGGACATACTGTAACCTCCGCCGGAAGCGGCCAATGTAAATTTATCATCGCTGCGCGATTACTACCAAGTGGGCTAAGGTCGAACTCGCCACAATCACGCAACGTAAGATACGCACGCAGTGGCGAGCCATCATACGTAGGTTTGGTATCCCAAGAGCCCTGGTATCAAACAATGGAAAGCAATTCGACAACGCCAAGTTAAGAGACTTCTGTGTCGAGCTCGACCAAGAATTATTACTGTCCCTCAAAGACATCCGCCCAGCAATCTAATGGTCGTGCGTAAGTCACCATCGTAACCCTTAAGGCCGCATCAAAACCACCGAAGATCTTAAGTGGCAATGGGTAGAATACCTCCCCGAGGTGTTAGCGGGCCTAAAGGATCTGCCGCAAGTCACGAACCCAGAAACCCCATTCGCACTAACCTTGGTATCAAACAATACTGCCGAGGTCGGCAGTCCCTGGGTGACGAACAAGAATGTAGCTGAACACAATGACGAGGCTCTCCGCCTAAATTTGGACCTCTTACTTAAAAGCTGAAACAGGTCCCAAGACGCAATAAGATGTCACTAAAAGAAGACGGTGAGGTATTATAACCAAAAGGTCAAACCTAAGAGCTACATGCCCGGTGACCTAGTCTTGAAAAACTTTTACCAATACGAAGTTAATCCACCGTACGGAACTGGGTACCTAACCGGGAAGGCTCCCATCATATCTCACAATATCGATCGCAATTACAGCCCGCATGCAGGAGGAAAATTCTACATCATGCTTGGAAATGTGGAACACCTAAGCGTTACAAGAGACTTGCTTGTAATCTTAAATGAAGATTATTAATTTCCTTAGATGACGATTTCGTCATGCATCGGGTTATTTTATCAAACGTTTCAAACAACTCGTACATAGAATGATCGAAAAAATTACATACAATGTAATGAAAAGGTTCATGATCAAAAAGGAAAGCTCCTTTATTCCAATCAAATTACATTCAATTACAATAGGGTCATCCAAAGACACTTTCAAAAGCGGCCACAGCATGCGCCCCTTAAAAAATAAAAAAATAAAAAATAAATAAAAAAAAGCCCTTAAGAAGGAAAAAGGAAAGGAAAACGAGATGAAAATAAAGAGAAGAAGAGCAGAGGGGTGGAAAAGAGGAGAAGAAGAAAAAAAAGGATGGAAAGAGTTTGTGCGAAAGGAAAGAAAAAAGGGAGAATGAGATAAGGGAGAATGAGATGTGGAAGAAAAAGAAGAAATAATAAGAGAATTTGTTGTTAATAAAGAGAACAAAGGAGAGTGTATAAAGAAAAACATAAAACAGAAAGCAAGACAAGAAAATGTACCGCCTCCGACATTCCTCAAAGACGGCTAGGGAATAACATAACTCTCATAAAGGAGACTAGGAAAACACAACTCCCACAAAGGCAGGTCCAACAAAACTAACTGGGGACCTTCAGCGATCCTCGACGAAGACGATCAAACTGACGCTTTTACTCGCAGCATTCGCTTACGCACGAAAGGGCACACCCAAGTATAAACCCCATAAAGAATGAAGGCCGCCATTTATAAGAAGACCGGCGACCGGAATTCACGCAATCGCTTTCCAATTCTCCATGAACCTAAGATTAAAGACACTCGCCTTTCCAAAAAATCGAAGTCAACGCCGCGACGCAATAACCCAGCTTGACGAGTTCGACCACTCGCACAAAAAGTTACGCAGCCCTAAGAGTCAGATCAACAAAGATTCAAATTTGACACACCAACAATGGGCCCAAGAGTTTCGCCTTAACCAGTTCGACCATTTCCACACAGCCACGCAGAACCCAAGAGTCGGGCTTCACCTGTGTTTTTGCACCAACAAGGCCTCGGGGCCACCTGAGCCTGCAGAGGCCTGGGCTTGACGAGTCTGACTATTTCCACACAAAGCATGCAGCCTTAAGAGTCATTTCCAACAGCCACCCCATAAGGCCTCGCCGCCCGAGCCCAAGAATTCTGGCCATGAGTTCAACCACTCACATAGGCCACGCAGCCCCAGAGTCGCCTCGGGCCCCGCTTTTTCACCCCACAAGGCTCGAAGTGTCTCTAGAGCCCGCAGCTCGCTGACGTAGTTCGACTACTTCCCGCACAAGCCACAGCCAAGAGTCGCCCCCACTGCCACCACAAGGCCTCAGCTCAAGCTCCAAGAACTCAATTTAACGAGTTCGACTACCCACACAGCCATGCAAAATTCTAAAGAGTCAAAGCCAACCAGTACTTAAACACAAGGCCTCACCGGAGCCCAGCAGAAATTTCGCCTTAACTAGTTCGACCACTGCATAAAGATGCAACGCAAGAGTCGGGCTCACCAGTTTTTCACACCACGCGCCTCGGGCCAATGAGTCTGCAAGAAATTAATTTGACGAGTTCGACTACTTCCGCACAAAGCCATGCACTTAAGACAATTCAGCCGGGCTAAATTTACAAGGTCTCAACGCCCGGAGCCTAGTAGCTCGGGCTGACGAAGTTCGACTTATTTTCAGGACAGCCATGCAGCCTTGGGGAGGCCGCTTCGCCAGCGAGCCTGACAAGGCCTCAAAGACTAAGCCCAAGAGATCTCACACGAGTTCGACGACTGCGACAAAAAAGCATGCACTTAAAGAGTCAAGCCACCAGCTTCTCAAATTCCCATAAGGCCTCAAAGACGGAGCCCAAGAAATAATTCTCACGTAGTTCAACTACTTCCGCACAGCCACTGTACCCTAAGAGTCAAGCTCAACTCAAGCAATTTATAAGGCCCTTCAACGGAGCCCAAGAATCTCCGCCTTAACGAGTTCGACGATCGCATGTGCCATGCAAATTTAAAGTGAGTCACTTCTACCAAGCCAACACATACCAAATACTGAGCCCAAGAGCCTGGGCCAAGAGTTCGACTACTTCCGCACGTGCCATGCACCCTAAGAGCATCCAAATTTCTGCTTTCAACCCATAAGGCCTGGGCCGCCCAGAGCCCAAAGAAATTTTTTTACTGACGAAGTTCGACTACTCGCATTACGCCACGCAGCCCTTAAGAGTCGGGCCAATAAATTCCCTTTAAGCCCACAAGTCCTCACCGAGTCTAGCTCGCTTGACGAGTTCGACTATCCGCACAGCCATACAAAATTTAAGAGTCGGGCTCACCAGTTTTTCAAATTTCACAAGGTCACCAAATACTTCAGAGCCCAAGAGGCTCACTGACGAGAGTTCGATCATCTCGCGACAGCCATGCAAATCAGAATATCATTGAGTGGTCGCGGTGGTGCCAACACGCGCTCGTCTCACTCGCAAAGAATCAAATTAAGGTGTTTCAATTCAACAAGAGTTACATTTAGTTCGACTATTTACACAAAGTATGTAACTTAAGAGTTGCCAAATTTTTGCAAACACAGGCTGCCGCTGGAGCCCAAGAGCTTAGTTTGACAGTTCGACATTTCAGACAGCTATGCACCCTTAGAGTCATATCAACCCGGCTATTCAACCATATGGGCCTTTGCCGCCAGGAGCCCCGCTGACAAACACTTGAGAGTTTAATCAAGCCAATCCTCTAGCCATACCCATGATCTCGCTGAAGACAAGACGCTCAACTCAGCAATATAGCTAAAAATTAATTCGCTTCATGCAGACCGCGAAACGACAAGTGGTGAGACATAAGATAAAAAGAACATTTATTAAGTGAAAGGTTATATACGCCTGATCCCAGTCCAAAGAAAATGGTACAAAAATCGGCTACTGCAAAGGCCCGACGCATCGTGCATCGAAGGAGGAAGAGGCGAAGAAGGGAGCGAGCCTTAAAGGTGTCCTGGCTCTCCTTAATAATCAACAGAGGACTCCTCACTTCCTCATCGCTAGGAATGTCGTGCTGAAGTCCAGCCGTAGGCATTTAACGCCTTTGAAAGGCAAGCCACCTGTGGCCTACCAGCACATGCCTCATCCTCACCTTCCTATAACTTCATCCCACGAGCAACCAAAGTTATTTGTCGATGAAGGTCCCCACGCGTGTTCTCACGACACCCCTCGCCAGCGCTCATCGAGTTTGCAAACGCTTCTGAGGCCTCACGACGAGCCCCATCCAGTAGTGTCGTCTTATCTCGCAGTTCATCTTTAACCGCACTTAACTCTTCCTTGTACCGCCAGCCGCTCGGGATGTAAGAAGCTCATCATCCCAACCATCCTGGTCATGACAGCACGTTCGTCCCTAGCCTCTAGCAAGTCATTTATGCAACCCGTACCATCCCAACCTCCCGGCTCGCCGCCGCTCTCAAACCGCTTCAGCCTCATCTCGCCGACGCGGGTATGCTTCAATCATTTAAGCTTCACCGCCTTGCCATATCGTCAGACTCGACCAGCCAAATCCGGGCCAGATAAGGAAGCCACCGCCTTGTAACCGGGCAAATTTTGCATGGCCTTCGCTATGTTTCCGCCTGCTAAACCTCAAATGAGTAGCCACCGCCACAACCAACGAAAATCAACATCCAACGTAAGATCAACACTCAACCTGCACGAAACCGCATTAACGCACCGTATATGGAACTTACGTGAGGCTAATTTCTCGAGGGATCGGTTTCGTGCCTCACCAGCAAAGACGCCGACCTCTCGAGGTCGAATCCTTAAGAACGGACGAGATCTCGCCAAATTCGCAGAAGTTCGCATCGGTAGCGCGAGCCACATTCCGTCTGCCGAAATTCTTCCTTCTTCAATTCTTCCACCCTGAGAAGGTGGTCAACACTTCAAGAAGTGATTCCGCATGCTGATGGTACGACCGCCAACGGCCGCTTCAACTACTCTACTCGAGGGGACCTTTTGCCTTCGCAAAGAGACCCGTAACGAGGTCGAGAACCCAGACTCCAGAACCTCAATGAGCTTACGCCGCTCCGGCTTTCTGGACACGTGGCAGATCTGGCAAGAGAAGACGCCCCACTCTCGGAACCTGACCAAAGCCTACGATCTTTTCAACCGAGTCCAAGGTCTTCCGTTTCGCACCGGTTTCTCGAGACAAATAGCTCCAACCGAGCCGCACCCTCCTCGCGGTTCGTGAATGAGGGGTCCGACGGGAGAGACTTTCATGGGGGAAGGAGGCGAAGGCCTCAAAACAGCAGAGCAGGCTGACCTCGAGCTCGAAGGGCCAGGAATATCTGACTTGATCAGCTTCGAGTAGGGACGCGAGGGACACTCAGCCAACGCCTGCACTATGACGTCATCTTCAGGACTGAGGTCGAGTCGAGCACATGAGAGGCACGTGAACAATGCAAAATTAGAGATATTCAATGACCTCATAAAGACTATACCAAAAAAAAAGCGACACTCAATGATTCTCTGGTGGTCCAAGAAATTAACGCCCAGGTGTCGCCCTTGTCGTTTGTGTCATATCCAATCATGTCACGACAAAGAAGAAACGTTTCCAAAGCCCCGTGAGAGGAGGGAAGACTGGGAATCATCAGAGAGGAGCGCCAAAGACGCTGGGAAAAATGTGAGCAAGCCTCGCGCTTCTTCGATAAAGGAGCAAAGCTATACCGAACACCGAGCCCCGTCCCTAAAGAAACCAATGACCAATCAAAACACCCACATCGGGCTAAAGTCGAGAAAAAAGTGACAGACGTTGAAGTGTCGTGAAAACCCTTTATGAAGGGACGCAGGGAAAGCCAAGACCATTATCGAAAGCTACTTCCAAAAAAGCATACCATCTTAGGTACGAGCGGCAGGAGGTGACATCGGGGGACTGGGCGGGCGCGAGGAGGTTAATGGCAGCCTAGCGAAAGTGGCCTGCGTGCGAGGGACCAGCCTTTAGGCTATTCCCTGACGAAGCATTTTGAACGGTTTTATAGACCCTCGAGGTGCTTAATGATTACACTCTCCACCCTTGTCGAAGGAAAGGCGCCTGGAGCATCTGAGGATTGACCGGAGTTGAATGGTCGAGGCGCCGCTAGTTATACAGGAACCCGACAACGGTCGAAGAGTCACCTCGTCTGAGAGAAACGACCTTCCGGACCCATGGTGATGCGGATAAAGAGGCAGAGCAGTGGAAGCAACCACGGCGCCGACGTGTCGCGAGCAGGGCCTTGAGAAGGACACATAGTGGTTCAGGAGGTGCTTCTGGGGAAGAGCTATCCCGGGAAAGACTCCGAGGAGAAAAGGACTCACCTGAGTTTAGATAGAAATTAAGGAAGAGAGTCAGACTTGTTAAAAAGCAAAGAAAAAGTTTGAATCGAGAGCAAAAGCTAGAAAGTCATCATTATCATGAGACGTATGACGGCGGCGAGCCTTAACTAACCCGATAGGCGAGACACGTGGAAATTGCATCAGATACGGCGTTACGATACTTGCACAGTACGGGGGTGGGGGCTGTGATTGGGTTTTGGCGTGGGCTCGGGGCCCGCGCGACGGAGCGGTGCGCCATTGGAACACTCGGGCCTTTGACACCCGGCTCGATATGAAGGCTGGTCCGCCGGCCTAAAGGTCGCTTGTGGAGTGTCGAGAAGGCCCACGTGCAGATCAAACTAAATCCACCGATAAGGGAAATAGAATAAGCCCGATATAGCAGTTATCTTGCGAATCGAATAAATCTCTGTGAGAAAATAAGATAATTCATGATATAACGGCTCATCCTGTATGGATCGTAGGATCCATGATGAGGAAGAAAGATAAAAATTCTAAATAGAAACATCTTTCGATATTCCTAATCGAGTCGATACAGATAAAAGCAAAAATATCTGTCGAATGGGAAAGAATCTAATCACCCGTCAAGCGGGGAAAACATATACTATAATGCCGGGCCGCCCCATTGGTGAAGGTACGCAAACACATTCGCCTACAGCGATCTATCTTTTCTGCAGAAAGCCGGCTTAGGCATCGGATGGCCTGAGCGAAGCCCCGCCGTATGTCTTCTTTCTTGCTGCATAGGAGAGGCATGATGCTGTGGAGCTAGCCAGTGGCCCGATCCGAATTGGTAGATGTATGTAAGAATGGCCGGCAGTGGTGGCCGGTCCACGGAATTAGGGCGAAGTGGGCGTTAAGTGTCTTGGCAAGACCCAAATTTGGCCAGGTTGATATGGCCGTGCCAGATTTTTGCATGAGGCTGTTGGCCCAGGCCAGCCGGTTTTTAGGGCGGGCTGGGCTGCTAAAATTTTGGCTCGAAAAATCCGGGCCAATTTTGGCCACTGTTCAGTTTTCAGCCCGGCAATTTGTTAGTGACCTTTGGGTGCCGGCTTTAGGTCAGGCCCAGCCTTTGTGTATTTAGGCCAGTCCAGGTTGAAAAAGGCATCATCAATAATATTTCTTTTTAGTTAAAGATTTGTTTAAATTAAGAGTACAAAAAAAATACATAAATAAATTATTGAAATAAGATCCGAAACGAATATGAGTTTTATAAAAAATTTAAAAATTATCTAATTTAGATAGCTATCATTTGAAAAATTATCAATAGGTGAAAAATAAAATCATTTTGATAGAATAAACTTTATAAATCACAAATTTTATAAAATATTTAGGAACTTATTAACTTTTATTATGGATTAGAAAGTTAAAAATAATACTAATGCTAAGAATATCAAATTACAAAAGTTTTAGGAATAAATAAGTTATGATAATAGTTTCTTTTTTATTATTTTAGGGAAAATATTTCCTTGAACTGAAATCCTTCGGATTAGCTCTTTCAAGGCTTTTGAGTATTTATTTGAGGTAAGGGATATTAATACAGTTTTTTCTAAAGAAAATATTTTATATGTTTTAGTGTAAAGATTATTTATATAGTTTTTTGAAAAATATATTTATTTTTATTTTATGTAATTTGAATGAGGAAAAATTTTTATTTATTTTTTATATTTGATTATCCTCGGATCAAACAGTGATTTTGTATGAAAATACCTTTGAGATTTGTTGACTCTAGTTAGTTTGACCCTGTCAACAAGAATAATAGTTGACAATATACGGCCCTTGTCAACGGGAATAATAGTTGACATTTACATTCCTTGGTGGTGAATGTAATTCATTTGAATCATGCTATGGACCCTACATTTTTTGTTATTATGCGTTTTCCATTAAAAATGCGAGACTCGTTTTTATTTTTGAAAAACCATTTTTAAAAAACGGTATGGAGTCGCTACTTATTTTTGTTTTATTTTAAAAGGGAAAACAAAATAAGAAATAAAAACCCTAAAAGTGACTCCTGATAAGAAAAGCTGATACGAAATAATAGAGTCTCGGTCAGGGGTCGGGTTACTTGTTGGAAGTGCGATGAAGCGTAGTACCCCTCTGAAGCCCCTAAAGTCGACTTTCTATTTAAGCAATTAGGAAAATATGAACTTGTGTCATTGTGAATGCAAGAAGATAGCGATAATAATGCAAAGCATACAAGACATATATAAATAAATAATCTAGCAAAGTCATATGAGAAAAATGTATACATAGACGGAATGTTAGAAGCGTTACCAATTATGAAACAATGTTAGTGCAATAACAAAATACAAACTATTAACATTCAATTAAAAATTAGTTATAAATCATATGTCAAATTATTTATTAAAATGATACATGGAATGTCGGACCCCATTTGAGCTCATTTATATGTTACACAAATTAGCTTTCAAAGATTCCATTTTATAGAAATTGTAGAATTAATCATATGTTTGAAATATTTGAAAATCGGTTTGAAATTGAAATTTTGAAAATTGGAAGTTTGAAAGTTGAGAATTTTAAAATGAAATTTAAGTTTAAGAATTTTGAATTGGGATTTTGAAAATTGGATTTTGAAATTAAAGGTGAGAGTTTATAAATTTGAGACTTGAAAATTTGTAATTTTGAATTTAAAATTTTGAAATTGGAAATTGGGCGACTTGAATTTTGAAATTATGTCACTTGAATTTTGAAATTAAGGCATTTGAATTTTGAAATTGAGAATTTTTAATTTTGAAATTTGAGATTTGGGAAATTTAAGTTGGAAATTTGGTGACTTGAATTTTAAAATTAGAGAGGTGGAAACTTGAAAATTGAAGTTAAGAAATTAGAAATTGAATTTAAAATCAGGGACACTAAATTTTTGAAGTATAAACAGAAAGATTGAAATTAGAAATTGAATGACTTAAATTTTAAAATTAGGAAACTTGAACTGAAATCGAATTTGTTACGAAATTTAGACCTTGAAAATTTTAAATTTGAGATTTTGAGGACTTGAATTTTAAAATTAAAAATGCGAGATTTTTAGAAAATGAGAAATTTAGTTTTGAATTTTTTGAAATTTGGACAGTGAATTTTAAAGGGTGAAATGAAAATTTAGAACTTGAATTTTTTAAGTTTTGGGATTTTAATAAATTAAGGGTGGGTGATGGTTCATATGTTAAGGAAAAATAAATTGAATTATTAAAAAAAAACATCAACAACCAATTTAATTAAATAAACAAAAAGCATCAATATATTTACAAGGAAAATAATAAGACTATAAATTAAATGACTAATTAAATATAACAATAAATTAAATATATATACAAGACAATTTATTAAAAATAACTATATAAAAGAAAATTTAAATAAAAAAGAAATTCAAAAAAGAACATACGGTGACGGGTAGCTCTCAAGATTGATCGTATACTCGAGTTGAAATTGCCTCTGGCCAAGGGACCATCTCTAGATTTACTAAGGCCATCTTTTTTTAAACAACCTTTAAACTGAGGCAAGCTTAGGACCTTCATTCCATTATATAGGAAGACCCGCCAATCTCTTAAAAAAACAAACTTAAGGGACTAATATAGCTTAAATTATATAAGCTCATGCCCTAATTTATTCCTCAAAAAATATTTAATTAAGGGTTATTAGGGCCTCCCACTCTTTGGTGGGGAGGCTATGGTTTACTTACTGTTCCCACTAAATCAAGGGAAGAGGCCCCCTTTATAGGGAAAGTGCTTTTCACTTGTTAATTAAATGTGGGATTACTTTTCCGTAAAGAAAGAACGCATAAGCCTCCTAAATTTTTGGGGTCTCTGAATATGCCTAAGATGGGTTCACGAGTGTAACGAACATGAACAATGAAGTAAAACGAAGGCGTGAAAAGTGAGTGAAGTGAGATGAACTCTATTGAAGAAAAAATGAGACCCCAAAAGTATCTAAGAGGAACACCAGAGTAAAGACAAGAGGGCCTTAAACACCCTAAGGGTGAGAAAAAAAAAACAAGATAACCTATAGTCCCGCCCATGATATAGATCCAACCTCCATCTAAGAAGGTCCTCTCAAAGTGAAACACATGTCGAAATGCGAAACAAGTAGAAATTAGGCGCTATGGGTGCTAGAATGGTCATGTGCATTGTATAGCAATGAACACCCGTTATGCTGTCATAAAAAACGTGAACGCTCAACAAAATGGTGAAACCAATTAGAGAATAAGCTCTGAAGGCAAATGGTGTGCTAATGAAAACCCCATAATGGTAAGATGTAGACTCGCAACAAACTCATGAAACTGTAGTAGAAAGTAAGATAGCAAGAAAATAACCATAGTAATCAAAGTGGGCAATCTTTAGCGGCTAGTGAATCTTGTGTGATATCTCTAATGAAGATGAACTTTGAGGATCTGAACTATGGTGAAGGCATCGAATGTTTGAGATGCGAAGGAAGAACCTGGCGAGAAACCTGACGGCTTTTATTGAGATGTAGAAGGTAGGTAATGCGAACACCCTTATTTGTAGAAGACGAAGTCCGAACATCTAAACTGCATAGCAAAAGATGTGATGCGGATGAAGTATGAACGCCTAACTGATGAGAAATGGCTCTAAACACCAAACTAAAAACAACGGCTCTGAAAAACAAACTAAAGAAAATGGCTTTAGGCATGAGCGGAAGCGGCTTTGAATGCCCAGAGCTAAAGGCTCGAGCATGGCCTTGAAGAAAATGACTCTGAATTCCACACTTAGAAAACGACAAGACACAAAACTAGAAAATGAGCTGCGAACGCTAAATTGAAGAACAACTACGAGCATGGCTGAAGGAAAGCAGTTTGAGGCATGGCTGGAAGAGGCGACTCTTGCTTGTGGCTGAAGAAAATGGCTATGAGCATGGCTTGAAGAAACGACTCTGAGCATGGAAATTGAAGTATGCGGCTACAGGCGTGGCCCGAAGAAAATGGCTTTGAACACTGGCCCAGAAGAAGCGGATCCCGAAAGCGAACTAAAGAACAACTACGAGCGATTAAACTTAAGAGGAAACGACTCTGTCTGGCCCAGAAGAAAAGCAGCTCTACGAGCAATGTTGAAGGAAATGGCACAGGCATAAAGTGAAGAATCTGACTACGAACGCTAAACTAAAGAAAATGGCTTTGAAAGGCATGGCCAGAAGAAAGCGACTCTAAACGAACTAAAGAAATAGTTATGAACTCAAGCGAAACAGCGGCTACGAAATCGAACTTAAATGCGGCTCTGAACACCAAACTGAAGGAAACAACGGCTCTAAATGTCAAATTGAAGAAAACAACTCTGAACGCTAAACTGAAAACAACGGTTCTAAACGCCAAACTAAAAACAACGGCTTTGAACGCCAAATTGAAGAAAACGGCTCAAAATGCCAAACTGAAAACAACAACTTTGAACGCCAAACTAAAAACAACAACTCTGAATACCAAACTGAAGAAAATGGCTCTGAACACCAAACTGAAGAAAATGGCTTTAGTGACTTGAATTTTGAAATTAGGAATTGGTAATTTGGTAATTGGAAACTTGAAAAATTGAATTTAAAGTGAGGGCTTGTTTGAAATCGGGGCATGATTTTGAAATTATAAACTTGAAGATTGAAATTAAGTGAACTTAAATTTAAAGTATGACACTTGAATTTTGAGATAAGAATTTGTATTTTGAGAGTGGAACACAAATTTTAAATTTGAGATTTACTGATGCTTGAATTTTAAAGTGAAAATAAATTTTGAAAATAAATTTAGATTTTGAATTTTGAATTTTGAACAATTAATTTTAAAATTTGAGAAATGAAAATTTAGAACTTGAATTTTATAAATTTTGGGATTTTAATAAATTAAGGGTGGGTGATGGTTCATATGTTAAGGAAAAATAAATTAAATTATTAAAAAAAATCAACAACCAATTTAATTAAATAAACAAAAAACATCAATATATTTACAAGGAAAATAATAAAATTTGTAAATTAAATGACTAATTAAATATAACAATTAAATATATATATATATATATATATATATATATATATATATATATATATATATATATATATATATATATATATATATATATACTATATATATATATATATATATATACAAGACAATTAATTAAAAAATAACTATAAAAAAAAGAATATTTAAATAAAAAGAAAATCAAGAAAACTTATCTGGTAGACGGGTATCCTCGGGTCGAGTCGCCTCTCAAGCTGAAATTGCCTCCAAATCTGGGATCGTCTCCTAAGATTACCCCTAAGACCATCTTATTTTAAAAAAAAAACCTTTAAACTTTGAGACTACTTAGGACCTTCCACTCAATATAGGGAAGACTCATAGTTTCCTTAAAAAAAAAAAACTTAAGGGACTAATAGGGCCTAAATTATATAAGCTCATGCCCTAATTTCTTCCCCAAAAAATATTTAATTAAGGGTCATTAGGGCCTCCCACTCTTTAATTGGGAAAGCCATGGATTTTCTTTTCCCAGCATCAGGGGGTGACCCTCTTGTAGGAAAGAAACCCTCTCTCACTTGTCCATTTCAATGTGAATTGTCTCCCATGAAGGAAAAACGCTATGGCCTCAAAATTTTGGAATTCTGATAGCCTCTAAGAGGTTTCTATTAGGGTTATAGACATGATGTTGATTGTATACCTTTAAATGTGAAGAGAATTTTACACGGTATACAGATTTGAAGTCTCATGGATGGGCTTGTTTAAGAAAGTCTCTGTTATGATCATTTGATATTTATTATTATGAGGAAAAATATATTTGATTTTGATATGAAATTGTATGAATTGTATTTGAAATGAAATCGATTGGAAATGTATTTGAGAATGTTTTGATATAAATTTTTTTAATTTTCTACCACATTTGAATTCAAAAGTTTTGTAGAAAGAAAAATATTTCATGTTTGTCATAAGATTGGAAACATTTTGATCCATGAAACTGTATTAGTGTTTTTTATTGAGCTCTAAGCTCATTCTCATTTGTTAACATCTTTTCAAGTGAATTTTATTTGTGTGAAGATTGGCTGGGGATGGGATGTCATGCGCCACATTACCAGCTCAACATGACGCCCTGACCACGGGGTGCTTTGATACCACTAAACTTGTAACTATCTTTTACTTTTAATCATACCATTAACTTATTCATTCACGTACAGTTAAACATTTAACTTGAAATATAATATAGCAGCAGTTACAAAATATTCAAAGCTCCCACGTAAATAGAGTGTTAAGCGTATACAAATTTTACATTCTTTATAAAAGAAAAACATATACAAAAATAGACAAAAAAGGTCTTGATGGGCACCTAGTAGTGTGTTAGCCTTGTGGTTGCTAATAATGGATTATCCCGTCTCGTTCCTACTCTCACATTACCTCTACAGATCAAACTTGCATGTAAACTTATAGCTTAGTGGGAAATAATAATACATGTGAGCATTATCTAACAAGTTATCAGCACTTTAGACAGCGCATATAACTGTATTCATTTACATATATATACACATACTTATTAATTTTGAACATATCATTTATATAGATATGATTTTACATATATCATACTTATTCGTCTTATCATGTTTCATTCCATATCATCTTCATTTACCTCCTTTGTATACATCTCCTCCCCTGCAATACTATACTTTTCTCATATCATATCATTTACATATTTTGTCCCATTTATCTTACCACATTTCATGCCACAAGCTGCCAGTAAACTCAGAACTACTGTAACCCACCACTTTCTGTAGGGGAAAGGAGGAGGAGGGGGAGATGGGAGAGTGAGAGTTGACGTCGGAGGAGAAATGTTGTGTGTGAGACAATGAACTATAAGGACAGAAGGTGTTGTTATCATTATGACAATGACCATCTATAAGATACGAAGCTATTATTATCATTATGCGAGACAATGATCACATTTATAAGAACTAGAAGGAGCTATAATATTAAAGCAGACCAAGCGATCGATAATGTTGCGTCTTTCTCCTAATAGGCATGTATCTATCCCTCACTAGTTCTAAGCCAGGACAATTTGTTTCTTTTATTCATTTACAATATATATCACATATCCCGAATAACTATTTATTTACGGTAATCATATGCGATATTTTCTTATCATTCGCATGCATTTTTATTCTCATATTATTTAGGAACATTTATCGTTTTCTATATATGTCTTCATTATACATTTATCTTTCATCCCTTAACCAGACAATACTACCATTTTAAACACATTGAGATGAGGGCACATGAAACAATGTTTGCAACTACTAAGATCGCGAGGCCAGTGACATAACATTTTCATATAATTTTTATACTTGTACAAACCCCTTTCATTCACTTATTAGGATCTTCATTAGTTCAATGGAAGATTGTTAAATTCTTGGAAGAGAGGAACCAATCGGGACCTAGTAGTACGCTGGGAGAAGCAATGGAGAGGTTGCTCCAGGCGCGGAGAGGTTCGCCTAAGCGGAGCATTGCTACGCCTAGGCGGATCAGAAAATTCAGAAAACTTGGACTCAGGTTCACGGACCAGAAAATTAAAAAAACTTGGACTTAGGTTCGCCTAGGCTTAGGGACCTCCACCTAGGCATGCACTCCTATGCCTAGGTGTAGAGGTGTATCTTGAAACGAAATATTTTAGCCATTTTCTGGAATTGTACAACAAAACAAACCATTTAAATCAGACTTTAAAAACTAACCCAAACCAACAAAAATGGCATGTATTGAAGGTTAGGGTTTTCCTAACCCAACTTAGACAAGTATTTCCTAACATATAGATTCTAAACATCACAAAGGAGATGTTCCAATAAGATTTCCATACACAAATAGTTTCCATACCTTGGATTTTCTTAAATTTCTCTTCTTCCTTTTTCTTTCTTCTTCTTCTTTTCTTCATCTCTTCTTCTCTTCTTCTCTTCTTCTCTTCTTTTCTTAGCTTCCCTTCTCTTCTGATTTACTTACCTCCAAAAGCCAAAATGAGTTTTCTCACCAAGTATATTTGACTTTATCCAGTCTGTTTTCTTTTTACTTTTGCTATTTGGTCCTTTCTTTTTCCTTTTATTTTACAATTCTTCACTTGTTCAAATCCTACTTCGCTTATACAAATGTAGATTATGACATGGAGTGCTGAATTGATAAATTCTTAATTTCTCTGCATGCTTCTTGTATTAATTCCAAATTTTTACTTATTTTATTTTTAGCCTTATTTTATTCCGAAAAATATACATTTTACTTATTTTATACTCTAAATATGTTATAAAACTGTCAGGGAATAATTTGGGGTGTTACATGAGAATCATATCATTATTAAGAATTTGGTTTTGGAATCCGTTATAGACCTTCCTTGGTTGATGAGTTTATGTTCATTTGGATTATTTGTTCTTAGCATTGGTTAGAATGATATGAATATTTGTCTTTGAACATTTAATATTTAGTCGCTATCTAATCTTGAGTAAGAAAGGGCGTAATATGAAATTTGGATATGATATTAATAGTTGTTAAGAGAATTAACATTCACTTTGAACAAATGTTTGGTAATTAGATAAAATCCTGTTACAAGAAAGAAAAGTTTGTGTTATTTCGCACTTCGAGCCTTTGGGCTTGTGACGTGAAATAACAATCATGCCCCTAGACTAGGTTTCGGGGCGTGACAAAAATAACTCTATATAATTATTTTTAAATACTTATTTTCTTTTTTTTTAGTGCATTATTATAACCCCTCAAATTTCCAAAATCAATAGTTAATTCCTGCTCTTTCTCAAGCCAGCTTCAACTCGATGTTCAAATTATTTAAAATATATTGACTAAGAAGTGTGTAAAATAAATAAAGGAAATAAAAATTAAAACTCATTTATAGGTTTACTAAAGATCGATTCTTTGTTTCTAAGAGGAATTTGTCCTGCCCAGAACAAACATGCCTGACAATAGTGGTGGGCATTTTCGTTATACCTCGAAGCATGTAGGCCTAGGTCAGGCCCAAGTTCACGCCCATCATTACATGCATAGGTATATATTTTTCAATAATTCATTACTCATTTTAAGATCGATTGTCATTCACTAGTAGACTACAAATACATTACATTCATTTCTTTTCTTCTTGACCTAAACCTCACCATTAATCTTCTTTATCTTCCTCATTGAAGAAAATTAGATTGGGGGTATTCATCCCAATTAGATTTATAAGATTGCACTGTTGAAAGAAAGAAGGAACTGAAAATTTGGAAAACGATGAGATAAGGAAGAAGTACTAGTTAAAATATACTTTTCATCCACTACATGAACTCTAAATTGAGAAGTCTTCCTTTCACAAACTACTTCCCTTCCATCTGCGAAATTAATAAAGAAATTAATTAGTCAATAAAATGAAAGAAAACCCCAATTTCGCGGAGAAAGAAGAGAAACGAGCCTTGGTGATCTGAACCATCCATCTGTTGACATGGAATCGCATCATCATCCATCTGCATAAACCTTCGTCATTGGTGTGAGAATTTTAACTCAAAATAAGAAACTAAAAAAAAAAGAGAAATTTGAAAGAAACCTCTTCAATTGATTGATATTGAGAGTTTGAGTGTGGAGTCTTCTCACAGAACATATAGACTCCATCTTTCCTACACGGTACATTGGGGAAACTTTGGAAATGGAAGCTGTTGGATTTTAGAGTTGGGTCGCCCAAAATGGGTCCCAAACCTTGATCGTGACAACTCATTTTAGTTAAAATGGCAGTTAAATATCAAGTTAACTATGATTAATAAAAAGGTTTGTATACAAAATCTCTCTCATCTTCTCAGAAGAAGAAGAAAAAGAAAAAAATATTGCACTCTAAAATCTCTACCAAAACAAGAAGAAATTTAGATTGTGAAAAAGTGGCGTTTACGTTGTAATTATCATTATCGTCCAGTGAAAGCGAGCAAATCTCGAGTAATTAACTTATACGGTAAGTATCATTTAGTTATCTTTATAATTTATTTCACGCGTTGGTATCAGAGCCCTTCATGTTTCTGCTGCAGTTTCGTGTTGCACTGATGAAATCCAACATGTTGTTTCTCTGTCTGTTTGACCTTGAAAAAATGGGAGTGATCTTTGATGCGCAGTGAAGAACCTAGACAATGACAAATTTTTTTTGGCAAAATTTTTTTTGTTTGTGAAATCTTATTAAAATCGGACCTTGTGCAAGGTAGGGCCTTTCATTTCGTAAATGATGAAAGCCATAAGCAACTTGGGCATCCATGCCCATGGAGAAATAATTATAAAGGACTCCCTCATAATGAATCACTGTCTCTGGTAACTATCTCTCCACCTCCTCCTCCCCGCTCCCCTCACTTTTTTTTCTGTCCAATTCTCTGCTCTCTCCCTCCTTTCCATTCACCGTCACAGAATCACCACCCTCTGCCGACGCCGCCAAACCACCGGTCTTATCATCTGGTTGCGTTTCCGGCGGGGCAATGCGCTTGGCGTCGGACTTGGATTTCTTGTTCCTGGCAACGGTGTTGCCGGTGACTACAGCCCATTATCGTGAAGATCGAGAGAAAGAGAATTGGACAGGGGAAAGTCAGGTGATGAGGAGGAAGAGAAAAAGGGGAAGAGAGATGATCGGTTTATTTCTTAGTTTTATTCCTTGGTTTGGAACCATAATATCAAACCGATTACACAGAATATAAAACTGAATATAAAACCGATTACTGATATAAAACAGTGGAGTAATTGTATCCATCACACAACAAGACATATAAAATAATATGTTTGTATATTTTTTTTGTATTCTTCGGGCCCAGTAATGGATATAAAATAAAAAATTTAAAACTGAAAGCAGTTTTAAGTTTAAACTGAAAGCATTTTTTATTTAATAATAATAATAAAAATATACAAATTTTTTTATTTTTTTTGTATATTTCAGTACATCATATGAATTTTAATTTTGGATAAATGTATCCATTTTTTTCAAATATGAATTAGTATTATTTTATCAAAATAAGTGATAAAATATTATACTAATAGTGTTTAAATTAAAGTATATGATTTACAATTGGTTAGTTGGACATTATTTTTGCATTCCTTCTTTGTGCAATTATTATTTTGGGTGAATTAATTGAGTTTTTTTCTGTATATGTCTGAAAAATAATGGTTGAACTAAATTAAGCGCCTTATGAAATTAAATGCGGACTATCGCAAAGATTAGAAGTCATTGAGGTGTGAAGGAGGCGAAAATGCCAACCCTAATCAATGATTTTAAGAGGAAGACTGTACATGTTGTGAATTATATAATCAGAACTTATTAGAAAAAGTTGAATTGATTTGGGCGGGAGAATTAAAGATGAGTCGATTGGATGAAAATTGAAGGTTTGAGAAATCTTTTACCAACATATTCTTAGAAAAGCGTTACAGATTCTTTATTAGATAAGAAAATGAAGGGAAACAAACGATCTGACTTTGTTGTTCACAATTGTATTGGTCTATGAACTAAATGTGAAAAGGGAGCTTGGATTCGGGAAGTCTTATCTTAAAAATCTTTCATAATCTTCTAGTGAAAGAATAAGCCAATTAAGTTTCCTAGAGAATTAAAGGAAGAATAGCTTCATTAGCTCACTTCCAGTTAAGTTGGAGCGTTTGTAAATATTATGGATGTTTAATATATTTCGTACTTGTAGTTGTTTACGATATTTTATATATATATGATATAAAATGGGCAATTTATTTCCTAGCAATTTTGAGTTTTGTTTTCAATATTTATGATTTATATTGGTACGCCTTGATAATTTGTGTACTTGAAATTGCATGTTTTTGATAAGTGTCTGAGTATACCTTGCCTAATTAATTGACTTGGTGATAGTCTCACATTAGGGTTTAGGATGATTAGTGAAGTGACCTTTTGATTCTAAAGCCTACATGTGAGTTATTTCTAATCTGATTAAAATTAGAGACTAAGAACAGATACTGTGTATGGATAAAACATTATCTTGTGCAATTTATGCCACTTTGTCGGCTTCGTGTTTCTACAACCAATGTCTTACATCAAAAACATTGTGTGAGCAACAAAGATTGAAAAGCTAAATGGTGATAATTATGAGTTTTGAGCGTGAAGATTGATAATGTGGCTGGAAGAGCAAGAAGCTCTTGAGGGTACTCAATATTATCTTGGATGAGCAGGCGGGGAATCTGACCCGACATACAAAGGGACCGGGAGGCTTGTAGGCACAGAGTGAAAATTCTGCTTCGCATAACGTTGCTCAGCGGTATGGAAAAGATGATATCGTGCGGGGTGAAGTTATGACTTAGTGATGGACATGTAACAGTGACTTTAAGGGAATAAGTTTGGTCTTTACATCGGTAACTGAAACTCAGATCACTCACGATCAAATTTGACATCTACAAAAAGAAATCAGATCATTCAATGAAAAAACATTTACGTGAGATGTCAAATATGATTTGTGAGTTAAGGACTTGGTCATGTGTTGGCCAAATGACAACAAGTCAGGCGCCAATTCGCTCCTTGCCTCGATCTTGGAGCATATGAGATGCATTTGACCCACGTAGAAATATCAGGCATTGGATGATGTGGTGCGCCATCTTGAGCTAGAAGAAAGAATTGAATCTTCAAACTTAATACAAATGTGTATATGACTAAATCTAGCTCAAGAGAGGGAAAACATGAAGCGAAAGAGCAAGTATCGAGGTGGGTTCCAAGACAAAAACAAGAAGAAAGCTCATTTCAACAAGAAACATAGCAATGACCAACTTGGGGAAAGGAAAACGTTCTTTCAAGAAGAGAAAAACATATGGCCAAGATCAAATTGCTTCACAATTGTAATGCAAAGAGGGCATTTTGCCGCGAGATTGCCACGAACCTAAGAAGGTATTTGGCATACTAAAGTTAGTGAACTTTACAAATGAATTTGTTTTTAACAGATCCCATATCCTTTGTGGAGTTGTGAGCTTCGGGGACAACGGACCATGTGAAGGATAGAGACCTTGATGGAATTTCGGTGGAATACCACGTAGGTAAAGTGATGAATCATGTGGGGAAGCAATCCTACGAGGATTGCGGAGTTCAGGGATAGGCACGTCTGAGGTGTGGAAATCCTGCGGTGGCGAGACTTTACTATTGCATGATGTTCTCTATGCTCCGCAATTTGCCGAAATTTATTTGATGTTGGATTACAATTAAACTAGGTTTAATATGTATCTTCTTGGGAACAATATTGAATTGTCTCTTAGGAACTACTCATTATGGATCTGGTTATGTATTAATGGTTTTTATTGTCATGGATACTGATTATTATGAATGTAATTTGAGTTATTCTATAATCACGTCTTCACATAGTACGACTTGATGTGAATTTATGGCATGCTCGGCAGCCATATTAGTCCAAAATCGAATAGATAAATGATTCATGAGGCTACGCCTACTTATGACAAAGTAGATTTGTTTTACTTGTGAAACCACCCCAGTGATAAAGCTACTAGAAAACCATTTGAGTAAAGGAACCGAGGCTTGATTCCCTTTGCAATTGGTCCATTCAGACATATGGTCAATGAATGAGAGGCATGGGCTTATTATTTCATCACATTCTGATTGATTATACTCGCTTCGGTATTGTCTATTTGATAAATCATAAATCAGAGGCAATAAGTTGCTTCCAAAGCTATATGAGCTTAGTTGAGAATCAATTAGATAGAAAAATTAAAGCATTAAGAACTGATCGAGGTCGTGAATATTTGTCTTGTAACACCCAGAAAATACTAGTCGTTTCGACATGTTGCAGGAGTATTTTATAGCATCATTGTATTTGTTCGTGGTTAAATGAAAACGGGAACAGAGACAGAAAAGTTACCAAACTTAAGGACAATTTTGTAATTGGTCAAGGGAGCTTAAAAGTCTAATGTGAAAAGTAGAGGCCAAAATGAAATAATAGGAATTGTTATGTAATTCACAGAAGATGAAGAAAGCAAAAAAGCAAATAAATAACAACGAAATGGGTTTTTTAAAAGGAACTGAGGCCTTAACAAAATCGAATTTAAAGACCAAGATTGGTCATTTGGGGAGAAAAAACGTGGAGGAAGGAGAAAGAGAAAGAAGAGGAAGAGGAAGAAGAAAGAAGAAGAAGAGGAAGGGGGATGGCCAGTCAGAGTAAAGAAGGAGTATGGAAATTACTTTGAGTATGGATTTGTATGGATCACATGGAATTAAGGCTTGATATGGTTAATATCTTGTCTCTAAATCTAGAAGAGGTTTTGATAGAATTGCATCATAGATTTCTTGGGGGAATTAGTTTGTATAACCTGAGGAATAAGATAATTAGGGAATCCTTCCAACTGTTGTTGGATTCATGGTTAAATGAAAGGAAATTAGGATTGGGTTTAGAACAAACCCTAACAAATTTCTACTGATATTGGTTTGTATATGGGTGAAACCTTATATTAGAATATTAAGGAGGAATTCATGGAAAAGTTTTGAAAGAATGAAATTGAAAGATGAATTGAATAAGAAAAGAGATTCGAGTGAATTGGAAATGGTTTTGATGTGTGTTTGAAGTGTAGAATTGATTTAGTATCAAAAGTATGGAAAAATCCTGTTAAAACACATGCAGGCACTTTTGGAGACTTGTACCGGTACAAGTTGAACTTGGCCATTTCGGTTTGGTCATTTTTGGCCAGAGTTGTACGGTGCCTGACTTGAACACATGCAGTACAACACATTACGGTTTTCCTAATATTTCAACGTTTCGATATTTTGGCCATAACTTCCTCATTTCTTATCCGATTTGAGTGATTCAAGTGGCTACAGTAAAATAGAGCTTCAGGAGAACAGAAACTCAAGAGAAGGCATTGCCAAATTCTGACTCTAGATAGCTCAAAAAATTAAAGTGAGAGTATGCATGCAAGCCCATTCTGCATCAGTTGATCTTAGAGTAGTCCGAGTTGTTTCGAATGTAACTTAAGTTTCGGTGCTCCGAATGGGGTGATTCCAGTTGGAATAGAACCCTTAGCACCTTAAATTTAAAATAGTACAAATATATAGTGCCACATATGAAGTTAAGACCCCAGAAAAGTGAGTATCTCAAACTGTCCCTCGGGTAAAATCGGTAAATTGACTAGTTGGCATGAAAATGCCATAACTTGAGTTTAGATGATCCGATTGGTGATTCAATTTCTAAAGAAAGTGATTCATTGAGGGGACAAGAATACATATGAAGGATCTGTGGATAGGCATCATATCGTATAAGTATCTGAAATTCCATATTGAATAGGTATGGCCCGAAAATGAGCATGCGATATGTCTTGAACCGCATGTGATTAGATGGGTTATAGGATTACGAAATACTATGACAATATGACTACCTAGGACCCGAAGAAGAATGAATGAGTGGATATCTGTTGGTGCTTAGGCACTCTGGTAGTGCTTAGGCACTCACATTTAACGTCAGTTATGCGTTTTGATTGGTAACCCGGCACTTTGTTGGTCTTCACGGCACTCTTGTTGCGTAGTAGGCGCGTCTTGGTGGTGCTCGGCACTCTGGCAGTGCTACGGCCTCCTGTTTTGTATTACAGCACGCCCGGGTACTTGTTGTACTAAATCTACTCATTTCTTATAATTGGTCTAGATAGTCGGAGACCGGACATATGATAAGACAAAGAATAAGAATAAGAGTAAAAAGTGTCTGAGCGTATCGGTCACGTTGCATGAGTACCCTCTGAGATCCACTCACAATGTCGATCGGATTCTACGTAATTACCTACGGGTGCTCTTTGTGTTGACAAGTCTGTCTCTGGACAAGTTCTGCAATGGAGTACTCACGGTCCTCTACGTCTCTGATTTAGTTATGTAGTACCTTTGGGTGCTCACGTATCTGAATATGGATATGTGGTACCTTCGGTCACTCCTTGTCTCTGATTGAGTTCTGTGAGTACTCTAGTTATCACGTATCTGAATAAGTTACGTCACAGTATCGAATAACTCTGTCTCGAGATAAGTCCTATAGGTACCCTCACGGGTACTCTGATCTGATGAGTTCCGTAGTACCTAAGGGTACTCTTGTATCTGATCAAGTTTCGTAGTACCTACGAGTACTCCACGTATCGAAAATGTTACGTAGTACCTCTGGTGCTCTGGCATTTAATTAAGTTACGTGCGTCTCGATTAGGATTCTGCAATTTTATGGGTTTTGCTCTACATTATTTCATCAAGTTAATAGTACCTAAGGGTACTCTTGTCTCGATAACATAAATTATGGTTCTGTGACCACGGGTACTCTCGTATCGGTCAAAAATAGTGCAGATTAAAAATAAAGATTGAGGTAGATCGAGTGGTACCTCTGAGTACTCCGAGTGCCCGATAAGCAGGTATAAGTCAGTGGTACCCTAAAGGGTGCTCTGCGTATCCGATAAGACCGTATATGCTCCGTAAGAGCGGTATAAGTTCAGTAAGACCAGTGCTAAGTTCGATAAGACAGAGTATGTGCTCAGAAATACAGTGCTCGTTCGTGTCTACATGGGCACCTCGGTTTCTCAGATTAAGTTAAACTCGTAGCATAAGCATAAGTTACATAACTCCTCTGAGGAGTCTAGATATACACATAAATGCATTATAAGGATAAGTTACGCATAGAATAGGATTACGTAACTCATACGAAGTCCGTATGAACATAAACTTTGTGATAAGCATAAGTGCTTATATAAAGTCCATGATAAGATACATAGAATTTCGATATACGTTATGGTTATACACTTAATATAATTGTGTATATGCATGTGTTTCTATATAAGAAATGTTTCCATGGCGTAAAGCAGCACGGGTTTTCAATCCTTGTAGGTACGGGAAGACATCGGCAAACATTCGCATCTGGTGGGCGACCACACACTTGTAAGAGGTTCACTATGTGGAGTTCCGATGCTCGATTTGTAATTGTAAAGTGTAAAGTTTGTATTTGTAAATGGGACTCGAGTAAATGTATAGGTCATTATTGATTATGTTATAATATGGGCCATACCCACGGTATAATTACAAAAAAAAAAAAAAAAAATCGAGTGAGAGTCCCGATGTCGGTCGCGTCCCGGACTCGATTCGGATCCGCCAATCGGGTCGGACTTGGATTCGGGGTGTGACATGTCGATCAGGTTTAAACGACTATGTGATGAAAGAATTCAACATCAGTTGACTGTCAGAGGCTGCAGCAAAATGGTGTTCATAGGAGAAGGAAATAAACGCTCTTCCAAGTAGTTATTAGGGTCCTATATGATAAGCACAGAACAAATTGCAATCACCTTTTGGGGTGGTACACTGTAGCTGCTTATTATCATAACCATGTGCCCCTATGAAGTCAATTCCCAACCTCCGTATGAGTTGGACAAACGAAAACTGACCTAAGGGTTTTAAGACCTTGGGGATGTTTGACCTATGTTCTTAATACCTCGCACCACGCATGTGGTAAACTAGGTGCTAGGGAAAGAAATGTATCTTTTATAAGATACTGAACATTCAGAAAGGGTATGTGTTTTATAGGTGAACCTGATAGTGGGAGTCTCACAGAATTTGAATCACGAGATGTCACATTCTTAGAGAATGATTTTCCCCAACAAGGTGATATCAATAAAGACTTGTCTTTCTATGAGACCATGGATTTTAGTGATCAAGACTCACTTCATTCGAATGGGAGCATTTTTGGAAATATGTTTCCAACTCTTAGTGTGAATAATAATGATCTTGATCAAAATAGAAGTAATCCAAATGGAGTACTCTAAACCTTAATGATCACGGTCGAGTGGGAACAGTTTGAGGATAATGAGATCTGTTCTTCAGGAGCCTAAATTGCGACGTGGTGGTGAACAAGGCATTCCCATAGTCGTCGTTTTGACATTGAGGGTGGGTGAAGCCTTGTAGCCATTATGAGATGAAGATGGGCAGGAATGTCAGGCTCTCTCAGACCACGATAAAGAGCTGGACAAAAGCAATGGAGGAAGAAATGGAACATGAGGATCAAATCAAGTTTAGGAACTTTGTTGATCTTCAAAGGGCGAGCCGTTAGGAATAAATGGGTTCTCAAAATAAAGCGTAAGGGCGTGTACGAATTGATGATAAATATAAGGCTAGACTAGTAGCGAGGCTACTACTTGAAGGAATAGATTATGGAAACTTTTCTCTTGTTGTGAGATTCACCTCAGTCGTTTATTTTAACTATTGTAGCAAGGCCATGGATCTTGAATTATCAAATGGATGTAAAGAATGACATTTCGTAATTGGATGAGGGAAATCTACATGCGTGACTGTGGGACATTAGAAGGCAAAAAAAAATGGTTATAGACTTTTTAAATCCATATATGGCCTAAAAACGATCTTCAAGACAATGTATTGTTTCATAATACGATCACTGTATTAAATGGTTTATTATGATTGAAAGCGAAGATCATTGTGTATATATAAAGATCTATGGACAAGTTTATAATTATGTCATTATATGTTGATGATATACTTACATAGCTGGTAATAACAAGGAGTATATCAATGAAATTAAGGATGGTTATCCTTAACATTTCGAGATGAAAGATATATGGGTGGAAGTGCTTATATTCTTGGGTTAAGATCTCAGAAGATGGATTCAAAGTACTTGTCTATGTCACGAGTCGTACACATCGTAAAGATCCTTGAACGATTCCACATGCGACATTCCAAACCCATCGATACTCACATTGCTAAAGGTGAAGGGTTAGCCAGAAGAATGTGTCTAAAACTCCACAAGAAGAGAGTATGAAGTTCCCTATACAAGTGGGTTGGAAGTCGATGTATGCATGTTCTAACACAAGACTGATATTTGCTGTTTGTTGGCATAGGTAAGTAGATATCGGTCGACCAAGGGATACATTGGAAGCGGTTAAAGGATACTAAGGTACCTAAAGAGGCACTACTTATTCATTGTGTTCTGAAGGAAATGATGCGCATTTAAGGCTGATCTTTGATTGGGGAGGAGACTTAGATGAGAAAGTCTACCTACAGGTACATCTTCTTACTGACAATGGCGTATATCATAGATATAGTGCAAACGATCACATAGCCTTGTCCTGATAGGCTGAATTTGTAGCTTTTTCCGCTGCAATACAAGCATTGTGGCTCAAAAGTTTTTTTGATCACTTGGGTGTAAATGCTAAAAGTGCTGATTCAGTCTTAGTGAACTATGATAGTCAAGCAGCAATAGCATACACAAAGGACCCTAAGTATCATGGCAAAACCAAACACATAGATATAAGTATTATAACTTTGGTAAAGACATGGATTTACCTGAGGTGAACATGAGAGAGAGTATATCTGGCGTGAAATGGTTGCGGAGATCCCATGACAAAACCGATTCTCGAGATATGTTATAAAGCATGTGAAATCTCAAAGGTTAAGTAAGAATATGATATACTTATTGTAATGTTTCCCAACAATGTTCATGTTGTATTAATGTTAAATAATAAATATGTTTATTTCAAACTACATATTTGTGAGTGTTTATTTTTAGTAATACACTCTCGATTTATTGAAAAAGCTATCTTGGACAGGATAAAGAGATTATGGCCACCTCTCAGGAATTGCAATGCCTCTCATTAATTACAGGTAGTTGATGAGAGATGAGACAATTTTAAGCTTATTATCTAAGTGATAATCGAGCCCGAAACTTAAAATATGAATGTCGCCTTGTTAACAAACAAGATGAGATCTTATTAAAGATTGTAAGTGGTGTAAAAAAAAAATTCACTTTATCGTCTATGTTGGAATTTGAGTTCTAATGAACATGAGAAAGAAGTGAGCTTAGAGAACTCTGAGTTAGACATTAGAATGTCTTAACCATTATACGTACGGTATTAATACATTACATAAGACATACCTCCCATGGGAAGGAAAATACCGTAGCACGTGTTTCATACCATGTGTACAAATTATGACCAATATAGGTAATCAAAGCTCGGATCTCGGCTTTGATGTGTGTGAGATAACTAAGGCCTTATATTTATACCCTTATGACTCTTATTATATATTCTTAAGACTTAATTGTGCCTTTATTTTAGAAATTAAGGGACTATGAGAGATTCAGAATTAGCTGACTCTTTGGAAAAGCAAATTAGAATTAAAGTTAAATTTGAAAAAGGAGAAGACATTAAACATATCACATTTTGTTTGTATTCAGGTATACGATTATAAGTGTATAATTGTGAATCTGATATATGATATATAAGATTGAGATGGATTTGAGATTTGAATGCTGATAAAATGATCTAGGAGTGCATAATACTTAAGTCTACTTTCGTGTGATCTTTGCTTTTGTGTATAAACCCTGTGAGATGCTATAGCAGAAAAGCTACTGAAATCTTGGTCAAGATATTTTCTTGTATGAATTGGTAGAAGTATAAGAGATGTGATGTTCTCTTATATGATACAAGAGAGCATGGATCCCATTCAGTGCGAGTGGGAGATGTTGGATTTTAAGAGTTGGGTCGCCCGGGCGGTCCATGACCCATGATCCATGACCCAACTCATTTTTGAATTTAAAATGGCAGTTAAATGGAAGTTAACTGCAGTTAATAAAAAAAAAAGGTTTGTATACAAAATCTCTCTCATCTTCTCAGAAGAAGAAGAAAAAGAAAAAAATATTGCACTCTAAAATCTCTACCAAAACAAGAAGAAATTTAGGTGTGAAAAAATTAGCGTTCGTTGTAATTGTCCATTGTCGATCCAGGTGAAATGACGAGATCTACGAGTAATTCTTATAATTATAGTATCGTATCTTTATAATTTATTTTCAACAGAAGCATTACAAGGGGAGCGGGATCTTGTATTTCAAAAACTGGGGCGAGTTGCTTTTCATCACGCATTTGACGATTCTTTTTATTACGTTTTACCTTTTCATTTTATTTCTTTTCCAACGGTACTAAAATGGTATCATTTTTTAAAAAGTTATGTTATGCTGATTTTGCGATTTTCAATATAACATTTAAAATAAAAGCATGCGGGTTATGAGTGTGTTAGAAAATTTAAGTGTTTCCAAATGGAATTTGTACAAAGAAATCAAATTTCTTAATCAAACAAAGAAAATTCATTGGTTCCTTTAACAGTTCTCCGAAATCTAAGTAAATAATACAATAAAAATACATATATTATAAAAATAAAATGGAAGGAAGTGTTAAATTGCACTAAAAATGAATGGAACGAACAATGTTAAGGAATTGAAAGAAATTTGACTAGAACTTGAAAATAGATTATTAAAATATGCTGAAAATTTGAAAGAAACTTAACTAAAGCTTAAAAGTAGAAGGGTTCAGTTATAAAAAACTCGTTCTTACATGAGAACGAGTTTTTTATAGTTGCTGAAAAGCTTGTTCTCATATGAGAGCGAGTTTTTTTATAACTGAACCTAAGATAGAATACTTGAATTGAGGAAAGATAATTGAAAAGCTAAGAAATGCTGAAGAAGATTGTTATTGCTACTTGTTGAGTTAATTGATTGATTGGTTGTTAGTTGATCGAGGCTCTTGATTGTGAGAACTGTCCACTTTTTATAGGAGTCCTTAATTAAGTGTTCAAGTCTTGTATTTTCTCCACTTTTCGATTTCCTCAAATAACTATCCACGTCTTTATTAAGGAGGCTTATTCCTTAAGTTAGTTGTCCATATCTTCTTACCATGTTTGACTTTGAGAAAAAGTCTCATTTTTCTTAATTTGTATATTTCCAAAAAATTTAAGAAATACGTCTAAGCCTTTTACATGGGCTTTCTCCAATGGGTATAGGCCCATTTTATTTGGATTTTTTAACCATGGGCTTTGATTCAAGCCTAAATCCATATTAAGTCAAGCCAAATTTATTTTTGGTACAAACGGTTATAATTTAATAAATTGCCACCACTATTACTTGATCTCGGAACCCTCTTTTCTTATGTGTTTGCTTTTTAAAACGTTGAGTGTTTTAGCCTATGAACTAGGGTATCATTTTAATCATTGTTTTCATTGCAAAATGTTTTTTTTTTTCTTTCAAAAAATATGGCTAGCAAAGAGGCTGCACAGTTCACACTGCTTTTAACGAGCCCAATTGATGCGGAGTCCACTTTGTCCGGCTCACGCAGAGCCACTTTTATTGTTGGTTTGTCAGTTCATTGATGGACTTGGCTAGAACTAATTTTCTTTGACACAGGCGTAATATTAAAAAAGTTGTATAGATAGAATTTTGGGATTCTTTTGAGATAGAAAAGAAGAATATGACGAAAAGGGGCTCCGATTTTGTTTTTGAAAAGCGTTTTCAAAAATAGTATTACCAAACAAACTTCGAAAACAATTTGTAAAAATCATTATATTCTTAATTTTTTTTATTATATATTGTAGTACTCTATTTTTATGTATATAATTTATCTTTAAAACTATTTTATTTTTCATTTTAATAAAGTAGCGTAAGTTATATTCTTGTACAAAGACAATGAAAAGACTCGTTAGAAAAACATAAGTTGGCCAACTTATTATTTGGATCCATAACCTTCTATATATATATATATATATATATATATATATATATATATCATGTTTTTAAGATGCTGGAGAGTAATAGTTACATTGGATCCCACAATCCTTCACGACATTACAAAAATACAATTTAATTTCTAATAAAATTAAAGACATTCAAAGTCCTTGAGTAAGGATGACAATTTTGAGACCTCCTGAATGCCGCCCCACCCAGACTATGGGATGGGTATGGAGGAAATGATAAATCGGATGCGGGGGGCAAAAAATCGATTTTTCGACGATGCCTTGAAAAATCGGTTTGACGGCCTTGAGAAGAAAAAATCGATCGGGGGGAAAAATCGGGAAAATGGCTGAATTTTCACAGCATCAGCATTGTGGGGCGCGCATATAGAGAATTTACGAAAAATATCGAGTAAAATATCGGTCAAATCATCGGAGAATATCGGTAATATTAATATTTTAACTCCAAAATTTTTATAAATACCCATAAAATCATACAATATCTTTACAAAACTCATCAGTACATAGAACACATTCTTCTGAGTGTTATTTATTTTTATTTATCTCAATATTTTGAAGATCTTATTATGAATATTGTTTTACCATTGAATGGGATCCGCTTCATCAAATAATGTAATGGAGTCACATCGATCTTCATTCCAGGTTTTAAGTACTATTGTAATGTAATTCTTAGATAAATTATAATGAATATTGTTTTCAATAAGTGTATATTTGTTTATTTATGTCTTTTTTTATAGTTCAACAAAGTATTTTCATACTTAAAATTCAAAGTATTTTTATTAATTTTCACTTCAGATATTTTTGTCAAAATATTCAGCGATATTTACCGATATTTCCGATATATCCGTAAAATCAAAGTACCGATATATCCGTAATTACCGATATTTTGTTCCTTGATCGGATGGGATGGGATTGGGGAAATGTGGGAAAACTCGACTTGGGTTTGGGTCAAGAATGGGTTTGATAAAACCCGTCCCACTTCGCCCCAGGTATTCTTATCAAATTACAAGTTAATCTTATAAGAATTTGTAATACCTGATAAATCCTAACATAAATAATGAGATTTTCTCACAGTTGCCCTAGATCTAAGTCCCACCCCACGACACCTCTTCTCCTTCCTCTTCTTCACAACCTCATCATCCTCATAGTTACCTTAGATTTGAGTCCAACCCCTCCCCACATCTTCTTTAATGTCTCTTCGTCTTCTCCAGTTGCACTTGTGCTTCCTCTGGGTCTAACATATGCTTGTTTTTCTTTCTTCTTCTCAAGCATAGAACTTAATTTTCCCCTCAAGCACAACATTAGTTCTTTCTCTTATCTTTTCTCATTTTGAAATTTAGGGTTTTTGTAACGTCCTAAAAATACCCTAATAGATTTATAACATGTTTAGGATGTAAAATAAATTAAATTATATTTTTAAAGCGTTTAAATAGATAAAAAACGAAAAGAGCTGAAGTAAAAATCGAGAAATTTTAGGAGCCAAATAAATTTATTAAAAATGTCAAATAGAACCCAGGGATTCCTAAATGAGGAGTGTAATGTTAAAAATGTGAATAAAATGAAATGAAAGTGAAATGAAGTGTTAAAATGACATAAATGAGAAATGGGAATTAATGGAGTAGCAAAACATGACCTTAGCCATGTAATGGGATTAAATACCAATTTTGATCTTAGAAAGTCATTTTCACATTGGGCATTTCCCTTTTGAGAGAAGAAGAAAGCTAGTTGTGGAGAAGAGGAGATTGGTATTTCTCCCAAGTAACCAAGAGTTTGAGATATCGAATGAAGAAATATGCTTAGTATTGAAGAATCGAAGATTAAGGTATGGAAATAAAGCATGCTTTCTTCTTCTGTTGGGTTGATAGAAAACCCAAAATGTTTGGATGTAGTGATTGTATTAGTTGTAAACAAGTTTTGGGGTTGCTCTAAGTTCATTTAGTTGTTTGATTGGTTTTGAAATTTTTGTATAAAGAAATGGTGGGGTTTCAAGAGTATTTTTATCAAATTGTTTCAAGAAAACTACATTTCTTGTTTTGGCTATACATTAAGTTATAATAATCCAAATGGAGAGATTCCAAGTGATAAAGAACCATAAGAACTAGAGTTACAAATGTATAGAAGGGACCAAAATCAAATTGTAGTTCTAAGGCTCTCGAATATGGGTTTAAAGGCGAGTTTCTGGTAGCTCACGGGTATGCTCTGTTTTGGTTATAGTTGTGGTGTTTTGGCCATAAGTTGAGTTTCACTCATCCAAATTGAGTGATTCAAAATTATGAGTAAACTATAATTCTAGGGGAATAATTTACTTGAAGGAAGTGTATGTATATTGTAACCGAAAATTCGAGAAATGTCTGTCTCAAGGGTGGGCCCGATGTGCGAGATTACGTTTTGCAAATTAGAGTAGTGTAGATGTAAAATGCAATAACTTAAGTTTTGGTGATCCAAATTGGATGATTCCAAATGGAGAAGAAACCTTAGAACCATAGCTTCAAATGAGTGAAAGAACCATTATCAATTTATGGAGTTAAGACCCCAAAAATAAAAAATAACAATAGGTGATTTAGTGAGTTGGGCATATCAACTAGTTTGGCATTAAAATGCCATAACTTGACTTTTGGTGATCCAAATTGGATGATTCCAATTGGAGAAGAAACCTTATAACCATAGATTCAAATGAGTGAAGGAACCATTACCAATTTATGGAGTTAAGACCCTAGAAATTGAAAATAACGATGGGTGATCAGGTGGTACAGGCGTATTGACTAGTTTGGCATTAAAATCACCGCGTAACTTGAGAGTTTGGGTGATCCAAAATAGACGGATTCAATTCCTACTGAAAATAGACTCATAGAGCTATCATTTTTTTTTAAAGGAATCCTGAGAAAAATATGGCTCATGTGTCCCTAGAAAATTTGCAAGTGAAGGAGTATTGAGTAGACATCAATACAACAACGAAAATCTAGAATGCACAAGCGATTTTCTTTCTTGGGTTGTTCTTTGGAAAAGGCCAATGACATATTTGTGATAGATTATGGGTTGGTGACGAGGAATCTTGACCCAAGAACAAGATTTCGATGATAGGAATCGAAGAGCGACAACCTTTTTGAGTTTATTCTTCAATCTTTCTCTTGTTTCAAATTTTTAAAGTTTGATCTACACTCTTCTTTCATTGTTTCAAAATTGATTGTGAAATATTATGAAATATTGAAATGATTTATGATAAATTGCATATTGATTTGTTTTAAATTGATTTGAGACAACCGATTCTTGAGGAAATAAATTGCATATGAAAATTTGCATGAGTGTTTGAAAAATAAGTAGCCTATTATCCAAATGTATATGCAACATTAAGTGTATTGAATGATTTGAAGGCCCTTAAAGAATGTTGCTTAGTTAAAATTCGAGTTAATGATAGATTGGTATATACCAATAAGTAGAGTGTCAAACGGGTTGGGTTGGGTTAGCGATTCTGGTGCGCGGGTGACCAATTGAAAACATGTAAGCCGTACCGCGACACGTTTGTAAGCGGGTAAAAAATCGGCTGCGAACCTGGCTTAGTTTAATAAGCGGGTAACCGCATTCTGACTTCGTTTAACACGTCTAATTTTAAGCGGGTTGGGTTGGATTGGGTCGGGTTAACTCTGATAATACTCATTTGACCCATTTGCGCATTTACCACGGATTTGACCCATTTAACACGGTAAACCACCCGTTTAACCATTTACCTGTTTATTTAAAAATGTTAACTTCATAAAACTAACAAACTAACACAAAAAATGTAATAATACTAATTTATTAAAAAATGATATATTTTTCTATGTGGTTGTTATTAAAAAAAATGATTATTTTTTTAAAAAAAATATTAATTTATTAATTTTATTTAAACGGGTAAACGGGTTATAAACGGGTTAGCATGTCTCACCCGAACACGACCCGTTTATTAAACGTGTTAAACGGGTTGACCGGGTTATCACCGGAACTTTCGTTTAGGTCTCACGAGCAGTTTAATCGGTTAATCGTGTGTCGGTTAATCGTGTGGGTGATTGAATTTTGGCAGAGCCTACCAATAGGGTCAAATTAGCAATACTTTGCGAATGTAATGAAGTGTCGGTCGATCCCATCGAGCGAGAGACCGGTATCGGTAGTGTTCACGAAGCCGATTTTCAATAACTAGTCGGTAGCCCGGCTAGACATATTGTTTATAAAATGCGTTTTATCTTAGGCACACCCAACCCGACCCGGGGCTTGCGTGCCGGTGATTCATTATCTGTGCATCGAAAGCATGGGAGTTTAAATTCGATAAAGACAAAATGATAATAAGATTGAAAAAGTGTATGATTTAGATTTGAATGATTTAGTGCATATGAAATTGCATAACTCAATGACCAATGAATTGTAATTTAATGTAAATAAATGAGAATATTAGAATCAGATATATATATATATATATATATGAAAGAGAGTATATTTCAGATCAGACATCATTGGAAAATGTACAAAAGCATTATTTTATAAACATTGCATGAATATATTTAAACTAAAATGAAGAGAGAATTGTATAGAATCACTGGGCATGAATGCTTAGCTGCCGTTGTTTTATTATCGCAAGACATCGAGTAGAAAGTGGCAGTGACCGAAGATCGCGTTGACCCGTAGGTAGTCACCGTTAAACAGAGCTGAGTATAAGTAAATGCTCCGTCTCATGCATATCATTTCATTCGTGATATTTTGTAATTATTTTGCATTGAACTCAAAGATGTAAAAGGTTTTTGTAAGAATATCACATTTTTTTATATATATCTTTTTGAAAGTATGGAAATGTATTGAAAACTCTGATATATTTTGTACATGATCTGATTGAAAAGGGCATATAATGTCATATTGTACAAATGTGGGATTTATCCCAAACTGGTGGGACTATCGCAAATGTTTTGATGCATATTATTATATACTCTACAGTATACAAAAAAAAAAAAAACAAACGTATTTGTTTTCGTATCGATAGCGTTGGACGTTACATTTTATTTTGGTATTAGAGATACAGTTAAATTGTTAGAAAAAAAAAAGGTGTTACATTTTATTTTGGTATCAAAGCTACAATTAAATTGTTAGAAAAAAGAAAAGGGACTTTACATTTTATTTTGATATCAGAGCCTAGGTTTAGGCGGTTCTACAAAATGATTTTGAAATTTTTGTAAATGATTTTGAAATTGTTTATGACATGCATTACATTTGCATATAAAAGATGATGTCACTCTGATGCGGATCTTGTCAGTCTTAATAGGTAAGCATGGAAATTTCAGGGCCGAATAGTGTCGTTGTGAATAGAGTCTATAGAGATTGTCCCATTAGAATACGAGAGTATGAGTTTCCTGAGACACTGGATCAGTTGTCTTTGCAGAGCTTGATGTGATATCGGGATGGATTGGTCAGTTCCGACACCAAGTGGTAATTGATTGTAGAATGAAGAGAGCGACCTTGGGCGACACCGAAAGTATGGTGAAGCGATTTTTATCGTGTTGAGAGGTCGAACCACCTCTCACGTGATATTCGCCACTACCGCTAGAACATGGTTCGGTGTGAAGTACACGTTCTGTCCCCCCCATGCGATGTGATTGATATGAAAAAGGAGGAGCCTAGCTTATCAGACATCCCTACTGTTAGTGATTATTCGAACGTGTTTCAGGAGGAGTTGCCAGGATTGCCTCCACAGAGAAAGATTGAGTTCGCAATCGACGTTGTCCAGGGTGCCACTCCAGCATCCATTACATCGTATAGAATGGCTCCAATGGAGTTAAAAGAATTAGAGTTTTAGTTGCAAGAGTCAAGGTAGAAAGGATTTGTCTCATCCGAGCAGGTCACCACGGGAGCGCCTGCTCTTGTTAAGAAGAAAGATGGTACGCTTCGGGTCAGGTGTTGATTATAGGCACCCAACAAAAATGACAAGTGAAGAATAAATATTCTACTCAAGATTGATGACTTGTTCGACCAATCAAAGGTGAAAGTATCTTTTTGAAGATTGACTTGCGACCGTGGGTATCATCAATTAAGGATTTAAGTGATGAGGATGTGCATAAGACTCAGCGTTTCAAAAACGCTTACATGGATATGCTGCGAGTTCCCTTGTAATGCCATTTGGGTTGACAAATGCACCAATGATTTCATGGACTTAATGAATCGTTTTCCAACCGTATGTGGATTAGTTTGTCGTGGTGTTTGGCAGATGACATCCTTTGCGGTATTCAAAGGGATCGAAGATCATGATACACACCTTCGAGTAGTGCTAGAAACCTTGAGAAAGGAACAATTATATGCAAAACTGAGCAAATGTGAATTTTGGTTGAGAGAAGTGTACTTTCTTGGACACATTGTATCAAAAGAAGGAATTAAGTGATCCAAAAGATGTAGGTGATTAACGGAAACCACTAAGAAATGTCACTCAAGTGCATAGTTTCCCCGACGGGCAGTTACTACGTAGGCGTTCGTTAAGGTTTTCACGACTACACTCGATGACAAGATCGCTTCTAGAAGAATCTGAGATTTGAGTTGAGTGAAAAGTGTCAAGCTAGTTTTGAAAAGTTGAAAGCATTCTTAACTAAGGCACCGGTTCTTACTCAACCGACCTACGGTAAAGAATACGTGATTTTTAGTGATGCTTCATTAAATGGACTTGGATGTGTCCTTATGCAAGAGGGAAAGTGGTAGCTTACGCTTCAAGGCAGTTGAAGTCGTATGAAAAGAACTACCCTACGCATGATTTGGAATTTCATCGCCATCAGGTTCGCATTGAAAATGACACACTATCTTCTTGAGCAAAGTGTTTCATCTACACCGATCACAAAAGTGTTAAGTATTTGCCCTCGCAAAAAGAGCTTAACTTGAGACAACGTAAATGGATGAAATTGATTAAGGATTATTATTATGTGGTCGATTATCATCCTAGGAAGGCCAATGTAGTAGCAGATGCTCTGAGTAGAAAGTCAGTACAAACACTTCGAGCGTTGAATGCTCATTTGTCACTATAAGACGATAGTGCAATAGTAGCAGAATTAGTAGCAAAACTGGATTTGTTGAACCGAGTGCTAGAGGCACAAAAGAATGATGAGAAAATAGTTGCAATTGTAAATTAGAGTAGATAGGGGAAAGAAGCTGAATTTAAAGTGAACGAGGATGGATTTGTGTATTATAGAGATAGGGTTTGTGTACCCAATGATGATGAGTTGAAGAAATCCATATTTGAAGAGGCACACAGGGGATCTTTTGCGATGCATCTTGGTAGCATGAAAATGTATCAGGATTTAAAGACTTCATACTGGTGGTTCGGAATGAAAAGAGATGTACTTACTGCACGTTTATGGTGTGTCGAAGTGAAGGTAGAACATCGTCTTTCGCTTATCAAGTGTTCTCATTAAAATATCCATGGAAATGGGACTAATCACAATGGATTTTGTGGTCGGGTTGACGCTGACGAAGGAAGCATGATCCGCTTTTGGGCTCGTGGTAATCGATTAACAGTCGCCTCACTTCCTACCTGTAAGAACCGACTATGCACTTAATAAGCTAACAAAGCTTTACATAAGGGAAATAGTTCATTTGCATGGAATTCCCATATCGATCATTTCATATAGAGATCCGAGGTTTACCTCAAGATTTTGGGGAAAGTTGCAAGAGGCTTTGGGCACTGACCGACTCAAAGACAACGTTCCACCCGCATCTGGGATGGCAATCTCCGGAAGAGTGATCCAAGTGTTGGAAGATATGCTGAGAAGTTATGTGATCGACTATGAGGGTAGTTGGGATAGACATATACCTCTAGTTGAATTTTTGTACAACAATAGCTTCCAGTCGAGTATTGGAATGGTGCCTTACGAGGCTCTCTATGGAAGAAAATACAAAACACCATTGTGTTGGACTAAGTTAAGCGAGAAGAAGATAATTGGCCCCGATTTTATTCAAGTAACCGAGTAAAAAGTGAAAATGATTAGAGAAATATTGAAAGTAGCCACGGATAGACAAAAATCCTACGCCGACATGAGGAGAAAGGATATTCGATATGAGATCGGTAAAAGTAAGCCAAAGTATCGCTGAAGAAAGTAATGAGATTTTTGGAAAATGTATGTTGAGCCCTTAGGTTCATTGGCCATATAAGGTGATATAAAAAGTGGGTCAAGTGGCATACGTATTAGTTTTTTACTCTAAAGCTGGAAAGATCCATAATGTTTTCCGGCGTGTTAATGCTATGAGGTAGGTCGCACTATCACATGCTTCCTTCTCGTGAGACAATTGAGGTTAGATTGGATTTGACGTATGAAGAGGAGCCAGTAGAGATCTTGGCTCGGGAAGTGAAAGAGTTGCGGAAAAAGCAGATCCCATTGATCAAATTGCTGTGGAGAAACCACAAGATCGAGGAAGCCACATGGAAAAGCGAAGAAGTTATGCGACAACAATACCCTCAACTGTTCAATGAAGGTAATTTCGAGGACAAAATTTTTGTAAGGGGGGGAGAGTTGTAACACCCTGAAAATACCTTAACAACTTTATAACATGTTTAGGGTGTAAAATAAATTATATTATATTTTTCCGGCGTTTAAATGACTAAAGCAAAATGATAAAATCCAAAATTTTACACGAGCCAACAAATTTAGTAAAATAACAACAGGACCAAGGGTCCTAAATGAGGCGTGTAATATTAAAAATGTGAAATGAAATTAAATTGAAATGAAAGTGAAATGGAAGTGTTAAAATGGCAAAAATGAGTAAATGGAAATTAATGAGCAGCCAACATGGCCTTAACCATGTAATGGGATTAAGACCAATTTTGGTCTTAGAAAGCCATTTTCATGATCAAGCTCCGTTTGAGAGAGAAAGAGAGAGATAGGGCTTGTGGAGAAAGGAGATTGGTGATTTTTCTCCAAGTAACCAAGAGTTTGAGAGATCAAGAGGAAGAAGGATGCTTGGTATTGAAAAATCAAAAGATTTAAAGTATGGAAACCAAACCCTAACTTTTCTTTTCTTCAGTTAGGTTGATGAAACCCCAAAATTTTTGCATGAAAGTGTTTGTATTGGTTGTAAACAAGTTTTGGGAGTTTATCTAAGTTGTGTTTGGTTGTTTTGATTGATTTGGATTGGTTTTAAGAAATTTTTGTATAAAGAAAATGGTGAGATTTCAAAGGAGTTGTTGTCAAATTGTTTTCAAAAACCCTGTTCTTGTTTTGGCTATAGGTTAAGTTATAATCATCCAAATGGAGTGATTCTAATTGGTAAAGAACCATAAGAGCTAGAACTACAAATTTATAGAAGGTACTAGGAGCAAATTGTAGCTTTAAAGCTCCCAAATATGGATTTGAAAGTAGTTTGAGTGCTCACTAGTATGTCAGGCTTGGTGTAGTTGTGGTGTTGCCATAAGCTGAGTTTTCACTCATCAAAAATTGAGTGATTAAAAATATGGGTAAACTATACTTCTAGGGGAATAATTTATTTGAAGGAAAATTGTAACCCCAAAGTACCCAAAAATCTATCAAAGTGAAGCTATGTGCAGATTCTGTTTTGCAAATTAGAGTAGCATAGATGTAAAATGCAATAACTTGAGTTTTGGTGATCCAAATTGAATTATTCCAATTGGAAAAAAAAACCTTAGAACCATTACCAATTTATGGGGTTAAGATCCCAGAAATCGAAAATAACAGTAGGTGATCCAGTGAGTTGGGCATATCAACTAGTTTGACATTAAAATGTCGTAACTTGAGTTTTGGAAATCCAAATTAGATGATTCCAATTAGAGAAGAAACCTTATAACCATAGCTTCAAATGAGTGAAGGAAACATTACCAATTTATGGAGTTAAGACCCCATAAATCGAAAATAACAATAGGTGATCCAATTAGCTGGCCATATCGATTAGTTTGACATTAAAATGTCGTAACTTGAGTTTTGGTGATCCAAATTGGATGATTCCAATTGGAGAAGAAACCTTAGAACCATAGATTCAAATGAGTGAAGGAACCATTACCAATTTATGGAGTTAAGACCCAGAAATCAAAAATAACAGTAGGTGATCAATTGAACTGGGCATATCGACTAGTTTTGCATTAAAATTCCGTAACTTGAGTTTTGGTGATCCAAATGAGATGTTCCAATTCTTACTGAAAATAGACTCATAGAGCTATCATTTTCTTGAAGGAAGCATGAGAAAAATATGGCTTATGTGTCCCAGAAAATTTTGCAAGTGAAGGAGTATTTGGTAGACATCATCTCAACTGCAAATCCTAGAATGCAATAACCGATTTTTCTTTCTGGGTCGTTTCACTATGACATATTTGTGATGGATTGGGGTTGGTGACGAAAGCTTGACCCAAGAACGGTTCCGGGTATAGGAATCGAAGAGCGACAACCTTCTTGAGTTTATTCTTCAATCTCTCTCTGTTTCAAATTTGTGAAAGTTTGATCTACACTTTCTTTCATTGTTTCAAAATTGATTGTGAAATATTATGAAATATTGAAATGTGATTTATGATAAATTGCATATTGATTTGTTTTTAATTGATTTCAGACAACCGACACGAAATAAATTGTATATGAAAATTTGCATGAGTGTTAAAACAAATTATTGTGAATCTTCAAATGTATATACACTATTGTAAATTGTATTGAATGATTTAAAGGCCTTTAAAAGAATGTTAACCGCAATTGAAGTTAAGGATAGATCGTATACCAATAAGGGTACACCAGCGCACGCGCCGAATGTAATGAAGCGTCACTCCGATCATAACTGGGCCGCATCGTAGTTATAAAAACTGCGAGAAACATACTCAGCAGATCGCGGTTTGGCGATTCGTTATCTCAGGTACCGAAAAATATAGTTAAATTAGATAAGTTCAAAATGATAATAAGTTTGAAAAGTGCATGATTTGTGATTTGAACGATTAGTGCATATGAAATTGCATAACTTGAAATGACCAATGAAATGAATTTATATATATATATATTTGCATCGCATTGGTCAAAGGAAAAATGTACAAAAGCTTTGTTTTATAAACATTGCATGAATTGATTTAAACTGAAATGAAGAGATAGTTGTATAGAACCACTAAGGATGAAAATGCTTAGCGCGTTGTTTTTATCTTCGCCTAGGTATTGAGTAGAAAGTGGCAGAATCGAAGATTGTCGGACGCAGAGTCGCTGTCAAACAGAGTAGAGTATAACTAAATGCTTCATCTCATGCATATCATTTCATTCATGATATTTTGTAATTATTTTGCATTGAACTCAAAGATGTAAAAGTCTTCATAAGAATATCACATTTTATATATATATATATCTTTTTGAAAGTATGGAAATGTATTGAAAACTCTGATATATTTTGTAAATGATCTGATTGGAAAGGGCATATGATGCCATATTGTACAAATGTGGGTGATGATGCTTAAAAAACATGCGTATGGGCCCAGAACGCAGACCTAAGAGACAAAACACCAACAAGGTTTAAGGCGCGTTGAAGCAAGCTCCACCGCGGAGAGCTCCCATGACGACATCCCGATCACTTCTAAGGCACAAGCCCAGGTTGAGAACTAAGCCCGCCCCGTCGGATAAATAGGTAACATGGATGGTCCACCATTCCCCAAACGAGACGTATAAAAGGGAAGTACCCAGTCTCCATGATCCGTTCTCCACTCATTGAGGGAGAAAGGATCTCTCACAATCACTCTCCCTAATTATCCTTTAATATTCAGTTGACGATAAGGAAATAGGATGCACCAATTGGGAAGCAACCGATATCGGGCCGCTTCCAACAAGGAAAGTCATAAAGGATCACCCATTATAAATACCGAACAATTCCAATCGTTAAAGGTACGCAACGCTCATCAACAATTGATCTTTTCCTTTTCTCGTAGTTGTTAGACTTAGGCATCGGAGAGGTTATCGCACAACCCTCGCCAGACCGCTATGTGCGTGCTGTGTCGCAGACCTAGCGGATCGACTCGAGGGTTCAACAGTTCAGCCCATACCGGAGAAGAAAAGCACCATTAGTTTGGCGCCGTCTTATGGGAACGGACGTTTCATAAATCACCACTTCGCTGATCGATGCTATCGACTAAACATGAGCAGAGTCATGCCAACCCCGAGGATGTAAAACTAATGTGATGACGCTGACAACGTGCATAACCGTAGACTTCCTGAGCTCTTCTCACTGCTAGGCAACGATGGCACCCGCCTCATCAATCAACGCCTATTAAGGGAGTCGGGCTAACTCACTGTATTGTGGCAACGCCACATGAGGCATAATAGGCCTGCGAAGGCCGCAATACCATTCCACAGGAGGAACAACAACACCTCGATGCCCCCCGAGACGTTGACGAAAGAGGAGAAAATAGTTGGACCAGGGGCAATGATCCCTACATACCCCCCGGAGATGGTCACAATGAGGGGATGCCTGGAAGGAACGACGGAGGTGATGAGCCAACCCCTTATCAATAGGGAAAGGGGGAACAACCTTGGGGAGCAAATGGGCCCAGGACATCCACCACATGAAGGAGGTCGAAAGGTCGAGCCCCAATATCCATGGATGCTCTGGTACAACAAACGGAATCCCCATTCACGGCCAAGGTACTACACTTCCTCTCCCGACGAAATTCAGGATGCCGTAGATTGAGGCCTTTGGCATGACAAAGGATCCCGTAGACCTCAACACCTACAAGACTCAGATGGAGTAGCACGGATACCAGGACCCCGTGCAATGTAGAGCCTTTTCCATCACGCTAAAAGGCTTAGCATTGGCCTGGTTCAATAGGTTCCCGCTAGCCTCAATATCATCCTTCAGAGAGCTTTCCATCACTTTCGTATCCCACTTAATCGGAGCCCGGACGTACAAGAAGTCGAGCTGCCACCTGTTAACCGTAAAGTAAGGCCCACAGGAGAATCGGAGGTCCTACATCCAGAGGTTCAACTCGGAGTCATTAAAGGTAGACATCCCAGATAAGAAATTTTCCATCACCGCCTTTATCGTCGGGATAGGCATACAATCCAAAGACCTAATGTTCTCCATCTCGAAGAACCCTCAGGCAAGCATGGTCGAGGTGCTCGCCAGCAGAAAATACATTAACGGCGAGGGGGCCCTTATGTCTAAGTGGGGAAGCTTCTTCACGCAAAGAAGAAAGCCAGTGATGAGAAAGCCGGACCGAAGCCCCGCAGTGCAAAAGAGATCGGTACGCATCCATAGAGGAACATAGAAGACAGAGATCGATCTCCAAAGAGAAGAGGTGTAACGTCAAAATCTCGCGGTCCAATTCCCACCCAAGCCGGCAGCTGCTATACTCCACCTCGCTAGCTCACCCCTAAAGGCCTCGGTGTCTCAAGTCCTATACGAGGTGCAGCATGAGAAGTTTTTAAGGTGGCCATCTCAGATGAAGATGGACCAAGCAAAAAGAGACATGACCAAGTACTACGAGTTCCACAGAGATCATGGGCACTGAACAAATGATTGTATTCAATTGAAGAAAAAAATCGAATTCCTAATCCGACGGGTATTTCCGTCTACGTGGTCTTAAGACGAACCGTGCATCTCCTCCACCACCTCACCCAGCCCGGGCCAAGATCAACAACACCTAGGAGAGATCAATGGGATTTTCGGGGATTCTCCGGTGGTAGGGAATCCAGTTCGTCCAAGAAGGCTCACCTACACAGCATCAGATCAGGGGAGACACTTGAGGTACAGGCCGTGTCCAAGCTCCCTCGTTTGGATACCACCATAACCTTCTCGGACTTTGACCTGGAAGGCTGCCAACATCCCCATGATGAACCCCTAGTGATAAGGGTCATCGTGGCCAACAAGACAGTGCACAAGGTTCTGATTGACAATGGGAGTTCAACGGACATCATATTCGAGTCAGCATTTGACAAGATGGGTATAGGAAGGGAGAAGCTGGAATCGGTGAGTGCCCACTTATTGAGATTTTCAAGGGAAAAGGTACTACCACTTGAGTTCCACCCGACTGGTACTCACCTTAGGGACCCCTTTATGTCGCCACAATGTGCTCTAAGGTGCAGATGCTCCCTGGCCAGATATAATATGTTACTCCTGGGCGCCTTCTTCAATGTCTACCTCCGCCTATCATATGGTTATCAAGTTCCCAACAGAGAACGGAGTAGAAGTGGTTCGAGGAGACCAACGGGTAGCCAGGGAATGCTACTTGACACCAATAAAACAAAAAGTCATAAAGTGTCCACATGGATGAGCTCAACATGAGAGACGAACTGGACACCCGACCAAAACCCTTAGAAGAGCCGAAACCGCGACAACTTCTGGACGACTGTACCGTAACACCTTGCCTACATCGGATCCAAATTGGCCGAGGACGTCAAAGACCTCCTCATCCACTTCTTAAAGCAAAATGTGGAAGTATTCGCTTGGAAGAAAGAAGACATGGGAGGAATTTACCAAGTAGTTATCACCCATAAGCTGAATGTTGCCCCCTCCTTCAAACCCGCCAAACATTAAAGCAAAGCTACTAAAAAGGCGTATATCAACAAAGAGGTCAATCTCCGTTTCTTCCGCTAATCCGGAAGCAGATTATCCCAACTGGTTGGCTAATTTGGTTCTCGTCAAGAAGGCAAATGGAAAATGGCGACTCTGCATTGACTTTATCGATGTTAACCAGGCTTGCCAGAAAGATAGCTTTCCCTTGCACTGAATCGACCTCATAGTGGACGCCACTGCTAGCCATGAGCTTCGCTTCATGACGCTGGGTTATAATCGTATCGCACGGACCCCAACGACCAAGAAAATCCCTTCATTCGCGACTGTGACAAGGAACGCATCACATCGTGTGATGCCTTTGGGTTGAAGAACTCACCCATCAAGGTCGTAAAACGTAACGTTCCAAAAACATATTGGAGCATCCATGGAAGTATACATAGACGACATGCTGGTGAAGTCAGTCAAGGCCGAGCTCCACGTAGACCACCTAGCTGAATCGTTCCAGGTCCTAAAGAACTACAAGATGAAGTTAAACCCAACCAAGTGTGCTTTTGGAGTCTCCCTGGAGAAGTTCTTGGGTTTCAAAGTCAACAGTCGTGGAATAGAGGCAAATCCATACAAGATAAAAGCCATGCTCGACATGCGACCACCCTCAAATTCAGCACCTGACCGAGAGAATAGCTGCGCTGAGTCGCTTTATGTCCAGATTTAGTGACAAGTGTCGTTCCTTCTTTCGCTCAAAAAGCCTTCCACTGACGCCCACTAAGGAAGAGGCGTCAGCCGCTAAAACCTACTTAAGCTCCCTCTATTCTAGTAAGCCCCTCCGACAGGGAACTCCTTATGCTCTACTTAGCCGTTTTCGATTTCTCAACTAGTGCCGCCGTCGTGAGCATGATGTGAGTGCGTTGTTCTGCCTATTATCGCAGGCCTCGAGCTCGAGAGGAGCAGAGGAAAGGTATCCAAAGATGGAAAAGCTAGTTCTAGCATTGGTGACCACCGCCAGAAGACTTCCACCATACTTCCAAGCTCACACCACCGAGATTCCGACAAAACACCTAATGAAGAAAATACTGCTTAAACCAGAAACCTTAGGAAGATTAGTAAAATGGGCCATAGAGTTGAGTGAGTTCGATACAAGCCAAGAACAGCGATCAAAGGACAAGTTTTAGTAGATTTCATCACGGAATTCACCTTGACAAAGCCTATCGAAACCACCCAGCCAAGGCCCGCCCCCCATCCGGAGGTTGCTCTGCGACGGGCAGCCAAACCTTGGCGGTAACCGGCAAAGTTGATTCTGACCTCCCCGGATAGGATCGACGCGGGAATATGCACTCAGACTGCGCTCTGTGCTCCAATGACAAAGCCAAATATGAAGCCTCATTGTCTGCTTAACCTTGCCCACCCATTGAGGTCGATCAACTGTAGGTATGCACGATTCCTAGTTGGGCGGTGAAGCAAATAGAAGATTCTTACCGGCGAGGTGAAAATGATCCTTTACCTCAAAAGGTATGCGAACCGCTTCAAAAATTGTGATGGGTTCAGCCGAGCACTGCTAAGGGCGTAAAATTCATATGCGTATAATTCCTTGAAACTACAAGAATGGCATCAGCAGAGTAACTGGATAAAGCCCATTCGGGCCGAGCACCTCCCGGAGCCTCAATAAACATCAACAACGGCGAAAATTTCTCCATGATGACTACACCAAGCCAGATGGACTTGTTCACTTTTTAAATAGGAGACAAGCGTTTCGATCCGAAGGAGACATCTAAACTAAGAGCAAGGTCGGCTAGATTCGCTCTTTTACGGGGGACCCTTTATAAACGAGGTTTTTCTGCACCCCTCCTCAAATGCATAAGAAAGGAAGATGCCAACTACGTACTTAGAGATGTGCACGAAGGCGTCTGTGGTAACCATATCGGAGCTCTGGCTCATGGAAAACCCCGAGGCAAGGGTGATGGTCACTAATGGCTCAAAGACGCCACGGAACTAGTCAGAAAATGCAAAATCTGTCAAGAGCATGCCAAGATCTCCCACCTCCCATTCGAGCCATTGACCCCGATCATAAGCCCCTAGCCTTTCGCAGGGGGATTAGGGACACTGCCCCGCCATTGGAAGAGGTCAAGGTACCCGCCATCAGAGGAGTGGACTACTTCACCAAGTGGGCAGAGGGCGAGCCATTAGCAACAATCACCGAGCAAAAGGTACATAACTTCATTGGGCGTTCCTTAGTATGCATGTTCGGAATCCCAAAAGCATTGGTATCTGATAATGGAAAGCAATTTGATAACCTGAAATTCAAAAAATTTTGCGTCGAGCTCAAAATCAAGAATTATTATTCGTCCCTAGCTCATCCGCAGTCCAACGGACAAGCAGAAGTCACTATAAGGACTCTCAAGGCAGCATTGAAGACTAAGCTGGAAAACCCAAAGGGAAAATGGGTAGAATACCTCCCCGAGGTACTATGGGCGTACAGAACTAAACGTAAGTCTCCAACTCGAGAAACTCCGTTCGCCTTAGCATTTGGCACTGAGGCGGTAACCCCTGTCAAGGTTGGGCTCAAATCACCTAGGGTTGAGTTCGCAAACGCCGAGCACAATGAGGAGTCTCTCCTCTTAAACCTTGATCTCCTAGAGGAGAAGCGAGAGTAGGCTCTAAAACGCGTCGAGAACTACCAACGAAAAACAACAAAGTATTATGATCGAAAGGTCGGGCCTAATAGTTTTAACCCCAACGACCTAGTGCTAAAAAAACTCCTGCTAGTAAGGAAAGACCCCACTCACGGGAAACTGGGACCCAACTGGGAGGGACCCTATATCGTATCATGAATAATCCGACCTGACAACTATGAGCTTCAAACGGAAGAAGGAAAGACCTTGCATCACTCCTGGAATGCCGAACACCTCAAGCGGTTTTACCTATAAACCTCATATTGTATATATTAATAAAGCGCAATAGTTCTACTTTTGTTCAAATAACAGTTTTTGTGTTTATTTTTGGCCTACCTACTTTTTTGCAACTGAAGAAACCTAGTCGAGAATCGAACCGGAGCGTATAAAGGGTCCTGTGTCACACATCAACCCGAGGTCGCGACATGAGACAAGAATTCGGCTTTTTCTTTCTCGTAATTCTACTTGATCTTTGCAGCATTCGCCCATTTTCTTTTGACAGATATAAATAGATAGTGTTAGAATAGTAAAGTAACCTCTAACTTTTTCACTCTCGACACCGAGAACTGGGAGAAGAAGGGTTCATCCTATAGTTTAGAGTAGATTTTCTTTTCTTTTCCTTTATATTTTCTTTTATATTTTCCTGGATTCGAATCGCGAATCGTGCGTAAAACGACAGTCGATCTTTATTTCGTTATTTTCTTCTAAAATTACCGTCTCGAAAATTGTGAAATCTAGACAAATTTATGGAATTCATTTCTTCTCGCTAATTGCGACATTGGATGTACTTGACGATGCTCCATTGTTAATTGTGATGCAAGAATTAGAACGCACTAAATTTTCGGGATTAGATTTACTCGCTAGTTACAATCTTTCGCAAAATCCGAGATAATTATTTGGATTGTGATTTATTTACTTGGTGTTGTTTTTGAATCTATAAGTTCCCAATGGTAAAATTCGAACACCAATTTAAGGAGTGCATTCAGCCCGATTTCCGTGATGCCCTCTACGTGACACGTAGCTGAGATTCCCGAGAGCCGAGAGCATTCACTTATGGGTATGTTAGACTACCATTGATGAACTCGTTGAGCTCAAAGTTATTTTGATAAATCCCCATTCGCTCATAATTAGCTGGAGGAGATTTAAATAATATAAATAATCGAGAGTTCACCTCACTCCAAAGCGGAGCTCCTAACCGTGTTAGCCGAGATCTAATCAAGGGAAATGAAGAACCAATAGATTCAAGGATGAGCCACCACTAAGTGGTAGAACTTTTGAAAAACTCCCAAAAGGAAAGCAAAAGATCCGCAATATCAAGAATGGTGAAGTATCGAGAAAGAAAATACTCGCATCTTGCAAGAAGATCATAAATACAAGTAGTTGGTCTGACCTTACCTCTTTGAGAGAAGTGTTTAAACAAGTGAATATGGAGAAATCTAACTCCGCAAATATTTAGGCACTGGGACAAATCTGCATCCATTAATAAAACAGAGCAATGTACTTTCATGTAGGAATTGACTGTTTAATTTTAATTCTTTGATAGTTTTCGTTTCTCACAAGGAACAGATTCGGTCCAGTATTTTGTTCTTTATATTATTGGTTATTTTCATGTTATTTCAAGCCATTTTTAGTTAATAGTCTAGGATCTATTTTTCTAGATAAAAACTTTCATCACGCTTTAACCAAATAGCATAGAATTTAAGTAGTTGGGGTAGTTGATCAAATTTCATTAATCTCTGTGGGAATGATACTTGGACTTACATCTCGCATTTTACTATTTGTATGACTGTATAATTTGCAAGTGTCATAGACTAGGACCCATTTTTAAAATCCCGAACACCAAGAAACATTTATTTAATCAAGCAAGTTTATCCTAAAGTGACATGGTCGCAAGAGAAGTGTAAGGCTTGTAACTATGAATTCCGAGGGGTTCTTAGTCTAAAAGGCTAAATAAGTTCTATGCATGCCAAGTACATGGATTGAAAGGATTGAATAGATTAATATTCTAACAAAAGAGGGAAATGCTAATTTGGACATTTTTCTAAAATTTTATAAAAGAAAAGACCAAAAACAGCTTTACAAGCAGTGACTGTATTAGCCATTGATATTTAACAAGCCATGTTGAAAATAATTTTTAGTTCCACTAACTCATAATATGAGGTAGCCACTTCAGGAGATCCTTAATGCAATGTAGTTAGGATTCAAACCTCAAGCACAAATAGACACTAAATTGGAAAGAACACCTTGCTTAAGAAAGACTAAAAGAGCGTAGAACGCAAATTTCATGGCGTATTTAAAGACATGACTGCATTAAAGGAGTAAAGGACAACAGCCTGTAAGGCCTCCTATGATCGACACCATGGAGGACTCGAGGCCCATCATTCAAAGAAGAATATTCTTCAATCGTGACAAATCCCATCAGGATGCAAACAACTTCAACCGGGGCTGCCTTTGATAACAATGGTGCAGCAACATCGTCACGGCCACCCCAATCGAAGACCCCAATGAGCATCCGGTAGATTTCTCAGATGGCAAATACAAGAAGCCGAATGAGTGAGGCCGAGGTGATAAAGTTGCATCTCTTCCCATTTTCCTTTTTAAGAGATATAGCGCCCACATGGTATGAGTCATTACCATACGGTTCAATTCGATACCCGGGAAGAGTCAGAAGTATTACTATGTGTTCTTTCCCCATCTCACCGAGAGAAGAAGAGAGATCATAGTGTTCCAACAGGGGAAGATGAGAGCCTATACATAGCCTGGGAGAGATTCAAGAGGTCATTAAGAGGTGCCCTCAAGATGGAATCGACAAAAACTCATATGGATATAGTGTATCATGCCTTAAACGACATCTGCGGCATCATCGGGATGTTTCATGCCAGGAGCATTCAAAGAAAAAGTGTCAAGAGGCTAGGGATCCGATAGAAGACCCGCTAAGTGCAATAGAAGGCTCCATCCGAAGCTTCGCGGCATGAAGCAGAGAAAAAGGGTCATGGAACCGAGCAAAATGATGCGGTGAAAGTTAGATGCCATCATGCAATGTGATGGACAAACATGAAAGAATGCACACCGCTTCATGAGATAGGAGTGCGGGAAAGAGAAGCAATGAGAAGGAAGTGTTGAAGTACCGACAAAAGAGGACTCTTATGGGGTTGAGGAGGCTAAATAGTACTGAAGGAGCTTCAAGGAGTTATACTTAAGCTAAACCTAACTGCTTCACATTGACATACCAAGATCGAGGAACCATGAGAATTTCTCATATGGTGGAGGGGCGAAGACAATGCCCAAGGCATGGATTAATCCTCAACAGATATCACCCACCAAGGTTCCAACAAACAAAGATCACAAAGGACAAGGTGAATGACTATCAAGGTCGAGGAGGACCCAACCATTTGAAGAACAAATGTCGCAGCTCATTGGGGACAACAGGCACAAGCACTTCCATGAAACGTAAAATTGTCTCGGGAATTTGAAGTCTTCAAGTCCTGATACTCTATGTTTCGTATCAATACAAGTGCCTCACTAAAGAACTTGAAAACACAAGTAGGGCAGCTGGCCCTTAGTATGCCAAATCAAAGCAAGGGTACATTCCCTAGTGACACCCAGAAGAATCCAAAGGACTACATGGTAATTCAGTTAAGAAGTGGGAAAGAAGTGGGCAACAACAGCAAGAAAGAAAGGAAAGAAGAGACTGATGCAGAACAGGAAGAAACTAGAAAGGAAGAAGAGAAAAGCATGCCTAAGAAGACTACATAAGCAAAGAAGAAGATACAGACTGAACATCCTGAAGGAAGTAGTGAGCAAAAACAGAAGGAGAAGGTACCAGCTTATACACCTACAGTGCCATTCCCCCAAAGGCTTTAGAAAGCAAAAAGGGAAGAGGCCAGATTCTCGACATCTTCAAGAAGATAGAAATCAATATCCCTATGTAGGTAATCAACCAAATGCCTAACTATGCAAAAATTTTGAAGGAGATACCGGAAAAGAAAAGGAAAATAGCCGAGGAAGGAATAGTGAACTCCGACCGCTACCCGGCAAAGGCGCTTATCCAAAGAAAGCTCCCAAAGAAATGAAGGACCGGTGCGCCACCATTCCCGCTCCATAGGAAATATGAATTCAAGAAAGTCTGTGTGATTTTTGGTGCTAGTATAAATTTGATGCCTCTGTCAGTGGTACAAAGACTGAGTTTAGGGGAACTTACCCCAACAGCAATCACATTGCAAATGACTGGGATAGATTAATGGCACAAATCCAAGGTGTTCTTACGTAAGCTGTTAAGGTGGGAAAATTGCCTTCCCGTGGATTTTGTGATTATGAAGTATGAGTGTAAAGACACCCAAGTTCCTTTGTCGCTTAGGAAGACCCTTTCTATAAATCGGAGCCGCTTTGATAGATATACGAAGTGAACTGACTCTAAGGGAAGGGAATGAAGGAAGGCACTTTAATTTGATAGGAGTTGGAACACCTTGGATGTGATGTAGAAAGTTGTATGGTTGTAGAAAACAATAGTCTTCTCGTTGTTGGATCAATTGAATTGCATTTCCTCTAACATTCTATCAATGAAATTGAGATGAAATTTCAAGATTTTGAGAGTATTGATTGTGAAATGTTGCCTTCCAATTTGTATAACAAAGAAACAGTCTCGAGCATGAATGAAAAAACAAATTAAGATGATGTATGCGTACTAAAGGACAAAAACTAATGAAAGAAACTAGTATAAGGGTTAATATTGATGAATTGCCCAATTATTTGAAATATGATTTAGAACCGTAAAAGAGAAAACTACCATCATATCACCAGACGACTTAATTCAAGAACACGCTGAGAGTACAAGGAAGCTATTGTTGGTCAATTGAGGATCTCAAGGGTATCACCCTCTCCATTCCGTATGCAACAAATATTACTGAATGATAATGAAAAAAATTCTATTGAGCATCAAAGGAGGCTGAACCCTATGATGAAAGAAGTTGTCAGAAAAGAAGTTCTGAAATGGTTGAACACATGTTTTATATATGCTATATTAGATAGTTCTTGGGTGAGCCATGTGGTTCTCAAGAAAGGTGGATTCACTGTGATCGGAAATGAAAAGAATGAACTGATTCCTATAAGAACCGTGGATGTGATGGAGGTGTGTATTGACTACAAAGAAACTAAATACGCAACCGTAGCGATCATTTTCCCCGCTTTCATTGATCGATGCCGGATAGGTCGGGCAGTGACACCCTCACTTCTCGTTTTCTCAATGGATACTCGATATAACCAAATTGCCATTGCACCTAAGGATCGTGAGAAACCACTTTTACATGCCCATTTGGGTACTTTCTTTGCTTGTGAAGAATGTCATTTGGTTTGTAATGCTCTTGGTACATTCCAAAGGTGCATGATGTCTATATTTTCTGATTGGCAGAGGAAGTTATGGAGATCTTCATGGATGATCACGTTGTATGGATTCAGCTTTTGAATGTTATTCGCATAACTTGGGACAAGATTTCAAAGGTGCGTGGACAAGAATCTAGCCTCGACCAGGAAAATGTCACTTTATGGTGACAGAAGGAATTCTCCTAGGGCACATGATTTCTACAACAGGGCTAGAAGTGGACCAAGCAAAAGTTTCAATTTTAAGAAATTTGATGCCACCCACAACAGTCAAGGGAATTAGAAGTTTCTTAGGACATGCTAGATTTTACAGAATATTTATCAGAGATTTCTCAAAAATTGCTAGACCACTATGCATTGCTAGAAAAGATATTTGCTAAGTTCAATTTTGATGAATCCCGCGTAATTTTTTCAAGATCAAATCCGTATTTGAAGAAGTTCCATCATGGCAAAACCAGATTGGAACAGATAATTTGAAATCATGTGTGATGCCAGTGATTTTGCAATGGGAGTATATCAGCGTAAAGTCGGTGCTGTGTTCAAGGCCATATACTATGCCAACAAACCACAATGAAGCTCAGAAAATTACTTACTACTAAAAGGAGATGCCGCAATAGTATTTGCATGTGAAAATTTTAGGCCATACATTTTAAGGTCCCATGTTATTATACACACTAAACATACAACAATTAAATATCTAATTGAAAAGAAAGAAGAAAGCTGACCGCATCGTGTGGCATTATTATTACAGAATTGATCTAGAAATCAAAGGCAATAAAGGTTGTGACAATGTGATAGCCGATCACTACAAGAGTGGAAAACCTAGTACAAGAAGAAGAAAGGGAAATAGCGTGTACTTTTCGTATGAGCAAGCTTATTCCAATCGTCACCAATCACCTTGGTATGCTAATATTGTGAACTTTAGCATGTGGAATTATGCCACCGTAATTCAAATGGCCAAGAGAAAAAGTAAGGACTAACAGCTAGGTACTCAGGTTCGATGACCTAATCGGGCTGCTTAGAAGAGGAGCTGATCTGATCATCAGAAGATGTGTACCAGAAGGTGAGCAAAGTAAGATTTTACATGAATGTCATGCATCACCATATGGAGGACATTTTTCTAGAGGCAAAATGTTCTACAAAATTCTCCACCGATTTTATCGCCTACTATTTTCAAGGACTGCTTGAATGGGTGAAGCCGTGATCAATGCCAAAGAATGGGAAATATCAGCAAAGGCATGAAATGCCCCCGTTAGGTATCCCGGTGGTGCAACTATTTGATGTATGGGAATAGATTTTATGGGGTCTCTTTCAATTTCATTTGGAAATATATACATACTCTAGTCAGAGATTATGTATCCAAATGGTCAGCGAATGGGCTATTCCAAAAGGATGCTAATACAAGCCAGGATTTTACAAAGAAATATTCTCAGCAGATTTGGGACACCCAGAACTATAATAAGTGATGGAGGTAACCACTTTACAAATAAGGTGTTTGACAAACTCATGGGTAGATATGGTATCAAACACATTATGAGCTTGGCTTATCATCCTCAACAATTGGCAAGTCGAAATTTCAATGTGTGGAGATAAAGAAAATTCTTGAAAAGATTTGTAAGTTTCCTCAGGTAGACGGGCTTAAACTTGATGACGCACTCCGGGCACAGCGTAATCGTTTAAACTCCTATTGAATGTCCCCATATAGGCTTGTCTTTGGAAAACCTTGCCACCTTCCTCTTGAGCTAGAATATAAAGCTATGTGGGCCATCAAGAAGCTAAATTTTTATTTCAAAAATGCTAAAGAAAAGAGGCTACTACAGCTAAATGAATTGGAAGAGTTGAGGAATGAAGCTTATGATAGTGCTAGAATCTATAAGGATAAAACAAAAAAAATGGCATGATCAAAGGATTTTGAGGAGAGAATTTAAAGCAGGAGATCAAGTCTTGTTGTTTAACTCCAGACTAAAACTCTTCGCAAAGTTTAAATCAAAAAATGAGGGACCTTATACAAGAAGTGTCAAGTACAACCTTTGGGCAAAGTGGACACCTAGAACTAGCAATCATGAGGAATTCAGTTAATGGTCGGAGATTAAAGCACTACTTGGGAGGAATGCAAATGGAAGAATGACTCCTAGTTCTGAATGAGAAAATTTGAAGAAACAGAAATATAGTAGCAGCAAGTCCAATTAAAGACTAAAAATTGAGCAGCTTTGTGGAAGGCAATCCACATCAGTTTGTTTTAAGTTTTCCACTTATTCTTTTTGTGTGAAAGTTTTAATAGCTCAGGTAAATTTTATTCATTACCGCTGAAGATTAAATAAATTTTTTTCAATGGCAGACAATAAGAATGTGCAAAGGAGGAACATCTACAATCAAACTTCCAATCCGCAAAGAGACAAAAATAGGCAAAGATGATAATTCTTCTGAATTTATTTAAATTTTGTCTCCGATATAGCATGATTGAAAGTTTAGGGAAATTTTTTTATTTTTAGCCCAATTTTGAATCACGACAGTGAATGGATTCTGAATATTTGAATGATGAATATGAATTGAATTGTATTTGTTTTGATTTGGATTTGGTGAATTGAAATTGTCGTGGAATTGAATTGTTCAAGGAGACTGAAATTTTCTTGGTCGATTAGATTGTCTAAGTCAGAACTGCAGATAGAAATGAATATAATTAAGATTAGAAAATTTCAGGTCGCAACATAGATTTTTGGAGCTTATACAAATTTTGGTCGCAACATCAATTCATAGGTCGCGACCAAGAAGCTGGACATTGAAGCAATAAGTTAGAGGAACAGGTCGCAACAGTGAGATTGAGGTTGTGACAACATCACAGGTCGCGACAAAAAACTTTTTAGGTTGCAACCAGAATTGTCCAAATCTCAATAAAAATAGGTTTTAAACCTTTCATTTGGGCATCCCAGCATTAGAGATTGGATTTATTGAAAATCATTAATTAAGAGGCTCAAAATTTAATGTCGCGACCCCCATATCGCAATCATTACATTGAGCCCAACTTCCATTCCAATTTCCATTCATCTTCAATACATTCCAACTTTTCCACTTATGTGTCCATCGTTTTGAACCCCTGAATTATTAATACATAACCAGAAACCTAGCCTGAATTAAAGGAATCGGTTTAGGTCGCGTATTTTCGAAAGAAGAATTCAAAGAAATTCAATGCCTCTCAGAAAGAAACGATCAAACTCCCTTCCAGTTTTCCTCATTCTTTATTAAAAATCTCCTGTTGGAAATAGCCAGGGCGCTCGGATCCGAAAAATTGCATTTAATTCATTCATTGGAAATATTAAAAAGAGAATTAGAGCTTCATCATTCCCAAGAGAATCAAGGTCACTATAAAAGGATGGGAAGACATGTAAAGAATGGTTACCAAAATGAAGGAAAAGGAGAATGGAAAAAAGACGAGTTCAAGGGTGCAATGCGAGCGTATGGAATGAACGGAGCCTGAAACAAACCAATTCCAGTCATGATTCCAAAAAACGCTCCGTCATTACGAAAATGGATGATGGGAAGGGAATTGGAAGAAGGGTTAGCTAGAACCCCCATCATCCATAGGAACTCAGACAGAGGAGGCAAGGAAAAGGCTCACCTTTGAATCAAGCCGCTATCAACCCTTCCTTCCTACAAGAATCGACAAGGGGAACTGATAAAGCAGGAGCTACAGCCTTTAGGAGGAAGGCATAGAGTTTTAGATCAAGAAATAGAGAATTTTCCTCTGGATTAGATACAGTCCTATTTGTAATTTTTGCATTGCTTTTTATGATAGAGTAAATCAGACAAATAACATTGAGATGTTTGGAAATTTGAATAAATAAAATTCCAGCTGATTAACAAATTGATTGTTTTGGGTTCACAAATCGATATACAATTGTGTGTTTGTTTCACACTATTTGCATGAAAATATGAGTGCCTTTATCTGGTATAAATGATCAAAATGAATTGACCCGTTTATCCTGAAGAACAATGCAAAGAAAAATAAGGGCATAGACTAGTAATTGAATCGTGGAGTAGTAAATTTTATTCAAAATCCGCTTAGATTGCAAAAATTGGAAAGGATAATGCCGAAGAACAAATAAAATGATTGAAAGTGTGTATATAAAACGTTGAATCAAGACAAGTCTTGAAGAAACAATACACTTAGTCAACAAAACTCATGAAACTTTGAGAAGAATTAGGAACATCTTCTGGGAAATTCATGATTAAGAGTTCATGGTCCTAGAACTTGTTAGATTATTAATTGAGGTGAAATCTTAGGTAAAAACAGCTAACAAGAAGTGATAGGGGCCATCCTTGGCAATTTGAGCTTTTCCAAGCCTACCCTCAATATATGCTATTATACTCTGGGCCATGCTTTGAGCCAAACAAGCCTTAGTTCTTCAAATAACAACAATCGAAAACCTAAACTCTTCCTTGCAATAATCCTATAAAGAGAGCCTAAACATCAGTTTCCAAGACGTAAAGGTTCATCTAGAAAGGAAGAAACAAGTTTGGGGAAAAAATATTTCCATATATTACAAGGTAGGAGGAGAAGAAATAACTTGAAAGATTAGGGAAAAAGAAACAGAAATTGAGAAAAAGGGGAATAAGTTTTGTCTTGTGGCCTATCTCCTTTGAACAATTAAGCCTTTAGGGTGTTTTAACACCTAGTACCCTAATGCCAACTGCATGGGAGTTGCCGGCCCAAAGTTCTCTAAGGGTGATAGAAAGTCTAAGAAGACAAAACACGCACCATTCCACTCTCGTAAAAACAGCTAAAAAGAGTTCTAGAACAAGGGAACTGGCCTGATAAGGTGTAAGTGGTAATCAAAATGCCATAAAAAGATTTCAAAAAGATGCACCAGGCCAAGATTGAGAAGAATCTATAGTACACAGAAGGAAAAGGATGAAAGCTGAAGGCAATCGGGTAGAAGAAAGAGTGGAAACTGGGTAATTTGCAACTTAAATTTTCCCATTATCTACCCAATTACCTAAGTCCAACATCACAAGCCTGAAATACTTTGATCTTGAAGGTTGAAATTACTTACATTAGTGAAGATCAATATGAAAAACAAGCCAATGGGACCTTGACCAGTTTTCTAAGGAGACCCCCAAAAGATTAACTAAATTCGACATGAAGATGAAAAGGATTAAAGACTTGCACACACACACAGAACAAGACTTGTTGAATAAACTGTTTAAATACATGATTTCATCAAGGAATTTGTGATAGAAGTGCAAACCATTCCTTTTTCTTTAATCGAAATTGAAATTTAAAATGATGTTGCTATCTCCTATTTCAAGTTAGAAGGTCAATACAAAGATCATGTGTGAATCAGAAAAATGTCCTTAAATAAGCTTAATTGTTTTAGGACAAACAATTTTTTTCTTTTCTTTGCTGGGGACAAGCAAAATTTTAAGTTTGGGGAAATTTACGAGTCTAAAAATTCATTTGATTTTAATCCATTTTTCTCGAGTATATTACAAGATAATTAAGGATTCATATGCGTAAACCTCGGTAATTAACTCACCCTAATTTCGTTAAAAATACAAAGAGGTTAAAATCCCAAAGAAAATCGGAAGAATTCACCAGAACGGAAGGAGGTCGCAACTTGAAAATGGAAGTCGCGACAAGGAGATCGTTTGTTCAGTTATTTCCAGGTCACAACATCACCAAGACCAGTTAGTGAGGTTGCGACCAAGAAAGTGTGGTTGATACGAAATAAATTATTCAAGGCAGAAACTGAGGTCGCGACGCCAATCTGAGTTTGCAACTTTGATCCGTTGATGAAGCCACAAAGGAAGTTGCTGTAGAGAAATGAGGTTGCAACGAGTGCTTCAATGAAAACCTTATTCTATGTCACGACGTGTATTTCAGGTCACGACATGGAACTGAATTGGGAGTCACAACAAGGAGATTTGAGGTTGCAACTATATGAGAGTTGGAGAATCAGAAATGGGGTCGCAACCTAATATCGAGGTCGCGACAGAAATCAAGCTTGAGCTGCTGTCCCAGTTAGGGAAATTGAAGTTGCAACCACTTTGTTATTCAAGAACCTCAAAGGAGGTCGCGACCTGAATACACACTGAGCATCAACATCTAGGTCGCAATTATGTTTAAAGCAACTGAGACAACCTGCAACCAGAAAGGAGTAACGTGAGGTCGCGACGTCATATTGAGGTCACGATCGGTTTAAAGGCAAGGGGCTATCAAAAGTAGTCGCGACCAATTATTGAGGTCACGACCTAAATTCTGAACATATCAAGGCAGAAGACCAAAAAGGAGGTCGCAACCTAAAAAAGAAAGTCATGACCTGAGGTGAGGCAATAGAAACAGAAATGTGGTCGCAACCTAAAACTGAGGTTGCGACGTGCAGTGCAGCAAGGAAAGGAAGTCTTGACTCAGAACTAAAGTGGTGACAACTAAAAGGAGGTTGCAACTCAAAATTAAATGGACTCGTAGAATCTTGCGTTAAGGAACGATAACGAGTCAGCGATGCGACCAAGGTCGCGACATCAATTTCGAGAACAACTGAGGCCAAAGAGGTCGCTACTGTAAAAATCGAGGTCACGACCACTAATCAACGGTCGCGAAGAAACCTGACGTATTCCCTTCCTAGTGACGTGGAAATCGGCCGGTTAATCCCCACAAGAACCTCCCGCACCAAGCTCGCCGACCGACAGTTACCGATGAAGCTGTCGCTTAAAACTCGCTGGAACCGTATTTGGAAAACGTGGTTATAAAATTTTTCACTTTTCATCAAAAATCACACCTTTAGATTTAATGAAAATCCGGCAAAGATAATGATCGCACTGCGGTCGCTCCAAATACAAAATCACCCGTATAAAAAACAAAATACACTTAACGTTTTCCAAATGTCCTACTATAACAATAAAGGACATCCGTCCATCAAAATATATAAGATAAGGATCAATCAACATAAGTTTATCGTGAACTCGTTTTTTCTCAAAAACCATGCATGCATATTTTACAAAAGATATTTACATATACAAAATGCCACATTTTAACTTTTACTAGTTTTAATTTACACCTTATCTTATATATAATCACAACACGCCTAGGACTAAGGATCCCGAAAGGTCTTTCTTGCCAAAGACTGCGACCAAAAATTATTTTAAAAACAAAATCGTGAGCCAAACTGCCTGAGTACCAGGCCGAAATGTCGCTAATCGCCGCTGGTACCTCAATATGAACTGCACGTAAATGGTAGTAAACTGCTTATGAGAAAACCGAGTTTTCTATGAAACCATTTAAAACTATGCTAAAACTATTTCGCAGCTGAAACTGCTTTGAAAACTATTTCGCCAATAAAACTGCTTTCGCAGGTTAATATCCAAAGTGCTATACTCGAAATCAAGTACCAATCCACCGTGGGCTCATTCGAAATACCCTAGAAGTGATGCTCTGATCCCTGAACCCGGCATCGTAGTGAACTCCTAACACTACCCTGGCTAAGATGGTCCTGAACACCTACGATCTATATAAAGATAATGGAACCTCGACCAAAATGTTCAAGGACGAACCCTAACCAACACTCATCAAGTACAGACTAAGTCGGGCCAAGGCTAACTATATACTCGAATGCCAAGCAGAGGGACTGACCACTCATATAAATATATGCGATTTAACCCCAAATCGTCACCGTGCAATATAGTTAGTAATATATCGACACGATACGAACATCGACCGGAACTCAGCTGCGCTTGTCTAGGGGTTTTAAGCAATTAGCCAAACTGCTTCTTAAATATCGAAATCAAACTTTTTCACGAGTATAATAGGAGGTAAAACAAATGCTTTATAAATCTATATTTTCAAAGCACTTACAAACTTGTAATTTAAAACATTTTCGCTTTAGAAACGAGATTTCGAAGACTCACCTTTTTCTCGACTAATTTTCTTCAAATCTTGTCAAGCACTCTAGACTCGTCGAACGCTCAAATCGCCTACACAATTCATTCACCATTTAAAATGCCCTCATTCAACGCGTTTTTTAACCATAAAACATACATTGTATTTCAAAGCTGACTACATCAAACGAACTTCGATTCTAACAAAACTTTACGTTGCTATATCCCATTCGACATGGACATCGATAATATGATGAAATTGACCAAAATGTCCATACACATTAAATGCCCCATAAAAACTATCTGTTTTAGCAAACTTTTGACTCCAGGGACTTTCCATAGAGTCTAAAAATACCCGAAACATTTTTCAGACTTGTCCGATTATACTCCTGAAATTTCAACCCAAACTGTCCGAAAATAGTCCCCAAAATTCAGCTCCCGACTGGTCAACACGCTCCAAAATTTCTAAAATTCCTAAACTCCTGGCCTAAAAATTCCGACTAAAGTTTACGACCTTTTACGGCTTTCTAAGAAAATTTCGTGCCCATTACATAACCTTCAGTTTGAAATAACACAATTAAAAGAATTTTCTACCTTTAAAGTTTTACAGCAAAGCAAGTATATTTGAGACTCATGCGTAGCTCTCTTCGCTATATCAATTTTGCCTTCTCGCTCTCGACGAAACTCACGATCCGATTGTGAATCCGAAAGAATCGTTATATAAAATAAAATAAAATCGCTTCTCACGCCCTCTCTGCCTCTCCGTCCGTCACTTTCCCTTTGATTTTATTTTTTTATTTTCGTTTTGCCTTTTTTTTCTTTTTCTTTAATTATTATTATTATTATTTAGATAAATAATTTTGGTTTACCTCATTCAGATCCATTTTTGTCTCAAAAATTTTATTTATCCTAATTGAATATTCTTTAAATATTTGCTATTTTTCGAGATTTTTCTAAAATCCCGTTTTCAGGTTTCACTCTAAACTCGTCGCCTAGAAATTCGTAAAATATTCCGACTATCTCGGAATTTAACGAAACTTTCCTGGGTTACTAGATTTCGCGAGACGAACCTAACGGCGCAGTCTGTTTCATCATCCGAGATCTAGAGAATTTTCTTTGCACTCCGAACTATTTCGTAATTTATTATTATTATATCCTTTAAAATTCCATAATTGGAATTTCACCTATCCACTTCCTTAATTGCAAAGTGCCACACCTCTTTGAAAACTTTATAATTTCACCCTTAAACCAATTTTCAAAAATTCTATTATGGCACTAAAATAATTATGAGTTCTTAGTGCACATACGGCTATTACATACCGTATATCTCTGGATTCGGTACAAACCCAATGCAACCGAACTGAGCGTATGTTGAATCCTGTGTCGCGACATCAACCCGAGGTCGCGACATGAGACGCACCGCTTTTCTTCCGGGAATTTACCCGATCTTTGTGCATTCGACCATTTTCTTTTGATAGATATAAATAGACAATGTTAGAATAGTAAAGTAACCTCGAACTTTTTCACTCTCGACACCGAGAACTGGGAGAGAAGAAGGGTTCATTGTATAGTTTAGAGTTGATTTTCTTTTCTTTCTTTTCTTTTCTTTATTTTTCTTTCTTTCTCGATCCGAATCGCGAACCGTAAGTAAACGATTGAAGCCGGATCTTTATTTCCGTTATTTTCTTCTTAAAATTACTTCTTGAAAATTGTGAAATCTAGACAAATTTCTGGAATTCATTTCTTCTCAGTTAATTGCGATTACAGTGGATGTACTTGATCGATGCTCCATTGTTTATTGTGATGCAGTAATTAGAACGTAGCTCAGCTGGATTATATTTACCGTTAGTTACAGTCTTTTCTGCAAAAATATGGAGAGAATTATTTGGATTGTGATTTATTTACTTGGTGTTGTTTTTGAATCTTTAAGTTCCCAATGGTAGTACCGAATACCAATTTAAGGAGTGTATCTTGCCTGATTTCGTGATGCCCTCTCGTGACACAGAGTTGGAGATTCCTGAGAGCTGAGAGCATTCACTCATGGGTATGTTAGACTACCATTGATGAACTGTTAAGCTCTGAAAGTTCATTTTGATAAATCCCCCATTCGCTCATAATTGAAGTTGGAGGAGAGTATTTAACAATATAAATAATCAAAGAGTTCACCTCAATCTAAAGGGGAGCTCCCAACCCAAAGGTTAGCCGAGATCTAATCATGAAAAGAAGAACCAATAGATCCAAGGATGAGCCACCACCAGTGGTAGAACTTCTTGCAAAACTCCCGAGAAGGAAAGCAAAAGATCTCATAAATATCAGTTAAGAAATGGGTGTGAAGTATTGAGAAAGAAAAATATCAGATCTTGCAAGAAGATTAGAAATACAAGTAGCTGGTTCGATCTTGACTTCGAGAGAAGCAAGGGCTTCTAACCAGTGAATATGGAGAAATCCAACTGCAACATTAAGGCAATCTTGAACAAATCCAGATCCATTAATAAAACAGAGCAATGTACTTTCGTGTAGGAATTTACTGTTTCATTGTAATTTTTTGATAGTTTTCGTTACGTGGAACTGATTAGATCCAAGATTTTGTTCTTTTATATTATCGGGTTATTTTCATGTTATTTCAAATTTATATTTTAGTTAATAGTCTAGGATCTTTATTTTCTAGATAAAAACTTTCACTATCGCTTTTAGTCCAAAATAGCATAGAATTTCAAAGAGGTCAGTAGTTGATTTCAAATTCTGTCAATCTCGTGTGGGAATGATACCCGACTTACATTCAACATTTTACGAGCTTGTATGACTCCACTTGGTGCTGTCATGTACTGACCCATTTTTAAAATCTTAAACACCAAGAAAGATTTATTTAATCAAGCAAGTTTATCCAAAGTGACATGGCTGCAAGAGAAGTTTAAGGCTCTTGTAACTATGTGAATTTGAGGGGTTTTTAGTCTATATCAAAAAAAGGCAAACAGCGGGCGAAGGTAGGAAGGAAAACTGGAGCGGCGTATAACATACACCCTTGAAGGAAAGTGGTTATTTATAAAGAAGCCTTGACACCTTGGGAAGTCACGCGGTGTTCGATTCTCCATGCTTAGGCGGTAAAACTGGCCTTTCCTAAGGGAAGGAAGACGAAAAAACCCAAGAGCTCAGAAATTAAAGAGCCACGTAGCTCAGAGTCAAAAGGAGCCATGTAGCTTAGTTCAAAAGAGCTACGTAGCTCAGTTTAATAAGAGCCCAGCAGCTCAGAAGGCCGCATAGCCTTGAGCTCGATAAGAACCCAGGAGCTCGGATATTAAAGAGCATCGTAGCTCAAAGTTAAAAAGAGCCATGGAGCTCGATTAAATACAAACCGTGCTTCCCGGTTTGTTAAAAGCGTGTAAACTAGTTAGTCGAAACCCACGTAGCTCGATTTAAAATAGCTCAGCGACTCAAAGACAGCGTAGCCTGACCCCTCAATAAGAACCCAGGAGCTCGGATATTAAAGAGTCACGTAGCTTAGAGTTCAAAAGATCTATGGAGCTCAGTTCATTAAGAGCCCGATGGCTCGAGTTTTAATAGCCACGTGGCTGATTCATCGAGAGCCCACGTGGCTTAGTTTGTAGAGCCCACGACTCAAAGGCCGTAGCCTAGCCTCGATAAGAGCCCAGTAGTTCAGTTTGTTAAGAGTCACGTAGCTCAGTTCAATGAGAGCCCAATAACTCAGTTTGTTAAGAGCCTCGTAGCTCAGTTCAATAAGAGCCCAGTAGCTCAGTTTTTAAGAGCCACGTAGCTCAGTTCAATGAGAGCCCAGTAGCTCAATTTGTTAAGAGTCGGGTAGCTTAGTTCAATAAGAGGCCAGTAGCTTAGTTAGTTAAGAGTCACGTAGCTCAAACACTAAGCGCACAACAACTAAGTTATTAAAGGAGCTGAATAGCCCGGAAGCCTCGCAGCCCAGGTTGTAAAATAAGATGGTAAAGAAAACGGAAAGTCCAAAGGGTATAAAGGCAAATATCTGCAGATCGACAAAAATCAAGGTCAACATTACAGAAGTCCAAGGCTCGGGCACATGATTATGAGAATAAGGCATAAACTACAGGGAAAGCCTAAATGTACGAGTAGGACTCGGGCAGCCTCCCGGTTACCGAGACCTCAGACCATGTAAGTTAGAAGGTGAAGTCCTAGCGACTGAGGTAGGAGAGCCCGGCCTGCAAAGCCCCTCGATCTCGGGTTTACCGGGAGAGGAACGAGTTGGGGGCATGCAAGAAACACCACGGGATTACTTCGTCGTCGAGTGGGATTCTTCTACCTCCCTCGTAGGAACTTGGAGTTGAAATTGAGCTCGGGAAAACCTTAGCGACCTTCTTGCCTTTAGAAAAGAAAACCACACGGAGGCCCACAGAGTACATGCCTCATCTCGACTCGGCAATCCACCCCTTCCTTTTAGTGACCAAGGCCTCCACGCCTGCGAGATCTCATAAAGCCCATGGAATTCCTCAATTAGGCACTCCATAGAGCTCACGACCTCAGAAGCCTCTTGGCTGACTCGGCTTAATATCGTGGCTTTGATGCGCAGCTCATCCTGGACCACGTGTAACTAGATCCACGGCCCTGCTTATTTCGTCCACTGGCCCAGGCTCACGAAACATCCTCGGCCATCCTCATTTCGCCCCAGGAGCCTTCTTTTCTTATCTTTAGCTAGTACTTCGCGATTAGTGGTGTGCTTCGAATTGGTCGTAATTCATGACATCACGCTCGTAGTATTTGTCAGAGCTCGAAGGTCGGCCTTCTTGGAGGTTAGGGAGGCAACAGCTTCATCTTATTTACTCTAAGCGAGCCCTCGACAAAGTGACCCTCCTCACGGGCTTTTCATATAGGGTAGCCATGTAGGAAATGAGATAAAATTAAGTGATATTTTGAAATGTGATTGGAGCAGACAAATAAGAGCGTCTTACAGTGGACATACGATTGTGTCACCTCGATTCGGTCAGGCGGTGCGGATCGAGAGCGAGTTCGGGCGCGATGGGACTCTTTACCTATTTTTTTTTTTTTTCAGACATTGGTGGGTCCAAGTCTTATCATGAGATCGAATATCATATGCAAGAAATACAAAAATAAAACTGCGAAGTCGGGTGGTGTCATCAAAATGCATACCACGTATCTTGGGTCCCATTTACATATCTAGCTGTACTTTTACATTTACAAATCGGGCCCGCGGGACATACGCATGATGAACCCTACTAATGTGTTGGCTTGATTTGTATCAAAGTACATGAGATGTCTCGCTGTACTACGTGGATTGAAAACCCAGTGCTAAGATTCACGCTTAATTAGGAAACATATCTTATCTTATCTTGGTACACACATGCATTTATCTTAAATCATAATAAACATATAATAATAACGAGATCTCGAGAATCTTGAGGAATTCATATAACGGTTACATACATAATTATCCTTGTAACTTGACATGCTTGTTCATATCTCGTATAAGGTAATGAACTTATACTTATACTTTCAATCATATACTTATCAGATCTCCAATAGGACACATATTATACTTATCTCAGTAGGACATACTTATACTTATCTCAGTGAGACATATATCGGACTTATTCTTATACTTGTCTCGGACTTATAATTATTCAAATCTCCCAAAGGACATATATATCGGACTTATACTTATACTTGTCTCGTACTTATAATTATTCAGATCTCCCAAAGGACATCTACTTGAACCTGTCGGGGCCCGATACTTATCCGGATCTCGTAGGAGTTCTAGAGCTTAGACCTTTCTTGAGAATTGCAGTAGATCTTGTGAAACATACTTGTACTTCATATCTTATACTTGTCTTCACCGGAGCATTAGCACATGCGGATCTTATACTTGTATTACGGAGCACATACTTGTCTTAAGGATCTTATACTTGTATTACGGAACTTATTCTTGTATTTCAGATCTTATACTTGTATTCCGGAACCTATTCTTGTATTTCGGATCTTATATTTGTATTATGGAACTTATTCTTGTATTTCAGATCTTATACTTGTATTACAGAGCTTATTCTTGTATTTTGGATCTTATACTTGTATTACAGATCTTATTCTTGTATTTCGGATCTTATACTTGTATTACAGATCTTATATGCATATTCTGAGGACTTATTCTTAGATTCTGAGGAACTTATACTTGTATTACCGATGCGGAGGATTGCAGTAGGTACTACGGGAGATTTTACTTGGCAAAAGTACCGCCGTACTCACAGACAGAATCTGAGGTGCAGTAGGTATAGTCAGATCTTTACCATGTTCATTTATTTACTCTTATTCTTTATTCAGAGTCTTATCATATAATTGTTTTGACTACCGGACCAATCATAAAGAAATGAGTAGGACCGCACAATAAGTGCAGAAGGTACAATACGATGCGAGGTGTCGTAGCGCAAAGCGAAGTCGCGACGGTGAGCGTGTCTGCGCGTGTAGCGAGTGTCGTGGCGCTGCGGGGTCTTGAAGTCTTGATCCCGGAGCGTGTACGCGCATGCCAGGTGTCGTAGCACTGGCGGGAGTCTTGAAGCGATCAAGCGTCTTTGCCGCGTAGCAGGAAGTGTGTGCTTAGCGGGGAGTCTTGAAACCTTGTCGAGCAGTCTTTGCTATGCTTGAAGTGTCGTATCATTCCATATCTGGTCTTAGGCAATTCTATAATTATATGTGATAATAATCATATATAATCTATTTTTTTATTCGTACATAATAATTAGGGAATTCTTAGCCACATTATATGTTCATGACATATTGCCTTTCATGTTTTAGTTCGTTTTCATATTTCATGTCATGTGCATTGTTTAAGCAGGCAACGTCCCATCATGTGCGTTCGCATATTTTCTTGTTTCATGCTTGTGCATCTAGCATTTCATATACTTATCTGATATGAAACCTATGTATTCACACCTCATTCATGTATTCTTGTTCCTCTTATGAATCTACTTTACTTAGAAATTTGAATCGATTCGATTGAATGCTTCCCGAGCTTCGAGTTATAAGTTTCATGCCAAACTAGTCATTTTGCCCATATTACACAAGGGACAGTTTGAAATACCCATTCTCAGGGGTCTTAACTCCATATTTGACACTGGTTCTTTGTATTCCTTTGAAGCTAAGGTGCTAAGGGTTCTCCCTCAGCTGGAATCCCGGAATCGAACATGAGAGCTGAGGTTATGTCCTAAGCAATGGACTCACTCTATGATCAAAGCTGACGAAGTGGCTTGAACATAACTCCACTTTGAGTGAATTTCTTGGCCAAATAGAGTCAGAATTTGAAGGTACCTATTTCAGGATGTTTTGTTCTCCTTGAAGTCTAGTTTAACTAAAAACTTGAATCACTCAAATCGGAGAGTAAATGACCAAGTTATGGCCAAAATACAAACACTGGTCCAAAATAGTTGATAGAACACTTATGATGCAGGGTACCACTCTGTTTAGTCTTAGGTACCACCCACTGAAAATGCCCGAATTTGTGATTTCTCTTCCTTTTCCATATATTTTCCACCCAGAATCCACTCCAGTACTCAATACACACACATCAAAACCACTCCATTCATCTTGTAATGGTGGTTTAGAACTTCACATACGAACCCTAGGTAAAAGTCGAGAACCCATACCCAAAGTCCACCATCTTTATCTGAACATAGAATTAAAGGGGATTAAAGTAGCATATTACTTAGTGAGTTTTCAACTCAATTTCATCAAGCCTAAGGTTATGATCAATTCTAACTAAACCACAGGTTTGGAACCCATAAGTCCTACCCAGAAGTCAAAATACACATGATTCCATATTGAAGTCAAATGTGAAATCCTTCTTAGAATCCATACCTTTTAGCTTTTCCTTCTTCTTCTCTTCTCTTCTTCTTCTCTTCCTCTTATATTGCCTTGTACTCCATATACTTCTCTTCTCTACGGTTTGTTCTCTGCGAAATGAGACAAAATTTGGTGTAAATCCAAGCTCTCTCTTTGGAGGCCGTGTTTGGCTCCCAAGCCCATTTTGGGTTAGAGTTTGCTCATTTATTTCACTTTAGTCCTTAAATTCCTCTCTTTTTGCAAATCAAGTTAGGCATATTTCTATTTTAACCCCTAGTCTTTCCCTTTTATGACTACTAGGTCCTCAAGTGATAAATTACATATTTACCCTTTGCTCTCATATAAATTTCCAGATTTCTCGTTTTATTTCTTGAAAATTCATATTTAACTTTTATTAAACCCTAAACATGTCCAAAAACTGCTAGGGTATATTTCGGGGTGTTACACGGTGGCCGCTCCCTGAAGTGATAAGGCCAAAGCCTCTTCAAAGGACATGGCATCCGCCCTCTTGAGGTCGAGTCAGTATGATGGGCGTCACGATACAGCGTGACTCAGGGTTAGTAAGTAGCGAGTCCTCATCCCCCTCAGTTCCAAAGCAATCCTTTCCCCTGACCTCCGGCGTCGTAAGAGGAAGCTTGGCTTTTGTCTTGAGGGACTCCACGCTGTCGGCGGGACTTCGGAGAGATGGGACTTGAGTCGAGCAGACAGCTCTTTGGCGTCGGCGACGGAGAAGATACTCCTGACCTCGGGATCTTACCACTGATTCTTGAAGGCTGCTCTTGGGGGAGCCTAAACTCACGCAACGCTTCTCTTCTTTTTTGCCCAGCGACTGACTCGAGGCCCAAAGCTCTTCAGAAGTGGGTTTCATGGCAGAAGGCCTCTCACGAGAAGACTTCATAACAGAGAGCAAAGAGGGTCTCAAAGCAAGGGGTCGAGAGGGGTTCAAACTAGAAGGCTCGAGAATATCTGATCTAATCAACTCAGAGTATGCCTGTAGGAGACACTTGGCCAACTGTTGCTTCACCTCCTCATCCCCAGAACTGAGGTCGGGATGAATACCTGAAGGCAGCACAACCAAAGCAGAGTTTCTAACCACCTCATGACTTTCGAAGGCTAAACCCAATTAACACGAATGGAAGCTCACGTCGGTTCTCGAACTAGTCGAAGCGGTGGGGAAATGCGGCGTATCTTCTCGGTCAATGAGGATTATACTCCCAAATTGACCCTTGGCGAAAATAACGTTCCTTCCAATGTTTGTGGGAGGACAGAAGATCCGGGATGATCAGCTTGGCATTGGTGCGTTTAGAAATATATAAAAACAAAACCCTCTACGACCTCTTTCATACTAAAGAAGTCCAACAACAGAGCTATGTTGGGAACCCAGGGCCTTGTCCACTAAAAAAGCGACACAGTAGGTGAAACACCAAAAATTAGGAGAAAGTTGGGACAGACAAGCGTTGAAGTCTGTAAGACATTCTTAATAAGGGGGTGCGGAGGAAGCGGAAGTTGTTCTGAAGGCCGGCAAAGCAAACCATCTTAGAACTGGATAATGTAAAGAGGTGAGAAGATCGGTACGCCAGACCTGAACCGAGAGGGTCTATCTTGAATTAACGAAGGTTTTTTCATAAAGGGGCTCGACAGAATGGGACCCACAGGCGTCAGCATACTTCCGCAGTAGCCTTTAAATGCTCGGAACCAGCATGGTACCTAATCTCAACCTTTCCCTTCCCAGCTTTGCGAGGCGGGGATGGATGATCCCGGGTTGGAGAACTCTGCTCCAGCCACGGCGGCAAGACTACGGACCGCCGATCCCGTCTTGACTCGAACTCTTCAACCCGGCCTTCCCCTAAACGAGCCAAAGAGCGATTGGGCTGAAGAGTACACATGATGAGGCGGAGTATAAGGGAGGTCGAGCAGATGATAAAGAGAGACATAATCCCGGCCAAACACGCCTAACCCAGAGTCAAAGCATTAACTCCCCATCGCGAAAATGCGCTCCTTGAATTCGGTGAAAAGTGAGGAAGAGGAGACAAATAATGACCAGGGATCAACATAATCCAGAACAAGAAAAGGTAAACAGGGGAAGAAGAAGAAAGATGTACTTCGTAGGGAAAACGCGAGTAGAGCGAAAAGAAGTACAGGCGGTGTGACGATGATCGAGGATTTCAAGAAGAAAAATCCGAGACCATAGAGAAAGAGGTTTGAAGAACAGTGGAATACAGTTCAAATAGCCGTGGGGTGTTTTTAAAAACACTAGAAACGTCAACCGAAATGAGCGCGAAATTTGAGAAAAGCCATCATCATCGCAGAACGTTTGACGATGACAAAGCCACACATTCGACCATCCTTTATGCTTCATGGAATCCCTCGATCAGCGGTCGACCCTTGCAAGCTTCGCTTTTTGGCGAGAGGAAACGGTGAAGATCACCAAAAGCGTACGTATGGGAGCGGGCCGAGAAGCGGAAGCCGCTGACATAGTTTAAGGTGGGCTTAGGGGCGGGCTTGGGACGAGCGCTGGCGTGAGCTCGGCCCATTGACAACATCCGATCGCCACAGGCGCGGAGCCCGGGTTTGGGAACTAAGCCCACCTTGTCAGATAAATAGGTAACATGGACGGTCCACCATCCCCCAAACGAGACGTATAAAAGGGAAGTACCCAGTTTCCATGATCCATTCTCCACTCTTTGAGGGAGGAAGGATCTCTCATAATCACGACTCCCTAATTATCCTTTAATATTCAGTTGATGATAAGGAAAGAGGATTCCCTACTTGATTAAGGAAGCAATATATAGCGTCCCCAACGAGGAAAGTCGTTGTGATTGCACATGATAAATGTCGAGGTGATTCCCACTTAGAAGAAGGTCACCTTGTCCATGAGTCGTAACAGTTGATATTTTATTTTAAGTAAGAAGAGTTGAGCTTAGGCGTCGAAGGCGTAGGCGCTAGCGGACCACCCTTTATGTGCGGGTTGTAGGTTGTCAGGGCCCGACGAGGACCCGACTCGGAGGTTTGCGAGCTCAGGAACTTGTCACAGATAGAAAAAAAGCACCATCGATTAGAGTTTATCCCAAAATGATGGGCCTACTGCAAATGTTTTGATGTATATTATTATATATTCTACAGTATACGAAAAAAAAAACACGTATTTGTATTCGTATCGGTAGTGCTGAACGTTATATTTTATTTTGGTATAAAAAATACAGTTAAATTGTTAGAAAAAAAGAAAAGGGACTTTACAGTTTTGTTTGTGAAGGATTTGAGATTTTTCTTTAAAATTTAGGTTCTGATTCTTTGGGTGCACCCCTATCCATCATGTTCTTCTAGTATTTTTGTTTTTTGCAAACTATTTTCTTTCAATTTTTTTCACTGAGATTCATCTTCTCCTTCGTATCAAATTGAATTATCAAGTTTATTCGAGTCAATAACAGGATAACCAATTTTTTCTTGGGACAAGTTCAAGAAATCACCTATGCACCTTAATAGAGTTGGGTTTCGAATGGGTATGGGAAAAAATATTTGTAATATGGACGGGATCGGGGTGGTGGTTACCCGTCTTAGACCCGCCATATTACCTTCCCTATCCTTGAGATATGACTCAAGTAATAAAGGGATGGATTGAAAATTCAAATCAAGTAAGTCCGAATCTAGAATAAAGTATGACATTGTAATCTGTAAATTGAACGGATTAAAAAAAAACACATTCAAAACTCCCAAATACATCATTAAGACGAGATATTGGAAATTCTCAAATCCAATAACACAATAATTTTCTAAGTGATTTTGGGTTGTTGTCAATTACATTGTTAATGTTTACCTCGTTAATGGTTAAAGGTGTTATCTTATTTAATATGATATATTTAATTCATTGAGAAGTTCTGATTAGCCCATCCTATAAAACTATATATATTTTTTAAATACACTATAATTTAAATGTAGTAAACTGCATTCATTAAAATCGAATCTGAAATCATTTTTCTATGCCCTTGTTTTAAGTTAGGCATGATGTACATCTTAAAATTATATTAAATCTTGAAATTTTCCATTGTAATGAATTACGTTCTACATGATGACAAAAAGAAGATAAAAAATAAGTTGAACATTGTAGGGTAACGTTACAGATAATTATGAGTATTTGCTTGATTTTTAAGATAAGAATTGATAGGGGGAGAGCGAGCAATGAATTCAGGGGTGTTGTATATCACTATGAAGCGGTCAAAAGATGAATAAATAAAAACAAGTTTACTTGGAGAGTTGGGGCCTAATCTTAAAGAGGGGTCAACCTGAATGGAAGGTGCTGATGCGGACCCATTGACCTTCATGTCGTAGCCATTAAGCATGTGGCTCCAACGCTTTGACATGACCACCTTCATTTGATTTTTGCCTTACATAGCCATAGCCCACAACGCAATCAATTCTAGAAGAGGCACCACCGCCAACTGTAATATGATTCCATACGTAATTATCCACTTTTGTTTGCTTCCACAAATCATTCACTTAATAATAATCTTCCATTATAATAAGCATCCCCAACATAACATCAATTCTCCGTTAGTTGTAATCCACTTAACTCATTATCTCTTTATAATAATTACGTGGATGGGGATGTTTTTACTTTTCCTTCTTTTTTTCTTTTAATAAAACTGAATAACTAAAAAGCGAGTGGACCGGACAGTTGCAACAACTTATTTTCCTTCATCTGAGGCCATTTTTTCTCTAGTCAAAATTTCAATTATTAAATAACGAGAACTGTTCGACTGAATATTTTATTCAAACTGCAGCACGAGAAGCACGAGGGCCACCCACTCCTTCACCTTCAGTTCCATCCCCCTTTTTTAAATTATTATTGGAAAAAAAAAATCTTAGATAGATATGAAAACCATAAAGTTTGATGGGTACGTGGTCCTACCTTGGGACATCTTGCATGCCAAGTTGCGCATATGACTTTCAAAGTTAGTTACCAATTCAATCCGATAGATAAAATTAGGAACCGAATCTAAAGAAATTGGGTGTGGGGTACTGTTTAGGCACCACGTTTTTATTTTTTCTTGTAAAATTTTGAATTATGATGCTTGTAATGCAAATTAATGAGAAATTGGGTGCAACCAAGAAAATACGAGTGAGGAATTGGGTGGGATATTAGCAGAAATTTTGTTAGGCTGATCATGCCCACCAACTATCTGATCATGAGTTTTTTATATTTATGGCACTCAGTTCTAGGCTAATGAATTGGACGGTGCGCAATTATACGACCTCAAAAAGGGTAAAAGGAATAGGCAAGTGCCCAATCACAGCTCTTCATCTAAAGCATCCCTTGGTATGGGCATGTGCGACTGTGTAGTATTTCCTACGCGCCCAAAAAGTGTTATAAATGATAGAAAGTTTTTGATAAGGGGAAAGAATCTGTCGATACTTTTTTCCTTTTTATTTTCAAAAAATTTCACTCGTGATTAGGATGTTGAATATGTCTTTAACTGTACCCACCGCCATTCGGCGCTGTATTTTCTCCATTAATGGCTGCAAAATATTAGAGTGAGTATCTGGTTGTCTAACCATGGTGATGACTAAGGTAGATACTTTTTCATAAATGGATGATAGAAGTATACAACTAGAGAGAGATATCTTAAACGCTTGAATGAACTTGTGAGGTATGGGTTTTCAATTACAATCATAAAGGTGATGATTTAAAGGTGTGAACTGATGATAAATGGAGGAGTATAGAAAAAAAAATGATGACAGTCATTAATAATCTCTAGATGGGATAATAGCGCATTCAAAAAGTATGAATATTTCATCCATTAAGTGTTGAATAATAAATTAATTAATTATATGATTATGTGTTATATTCCTTTGTTCACCAATCAATCGTTTAAGTCAGTGAATAAATTAATTGACCGTATAAATGCCGACAGTTAATGTGCGTTCTGTTTAAATACATAGATAACTGAACATCAAATCATCTGTCTGATCATGCAGATGCAATGAATCGAGTCATACCCCTCACCTACGTACCTGTCTGCCTATCATATCTATCATTTGACTGAATGCAGTTTGCAGCAGTTTGGACGTGTACCGATTGTAATGCGTGCGCCTCATCCTCAGTCATCAATACCTACCTCTGGTCTCACCACTCGTTCTGTCACCTAAGCGAGTGATTCTGTAGCCTTCCCGGAGACTCTGTCATCTTCATGGGTTGATGGGTGATTCAGTCATGTTGATTTGTCTACGTGTCTGCTCCGTGTTCCCTGCTCACCGCACTTCATTTTGAATAACACTTACTCCAAATGGCACAGCTGCACTAGTGGAGGGGGCCACGTCCTCTTTGGCTCTTCCTCCTTTTATGTGCATAATTCATCCTGGATTTCTGAAGGTGACGAGGTATGTTTTTAGGTGTTAATAGATAGTAGATTATCAGAACTGTAACGGCCTTATATGTTTTATAATTAATGAAAAACAAAGATGACGACCATGCCCAGCTATGATGGGTGCTACATTCACTGATTCAGTGTCCCAAGAGCAATTATAGTACCATCTCCTAGTCCTACATTTGTTAGTGGGAACAATGTACTTGGGTGCGAGAGAATCTGTGTTCACTTTTACTTTCTGCGGCCTAATCTCCGATATTTTAATTTAATAATGACGTATCATTCTTTTGTGGTCCTCTTGGTTTTCAATTCCTTGTTATTTTATAGGTTGCGCCTGTGGACTCTAATAATGCAAGATCGGACTTCCCTTTGCTTCAGAGTATTGGAACTTGGAAACGGAAACTTTTGTTTTTATTCGTCACTTGCAAATTTTAATCAATTGTGGAAACATCCTCCGCGCTTCCACCCCCATGTGACTTAATATTCTGCCTAATCACCAAATCTATCAGAATTAACTAAAATGACTTAATGAAATTAATTGTGTCATTGTGTGTGTGCACCCTGGCTCATGAGGGGGAGGGGGAGGGGGTGAGGGTTTCATCGTTCAGCCATAGGAAGGAATGGTCAGAGAGTCACGTGAGGACATACTCAAAACATGGAGGTACGGCCGAAGGACGGAATTAGGTGAGAGAGAGAGAGAAAGGGCGTGGCACGTGAGAGATAGGTATTTATGGAAGGGAGAAGCCGAGACAGCTGTCCCCGCGAAACGACTGCATGTTGAGGATAAGGACTCACCCTCCTTTTCTGTTTTCTGTTTTTGTTGCTTTCCTCTCCTCTTTTCCGTTTTTTCTGTTTATACTCCCCAACGCATATATCTTTTCATTCTTTTCTCATTACTCATATTTTCTTCCATCTCCACCATCCTTAATTTCCAACATATTATACTTTGGCCCTCCTCTCCACATTTGTTTTTTTCCCTCACTTCTTTTACCATATCTTAGAATACATTAAACCTCGATATTTGTTCCCGTCCTTCCCTATTACCAACGATGTAAAATATTTTAAATGCCATATACCCTCTCATCACCAACTCAATTTAAATGGTACGGTCTTCAGTAAAACAGCTTATATAATTAACATATTGAAGTTTTGTATCAGAACATGAAATATATATTACCATTTAATTTTTAAAATTTTATATTCGATGTTTAAAATTCACAGTTCAAGTTTTAAAAATATTATAATTTGATTCTAAACAAATTTGAGCTTATTTTCAATTGTATCAAACACGACTTTAACTAGAACCTACTTATTCCACATTTTTGCCTCTTATTTCTGTTTAAACATACTGTTACCTGTGAAAATCAAACTAAAAAAATGTGTGATTTGATTGACAAGTTCCACAACATAAAGAGAGGAAATCTCCAGAATCGTAAGAGGTTGTTAGTATGATACTTTGTTCCAGCTTTCTAAGATTTCTAATAATTGTTAATTTTTATATAAAAACGATGTTTTCATCACTAGTAATTGTATTCAAATCAAAGCTTCAATCATGCTTTTCCAGTATGGAAATTCCGCAATAAAACGTAAATCGTTTACCTACTCTGACAGTAAGCCTTGGGCTTGAGTTTCTTTGTGATTGGTTGCCTGCTAAATCTGCACTTTATGTTCCAATTGTTGTTAATTCTTCTACACTTTAAGCCCCCCACTTGGTTATCTCAAATGCAATTCAGACGCAGCAGTCTTTACTTTTTGCAATGGAATGGATTATCCATCTTGGATTTCAGAACGTTGTGTTCGAATCCGACGTTAAGACTGTAGTGGATGCAACTCGTTCTACCTTAGAAGATGTTACTGAGTTTAGATCTTGGCTCGAAAATATAAACGACTCATGGAGCTTGAAAATAAATTTTCTGTGTGTTATGTTAGGAGACAAGCTAATAATAGATTACTCATACTTTAGATAGGTCAATTTGTTCTGATGCTAGTCTCCCAATATTTGGTCAGAGCCTCCCCAGTTTATTGAGGCCTATCTTGTTGATGACTATCTTGATGTGTGATAAAATTTCCTTAAAAAAAATCATGCTTTTCTATATTGAAGGTTAACAATTATATATATATAGATTTATTTATGTATCCATAAAACTATTGATTTGTCCATAAATATTAATTATTTATTTTGACAACTAATAAATTTGTTATAATATAATAAATTGTTCGACTTAACCTGCGACCCATTTCTCGATGTCATGTCTTTTTAAACCTAGACTTTCAAACTTTTTGACATATTCTAATTGTTCTAAAAACTATTATCTATACTTCTAACTTCCATTATCTACACTTCCAACTTAATCCCATGTCCTTTCATTTTGTTAACAATTACCTTCTTAATTTTAAAATGTGAAAATTAACCCTTCACATTATCAAAAACAAGAAAATTGATTCTTGTATTTTTAATTTTTATTTAAAAATTAGATAAAAATTCAAATATTGTTTTTTTTGTAGTTATATGGATAATTATTTATATCAAAAATTAATTTCCTCAAAATTTAAAATTTTTATAAATAATATATAAATTAACATTTATAATGAGGATGATTTTTTCTTCCGGTATTTTATTTTTTTCATAAATTATTTATCATAATGATTTTATTCTTAATTTTTATAAAAATTTTAGAATTTTATACAAATATTGAATATTAAAGATATATTTTAAAAAAAATTGGGATGGATACGAAATCATTTTTATTTTAAATTTTATTTTCTTGAAAATTTAGATACTTTTTTAGATAATATATGAATTTGAAATGTATATTGAGGATGATTTTTCTCATTGTATTTATTTTTGAAATGAAAAATAATATTATTATTCAAATTTGCAATAGATCCAAGATACAAAATAGTAAAAATCATATAGGGTGAAATATTTAATATCCCAGTAATGTAGGATAGTAAAACGTTCAGGCGATTAACAAAAATTGGAATTTAGATCTTATGAAAAGGGCTCAGGTGGAAGCGTCAGTAGACAAAGAGTTGGCTGAGCGATAATCAGTTATGTTTGGACAGTATAGTTGGAGCTGGTCAAATCCCAGTGTCTGATGGAAAACCATGCCCTCAACGTATTATCGTTGGAGAGGCGGTTCAAAAATTTGACATCTACAATATGGCTAGTTGAGCAAACAAAATTTTTTGTGAATCGAGGAGAACCATAAATATGAATAAAAAAATCTCGAAAATTTAATGATTATTTATTTTAGGTATTTATAAGAACTACAAATATTTTAAAATTTATTTAATATGATATGGAAAATAATTTTCAACTACTTTTTAATCATTAATATTTATTTTATAGTGTTTGAAGTGATATAAATGAATGAAGGGTATATGATGTAATTATTAAGGAAGAGAAAGGGTAAAACTGTAATAGTTTTAGTATAGCTAAAGGTTTAGATGTTATTGTTGGGTATGCGTGCCAGAACTTTAGTGAAATTTCAAAAGTTCAACTTTGGAAGCGAAAAAATGGAACTTTAGATGATCACGATTTTGGATAATGACTAGAATATATAGTGGATATAATATTTGCAACTTCACTTATTCAACAAATGACGAGCAGCGTCGTATCATGTAATGAAATAATAATCAACTGTCGATAAAATACAACATAAAAAATAAAATAAAACCTAAATATTTGTAGAAAAAATATTTTATTAAGCAATAAAATGAAAGAAAAATATAAAGGTGATTTCAGGATAAGAATGAGAAAAAAAATCATCAATCTTTAAGGAAAATAGGCTATCAAAGACAAAGATGAGAGAAAACGAGAGAAGAGCGACTAAGTGGATAGATAAGAACTTTAATTATTTTTTCAAAATAACTGAAAGGTATTTATAATAATAGTTTTATTTTTTTAATAAATAAAATTTGTATGATATTTAAATAATTTTATAAAAATTAAATTAAATTAATTATAATACGACTAATTTATTTTAAAAAATAAAATTTGGAAATGAGAAACTTTGACAATTGATAAATTTTGAAACTTTTGAAAAATTGAAATTCGAACTTTTAGTATTAAGATAAGGAGAAAAAAAATGAGAATGTGTAATTCTTTTTTTGAAGTAATTTGTAATTCTTAAAAAAAAAAAAAAGTTATGGTGGAATTGAAAATTTTGAGACGAATAAATTATAAAATAAATAAATAAAAACTATTTTTAAAGTGTCTTACATAAAATTTATAGAAATTTGAAAAAGAATAAGTTATGAAAATTTATTTATTCCAACATTTAAATGAATTTTCAATGAAAAATAAGGATTTTAGACCATTTGTTGAGACGTTAATAAAAGTCTATTTATCCATAAATTTACAAACCAATCTATAAAAACCTTTTAAAAGAAAAGTATATGAAGACCATCCCTAAATTCACCAACTATGCAAAAGTCTACAAATTTTTTTTAGAAAATTAATCAAACTCTATAAAAGACATCTACTTAAAAAAAGTTTACAAATGTCTTTAAAATTCATAGTCTCATACTTCCCTTGCTATAGGGAATTTGAGATTAACAGATTTTATGATTTTTTTTTGTAAGTATGAATCAGATTTTATGATTTAATTATTATTTTATTAAAATTTTGTAAATTAATATATTCAAAAAATTTAATTTTTTGACAATTAAAAAGAATAATTTTAACATAAGTTTTAGACTTAAAATAAAATATGGTTGTTGAAATTAATAAAAACAGCTAGGGTTATTTTTAATTTATTTTTTTGAGCGATAAAAAAAAGTGGTTGTTGAAAACTTGAAATTAATAAAAACAGCGAGGGTTATAAATTTTTTTGTTTTAAAAAAAGATTAAAGATGTGAATGCGAAATAAATAGACAGTTAAAAGGAGCAAGGCGAAGATAACGCAAGTAAAACGGTGGAGTCGGTTTAGGGAGGCTGAACCACCGGCACGTGGCAGTAGAGAGAAATCCGTTAGGCTTTGCCATATGAGTGGCTGGTTTACAGGCTGGAGTGACAGAAGAGCGTACCGTTCGTCCCCTGATTCTGCTACTGGACCTTGTCGTTTAGTGCCAGCTCATCCACTGCCCTCCCCCCTCCCGTCCTTTTCTGATTTTGCATAAAAATTAAAAATCCTTCACCAAATGCTCTCCAGCCTGGCTCAGTCAAAGTCGTCCGCTCCCCCACCCTCACTCACTTCAACCGTACACTTCACAGTTCTGAAAATTTGAAATTTTCATCCATAAACAGTTAAACACCCTTTATCAATGTCCCCATTTATAATTTAACCTCCCTCATAACTTCCAAAACGGTCGGTGAACTTTAAAATACCGAGATTTTAGTGTGTGATTATGCGTGGACGTAGATCTTCGCCAGCGCGACGCGTGTCCCGTGACAGCTGTTTGCTAGTAACTGCCTTTGCCTAGAAGAATCCTCCACTTGCAACGGCTACGACCGGTCACTACAACCGCCTCAGCCAGTCATCCTTATCCTTTCTCCTATATATAAATATACACCTCACTATCGACTCCTCTCTGCTCTTCCCCAAGACTAAGGTGAGAGGCCTGGCCTCAAATCCCCCCACCCACAACCAATCATCCTCCATACGTCTTTCAATTCCCTTCCCGGTTGAAAAGGAAAAATCTCTCTGTTCTCTGTTCTCTCTTTCTTTATAGGATTTAGGATTCATGGCTTCTTCCAAGAAAGATTTAGATCGGATCAAGGGTCCTTGGAGCCCCGAGGAAGACGAATCGTTGCAGAGACTGGTGCAGAAGCACGGCCCTAGGAACTGGTCTTTAATCAGCAAATCCATCCCAGGGCGGTCCGGCAAGTCTTGCCGACTGCGCTGGTGTAACCAGCTCTCGCCGCAGGTGGAGCACCGCACCTTTACGCCGGAGGAGGACGCTACCATCATTAGAGCCCATGCGAGGTTCGGGAACAAATGGGCGACGATTTCTCGTCTCCTCGTTGGTCGTACGGATAACGCCATAAAGAACCACTGGAATTCAACTTTGAAGCGGAAATGCTTGTCTATAACGGAGGACATGATCGCAGATGGGCATGTACAACCGCCTCTTAAGAGATCGGCTAGTGTGGGCGCGGGCACAACAGTTTCGTGCCAAAATCATAGCCCAAGTAGTCCTTCAGGGTCCGAATTCAGTGATTCCAGCGTTCCTGGCATGGCTTCTTCGCTTTTGTACAGACCAGTGCCGAGAACCGGCCCCATAGCCCCACCGACTCAGAAAATCGATGCAGCCTCATCGACGAACGATCCCCCTACATCCCTCAGTCTCTCTCTCCCTGGATCCGATTCTTGCGAGGTGTCAAATCATTTATCCGGATCCGATCACGGTAAAATTCAAAACCAGATTCTCCAATCACCGGCGATACCGCTTGTACAGATGCAACAAAACCCTGGATCCCCACGAAACATTCAGAACAGTGAGTTGGGTTTAGGCGTGTCGGAGAAACCCTTTTTCAGCCCCGAATTCCTGGCTGTGATGCAAGAAATGATCAGAAAGGAAGTGAGGAACTACATGTCGGGCATGGAGCAAAATGGTCTGTGTTTGCAGACGGATGCTATTTGGAACGCAGTCGTGAAGCGTGTTGGAATTGGCAAAGTCGAGTAGACGGAGAAACAACCTGCCTATCGTTGCAGTAATGAGTCGACTCGGAGGGAATCGGGATTTTTAAAAAACAAGCTGTGTTTTTTTCAAATCTTGTTTCCCTTTTTCTCTCTTTTTTTTTCCTTTTCTTTTTTTTCTCTTTAATACAAATAATTTTGGTAGTGTACAGTAGAAAAGACGGACGAAGAAAATCCAGGGGGTTTGTTAACGAGAGAAGTGAGCGATGGTAGTTGGTGGGGTACAATGTGAGAAACAACTGCCTTTTCAATAGAAAATGAAAATGAAATTGGATGACAGAGTTTTCTCCCGTGAAAACATCATGGATATATTTTTTCTTGTGCCAAAAACACAGTAATTCAGGTACCAAAGCGTGGAACATGTGGGGAAAACTAAACTGAAGATCTAGTAGGGGTGGTAGGGGTATCTACAGACTACAGTAATGGGAGGACGAAAGCTGTATCTTGACCGTCGATGGCAATGTGGGCCCTACCTGGTGGGGGTGGGCCCGGCTTATTAGGCGGACGGTGCAGATTAAAGGAAGGGGGTTTCATTTGGTAGGTATCTGGACATCACTTATGACTTTTCTTGATGGTTGTGTTTACTATATTTTGGAAAAACAAATTTCCCTGAAATTGTTGGAACTTTTGGCAGACAGAAAGGACACAACCGTTTCTGTTGGTATTCATCTTTAGGGGAAGAAAAATCAAACTTGAATTTTGTTTTAGAGCCAGAAACAAAAAAGCAGCAGGCTCTACATGATTTTGTTTGATACGTTAACTAACTTGGCATTTAGATTTAGGTGAAATGCCATTAGCCTCTCAATACTTTGAAAATATTAGGACCGACTTATAAAAACTTTTAATTCCACGAAAATAGTGATAAACTCAGAAAGTCTTAGAAACTTATTAATAGCTGAATATAATAATTACTTAGAAACATTAGATATAGTTCCTCCTCTTATAAGAAGACAAGTCACCACAGAATATTATCTTTAAGCATTTATAGAAAAAATTAATTCATTTAATAGAAAGCTCTAGATTATAGATTGCTCAGGAAAGAGCATATAGAAGATATATGATTATTAAAGATTAGTCATTTAATTCGAAATTTAGATTATCTGAATCTCGAAATAGAAAAGCTTGAAAATAGAATTATTATTTCATTCATTTAGGCTAGTCTGATTATAAAAAGAAATTATACACATAATATACATTCAAGAAGGAATTTAAAAAAAATTCATATAAAACTCTTAACACATTAGTAGATCTAATAATCAATTTCTCAGAAAATTTTAAAACTTTCAACCAGGATATAGTAAGATAAAACACCTAGAAAACAAAGTAGAAAAAATTGGAAAAAATCTCGATTATATCCATTCACTAGACTTGGTAAAAGAAAATAGAACACTAGTACACAAAATCAGATACTTAGAAGAATCTAACAATAAAATTATTAATCAATTAGAAAAACTTATAGAAATAAATAAAGGACATACAGATATATTAAAAGAATTAAATAGGCTAGCATATGAATAACCTATTAAAAGATCAAACATATCTTAAAATACTGAAAAAGCAAAAAAATTTGCACAATATCACGGAAAGTGCAAGTTCGAAAGCTTCATTAGTAAAATAGATTTAACTTTTAGTAAAACAAAATAATATAAATCGTAATATTATTATTAAATATAAGTCGAAGCTTAGTAAAATCTACGATAAACCTAGTAGTTCAAAACACAGACATAGAAGATCTTATAAAAGGAATAAATAACCTAGAAATAGAAACCCGAAATCAATAACTATACCTAGAACCTATAATTTTGGAGCAGTAAAGACAAACAAAAAAAATAATGAATATGAAGATCATTTTTTGGAATTTTTTAGAGCAAATATACGAGTAGAAACAAGTAGTAATAATGATAGATTCTTGTGGTGATAAATATGGAGCAAATAATTTGAAAATCATAGATCCAGAAATAGAATATGAAAACTTTAAGACTAATGGTTTAAAAATATTAGAACTAGAAGTGATATATAAAAAGAAGATATTTGAAAGAAGAAATAAATTTATAAAATGTATCAGAGAAGAAGAAATCCAATGTTTAGGAGATGATACAATCACCTTAGAATTATTAGGCAAAGGTATAGTAGACAAGTTAAAGAAAAGATTATAGCTTTTGTCATTTAGGATTAATAACTATAGCCATTGAGAGCAAGAAGGAAAAGATTAGGAACAAGAAACATTAGTACATATATATGATGATAGTTGGACATATATGAAGAAAAGCAATGATAGCAAGTACAGAAATAGATATTAATAATACTTGTGGGGTATAATATATTTAAGTATGTGGATTTTATGATGGCAAGACTTACAACAAGATATTAAAATAGAATCAAAACTAAAGGATATGAACAACAAATAAAAGGTAGTAATCTAGTAATTAATATAGGATTTATTGGAAGATGTACAAATTATGCAGATAATAAAGTAAAAGTAAAAGTAGAAGATGTGGTAAATCTCCTAGCCACTAAAGGAGTAGGAATGGTTAAATCAGAGGCATTAAGTACAGAAAATTTAGTAGGATTAGAATTGGATTTAGAAGATTTTGCTAAGAAAACAGAAACAGTTATACCAAAATCCTCTTTAGTATGCCAAAATACTTTAGGAAAAACTAGTATAAGGTTCATAGATTACAAAAAGAATGATACACAAGAAAGTGAAGAGTACCAAGAAGAATTAACAGAAATAAAAATAGACTTTGTAACTTTAGAAGGAAAAGATTATCCAATAAAAAGAATACTTTATGAAGCAGATGGAGTAATAGCAGGAGAAGAAGATTGATTGAAAATAGAAACATTAGCCTTAAGAAAAGGAGAAATAGAAGAAGAAGAAAGATTAATTACGCATAATCTAGGAAACATTGTGGTCATAGAATTAGTAAGATGACACGAAACCATAACGATACCCATCTAAATGATGGATTTACTTAAGAGCACTGCAACTTCTCCTACACCATTTACCAGAACCCAACTCTATGGGAAGGGCAAGATAGGAGGAAATTTACCTAGACTAATAAAAGATTATGAGAACCTAAGCCAAGTCAATCCTATGATGAATCCATAGATTTCAGACCTAAAGGGCATCTACCCAATGTAAAACCCTATAAGTTCCAAGGACAAGCTTCAAGACAAATATCAATATACAGCTCATGATCCACAATTATGGAATATATAATAGATGTGGAAGTATCCTAAGAGGCGTGAGTTCGAAAAATATACCCCAAGAAACAGATCCTGAAACCATGTATAAATACTTAGAAACCTTTTTAGAAGAAAGTACTAGGGCATTATGGGAATCTTATAAGACAATTTTTAGAGAAAATTACAATGGTATGCTCAAATTAGGAGCTAATCCTTATAATTTTGTAAATCAAATTAGTAGTCTTATTACAGGAGAAGATCCCAACTCAGGACATCTTACCATTCAACAAGAAGCATTATTACATCTAGAACAAATGCAGATAAAAGACTGGAAATAAATAAAAGAATTCTGTCAATCATACTACCATTTTTGTGCTATTTCAAGAAATGGATTTAACCAAGAGTTAGGAGAAAGATTATTTAGAAAAATCTCAGAACCTTAGAAGAGAAATTGAAACCCTCATGGAGGGAATTAAAAAGGAGTCCAACAAGATGAGATAATGTAAAACCAAAGAACCTTGGAGTATAGGACATAGGATAAACCATATAACGAAAATATTAAAAAGAAAATGCAAAATAAATACAAACCCAAAGACAACTTGGTTAAAGTCAATATGATTAAAATATATTTACACCACAAACATATGGAATGGAAGAAAATAGAAAAGAAAAGAATATAAACCATATAAAAATACAATAAAAGATATTTCTTAAAAAGATCTACTAGAAGAAAACCTTATTTAGATCCTAACAGGCACATGTTAGAAAATACAATCCAAAAGAATATATAGAAATAAACTTAAGTGTTATGCATGTGAGCAACTGCACTCATTTAAGTTAATGCAAAATTAATCCTGTAAAGAAAAACCTATATAATACTAGAAGTATGCTTTTTAGAACGTACAAATGAAGAATTAGTAGAAATAGATGAAGAAATAACTGATACCGAAACAATATATAGTATAGTTAGTATCATTAAGGAAAAACAAAAACTCCTCAGACAAATAAACGAAGATCTAATAAATGATTTAAATAGAATTAGAATTTCCAAATACGTAATTTATGACATATAATAATAATGCTAACATCAAATTAAAAAGAATAGAGACTTGATGTTGGGGATGCTTAAATGTAAAAGCTTCCAAATAAATTAAGACAAAAGAAAATGCCGGTTGGCATTAGGCGACGCATAATACGTATAAAAGAATACTTCAACACTAATTCAAGTATTGAAAGAAATGAATGTCAAAATAATAATCAAGAAATTATAAATACTTACAGATGAAAAGATAGAAAGAATAGAACAATAAATAATCTCAATAAAAGAAGCGTATATAATAATTTAGTAACAAAAATTTGAAATATATAGAAAGAAAAATTAGAGAAATCCAAGAAGAATTTAATATGAATGAAGAAAACTCTAATGTAATAATCCACCCTATAGAAATATGTAATAAATTAGAGAAATAAAAGAACCCTAAATAGAATGCACACTAGATAAAGATTTTTTAATAAAAACATTTATTTATTGGGATACGTAAAGTCAGACTTTACGTAATTATAGATGAAAAATAATACTCAAAGATTTATAACCTTAGCGGTTAAAAACCTATGATAGCACAACAAGTAAATAGAAGTTTTAATAGGTATACCAACCATCTAAGTACTACAAACTAAAATATCCTTTACGACAAACTCGTTACTTCCTAAATTATCACTTTACTATTGGGGTATTAAACTGATAAACCTTAAATCTTTGTGACACCAAGTTATATTAGGACTATCATTTCTATTAAAAGATAATGGACAAATAACTTTTAATAAAGATTTTTTTTACCTTATCAAGACATTGCATGATAAGTCCATTACAAAAGAAATCATGAATTATAAGTGCCGAAGAATTAGATAAACAAATAGAATATTCTAGAAACCAAGCTGAAGCAAAAAGACCGCGGAGTGCGAAAAGAAGGACAATGCGTACTTTGCAAATATAATACAAGAAGATTTTGAAGAAAAGAATATGAATATATGTATTTACCGCAATTAGTCTATATTAATAATAGTATAAATTACTTTATGATAAACATAAAAGAAGAACAAAATACAAAGCTTATTGATAGGTTAGTTAGAAAACTAGAAATTATAGAAAAATGCTTTAAAACATCGTGGAAAAAAGATAAAGTTGAATGTATATTAAAAATAAAGAACCCGTGATTATAAAATAAATAAAAACTACTACAAGATAAGAACTAAAAAAGATGTGGTAAGATTATAAAGACACATATTAATGATTTACTAAAAACTAGGAGTAATACGTTGATCAAATTCACCTCATAGGTCAGCAGCCTTCTTAGTAAATAAACACAGTGAACAAAAAAGAGGAAAAAGTAGGATGATGATTAACTACAAAAAATTAAACGATAATAAAGAAGATGATGGATGTGATATACCAACAAAAGAATATTTATTAGGAAAAATAAAAGATTGTACTATATTTAGCAAATTTGATTGTAAATCAGGTTTTGAAGCTAAGATGCACCCAAATACATACCGATACTTTTCCGTCCGTATGGCATTTTGAATGGCTTGTAATGCCATTCGTTTAAAAAACACCTATATTTCAAAAAGAAAGACGATAATATATTTGTAGATAATTGACTCATTTGTAAGTCTACAGCTGATATACTATTTTTTAGCAAAAGTAAAAACAACATATTAACATCTCCGTATAGTATTAAAAGTTTGAAAGAATATCAGATATAATTAGTAAAAGTAAAATGTAATATTTCACATCATAGAATTTAGGGGGGTAATAATAGGAGATGGTAAAATATTATTACAACGACATATTTTTAAAAATTCTAACTTTTCCAGACAAAATAGAAGAAACAAAAGAATTACAGAAATTTTTAGGATTATTGTAACGTGACCTTTCATAAAAACAAGTAGTATTGCGTGCCCTTTGGTCTGGGTGAAAGTAAGAAGCAAATGCATTTAAATATTTAATCAGAAGATATTAAGTTAGTAAAATCTCTAAAGAAATAGTTACAAATTACCACCATTAGACCTACCATTAATAAATGATTATTTAATAATCAAACAGACTGATTTAGCCTAAAGATGGGAGGCAGATGTCGGGCAAAACCCATAAACAGATTCACAAACAAAAAATACATAAAAAACTTAGGCAAGATAAAAACACAAAACAAATGATAATATAAAGTTAAGATAATATTTGCAAGACTACTATTAAAATTGATATGCTATGATACTTAGAATATTAATTATTTCTAAGAAAAGAAATTACTATCGAACAGATCAGAAGCACAGTAAATTTTTTACAAATTAAAAATGAAAAAGGTCTTCACAAAGAAGGTGGAGCAATTTCATGAAGAATAATTAATACAGGGATAAAAATAGAAATTGAACATATTAAAGGAAGTGATAATAATCTAGCAGATTCATTAAGTAGACTAATAAATTAATTTTATGTCACAGATGAACATGCAGATAATTGGGATCATTCCGGCTTATTCCAGTAAAGATCAAGAAAAGGTATTAACCTTTAGAAAGAATTCTCTTAAAATATACCCCAAAAGTAACATAACCTATAATTTATTACCTCATATAGGACTAGATGAAGAACAAAAATGTATTATAGACAACCTTTGGATTAGTTTCAGTAAGATTTTTAATCACCAGACTAATAAGAATTTAGATAGAAAATATTTTATTACTTGTTTAAATTGTTTATCAGAATATTTTCATAAAAAGCACACAAGAATGCACTTCAAGCACATGCTATTTATCAAGTGTCATAAAACATGATTCTAAAACACGGAAGAAGTCCTTCTTTATATATCAAACCATCCTGCACTATTTTTCAAAGGATTTTATAACTCCAACCTGTGCTTTAGATCAATGTGTAAAACAAACTTAGAAGTAATTATTTTATTAGCCCATTAGTAAAAACAAAATTTAAATCATCACGCCAACCTTTATTTAAAAACCAAAGAGAACCATGTAAGAGCGACAACAACCCTAGATTTAACACACATGATTTTCCTCTCTCCTTTTCCCTCCACTTCCAAAAATCAAGATCACTTACTTAGAGAAGAACTAGAAATTTAAGGAAAAATACGATAGATCTCGAACAAGATTATCTAATTATTAAGAAATTATAGAAGAAAAAAAATAGAAAATGAAATAGATATAAAATTAAAAATACTTTTAGGAGAGAAAAAATTCAAGATAGAACACTTCACAAATAATTTTTGAATATTATCAATAAATTTTCGGGCCTTTAGAAAATCAACCTCGAAGACATTAAGATAGAACCTACCTCCCTTAGAACAATTCATAAATTTATTGAGCCTAGTTCATCGACACAACAACGAACCTAGTCCACTAAATCCAGAGCCTTCAGAAAAGACACATCAAATCCGTTCATGGGTGAGACTTTCCCAAAAAGCCCTGTTACCCAACTCAATAATAACAGAATATCCTCAAAAAGCGATATATATAAAGAAGCCAGAAGTTCCCAAAGATCCAAAATTTCAAGATCCATTGGAAGGACCAAGTAAAGAAGAAAAGTATGCATGACACGACGTAATGAACATTTAAAAGACGTAGGAAGAAGATAAAAAGCGATTTAATAAGCCAAAGACAAAGAAGAAGATGATAAAAACATTAGTTGAAAATAAAAGCATGAAGAAAATTGTTGCTTCCTCAACGAGATTTGACAAAAAGAATAGGTACAGCAAGAAGCCAAAAAGGTGCAGATCGTCTTGTAGTTACAGTTACGAGCCGAAGAAAGACAGAGATCAAATTAAAAGGTTACTTAGACAATATTTATTATTTTTCTTTGTGAATTACTTTTTCTGATAAGATTCCTTATGACAACGACTCGTCTACGCTGTCATTCCATCGTAAACCCAATATATTCAAATCCCCTATTGTCCATATTCCCTGTAAAAGGAAAAGTTTGAAGATTTTGATTTGACGATGGGGCCCAATGAGCACCCGGAATCAGATTCTTTAAACCTAACCTTATCCCTTCACCTCTTGTTTTCTCTATAAATAGAGAACTTCTCTATGTAATTGGGACACAACTCTCCCTACTCTTCTTACCCCTGAGCTCTCTCTCTCTCTCTCTCTCTCTTCTCACCACAACTCCTTTTGTGACATAATCTAAAGCTTTCAGCATAAGCTTTCATAAAAGCTTTTCGCTCAAGCTTTGTCCACTTGTATAAAGGTGTGTTTTCCTTCAATGAAATATGTTTGATATTTCCATCTACTGTCATTTATTTATACGTTTAAATCCTAATCAAGCTTAACTCCAGGACATCCCGAAAGGGGTTTCCTCCCGAAATCTTATGGCCCTTTCAAAAATATTTTCTTTTAATTAATGCACTTTATTTTCCTTTGATTAATAACTTTCCTTATATGTATTTATCATTCGCCGCCTCGTATTCGATATTTTACTATTTGTCCATTGCCCAATTGGATCATTAGGACTATTTTTACATTATTAGAATACATAATTATAATTACAGATGTGTTAATTAGTAAAAATCTTGTAAAAAAAAAAAAAGGTCATAAGAAAGTAAGGAAATCCCAGTGATAATTTATAAAACTCTTTAATTCTCACCTCATCTCTTTAATCCTCAACTCAAACCAAATTCTCGCCCTCTTATTTATTTATTTATTTTAAACAACGAGATAAGAAAACCCCTTAAGAGAATTAAACATGACACATCAAATTTAAAAGGTGCATTTGATAAATTAATTTAATAATATGATTAAAATTTTATTAAATATATTTGATAAATTTATTTTTTGTTGACAACTAAACTCCACCCATAACCCTTTCCTCTCTATTTCTTGCTTATTTTCTTTCTATGCCTTACCATAGGAGTAGCCTTAAGTAATATAAAAAATTAAAAATAATTTTGATAAATAAATTTATTGATTTAATTTCACTAATGCCTGAATGGCTCTTTCAGTTAGACTTTAAATTTATAAAATCGGACTGTTACGCATGAACAGGCACACTGGTGGCTGTGAGGTTGGGCTGAATTGGCATCTATGAAGCCCAAAGTCTAATTCTCCAAGGCCCGGGCCCAAACTACAATTAAGAATTATTAAGAATTTCTATCTGCAACTCAATGTTACGCCGGCTTTCATAAGCTGCAACTCAATGAATTTTTTGACAGTTAAAACATTTTGTAGTAAATTATCTCTATTTGGATTTGAACACAAGACCTTTTTACTTCTTATGTCTTGACTTTTTGAAACGTCAACGCTCCATCACATGAGTTAGACATGATAAATAATTAAAAAAATAAAAACTTAAAATATTATAAATTTATAGTAAACCTATCTTTAATTTTTCTTTTAAACAAGAAAATTGTTTGAAGGTATCCTTTAATATTTTAAGTGCTCAAAATCCCATATAAGTTAGAAAGAATCATGAGTTTAAAGCCATTAGGGTGTTTGGTCCAAAGTGAACACATCATACTTATGTGGAGGGATGAGTCCATACATTTCTCAACCCCATAAATGTAATATCATTCTATTTATTAAGAGCATAACATCTCCTTGTTACCATGTCAGTTTGAAGAAACTTAGGAACATTTATGACAAATATACAATATTTAGAACTTAGATATAAGTTAACTTAGGCCAAGTACAAATAAGTACTGACAACATTAAGATGAATATAACCTCAACAAAGGAAATCAAGTGATAAGCAATATGAAGCCATGCTAGAAAGAAAAACTAGTGCATTCTAAGATGAGAGAATATAAGGACAATCTATTCATGAAACCTTCAACGGCATAACTTCCAAAATAAGCAAAAAATAATATAACAAAAAAAACGTGAAATAAATACCTCCACTGCAAGTGAGTAATGTTGCTCTTGAATGCAAAACAATATAGCAAGGGGAAACGTTTTCCTGGTCATATATATCCAAAAGTCAAATTAGACATTGAAAGATTCTCAACCAAAATGAAAAAGACATCCTGCAACCGTATTGATAATTAATAGTTATACAAGCTCCACTCAACCATCCGTCCATACCCCCTGAAAGTCCAGGCAAAAATGACTTCGGAGACACATCAATTGGATCAATTGTACTAACATAATCAAAATCAGGTATCATATTAATTTAGTAAGCGAATCTTTGCAAAAAAGAAATGAAACAAATTTCCTAGCTTTAAGTTCATCTTGGGCCCACAAAGATTGCAGGAAACTACTGAAGGAGACTTTTTTTTTTTTTTCTTGATCCCAATAATTAAGTATTTAAAAATTAGGATTCATTTTTAAAAGATCAAACTTCTCTGGAGAGGGAACTTATGAAATCAATGGGTTCCATTTATTTCTTCTGGGTGCGAGTCGGCGATGGAAAGTCAGCCCAAGTTTCATTTCAGACGCTGTTGATCAGAATCCAATCAATACTGGGCCATTCAAAGATTCTAGGTTTCATCATATCGCATTCATTGGATTTAGATCAATACTGTACACAGGTTGACCTTCGAGCAGATGACTTGGAACAACAAGGACCATAACTATTTTTAAAAAATCGTTCAGAAAAACTAATAAATAGTTTTTTAAATAAAAATAAATTTAATTTTTTTTAATCTCTCATATTTTATTTTTAATTATTTTAGATGTTTATATGAATATTTTTTTAAAATAATACTTAAAAAAAGTAAAACCAATTAAAAATAATTAAAAAATATTGTTTAATACCTTCTTAATTTACGTTTTAAGACGAATAATGACAAAGATTTCGGCGCCACTCAAACGATAAAAAGCAAAACTCAGAACCAAATCAAGAATAATACAATATAATATATAAAGGGAATATAACAAAAAGAACAAAATAAAAGCAGCATGTGAGTATTAAAATGTAATTGTTTTAAATTTTGTTTGGTTTCAAGAAACAAAACTGTTTTTTAAAAAGCACTTTGACAAATGTCCTGCTCTCTCTTGCTGGCATAAAATTCATTTTGGGCCAGGTACTCACAGTTTGAAGTGTTCAGGGAAAAGATCAAAATAACGCATACCATAATAGTGGCCCAAGTTATCCGATCAAAGCTTTCTGCAAGTTTGATTCCATTAAAAATGGTGGGTCTTCATCCCATTATTTTGACGTTGACATGAAATGTTCTAACTGGGAACCAAACAAGATGGCTAAAGAAAAAACAGAGCTCGATAGCCAAAGAGAACTGATGAAAATTTCTCAGTCTGCCCCAGTCAAGGGGGTGATGTAAACATGTCATTTATTTTTTAAAACGGCAGAATTCCACCCTACACATGCTTTTCTCACTTAGATATATCTGTTAAAAAAAACAGAAAGCACATAAAACCATATCCCAAAACTCATGGAAGGGACTGTTGGTTTCTTTCTTTGGCTCTGCTATTAACTTACTACCCATCTCCATCTCACACATATGACACTCTCAGCTAAGGCTCGTTTCTTTCCGTGGAGAAATCCAGTGATGTTCTCATTTCAGCAAATGGCGTATTCTCCGCAGGGTTTTACCAGGTCGGCAACAACACTTTCTGTTTCTCCATATGGTTCACAAAATCATTGGGTCCAACCACTGTTTGGATGTCGAACCGTGATCAACGGGGTCAACGGTAGAGGCTCCAAGCTTTCTTTGTTGAAGAATGGGAATCTCCTCTTAACTGATGCAGGTAAACCATAGCTTGATGACCAACAACGCTTCACCTCTCTGTGAGATTAAAGCTCCTAAACACCGGCAATCTTGTTCTATATGATTGGGAGAAGATGGTGATCTGGCAGAGCTTTGACTCACCCACATATACTTTTCTTTCTCATGGAAATTCAAGCCGAAAGACAATAAATTGGTTTATTTGAAATTAAAATTACAATGCGGCCCTATAAACTTTATGGCCACACTTGCATCGCGCTTTCCTCCATATGTATCGCAAGATATCTATTAAGCTGTTTCAAACCATTAAAGAGTCGAATTAAATCGCATTCAAACATCACCACTGGTAATCATAATAAAGGCTTAAGCCATGAAGCTCGCTGGCCCACGCCGAACGGTAACGTGCCAATTTTTAAACGTTATATACACACACATAATGTATACAGGCTTGGCTCTGGCGGGCACCTCTGTTTTCATGTAGCTTTAATGACTCAACCATACCGGGTTCACTCCACGCTGCCGCCGCCGCCCAACACCAAGCCGGGCCGTGGTTCGGTTAGCCCTGGTCTGGTTCTGTTAAATAGAATGATTGAATAACACTTCCAAACCAGAAGCTGACCAAAGATACAAGCCTTATCTCATCAAGAAGCCAAAGCAACTATTCTTCCGATTTCTATAAGCTATTTTTCGACACTGACAACGTCGTCCGGCTTCTCTTCGATGGTCCTGAGGTTTCCAGCATTTACTGGCCTGACCCAAGCCTGGTGACCTGGGATGCTGGAAGGAGCACATACATTGGGTTATTATAGAGGTTCAGATGATTCGGAATTTTGGGCGGCGGATTTTGGTGCAGGGCCTCAGAGAAGATTGGCCCTTGATTTCGATGGAAATCTGAGATTATATAGTCTAGAATAAAGGAGAGGAACATGGTCAGTTTCATGGCAGGCTATCTCTCAACCATGCCAGATTCATGGCATCTGCGGACCCAACAGTTTTTGTAGTTACACCCCTGCTTATGGCAGAAGATGCTCTTGCATGCCTGGATTCAGGATTGTAAATTTAACCGGCCGGTCTTATGGGTGCGCACCAGAAATTGACATCGCTTGTAACCGAACGGAGGTGGGTTTCCTCCCAATCCCTCACGTTCAACTCTACGGCTATGACTATGGTAATTTCCCCAATTACACCTATGAAAAATGTGAAAATCTATGCTTACAATCGTGCAAATGCAAGGCCTTCCTGCTGAATTTTAGTGATGGGCTTTACAATTGTTACCCAAAAACCCTCTTGCTTAATGCTCAGAAGCACTCCAAAGAATTCAAATTTTCGGGTACGCCAGCAAAACTATATTCTCGTAAAAATAAAAATTTTCTAGATCTCGAATGATTTAAAACGGATTTTACCGCGCAACCTGTCTCACAAATCTAGCTACCATGTCGACCCCTCGTCGACTCCGGCACAACCTAAACTCTCACATTTTTTGAGCAACCTGGGACGCAAGAGGGAACGGCTCAGAGATACGATGCGACAAAAGCTCCACCTACTACACGTACCTACGACACACGCCGCAAAGACAGAGAGAAGATTTAAACTGGATACTAGACAGTTCAAATGTCAAAACTACTTAAAGGACATGATGAGAATTTTGCAAAAAGTTTAATGGAAAAGACAAAAATGCACAAGGTTATATCTTCTCCATTTTCAAAGACCAAAACGACAAAGGGCCAAATGAGATGCGTTGAGCTTCGGGTTTTTTAGCTTGTATAGGCGGCGCTTTATCTCTACTTCCTACCATTCGACCGGCCGGGCCGCATCACCTCGAGCACAGTTATGCCGATCTACGCTACGAGCGCCACGCGCTAACAACGCATTTGGTGGAGTTCCGACAAATCCAAGAGGTAGGGATCTTTTCCTACTCGTGTTAATATTTGGCTAAGAGCCATATAAATGGTTAGGAATGTTCTGAGGCTTGTTTTAGCCATAAATCGTCTCAAAAGCTACCAGAGCGAGAAAATTCTATTTAGGCCGTGGAACAAAGGCTAACCGAGGGTTTCACTGCTCATGGAATAGTGACATGATTTTTGGTGTGATTTTTATGATGTTAAGTATCTTAAAATGAATTGCTTGTGTTTGCTAATTGTTAATGTATTAATTTTGGTGTTATCGACAGAATTTCCATAATAATGACATTTACGTTGAATTAATTACGTTAATATGGCACTAATGCAATATATTAACACGAGTTGTCGCGGGATCGACATCACGCATTCCATATGCACCTAATAACCCTGTAACGTTGGGGAGCAGTCACTACACAAATCGGAAGTTAAAAAACGAAACGCCTGAAAAAGCGACTTTTAATGAAGATTTTCCGCACTGCTCTCGAGAGTTGTCCAAAAGTTCATCTCGAAGTGACTCATGATCAAGCTGAGAAATATCCAAAGAATTCCGCTTCTGAGGGTGCAGTAGCTCAATGTATTTACTGAAATTTAGAGGCGTAGTTTTCTGAGAATAAAACTTTTGTTTTGAAAACTCGATATCTTACTCGCATTCAGCCAAAGTATTATGAGGAGCTCCGCGGAGACTCGATGGATCGGGGCTACGTAAAACATTCGAGCAAATCTGCGTAATCGCCACGCGATTGCTTAAGCCACAGACATGTGCACTTAGCGGAAAACCCATGTGAATTATCTCATCAGCTTGCTCACTCTGCCTTGAGGATCATTATTTCTCTTGCATGCGGAGTGTATGTGAGACGACGCCATTAGAGCGTCATATGCTGTAAGAAGTTCTGGCCAAGGCTGCATTGTCATTTTGTATAACATGGCTAGAAATTGCACATTTTAATATATGTCGAATTGAAGAGTAATTTATTAATCCTCGTGACCATGCAATATAGTTGGTTGTGATATATTATATATTGATGCAAAACAAGCCGCCATTATTTTACTCTCACGCGACCCTCGTTAGCTTCATCAGAACTTATCAGATGCTTGTACCGTGGTAGAGCTCCCCGCATTGTTAAAGACATTCGCCCCATTTTCGTGAGTTAAGTGTCGTAGCCACTCGACATTCACGAAGATTCACTGGCTTACTGGTTATCAACCCGACCGTTCGGGGGAGTCACAACTTGGTATCGAGCTTAGGTAAACGATTACCAGAGCTCAGTTTGGGTATCCATAGTTTAGTCCTCGATACTCACCACAGCCTTGGTATCGCCAAGGTAAACGATTACCTCGGGGAGCTCGATGGGTGTAGAGCTTAAGTAAATGAAAACCTAAGGATTGAGGGACTTGGGCTTAGGCCATGGTCATAAGGTGTAAGAACATCACAGCTTAGTATAGCTCGATGTTGGATACTAGAGTTATAGCTTAGTATCGGTAAGTTAGGTATGCGAAATACCTAGGACTTGATGAGCACGGGTTAGATCACACATTCCTTGTGCACTTTGATGATTGATGTGTGATGAATTGTTGTGTATGATGTGTGGTTATGTGCTAGTATGCTTGATAAATAGCATAGGAGAAATTAAAACCTTAGGAGGTTGAGAAATTTCTTTGGGGCAAATAGCTGCACTAAACGAGAAAAAAAAATGTGTTGAAGAATTTTTTTCCGAGAGCCACAAAGGAGTAAACCTGAAAAATAAATAAAATAAATTTTAATAAATTTATTTGGTTATACTAGAAAATGAAAAAAAATAATATAATATATTTTTTTTGGGGGTGGTTTTCCAGTAGCTGGAAGGATAAAAAAATGATGAAAAAAAAAAAAAAAATTGTGTTTAAAGCTCTGCCACGCCTATCTTCCTGTGCCTGGGTCACGACAATGAAATTAGAGCCAGGACACAAATAGCACGTGCGCAGCCTAAGGCCACGATACGCCGTGGATTTTGAAATATGATACCTGCTCAGTCAAGCTACCTATACGCCACGCACGGCCACGAGGCTGCCACGAGTAAGGGTTTCCGGCTAGTGGTGGGGCGCTAAGGCATGGCCCGGGCTGTGGGAGATTATCGCCGGAGCTACAAGATTTTGTATCGTACAAGTGGGGCGCGACTTCGGCCGCGAGACGCAGCCAGGGCCGCGATACGTTGGCCGCGGACACGGCGCAGCGCAGCCGCGACACGCCACCGGAGATACGGCGGGCGCGGCGCGACACGCCGCGTAATGCGCTGCGCAAAGCTGGGTCGCGATACGCTTTTTGTATCGTGACCAGGCGGCCTCGCGACACCGCCTCAGAAAGAGTGACACGGGCGCCGCCAAAGACGCAAGGCGCGCGCGCCAGCGACACGGCCTTGTGTCGCGACATGGCGCGCCAACACGCGCGTGCGCGCAGCGACACGACCATGACACGGTAAGGCATGACCTGCGACACGGCGCCCTGTGCGCCACAATATAGCCCAAATAAGCAGCCAAGACATTGACAAACACGCGCGCGCCCGGAGCAGCGCGCTAAGCAAATGTCGCCAAGAACCAGGTCCGTTGCGCACCAGGCACTTAACCCAACATCGACCAGACACCGTCGGGAGTCATTGTTCGACCAATGTCACGTGAATACCAACGAGGTTTTAAAAAAAATAAAAAATAAAAAATAAAAATAAAAATCAAATGAAATAAAATCTTTCAAAATGAAATTTTCTAAAATAAAATTTTGTTGCATATGATTTAAAATATGAAATTATTGTCTTGCATTACCTATGAATGCATGGACATTGTCTATGAAATATTTTTTCTCAGATATGAATAAGGTCTCTGTGGTCGTTATGCCTTTAGAGATACCGCATTGAATAACTAATATCTCGAAATGTGCATGGTTAGTCGAGGGCGAGGACGAGGGCGCCCACGAGGTGCCAGCCAAGCACCACCGCTGTTTGATCGCCAGTTTTGCTGAGGCCGTAGGATTGCGGGTCGCCGCTATTGCGTAATGTGCTAGTGCAATGTGCAGCTGTGGAGGTCCGTGTAACTCTCCGCAGGTTTAGTGGCACATCATCCTCCGACATTCATGTGGGGAGGATCCGATGGTGGCGCATCATTGGTTCATGTAGGTCAGTGCGCAGCAGGCTACGGAGATTACCGACACCGACTCAGATTAGACTAGCTGCGTTCCAACTAGAGGGTGAGGCCTAAGTATGGTGGAAGGCAAAAACACTCTGAGACCCAGGTAATGACATAGACGTAGTTCCGGTGGAGCCGGCTCATGGGTAAGTACCTTTCTACATCGCTTCATCACGCCGGGCGCTAGAGTCTCGTGAGTCGGGGCTAGACCATGACCGTGATGGATTATGTGCAGATTCACTGAGTCAGCCCGCTTTTGCCGATGATTTCACGGGCCACTGCACGGCCAAAGTTGGGGAGGTTCGAGAATGGGCCAAAGTTTTCCATTCGAGGTAGGATTGCAGACTTCGCCACAAAGATTACTTTAGACCTCAGCGTCGATAAATCTTAACCATAGAGAGAGATCGAGATGCTCTGAGCACTCCTATGCGAGTACAGAGCAAGAGGAAGGAGCCGCCTTCTTCTACCCGGTTAGCAGAGGGCTTCTAGTTCAATACGAGGGTTCTAGAGCCCGCGCCATCCCGGGGCCAGGCGTGGATGATTAGGAGCTGGGCGGTTAGGGCTAGTCGATGGTAAAAGCATCATTGCCAACACTGACATATGAGGAGTGGATTGCCTCAGAGCCGTGGATCCTAGAGTTTACAATAGCCTCTAGTCACTAGAGGACATGAGGATACGTATATTCTCCCACCCAAGATAGGCCAGGAGCCGTCAGCCTCGTGTGAGTCGCGACGGGCACCCCATTACACAAAAGTGTGCTAGAGAGGCCAGACTATGAGCCGAGGCAGAGGACGAGGCCCACATGCAGGGGCGTCAAGGGTTCAGGGGCGTGTCTACGTCGTTATACCACTGGCTGAGTCAACGGATCAGCTAGTTATATAGGGTACGTTTTTACTATCTCGCCTATGGGTAAGAGTGTTATTGATTCCGCAAGCCGTGATTCATTCATTACTACATCGCTTGTAGCTAGAGTTGGCTGGGGAGGTTGAGGCCTTGAGGAGCCCTTGTATGTGAGTTCTCCTCCTGTGGGATTAAAGCCGAGGATAAAGATGATATGTCGAGGTCAGCGAGCCAGGACTCCTTATTCTACTCTGGACCCGCGAGGGTCAGCGCGGACATGTCGAGTTCGACGCCAATATCCTCGATGGATTGGCCGATAACTTACGTAGTCGCCATCAATTGTGAGCTGCAGGTAACCGCCACACGTAGGACGCATTTCGCGTTAGGCTGCGCACAACATGATATTTTCTCCGTGATGCTGTAATGAGTCCGTGTGTCGTGACGCTTAGCGTGGGTTGGCTAGCAAGCCTTACTGAGGACGAGGTGACTGCACTTCTGGATTCCACCTCGAAGTTTATGAAAAGGAGGATGCTTTCCCGATGAGTTCGGATTGCCTCATAAGAGGATCAGACTTCTGATCGAGTTACACCGGATATTTCACCCATCTCTTTATGACTCCGCAGATGGCATCGGCTGAGTCATAGGAACTCAGTCCAAATCACAGAGCTACCCGGATAAGGGATTCATTGCATCGAGCACTTCATCACAAGCCCTGGCTTCTATCTCTGCGAAGAAGAATGACAAGACCCTTCGACCGTATCGACTACGACGCTGAACAGGTTACGATCAAGAATCTACCCATTACCAGGATTGATGATTTGTTTGATCGACTGGAGTAGGAGCAGTCTACTCCAAGGTAGATCTTTCGTGACCGGTTACCATCAACTCGAGGGTTGGGTGGGACAGATGTCTCTATGATAGCATTCAGACGCCAAGTATAGGCACTGAAGCCACGCGGATGCTCTTTTGATTGACCAGAAGGTACCAAGAAGATTCATGGACTCTCATGCATAGGGTATATTCCAACCCTATTATTTGATCGCTTTGTCGTGAGTCTTCGCGGATGACATTTTTGATATACTCCCCAAATGAAAGTGGAGCATGAGTATCATTTAAGGATTGTATTACGCTTAAGCTGAGAGACCATCAACAGACGATAAGTTCAAAGAAGTCGAAGTTTTGGCTTACCGAGGTGAGAGATTTTTAAGACATGTGGTGTCGCGATCGAGTGTTAATGACCCGTAGCTGCTGATACCGTGATGAGTTCGAGAGGCGGTTGTCTTCGAGATATGCGCTGATTGGCTGGGTACTATAGGAGATTCATTGAGGATTTCTCCCAATTAGCGGCACCTATGACAAGATTGACCCGGAAGGAGGTCAAGTTTGATTGGGATGACCGATGCGAAGGCATTCCAGGAGTTGAAAAGAGGCTTCACCGCAGCCTTATCTTGGCTAGCGTCCCGACAGGGACGTGGGTACACAATATTGTGATGCTCGAGGGTCGGATCGATGTGTTTTTGATGCAAATTCGAGGGTAGTAGCTTATGGTTCCCGTTAGTTAAAGAACCATGGTACTCACCACACATCGACATGGAGTTGGCAAACCGTAGTCTTCTCCAAGATTTGGCGCCACTACTTATATGGCGAGAGTTCGAGGTGTACTGCATCACAAAAAGCTTGAAGTAAGGTTTTCACGCCAGCCGACCTTAATATGAGGCAACGCAGATGGATGGAGTTCCTAGAGGATTATGACTTCACTTCGCATTACCATCCAAGGCAAATGTGGTGGCCGGCGCGCTCAATCGGAAGTCACTGGGAGCATTGGGTTGGGGTATAGCTTCCCCGAGAGTGGCGGATGCTTAAGACTGTGGACGCTTTGGGCAAAGATGCTGAGCAAAGTTTCAGGTACGCTGGGGAGTTTAGTAGCTACATCGCTCTCGTTGAGCAGCAGTGATAGAGTCCCGCGACAAGACGCAGTAGATAAAGGCCCATCGTGGACTCCGTGTACAAATCGTGCACGTGACGAGGGTTGTACTGTAACACCCAAAATTATACTCTAACGGTTTTATAACATGTTTAGGGTATAATAAAGTAACAAAGATATTTTCCTAATAAAATAAAGATAAAAACAAAAGTAGAATATGCATAAGCTTAAATACAAATAATGTTAAGATTCGAGGCTATAAGAAAAATAACATAAATTGATTTGCAAATATTAGAAGAGTTGGAGGACCAAAGTGAAATAAAACATGGGATAAGATCAAATAAGGATAAGACCAAAATAAATATCTCATTTTGGTCTTGGAGAAAAGGAGAGCAAAACTGATAAGAGAGAAAGAGAAGAAAGGAAGAAGAAGAAGAAGAAGATCGTGCTGTGTATGGATACATATCTTGGGTTGTATGGAACTATGAGTAATTGTAGGAATTTATATAGCAAATTATGGAACTTGTTAAGTTCTGTATGGAAAAGTATCGATTTTCGTACAACTAGTATGGAAACTATGTGTGTGTGTATGGAAGTCTAGTTTTGGTCTAGAAAGTTTAGATACCTGGTTTGGAAACCTTTCTTTTGAGTATGGTTTGGGTTTGGAAACTCCCAAACTCACTTCTGGTTAGGGTTGAGTTTAGGAGAGCTCTAAGTCTCCTAGATATGTGTTTTGAGAAGGGTCTAGTTGCAAGTTGAAACCAGAAAATTCCCTATTTTTGATCATATGCAGTAGCCGGACCTTAGAACGGGTTTTTGGGTCAGAAATAAAGGGAATTTGGTAGTGAGTCCTTCTGGTAACTTGTAGCCACATCAATGAACTTGATGTTAGGCTTTTGAATTTCTCGATTTGGATCTCTGTAGACCAAGTTATGGTCCTTTTCCGAGGCCGCCTCGCCTAGATCCGGTCGGGTCGCCTTGTCCGCCAACCACCGGACCCTAGAACGGCTTCGGGGTCATAAATAAAGAGAATTTGGGAAGTAAGTCCTTTTTGGGAATTGTAGCCACATCAATAAACTTGATGTTAGGCTTTTGAATTTCTCAATTCGGACCCATGTAGACCAAGTTATGGTCTTTTTACTCTAAATAATCAAATGGGTGAGAGGTCAGCCATAGAGGTCGTCCAAGAGAGGTCATCTGCATCTCATGCCAGCCAGAGGTCGGCCAGATCTTTATGCAAGAGAGAGGTTAGCGCATCTCATGCAACAGGTCGCAGAGGTCGGGGCCAGCATTCATGCAAAGAGAGGTCACTGCATTCATGCCTGCAGGCCGGCATAGACCTCATCCTCAGAGGCCGGCCAGCATTCCTCGTCCCGAAGAGCTCAGCCCGTCCCGTAGGAGCTCGGGGCCTTGTCCCTGTAGAACTCAACTCACACTCAGTCGCCCGTCGATTTGACTACGTATGACTTCCAACTTCGGAAGGTCATAACTTCTTCGTCCGAACTCCGATTTGGATGTTCTTGGACTCTATGGAAAGCCCATTGAGTCAAGAATCCATTCATATGCCTGAGGAAGATAGAATGTGTCAGACCGAGGTGTCAGACCGAGCTCACCAAGGTCAGGTCAGCTCGTCGGCCAAGTCACCGTCTAGGTTGACGGCGTATGACCTCCAATCCGAAGGTCATAACTCCTTAGTCCGAATTCGATTCGGTGTTCTTGGACTCTATGGCTCCATTGAGGTCAAACATCTCCTCCGCGGCGCCTCGAGTAATGTTGAGGCGTCAGACAGTGCGTCGCATGCAGGAGTCGTCCAGCCGCCGTCCAGCTCAAGTCGTACCGTCTAGGTTGACCACGTATGACCTCCAACTCGAAGGTCATAACTTCTCCGTCCGATTTAGTGTTCTCGGGACTCTATGAAAAGCCCATGGAGTCAAGAATCCATCAATATTCCTGAGGAAGATATTAGATGTCAGACCGAGGTGATAGATCGAGCTCGTCCAAGTCAGGTCAGCTCTTCCAGTTCAGGATTTGACTACGTATGACCTCCAACTTCGGAAGGTCATAACTCCTTCGTCCGAACTCCGATTCGGGTGTTCTTGGACTCTATGGAAAGCCCATTGAGTCAAGAATTCATCAATAGACAGCTTGATAAGATTGGAACTCATATTAGTTCCGGAAAACATGAAAAATAGTAGGCACTACAGGTAACCATAGTTATTCATATTATGAACGCCTATTATGAATTCATAAATAACTCATAAGCATACATGGTAAGCATAGTTATTTATGCATATAATGAGATATGAAAATGTGGAAGATATGAATAACTGATTGTATATATATATCACATATGATTACCGACGACAATAATTATTCGAATAAGGAGATATATACCGAACATAAAAATACATATTGATTGGCTCGCTAGAAACCCGGGTAGAGGATAGATAGGCATGCATATTAGGAAAAACAAGTCTGTAGCATACAAGTTTTGATATCGAGGTCTCTCGCTTGTCGATGACATAGATCCCGCTTGGATCACTTCCAAGTGGGCCCCGAAAGGGTCATCACGCCGCTCCGGCCTCATACTGCCACCTCAGACAAAATACGATATCTCGTATGGGCGTACCATAGCGCCTTCGGGCCCTCATGGACCATTGTTTGTATAGTGAGTATAGCGCCTTCGGGCCCTCATGGACCACTGTTTCGTACAGTGAGTATAGCGCCTTCGGGCCCTCATGGTTTCATGTATCCACTTCTAAGGTTTATGCAGACATGAAACATAAAAGAAAATGACAGGTATATGCAAAGGAAATGTAGAGAATATATGACATGATATGAGAAACATAGCACTGCTATGTGATGATAGTATATAGTTACAAGAACAAGAAGTAAAGTACAAGATGACATGAAAAGTATATGGAAAATGATAAGAAATGAAACTGGTTATGAAAAGTATATTTATATGAGAAATGATAAGAATCTGTAATGTTATATGTGTTATATGCTTTTGTATGTGGTGACCCCCAATAGAGGTCATCCATGTGTATTAATTCCACCAAGCGTAGCTTAGCACGGGTGTTCAACTGCAGAAAATGCAAGAGTGGAAACCAGTGAGGATTCGAACCACATCAGCGCCAAAAGGCCACACTTATCAAAGCCTGAAGACCTTTAGGTCTATTTTCAGATGTAAATTCAGAACCCATGTAAATATTGTAGATGTTGAACACTTCCATATATGGAGCTTGTATATATACATTTTGTAATCCGCCGCCATGTAATATAATATGTTAATTGTTTAACATTATAATGAATGAACTAGCGCTTAAAGTTTATATGTGAAGGAAAAATGACCCTCTACTATATCTATGCCGAAATGGGCAGTATGTACCGCCCACGTATGGTAGTCTTCGATATAGGGATGGGTAGTGGTTCCCGGGGCTGACCACGAGAGAGGAGATTCTCGTGGGTTTCACCGCTTCTCGATTTGCCGTATCCGTGGCACGAAGATGCATGCATCTTCCATCGCAAGTACTACTGTGAGCGGATGAAGAGACACGTAGGACTTGCTCGACGATGTCTCACGTATCACCAGTTATGGCCGAGAAACCAAAGCCGTAGGGCTATCAATTACTGAGGTGGCCAGCAGCGGGAACACGTCACGATGGATTTTGTTACCCACTTGCCACGAACACCGTAGAGACATGATGAAGTATGGGTGATAGTGGACCGACTCACGAAGTTGACACATTTTCTAGTCGTGTGGATGACCTTCACATTGGAGAGATTCTGCCGGTTGTACATTTGAGAGATAGTCCGACTACATGGAGTACCAGTATCCATAGTGTCGAATAGAGACCCGAGGTTTACCCACAAGACTGGGAAGAGTTTCCAAAAAGGCCATGGGCACACAAAATTCGGACCATGAGTACAACTCTTCCACCCACGTACGATGTCGTACCGTAGAGACCGGCTGGCTGTGTATGAGACATGCTAATGAAAGCATGATCTTTGATCATGGGCGGGTGTACTGGAAGAGCACTCTCTTAGTGGAATTCGCCTACAACAATACACGTGCTTAGTATACGTATGGCACCATAAGTGAGGCATTGTATGGGAGGCCAAGCGTAGATCATTCAGATGTCGACCACCGAGATGGTAGCTCATCACCGGCTCCGATTGATTAGAGACACTTCCAAGAAGGCAGATCGGATACGCAGCCGTCTTCTCACGGCCGTAGCAAAGCAAGAGCTATGCCACACATCGCTTAACTTAGAGTTCGGTGTCAAGATCACGCCTTCGGGCGTGATGCCAAGAGAGGAGGGCCGTGTTCGCAAGCTGGTGGAAGCTATCGCCGAGGTTTATGGGCCCTTCGAAAGATGTCAAGAGGGAAATTCAAGGTGTATCTACATATTACCACCCAATACGATTAAAAGATCCACTAAGAGCTTCATATTTCCATGTCCTGAGGTACACTCCATCCACTCATAGTGGATCGGGAGAGTATCGGCGTTGACATGGGGTGGGACCTTTCTAGAATAATCTGTGCATTTGATGGTTTGACTGTGCTCATACCAAAGACTCCGTGAGGCTAGTGAGAGGGAAAGCAATGGCAAAGACTGTGGATGGAGGAGTCAACATGGGAAACGCCGATGATGACACAAAATAATCTATCCCTTCTCATTTAGGGATGAAGGTAATGTATTTAGTCGTTAATATTTTAAATGACTAATTTTACATGCATGCAGATAAAAAACGCCAGCCAAGGCATGAATTATTATGATTGTCTAGAATTTCGACTAAATTCCTTTTAAGGAGGAGAATGTAAGTAATCTTAAAATTTGTACTTTAAAAAAGGGCAAACGGTAATTAGTAAAACCAAATTTTTCTAACTTCTAAGATGAAATGCATTTCACCATTGAATCACGCCTCGCGTAGTCTAAATTTCTATTTCGTTTAAATCTCTACATGTAACGGGACTCTTTCACGCTTTTTGAGGCACCCGTTATCAGACAGAAAACTGGCCATAGAGACATGCGCAGACGAAAAATTCACCTACTTCGCATGTACCAGACACATGCCAATATTCACAGATGATGGAAATGGGATGGGTTGCAGATTTAAGCTAAGGCCAAAATCCAACACTTAAGGGACATGATGAGAATTTTGAAAAAGCTTTAATGAGAAAGATAAAAATGGCTAAGTTGCCATCTTCTCCATTTTGAAGATCAAAAAATTTTAGACAAAGGGCTGGAAACGAGATGCATGAGTCAAGCTTAAGCTTTCCTTGTAGGCAGGCGCTCGCCCTTCCAACCTCGCCACATGCCCTGACCACCTGCCTCACGGAGCAAGAAGCAAAAGCTCCATCCACGCGTGAGGCTCACGCGGACACCGATTTGGTGGGAGTTCCGACAACTCACAAAAAGAGTGTGAGTGATCTTTTCTACTGCAGACCCAATAAGAGTCATAATAAAATATTAAAGAATGTTCTCGAGGCTCGCTTTCTTTGCACGTGAATTCGCCTCAGTACTCAACCTGAAGTGAATAAAATTCCTATTTGTACGTGTGGAATAGTGCCAATCGAGGGTTCACCGCTCACGCGGAATAAAGTACTTTATTTTTGGTGTGATTTTTACGTAGATGTTAAGTGATTCAAAATGAATTGTTGCTGCCACCAAATGCCCGCGCGAAATAATTCTCGGTGTTATTGATTGTGAATTTGCATAACATGATTTATGTTGAATTAATTATGTTAATATATATGCATGTGAATATATTAGCATGAGTTGTTGGGATTGACATCATGCATTCCATATGCATTGGGGCACCCTAGAATGTTAGGAGTGAGTGCATGACATGAAATTGAAAGAAAAACGAAAATGTTTGTGAAAGAAATTTCAAGGAAGATTGTCCGAAGAATTGCCTTGGAGAGTTGTCCAGCCATCTCGAGGCGACTCCATGATCAAGCTCGGAGAAATATCCAAAGAATTCGCCGGAGGGTAGCCTCCTCCAATGTATTACCGAATTCGGTAGTGAGTTTTCGAGAACAAAAAACTTTTGTTTTGAAAACTGGATATTTTACTCACATTCGGCTTAGGCATATGTGAGGAGCTCGAGGACTCGACATAGATTGGTCATAGACATTCGAATAGCAAGCCTCATGTAATTGTTTAAATGTGATTGAGCCAGCCATGGCATGTGCACTTAGCGGAGTAACCCATAGGAAATTATCTCTACCTGGCTTTGCTCACTCCCGTCGTATCATTATTTCGTGCAATGTGAGTGTACTAAAGAGGACACGTCACTAGAGGCCGCGCTAGAGGAAAGCCTGCCAGGGCTTTGGCATTGTCATTTTGTATAACATGTATTAGAAATTGTACATTTTAATATATGTTGAATTAAGAGTAATTTATTAACTCTTGAACCATGTAATATAGTTGGTTGGGATATATTATGTGAGTATTGATGCAGGGGCCCAAGTGGCCATTATTTTACTCGTGGCGAACCTCCCAGGTCATTGTAAACTTGTTTGGACAAGTTTTCGATTTCTGGGGTAGAGCTCCCGCATAAAGCGAGACTCGTCGATTTTCATGAGTGGTGCTCTGGTTACCCGACATTCACGAAAAGTATTCCGCTGCTGATGGGCTGTCAAAGGACCCCCGCCAAGTTGGCTGTGTTCGGGCTGGGCTTCACCAAATTATCTTGGAACTCGTTGGAGTGTCGGGACTCTGTATTCAAATATAGTAAAATTATTGGTTGAAATTTCAGTTTTGAAACATGCAAAGTATACTAAAACAGTAACAAGTAAATGTGAAACAGTTATATAGAAGTGTTACATGGAATTGATAAAGTGTGACATGAAAGTGTTACACGTAACAATTTCTGATATATGCAAACTAGATACTAACTCGATTGCGTAACGTGAACCTGCGATGTAACTTGCAGCATCAAGGCTAGTGTTTCGAAGACCATGTCCTTAAGATGCATTTCGCCCCACTCGCCGCATTAATACCGAGCCGCCCGCTCTCCCAGATACAATGATCTTCTCACACGTATAGAAGTAGCACTCCAATCTATCCGCTCAAATAACCAAACTATGTTGCGGTCTTCTCCCGAATGCACCATTTAAATGTCGGAAAATAATGCACTAAAGGCCGCCGAAGTGCAATCGTTACCGAATGAAAGATTCTAAATTCGTTCATTATGTTTTACAATAACAATGAACCTGAGTATTTATAGACCTCTTGGTGACTTTCCGGACAGTCACCCTCCTAAAGACACAACTCAAAATGAAAGGACACAACTTAAAATGAAAGTTTAAACAACACCTTTTCATGAACGGACACAAATTCCTCAAATCGAAGTCTACAAAGACTCCTTTCAAGAGGGCCACTTGGAAGCCTATTTTCTCACTCATTTCTTACTTTATTTGTGCAAATGAATATACTACATTATTCTTCTCACTGAGTAGAATATGAACCCACGAAATATTGTTCAAAATAATAATCGGGTCCCACTTTAATTTAGGCTCAAAGTCAACCAACAACTCAGTTTTTACACTTAAAAAAAAAACCGTTTTGGTCTAACAATCCCCCACATGAATGGAAACTTGGATGTTTGTATGCAAATGATAATGCTGACACACTATAGAGAGTACATATTTGGAAAGATCGTGCATCGAGATAGGTAGCTTTTGGCCTTGAACCTTCCTTAGTGAAAGCCCATCGGACATATTGGCTAAATAGTGAACGTGATGTCTTGAACTATTCAGCTGTTTGATAAATCAGATCTAATAGACTTCATACAGTCTCTTTCCTAACACAATTGGTTCTCATGATTGTGTTCATTTTGGCCCTAAACAAGTCCTGGTTTTCATGAGTGCTTTAGAGAATTCATCCTTTATAAATTCTCACAGAAGCGGCCCCTTCACACCCATATAGGTAACTCCTATTAGGAATATCCTGCAATATCCCACCTGGATTTTCTTGCTATGAGAATCATTAAAAGCATAGCTTACCCTAATAAACTCTATAGGCAACACTAGTTTATCATAGGAATAGATAGGAGAAATTATCTCCTTAGTGCTTCAATTGAATCACGCATAATTCGGCTGTCCCTTTGAACCTAGATCTTAGATCTCCAAATAACTAGGTCAGTTGCCATTAAGGTGATTCTTTGTCATAGGCTTAATCCCAATCCCCTTGATGCACTTACTCTGCTCTCCCTGCCAAACCTTGGCAAGCTTGATCCGCTAGGATTATCCTTTGATCTATATAATTAATAGAAATAACTTATTTGAGAGCAATTGCCTGTCCAGATATGTCTATGACGATATGTCTGCACTTTTTTCACCGTTATACATGTCATTCCTATGTTTCCATCAATTGCGCACACATCACAATGTATAACAAATTGTCAAGTACTGTGTTTGGGCCATATTGGAATTTCCTCTAGAAATTGACGAAGCCACTCTGCTTTTTCTCCCGCTTTATCTAAAGCAATAAATTCAGATTCCATTGTGGATTTGGCAATACATGTTTGCTTTGAGGATTTCCAAGATACAGCTGCTCCACCAAGTGTAAAAACATAACCACTTGTAGATTTTGTATCCTTCATATCATATATCCAGTTTGCATCACTATACCCTTCTAGTACTACTGGATATCTTGTATAATGCAATCCATAATTCTGGGTATATCTTAGGTATCTAAGAACCCTGATAATTGCCTTCCAATGGTTTACTCCCAGATTATCAGATATCTACTAGTTTACTAATCCGAGTATGCTATGGTTCCTGGGTTCAGTGCGCTCATGACTTACATTAGACTTCCAATGATACGAGAATATTCCAATTTTGATATGCTTTGATCCAATATTTTTTGGGACAAAATGAAGATTTATCAACCGGTGTTCTAGTAATGCTGTTTTACTGGCGCCGAACTTGTCAAGTAATTTCTCAATATAATGTGATTGAGATAATATAAGTCCACCAGATGTTCTAGAAATTTTAATTCCTAGTATAACATCTGCAACACCTAAATCCTTCATGTTAAATTTACTAAACAACATTTTCTTGGTAGTTGTAATAATATAATTATTACTATCCAAAATAAGCATATCATCCACATATAGGCAAACAATACATCCATTATTCTGTAGTTTTTAACATAGACACATTTATCACTTTCATTAATTAGAAACCATTTGACATCATTACCTTGTCAAATTTCATGCCATCGCTTTTGGTGTTTGGTTTAAACCATAAAGTGATTTAACAAGTCTACATATCTTCTTCTTATCTTAGAGAAATAAACCTCTAGGGTTGGTCTATAAATTTCCTCATTTAAGTCAAATTTAACGAGGAAAGTCAAGCCACATCCATTTGGTGTATCTCAAGATTATGCAATGCCGCAATAGCTATGAGCATACGAATAGATGTTATTCTCGTGATAGGAGAATATGTATCAAAGCAATCAAGACCTTATTTTTGTTTATAGCCTTTTGCTACAAGTCTAGCCTCAGACTTAATATCAATTGATCCATCAAGCCATTTTCCCTCAAAATCCATTTACACCCCAATGGTTTACTCCCCGAGAAGATCAACCAACTCCTGTGTGTGTGATTTTTGCATGATGGATTCAATTTCACTATTTACGCCTTTCTTTCCACATAGGTGCTTCAGAGTGGACATTGCTTCAAGTAGCTGAGGCTTGTTTTCAACAAATATGTTAGAAAATATGGACCAAAAGGACTTGGAAGTCCTGCATTCCTTTACGGCGTCTAAGTGCCTCTTCACTTTCATCATTTATAGACTCATGGTCTATATCACTAGTCGCAGTATCATGAGTTCTTTTAAGAAAACTCCCACCACATGCATTTTTACTAGGAAATATATTTTCAAAGAATGATGCATTTCTTGACTTAATTATTGTATTGACATGTATATCAGGAATATCAAATTTATGCACTAGAAAACGATATGCACTACTATTTATTGCATAACCAATAAATATACAATCAATAGTCTTAGGTCCTATTTTAATCCTTTTGGGAATAAGAACCATCACCTTAGCCAAATTCCCACACCTTTTTAAATATTTCAGGGAAGGACTCCGACCTTCCATAATTCATGGGGTTATTCAACTTTGTGTAATTATTTAAAATATAATTTGCTGAAAGCAAAGCTTCCCCCCACAAGTTCTAAGGTAATCCTGAACTAATCAACATGACATTCATCATCTCTTTCAATGTTCTATTTTTACATTCAACAATTCCATTTTGGCCGAGGTGTAGGGCATGCCAGAAGTTTAGTGAATAATACCATGTTTCACAGAACCGATCGAACTGCAAGGCCATATCACCTCGATCACTTCTTATTGCCTTAATCTTTCTACCAAGTTGATTCTCAACCGCATTCTTATAATGCATAAATTTTTCCAATGCTTCATCTTTACTCCTTATAAAATTTACATAACATTATCTTGTGCAATCATCAATAAAAGTCACAAAGTATTTCTTTCCACCTCTAGTTTGAACATATTTCAAATCACATGTATCACTATAAATTAACTCTAGAGGTTCAGTACTTCTTTCAATATTATGAAATGCCTTAGTTAATTTTGATTCAACACATTCACATTTATGATTTGCATCAATTGTAAATTTAGGCAACAATTTAATTCATTAATTTACTTAGTATCAAAATTAACATGTTCTAATTCCACATGCCATATATTAGAGGACGAAGCATATAAGCGTAAGATGTGTTCTATTATTAAAAAATAAGATACAATAGTCATTACATTCATCTTAAAGAGCCCATTGCTCATATATCCTTGCTTACACAAACCCACTCTAGTGAGTACGCATTTGTCGCATCAAAACCAACTCTAAAACCCTTCTTACTCAACAACCCATCCGCATTAATAAGAGATTCTTTCGAATTTCTCGAACATGCAACACATCATCAGAGTAAGTTTCCTAAGTCATCTTCAATATAATCCTTCTTGCTCTAACTTTAGAAGGAGGAATTTCCTTACAAAAGTCGTTTCATCATTAATTGCTTCATATGAAGAGAACATCTTCTTATCCAACATATGTGTCTAGTGGCCCCGTGTCCACCTGCCCACAATTTCCTTAATAATTTCCCACCAAGTTGAGTTCGATACTTCACAAATGTAAAAACTTATGTTATGTTACTTTTAAAGTTTTCCACCTTCTGCTATATCGCTTCAAGCAGCCTTCCCTCTTGTGGTTCACTTCAGGTTTTTACGGTTTCGACAATACTTTGCACGATGTCCCGTTTGTTGCACATAAAGCAATTGCCTTTGAACCCTTGAATACCACCCTCGCCTTTGTCGCCAACATACTTCCTTTTCTTTGTTGGTTTTATGTCTCTTCAATCTCATGTGCCTTTGACTCCATGGAATGATTTGCCTATTTTCTTTCTATATTCATTATCCTCCGCTATCCTCAATCTCACTTTATCAAATCTTCAAGCTTCATTTCTTTGTACTATAAGCTTCAACACTTTTGAAGTCCTTCCACTTCATGGTAATTTCAATAATTGCAGCCTACTTAAAAGATTCACTAAGCACCATCCCTTCGATATACTTCATGTAGATCACTTGAAGATCTTGGAACTTGGACTTATGATAGTCTTGGAATCCACCATTTTATAATTATGAATTGGTCCCACAATGAATTTCATTTCGACATCCTCCGTTCAGATTTTCATCCAAGGATTCCCATAGCCTTCTAGCTTTCATCTTGATCACCATACATTATAATGTGTTATCCAATCCATTTGTTATAGTTTTTTGTAAAGAAAATTTAGTGCTTCCATGCATCCACCGTAGCAACAATCTCAAGTCGGCCTATTCTACTATACCATGAGCATCTCACGAAGAAACTTTTGCAAGATTCAACGCAAAGGGAGATAGAACCAACATTGCCATCTCTCTTGAAATCATTCCCGTTTGAACTTCGGCTTCTCCCATGAGACACATGGGTAGAACGGTAATAGCACCACAGCACAACATGATTTGTAGTACAGAACATTAATACTATTTGCATCCATTTCTCTCGACAAACAAAAGACATAAACTATTCAAACAACAATATAAAAACAAAGTAGTTATAAAACCGTAAAACGCCTATGTTAACGTGGAAATGCTGATTTTTAACGTTTTTTGTATGGTTTATCAAAAGTCACTGTTTGGTGTAACAGTTTAAATTAAACCAGAAACAAAGTCACTGTTTTTTTATCAAAACCAGAACCATGTATCTAAAGCTGCCTAAAGCTAGTCTCTTTTCCACAGCCACATATGATCCCCTTGAAGAATTCACCATAAATTGTTCAGGCAACACTCGTTATATACAGCTAGACAAAACACATAGCAAAAACCAGGAAAATGGGACATTGAAGTTTTTGTTATGGTTTGCCTACGTATTGGGAGCTATTGACGCAGCAATTGTGTCGCTGGTATGTTTTTTCTTATTTAGGGTACATAATGATCCGGTCTCAGCCATGCAAGGTTACCTCCTCGCTGCAACAGGGTTTAAAAGATTCAGTTATACAGAGTTGGAAAAGGCCACGAGAGATTTCACCCAAGAGATCGGAAGAGGAGGTGGAGGAGTCGTATATAAAGGTGTATTGCTTGATTGTCGGGTGGCGGCGATCAAGTGCCTGAACGAAGCCAATCACGGAGAGGCGGAATTCCTAGTAGAAGTAAGCACAATTGGAAGGCTTAATCACATGAACTTAATAGAGATGTGGGGATATTGCATAGAGGGGAAGCATCGACTTTTGGTGTATTGAGTACACAGAATGGACTTAGTCAAAATCTATCTTTCCGGATACTCTTTGATTGGGAGAAGAGGTTCCAGATAGCGCTGGGCATGTCAAGAGGGCCAGCTTTACTTAATGAAGAACAAAGTTTGGATTGCCCTGTATTGTGACGTCAAGCCTCAGAACATACTCTTGGACTCTAATTACCAGCCGAAAGTGGCAGATTTTGGGCTGTCGAAATTACGGAAGAGAGGAGGGTTTGAGAATTCGAGTTTCTCGAGGGTCAGAGGAACTAGAGGATACATGGCTCCTGAATGTAAGAGCTCAACCTTCCACACCTCCGTTGATGTTTATGGTTATGGGATTGTGGTTTTGGAGATGGCGGGATGAACCCGATTGCTATCCCCGACATTGATGCTCTAAGAGAAACAGAGCAGCGTGGGATTATTAAATGGGTCAAGAATCGAATGAACGGTCGTGGCACCGAGGGGTCGGGGGTTAAAGAAATTTTGCATCCGGTTATGGAAGGCGAATGCGACATGTGAAAGATGGAAATTTTGATTCGAGTTGCCTTAGGGTGCGTGGAGGAAGACAAGGAATCAAGACCCACGATGAGCCAGATTGTTGAGAAGCTTATGTACTAGGAGGAGAAGACCAAATTGGATGGCTAGCCCACCATGTCCTCAAATTAAATTTCTAAATATGATATTCCAATTTATTATGTATCTACTCTTTCTTCATTATCTGTTTTGAGAAATTTACAAAATAGTTATCAAGTGAATACATTAATACCACCTTTCCTTGGCATAAATGATCGAATGAAAATGTTCCCAACTATAGGTTTGACAGGAGGTATTATCTTAATCATTTGAGGTATTTCATTAACTAACCATATGTAAAGCCACAACATGAACCGAAGAGGGCATAAATTAATTTCTAGGGGCATTCCAAGGCAACTATCCATTGATTATTATTCTGATAACGAGGTTTTACTCTAAGTTAAAGAATATGAGTTCAAACCCCTATGAGATTATATTTTTTCCCAAATTGAATTTGCCACCCCTAAACCCAAAGTAGCTCTGCCTGTGGTTAAGGTAGCTACAATTAGTTAAGATGATATTATACCTAAAATATAATTATTTTTCCATGATATGTTTGTAACCACATATTTATGATTCTTCGGATACTGTTTGCTTTTATTTCTATTTCATATCATGATAATTACATTTTCCCCCTAAAATATTGTCTCAAAAGTCAACACCTGGACTTCTAAACTAATATTAACTAACAAAGAAAGCATCAAGGCAGGTGTTATTGTTGAGATTTAATACGAAAATTAACACACAATATTTTAGATCATTGAATTCAAACTCATCTCTGATAATAAAATAATAATAAAAATATATATAGATTACATAATCAAGCCAAAGAACACGCAGAGAGATTTCCCTTCGCCTTATGTATCTTGGAATCATCGATTCTTCTTCCTTATTAAACTTCGATACACGTAATTGTTTTTGTAATTACTTAAGAAGGTTTTAACCGCACACACATGCTTCTATATATAACTTAGTCGGGATATATAAGAGAGCCAAGAATACACGCTCAAACCGCTTCTAAACGTGTAATTCGAATAATTGTTCTTATAATAAATTATATTTATTATACATAACTGTTCTTATAATAAATTATATTTATTATAATTTACCCACTCCATTAAGGGTAAATATCTTCATCGCTTAAAGATATCGGTATTCTTTAATTACTAAATACTAAGTACAATACCAACTTAATTTTAATGTGGAAATAACATTCTCCCAATTTGGCCCATTAAACCAGATTATGAAAACTATATGATCAATGACAATAAATTCTAAACAATACGTCCAAATCATATACCATAATATCGAATCGCTTTTAGATCATAATGCGAAGTCACATGATCACACGACCATAATGTCATGCTTCCTTCCATGCACCACACATCAATAACCCTTACTAACCTAGTCCATAATGCCAAATAACCTCACTTGTCTGTTACTTACAATTCCTCGCTTTTATCAAACAATAAAACGCGCGGCACCCATAATTGAAAACAAGAATAAACAAACAATTTTAATGCGCAAATTGTCAATTACATAACCACCATTCATTATCATACATATTATGGATTACCAAACTACCATCCTCATAACATGTTCTATATATGCCTGAGGTATTCCTTTAGTTAATGGATCAAATCATAAGTGTGGCCCTAATATTTTCACTGACACTTTGTCAGTTTCTCGACTCTTTCTAACAACTAAATACTTTAAATCCATGTGTTTCGATCCACCAGAAAATTTGCCATTCTTAGGAGAAGTTAAAACACCACATATCACAATATATTCTCAAAGGCTTAGCACAGAGTTGACAACACCAAGCCCCGAGACAAAATTCAGCAACCATAAAGCATGACTCAAGCTTCAAACAAGAACAAACTCGGCTCCATCAGGGATGAAACAAGTAATTGATTGTTTTTCACTCTTCCACCGAGATCGCTTCCCATTCATAGCATAAAACACAAACTCGAAGCTTGACTTAAGCTATCGAGACAACCACCATAATCGAATCCGAGTAACCCACAACCCTAATTGCTTAGATCTTTATATGTGAGCATATAATCCTTTGTCCCTCAAGTACCTCATGACCTTCTTTGCAGCCTTTCCACCGAACTCGGATCACTTTGGTATCTTCTAACATACTCACAAAGCAGTTAATATCCGGTCTTGTACATGTTTGAGCGTACATCAAACTCCCTTACGCCTGATGCATAAGGAATTTTTTCATTTGCTCCCCTTCCATGTTATTCGGCACTCCGCATTTTACTTAATTTGTCACCTCAATATAGGTGCACACCGATGAACATTCCGTACAATTCCTAAACCCGATCAATATATCCTTTTCCGAGATAAACCTAGCACTCTCGAGATCGATCCCTAAAGATCTCGATGCCAATAACATAGTTTGCCTCACCCATATAAACCATATGAAAGTTTTTGGAGATATTCCTGGTTTCACCTGGTAAACCAAGATCATCATAGCAAGCAAAATATCATCCACATACGTTATCGTAAATATAACCTGTTCTACTAACTTTTAGATATATACACCGATCAACAATGTTCTCTTTTTAACCAAAAAGATGTAATGGTATTAAACGACATACCATTGTCTGAAGCTGCTTAAGACCGGTGAATGGATTTCTTTAATTTGCAAACTTGGTGTTCATTTCCTTTTGCGAACCCTCGAAGTTGTTCCATGTAGATAGCCTTCATCCAAAATCCCATTTAAGTGACGCAAGCTACATCCATTTGATGTAACTCTAAATCAAAAATGAGCTACAAGTGCCAAAGAGATTCTAAGCTAATCTTCTTGAACCGGGAGAAGGCATTCAGAACGACACCTTCCTTTGAGGGAAACCTTGGCCACAAGTTTGGCTCTAAATCGTTCGGGACATTGCCTTTGAAGGCCGCTTGTCTTAAAGACCCATTTAGCCAAATTAACGGGGTTTTTACAACTATTAGGCAATTGACGAGATCCGATACAATCGCATGGGCCATAGATTTCCAACTCTTCATTCATACTTTCCATCCATTTACTCAGAATCATCACTTCATGTTTAGAAAACGAAACCGGGATCCTTCCTTATCCCAATATCAAAATCGGGATTCTCAGAACACAATCTCACATAATCATCCGTACGGCAGGTCTTCCTTTCAGATCTCCTCAGTTGTAAGCAATAGGTGGCTCTACAAAGATTTTCACGACAATATTTTCTTAGTGGTAATGAACCTTCCTATTATACGCTTTTATTCTTCTCAACATGTCGAATAGGTCGTAGGAACACAATTTCCTTGAGTTAAAAAAAGTGGTGGGATATCCACTCTTATCTTTTCAACATCTACCTTTCGTTCATTACTCCCACCACTTCGCCATTCTCTAAGAATTTGGCATTACCTAAGCCAACTATTCCTCACACCGTGGTTAGGATAATAAAATCTGTACTCTTCGATTTATCCTGGAGTAGCCAATGAAATATCCGATATCGTTTGAATCAAGCTTTTCATGTGGGTTATAGATTCGTTCACTGAGCAACCCCATATATGTATATGTCTCAAGCTAGGTTTCACCACCATAACCTCGAAGGAGTTTCTTGGAACTAACTTACCAGGAACTCTGCTCAAGATATACATTGTTATTTTAAGTGCTTTCCACCTCACAATGAAATAGTATTTAAGAGTAACTCATCATACTCTAACCATTTCCATTAATGTGCGACATTTTTCAAAGAACACCATTATAAACAGGAGCGCACCGTGCATCAGGTAATCGAAAGCACCGACACGCCATGTTTTTCAAGGAATTTGGCAAAAGGACCAGGATTTTGTCCGGATTCATCATATCTCGCCATAATATTCACCGCCGACCTGATCTCTCACAATTTTAATCTTTTTATCTAATTGTCTCTCTAATTCTGCTATGAACATCTCGAAGATGTCAATGGCCCGAGACTTTTCATGCATTAGATAAACATAAACTCATAATCTAGATAGATCATCTATAAAGCAGGATAAAATATTTCTCCCGTAAAACATGGAAACGCAGAGTGGTTCACAAATATCTCGTATGAATTATCTCAAGGAGCTCATTACTGCGGGCACCTTTCTCTTTGTATGTTTAGTTTGCTTTCCCTTGTGCAATCCACGTGAGCAAAGATGAAAATTCTAGTGAAGTCACATTTTGTAAAATTCCTTCCTTCAATTAATTTCTCAATTCTTTCCCTGGGATGTGCCCTCTACTTTCATGTCACAAGATTGAAGAATTTTCATTAATTAAGCTACGTTTGGAACCAACATTTGAATGTGTTTATCAAAAGCTTGTTCAAATTATGATTCAAGGAAATTTTATATAAACCATCACATAAAATACCATAACCAATCGTAAATCACTTAACATCAAACTTAATTGTCTTAATCGAATAAAACATAATATCCACAGCATCTAATTCTGACAAGGAAACTAAATTCTAGATAGAAGGTAACAAAAAGTGTTTAAAAGATCCATCCGATGTCTGGCTCTAATAGTGTTTATAGGTACCAACAAATTATCACTCCAACCTTGAGATTCGCTTCCCATATAGAGTGAACCACTTTCCTCTTGGTTTCGGTTGTAAGGAATCCCGCATTAAATTAGTCACATGAGTCGTGGGCTCCGTAATCAATCCACCAAGTATTGAAGGAACTTCAACAAGACATCCATAACATACAAAAGAAAGATTTATGTCTTCTTTCGAACCAAGCTCATGCTTGATATCACATGCCCTTTCTTGCCATTAAAAGTAGCAACTGTCAGTGCCCATCATGACTCGCTACCTTCCCTGTGTCCACTTTTCAGTGGTTCTTTCCTTTTGAATTTTCTCTTTTCTTTCATGACTCCATGAGTTACAACAAGAGCAAGATTATGTTTAAAATCATACCCATGCCTAGTGCCTTAATCTTGGTAGAATTTTTCAAATATAAGCTTAAAATATGTCGTTAATACCTTTCACCATCATATTTCATGGTGGTCAATTCAGCCATCAGCTTCTCGCAGCTACCATCATTAAGCTAAAGACTCAACGTATTTGAAATCTCGAGGCAAACTCTCGGTTTAAGGGAGGTCTTGATATTATTGGTATTAGTCATTCTCATAAACATCGACTAGTCTATTGATCTTTGCCCAAAGCTTTTGATCGCTCCACTTGCTCCGGGCATCGTCATCAGTAGCTTCAAGAGGTTTATCCGTTATTAAAGCCGGGTCAAGATCCAATACGCCCAGTGAGAATCGAACCCTTTCATACCATTCAGAAAAGTTCGACCCATCAAAAACAGTCATTCTAGATGCAAGAGAGTGTAACGAAGTGGGAACTGTATAAAATAAAACAATGCTCACAATAAGGCCTCAAGTATAAAATAAATAGCAATGAACTATTGATATCATTAAAATTCTCCTTTGGGTAAATTTTAACATATCCGTTGCTCACTTAGGAGGAGCTTAAACACTTTACTATTTTGGTGTCATTTATATGTTACCTTTGGGTATCTATTTTACCTTTCTAAGCAACAACACAAATAAAACTATTAATTAATAATTAGCGTAAATTGACTCTCCTTTGGGTTAGTCTCATTCTCCTAATTATAAAGAGAATTATTAAGAATTTTATAAGTCTCCCTTTATTCCTTTCATGCAATTCAATAAATACAAAGCTCACTAATTTAGGTTACTTTGGTAACTATCTAAATTAGTTAACCTTACATTTATAAATTTTCATTTGGATAAAATTTCACAAGATGAAATTAATTCTTTTATTTGAGTTAAAAATCAAGGAAATAGTATCTTTAATAATCATTCGATTCAATAATCAATCATAATAAATCAAAGAATCGGCATTCATCGATATAATAATAATTTCTACAAAGGTTCAAATCACGCGACGCTACGGGACATCTTAAAAAGAGACTTCGCTTCATATTCAAATAAGTGATAATGACAATCGCCCAACCAATGCCGTGATTCTATATTTCTCCCTTATCAGTTCTTTCTAATCGGTGGTCTGCGCGCCCGAAACGGTCGGCCGCCTTCACCGACATTGATCCAAACAATAAGGAAAAAAAATAAAAAAGAATTCTCCTTCACGCTTTGAGGGTCGGCCTTATTTTGTTTAATTAATTTTTTTAGTGAGACGAATTAATCGTGAAGATAAATCTCAAAATTTAATCTTTTATAAAACAACGATTCCGACATTTAAATCAATCCGGCTTTGATACCATTTCCGGTTGAGATTTCAACACCAAATTAACACACAATATTCTAGATCACATTCAAACTCTCATCTCTCGATAATAAAATAATAATAAAAAATATATAGATTTACGATCGCTTGAAGAATACAAATACGAGAGATTTCCCTTCAGCCATACGATCTTAAATCCTCGATTCTTCTTCTCCTTATCAAACTGATACATTTAATCGTCACTGACGGAAAAGCTTCTTAACAAAGACACGGCGTGCTTTATACATAAACTTATCGATAAGAGGCAGGCGTTAATGTTAACGTTCAAAACCTTTCTAAACGCTGCACTCGAATAATCGTTCTTATAATAAATTATATTTATTATAAATAACTTTTCTTATAATAAATTATATTTATTATAATTTACCCACTCCATTAAGGGTAAATATCTTCATAACAGGTTAAAGATATTGGGTATTCTTTTAATTGACTAAATACTAGGTTAGTGGATCATCCACTTAATTTTAATGTGAAAATAACAGTTATGTATAACAATAGCACACAATGTTTAGAAATATCATAAATGGTCGGCATATATAAGAATAGAACGCCACCTCACCTGCTCCATACTAGTATTAATTTATTAGCAGGGATAATTGTTTGAGCGTTCAAGGATGGCGAAGCATCTCGACCACCTGACTCATGGCGGGCCTTTCATCTCTGTCAAATTCCACACATCGCAGAGCCACTGCTACTAGATTTTCCATCTCACTCATATGATATTCGCTTTCCAACGACGGGTCAAAGATTTCTTCCACACACGAAGCAACTGCATTTGCTCTATTCATCTTCCCTTTCACCCATGCCACCAAACTCTGATGTTCCTCTACGCTGTCTGTATCATGGACGTCCAATGCAGCAACATTCCTTTGGCCGGTAATCATCTCCAGAACCACAATACCATAGCTATAAACATCCACTTTGGAGGTGATGGGAAGGTTCAAAACCCACTCTGGAGCCATATAACCTCTGGTTCCTCTTATCATCGACAATCTCGAATTGTCGCTTTCTCTTCCTCTGTTCTGTAGCTTTGAGAGGCCGAAGTCGGCCACCTTTGGTTGGTAATTGGAATCTAAGAGTATGTTGTGAGGCTTCACATCGCAGTGTAGGACCCACTCCAAGCACTCTTCATGTAAATAAGCTAGGCCCTTTGCTGTGCCCACCGCAATATCGAACCTCTTCCGCCAATCAAGTGTCTTGGAAGTGAGGTTTTCTGCTAGTGATCCATGCTCCATGTATTCATACACCAATAACCTGTGCTTGCCCTCAAAGTAATAACCCCACATCTCTATCAAGTTCATGTGGTTAAGATGCCTCCCAATGGTGTAAGAATTTCCTAATGTGGGTTTATTAATTGAAATTAACTGAATTAATTTGGTCTAATAAATGCAGCACATACTGATTCTTAATCGCCTAATACTGGTCGGGTTTGCAGTAGTCGAGCATTCCTACCTCGTAATGAAAGTACCAGGCCGGAAACTCTATAAATAAGTGCTCAAGTCCCTCCCCTAACCAACTGAATTCACATTTTGACTACATACTGCTGAGAGAAAACATTCCTCTCGAGCCAAGAATCTCTATTGCGCCATTATGAACAAAGGGAGCAGGAGAAGAACTGAGTCCTGTGAAAACTGGACCGTCGCACTCGCATCAAGCATAATGGATTCCAAACCAGGCAACGCGAACTCGACAAATCTCTCGCCATTCCTCGTTTTACTTCCTAATTATGGTGATCCAAGACTTGCCATTTTCGTGGCTTACATTTGGTATCATGGAGGCGCGTGAGGGCGCGTCCGATGTCCGCTTTGGACGATCTTGGTACCGACGCGCTCGTATGGAGATACTCTACAATGTGGTATATTTATTTTACATGTTTGAAGCTTTTACAGATTCGAAAAATACGATAGAACTCTATGTACGCCGTGATATTTTTAGGGTATTACAGGTTTTCAGATTTCATTGTTTAAATACGTATTTATTAAATCACATGTATATCACCACATAAGATCGTGTATGTATCCATTGACTATTAATGAATTGAACAAGATAATTAGCATGACATGTACGTAAAAGACATACGCCCTCGTTTTTACGTCTGCATTACATATATATAAATGAACGCTGATACATAAAGCTTATATCCTCGGTATGAGAAATTTTTCAATGATTCGATTGGTTGTGACCGCTCAAAGTGGCACACTCGACCGGTTTGAGAAATATAAGTCTCATATTGTGGTGGGATGTCTCCCCGCTTTATCAAGGTGATCATACTCCCAAAGGAGGTGATCTTGTGTTAGTTCATGGAGGGGTACATGTATAGCATGTGCTTAAGAAATGACTGATCTTAGTAGTTCATACATCTAAAGGTGGTGATTTCACGAAAGATTAGAATATGTTCTCATGGCCGCTATCATGTGGAGTGTACAATCGCATGTCATATTTTCGCCTAAAGGTGATTAAGTGTGCCGATGTATGTAATCTTTCGTATAAGTATTCACATGATGCTGATTGCATTGTTTGTTTTGTTTTCCGGCCACTTTTCAGAAACGACAATTCCATTTCACCGAGGTACTTACTGGATTGAATTTTAAGAAATGGAAAGAGGATTTTCTATTTGGAATGGAGCTGGCAGATGTCCACATTGCTCTTACAAAAGATAAGCCGACAGATATCACGGCCACCGGTATTGAAGCTGAGAAAACGGACTATGCTGCCTGGGAAAAGAGCAATCGGATTTGCTTATTGACAATGAAGAAATCCATTCAAGAACACTTAAAAGTGGCTACTGTACCGGGATCAGATCAAGTAAGGAAATGATGGCAAAATTTTGTAGGTTAGAAACCGTATTTTCATCTAATGCCGAGGTTGGTACACCCTTCAAAAGCTCTTCAATATGAAGTATGATGGCAGGGGTTAGATTATGTCCTTAGATGGTAGACCTAAAGACGAAGCTTAAGCTCTTAATGTTTCCATTCCCGACAAGCCAGACAGGCATCAAGTCTCTAAACACCCTTCCACCCGATTGGGATTATGAAAGACAAATTACAATTCCCAGCATATTTGTGATCCTCTATATTAACGACTGATACTAAAGGGCGTAGTACAGAGGAAGAGAAACTTAAGAAGGAGAAAGGTCACATAAAGGTCACACAAGTGCTACAGGTAATGATTCTTTAGCACTTGTTTGTGAATCCAACCTATCAGAAGCACCATCCAATTCTTGATGGCTTGATAGCGATGCAACTAATCATGTTTATGCTTACTTATGTCAGATTCTGTAAACCTGAGGAAGCCAAATCAGATGAATCAAAACTCACTGTGGGAAACAACGAAAGCCGATAAGCGTGTTTATGGGAGATGTGTAATCTTGATTCTAGGACTCGGTTTTAGATTAATGTTGAAAGACACTTTTTATGTACCTTCATTTACGAACCTAGTTTCAGATCGTTGCCGGACACGTATTTGATCACTCTTTGAAACAAGAGCAATGTTATTTCTTTTGTTTCTTAATTCAAATAAGGTCGGTGTCGTTATATGTCCAACGGACTGCATGCATCAGGTTTATCTCCCAATGACATATAATGGTCGCTATATGGTCAAGGTTGTTTCTAAGAGACCATTACCTATGAACGCCACGATTGTGCATAACGACTCGCCATATCTCTATGATGTAGTAGAAAGGCCGATAAAGACTAACATCCCGCCCTCGCTTCTTAAAATGACTTATGACACGCGTAGACCGGTTGTAGAGGTAAAATGACCAAGATAAGAAAGAAACTCCAGTCCGTTCGACTTGTCGAGGTCATTCACACCGATATAAGGGACCTTATACTACAACCTTGTGTAGAAATTTTTATTTCATCACATTTATCGATGACTATTCGATATGGTTATTTGTACTGACAAAGAAAATAGCCCTTGACAAGTTCAAGATTTTTCTGACCAAGTCGAGAAACGCTTGGGAAAGTCATAAAGGTTGTTATATCCCGACTCGAGGTGGAGAGTATTATGGCAAGCATGGCGATGTTTCGACAATTTAAGGGGCCATTCGCCAAATACTTAGAGGATTTCAGGATAAGGCACGCTTACTATGCCCGGGAGTCCCGAGCAAAATGGTAGCCGAAAGGCTAATCGCACTCTTATGGAAATGGTAAGGAGTATGATTAGTATGATAAATTTACACAGTTTTACGTAGAGGTGAAAGCTTTGAAACTTGACTTTGTGTCTGAATCGTGTACCTCTGGTGTTCCATTGACTCCTTTTGAGTTATGGGTGAGTAAACTAAGCAAACATCTTAAGGTTTGGGAATTGTCTGCGGAAATTGAAGTTGTATAATCCGACATTAAGTAATTGGACTCCAGGAACCACTCGGTGTTACTTTGTATCTTACGAGAACATTCGAAGGGATATCGGTTCTATAATCCCGATGAGCCTGAAATTGTGGAATCCGCAGACGACAGTTTTTGGAGTTTGATGTGGCCGAAGAAAGTAGCTGCTCACAGACTATTGAAGATAATAGTACGGTGGGTAATATGGTATCTTTATCTTCTCCCATACAGATAATTGTGGAAACTCCCACACACCATATTGAACCTGTTGAGGCTCGGGATCCTGTTGTCGAGACAGCTCCTGATGAAGTTCATCAAGGCTCTTAGGTGCAGGATGTGACTATTTAACTGCTCAGGTGGAGATCGATTTGGGAGACGATCGGTATCTGCCAGGATTTATTTAGTCTATATGGGAGAGCAAGACTACGATATTCGGTTCGTGGTGATCAAATAACATCTGAAAATTTGTTCTTCTCTTTATCTCGACCAGTACATGGTTGGATGCGATGAGAGATGAAATTCAATCTATGAGGCATAATGGAGTTTGGGAACTTGTTGAATTGAAGGTATGGGCAGATTGTGTTTGCAAATGGGTATATAAGACTAAAGGGATACTAAGAAAGATTGAGAAGTTTAAAGCGGTAGTAGCCAAAGGTTTCACTCGGAGAGAAGGAGTAGACTATGAGCTTGACCTTTTCTCCGGTCTCTTCTAAGATTCTTTTGGAGTGATCATGGCATTAGTTGTCATTTCGATATGGAGTTGAGTTACACTAGATGGATGTTAAACGCCTTTCAATGGAGACCTTAATGAATAGTGTTCATATATGAGCAACCCGGTTTTGTGGCAAATGATTCAGTACTAGATTGTAGACTCAAAAGTTTATTTATGTCTCAAGCTTCTAGACAATGGTACTAAAGTTTCTCATATGTTGTTGCTCATGGTTTTGTTGAGGAACAAAGTGACTGTCGTATATACTCGCAAGGTCAGTGGGAGAAATTCATTTTCCTTATACTCTATGTGATTTATATCCGTCAGTAAGCAAGGACTCGTTTATCAGATGAGACAGCTTATGTTGTCAAAGAACATTGATATAGTTGACCCAGAGTTTTGGTTCCTGGGCACGAGATTCATAGGAATCACTCTCAGATTTATTAATTATCTCAGAGAGCATGTTGACTGGTTTTGTAAGAGTCCAACATTTAACAATGTAAGCCAGAATTGCTCTCGTCCAAAGGTGATAAGCTGAGTCTCTGGTCACAATGTCCTCATTCAGATTTTTGAGAAAGCCCAAATGAAAATGTACCATGCTAGTGCACTGGGAGTATTATGTATGTCAAGTAACACTAGCCGACATTGCCTTGCAACAGACTTCATATCAATAAACTTATATTCAATATCAGGTTGCCTAACAAGCAGGCATTTAAAGAGGACAAAAGACTATATGTCACTGACAACATGTCTGTGACCTACAACTAGTCATTCTGATTCGACTACTGTGGTACTGTCAGATGAAAATGTCAACAACAGTTACATCTTTAAAGCTAGCGTGATGCCAGTATCATGAAAAGTGAGAAACGTAAATCAATAGCATCCCCACCATGCAGCTGAGTTAGCAGTAGTATTTTCACCACACTGTAATGTCTCAACCCCATTACTATCGAATCGTATTTGATCTTGTGGTGTGGATGCCCACAGCTGGGCCAGACAGACACACCTATATGTTGTTTGTTAACAACAACAGGTCTGGCGTCTAAGCATATGAGAAGTCAACACTGACTTGCAAAGAAAAGTTTGAATCGGGTGACATTGCAAAGTGATAATATCAAATGTGATGATATGATTGCAGACCGCTAATCCAGTGCCTCACTCAGATACTGGACGATACGCCATTAACACGCCAGTGAGATTGCTGATAATTACCAATTAAGGGGAGCCGTTTATTTTATGTTGCTCTTATGAAGTTCAGATTCCCATTTCATTACTTTTTTGTAATATTTGAATATGTATCAATCTTTGTGATTCAATTATAGGTATTTAAATGTAGATTTATCAAGTTGAAAGATAATTGTTGAAAATCTCGGTGTATCAGGTAAACCTTTGAGTACAAAGCACAAGTATTTCGCATTAGCCTTCAATATGTCTTGTTACACATAAAGTACGCTTAACTATCGTAAGACATATCCAGTTCGCTGGAAACTATGATGGATATTCCCTCTCGGTGACACTAGGGTTTCGTGACACTTAAGGAGAGAGAATTTGACTAATAAAATGGATAACATGTATCACTCACATGGTCATCATTTAACACACTACCATATCGAATCCACAAGAAAGTTCTGAGTTCTCCTCGCGACTCACGGAAGGCTCAAGGTGAGCATGCAAGCACTCGCCATGATCTGGTGTTCAGGACTTCATGGGATGATTGACTATTAAGAATAACTCTGTACCAATATGAGTGTGTACACATAGTTCTGCTCACCACTTACTGGAGAATGTAAGAATTTCCTAATGTGGGTTTATTAATTGAAATTAACTCCACCAATTTTGGTCCAATAGTTGCAAGATATATGGATTCTTTAATCATTCATTAGTGTTGTATCACAGGTCGAGTACACTCCTCTACCAGAATGAGGGCCTCCTCCTGTGGTCTGAACCTCCAGATAATAAATGCCTGTTTCCTCTCTCTCTCTCTCTCTCCTCTCTCTCTTCTCTCTCCCTAACCAATCGAATTCACATTTTGACTCACATACTGCTTTGAGAGAAAAACATTCCTCCTGTGATGGCAATCTCATTAGGGTCAATGTTTAACAAGGATGTGGGAGAGTTTGAGTCCGTGTTCAGGGACCATTACACTCGATTTGCATAACAGGATTCCAAACCAGAATGAATCGCACAAATTTCTACTATTCCCTGCTTTGTTTCCTAATTGTTATGGTGATCCAGATTCTGGCATTTTCAGCCTACAAATGGTACTCTACTTCACAAGAATTGAGCTCCCTTGGTAGATACATTGAGTTGCTTGATGGTAAGCCACTGATTTTGTCCAACAAGACACCTTTATATCAACCCCACCTCCTCCTTCCACTTCCTTCACTGAAACCCCTGTTGCTTCTAGCTCTGTATAGGTGAACTTTCAAACTCTGCAGAAGCCAGAATGTAGCCTTGCGGATCCGTGCGTTCTGCTGGCCTTTCTGAAACACCACCATACAAATGCAAATCATCTCAACTCCTCCAATTGTGAAGGCAAACCAGAGGATGGACTTCAACACCCCATCTTGATGGGCTTTTGCGTAGGATCTTTCTAGCAGCTTCTCAGACCGGTTACCCGAGCAATCTAACATGATTTCCTCAACTGGTTTGTCATAAGAGCGGAGACTAGTTTTGGGCAATTTTAGATATATATCTCCCAGAAACTAGAAGATGGTATCCGTTATAACAGCCTCTTAGAGACATTTATAGATATCCGAATTGTACTTGTAATTGAACCATGCAACCGGAGAAATTAAGCAGTGTTTTTGCACTCTCAATGTGTAATTGGGGTAATACCCATAATCGTAGCCGTAGAACTCGATATGAGGGAATTCGGAGGAAAACCGACCTTCTTTGAGCCGTCGCAGAGCAGATTTGAATTTGGCACAATCCATAAGTTCGGCTGCGCCATTTTTGACCTCATATCCAGGTATGCAAGAGCATCTCCTTCCAGCTCTCAGAACTGGGCAATGAAGTTACAAATGCCGTTAGGTCCGCATATTCATGAATTGCACTAGAACATTATATTGTTTCTGCCATAACAAACCCAATTAATTTCTCCTTCAAACTGTATAGTCGTAAATTGCCATCAATACCCAGGTCATTTGACTCTTCTCATCAAAATCCGAGGATTTAAACTTAAATCATCTGATGAGGAAAAGGAGCCAAATAATTCAATGATTCTGCTGCTGCTGTATGTCGATCTTCCGCTCGTGCCAGCTATCATCCACGGTGCGGCCAGTAACGCTTGAAACGTCCGGCCATCGAAGACGAGACTGAGGACGTTGTCATACAGGAAATAAAGTTTATAAACCCTGAGGAAAAGCTTTGTTTTGTCTCCTTAAAGACGAGTCTCGTATTTCTGGTGGAGTGGTTGGTGTGGGGAGAAGGGCATTCAATGGTGAACGAAACTTTGCCATTAATAACACCATCCGAGGTACGTAGTACAAGGTTTCCGGTGTCGAGGAGGTGTAAATCCCACCGGAGAATCCCAACCGCCTTTATGGTCCAAACTACTTAGGACCGCCATCTGTTATAAGATTACCGCTTTCTAGCAGAGAAAGCTTTTGAGAAATTCCCGTTAACCGGTTGGTCCTGGTTTGCCATCCAAACAACGGCATGTTTTCCGTCGTAGGATGGTTTGGTGAACCATATAAAGACAATAAGTTACTATCACCGACGGGGTAGAAGCTGGCAGAGACATTCCACTTTGTGAATCAAAACTTGTTCAGATTTCCCAACTGATAGGGATGACCTTGACTCAAACTGTAAAGGTGGAGGATATGGAGAAGAGAGAACAGAGCGAGAAGCAACAGAAGATGTATGCGTCCATTAAATCTATGAAATTGAGTTTGTTAAAAGGCTGTAGGCTGGCTATTGAAGAATCAAATTTTATGAAAAGGCCAGGCTGCTTTTGAATCAAAAATACTAACTTATTAGCAAGGCCGGGGTAGTAGTTCATACTTCATTATGAAATCTGTGATAAGTACAGAGTTTCAGCCACTCAATGGATTCCCCAGAAAACGACACCATCTTCATTAATTTCTTCCTGAATATAGCTTTAATTTTATAAACAAAAGAATTATATAGAATTTCTGTTTGTTTATATCTTTAAAAGTATTTTTTGTTAGAGGAATAATTGAATAAAGAAACACAAAGTAGTTATATATGTTTCCTAGTTTTTTTTTTGAAAAACAAGATTCAAAAATATTATATTTAGAAAACAAAAATAATTTTTAAAGACACTAAAATTGAGGTTTTGTATCTTTAAAAACTATTCTTTAAGAACAATTAAAAAAAACCAAACAGGTCAATAGTGTTTGGAATTCATAGCAGCAAGGTATCCTCGTTTCAAATTCAACCAGTCAACCTACTCTCTTCTTGATCTCATTCACCTTCGATCTGGCTTAAAATAATAGACTACAGTCTTAACACTTAATTCAAACAATGCATCTTCCTAAGAAGGGATTAAGAAAAAGACCTAGTACTGCACTGTGCCCTTTGACAGACATCCCCTCCAACGCAGCTTAAAACGAGGCCCAAGCCACCCATTTAAAAGGTTTGCAATATAATTAAAGTGAACTGTGATTTAAAGCAAATACCCAATTTCCAATAATTAGAAAGTATGAAATTTCCTAATTATTGTCCATCAATTATTCATATTTTTAATCGACAATACAAGAAAATCTCACCCAATGGAGAAATATTCATATCACGCTTATCATCCATTATAATACAAAGCTTCATCGAAAGGTTCAAGATATCTCATTCCCAACACGCTTGATATTCTCTTCCACTAGCAACTCGACTTCAGATCTAGGTGCAATCCAAGCACTCCTCACGATCCTTTTGTTTTTGTTTTTATGTAGTAGCCTTCACATCCTATAGGCTGTGTATCAATTGATATCATACTACTGCATCCCATTAAAAGCATCAATACCTTCCACCCTAAAACCAATATTTTCCTTCGTTAAAATCTTAAATTACAAGCATTAGATGTATTTTATCCAGTATTAATAGATAACCGAAATTTACCATTAAAATTGATAAAAATAATTTCTTTTTATATTTTAAAATTATGTTGAATCTGCATTTTCACAACTACGGTTTTAAACTTTTATTAGTTTATATTTTTACAAAAACAGTATATAACAAGAAGTCACATGTTTTGTTAGATTGAAAGTTATTTTTGAAGTTTAAAGCTAAACTAATTTTAGCCTTTTAGAAGGAGAGAGAGGTTCAAGCCACAAGGTTCACCTGAATTGTTTCTTTGTCTCAGACTCTTATGTTTTTTCCCTTTCCTGTTCTTGTTCAAGGTGTTTCCGGGGTTTTAATAAGGGAAAATGTATTTTGACTGACATTTTCAGGATTATTAAAGATAATATTTTGATATTATTTTTCATGTGGAGGTGGGACTACATAAAATATAAATTAGTTTATGATGATGCTTTTTCAACCGAAATCGGGTCGAGCTTGCTGGGAATTGCCGTCGGCCTAACACTCCCACGTCTAGCTCTCCCCGCAAAAGTAAGAAACAAGAAGGATCGGCGTGGATCGCCCGTTGCCTCTCCGATGCCTGGGTCGCTTTTTCCGACTAAGAGAAGATCAACCGCTTAGAATGAGTTTTTAGGCTTAATTTTCACCGGCTAGGTGACTCAAGTTTATAATAAGTGATCACGATAAATTTTCCTTATTGACGATAGATAATATATTTCTTTCATCGGGGTGAGGAATTTTCTTTCCTTATCATAATCCCGATTAATAAGGGATACTGAGAAGCAATTATTAGAAATATCCATTTTCCCTGCGGAGATCGGGCATTTTCCTTTAATACGACTCCTGGGCTTATTATATTGCCTGCCTCATGGGTGAATCGGGGCCCCTCGCTCGGGCCTCTCGTGTCAGAGATATCATCAAGGGCCGGCACTGCACTCAGTCACTTTAATCTCCTTTAAGCTTTGACATTTAGCCTCCGTGGTTCTGGGCCTACTGTCCATTATTATTTTTCTGAAACCCACCTACGTTTCAGCTCGACTAAAGCCATGTGCAAGTAATGCACTGCTTGATCAGTGTGACACCCACGTGGCTACTGTGTGAGGGTTTGATTAGGCTTGTAGTCATTCCAACGCCTTAGGATAATGATGGCTGATTTTCGCGCTTATTTCGTCAGGCTTTTTGTCGACAAGGACCAGGAATGCTTTATCGGGCTACTACAACTTTATCAAGTGGATTGTCATGGGGATGTCGGGCACTCTCCATGCCTGAGTCCGAGAAGGCTATGGTAGTATCCAATGAGGAAGTTTGATACCACTTGTACCTAATGTTTCCCCGATCCGATGTCACAAGCAGTGGGCCTTCCCGGCCGAGCCGGACTCCCCGCCTCCCGCAAATCCTCCTGAGATGACATGGATTTCCCAAGCGGGCAGCGTCAGGCCTGGTCGGGTCGGACGAGGTGGCGGCGCCATACCCAGTCCCGACCGGGCCACATAACTTAGCGAGATGCCCACGCCGATCGTATAGCCGGATTTATCATATTTTCTATGTCCATGACCCTGTGGAAACCCACAAGATTTGGTATCGCTTCTTTGCTTCGGTCCGACTTCATCCGATGGCCATCTCATAAATCTTCATGTTGCACTCTATCAGAGAACCGTGACACCTGTGTTGTCGGGTGGGGTGAATGCAGGTGAATACTGTCACTGAATGGTCGAGGTGGTCCCAGCGGTCTCTAACGCTCCCTCTGCCCTTCTGTGGATCGTCTCTGCTTTCTCCGTCTCCCGGGATCCGCCCCCGTCTCCCGCCTCCCAGGGCTTCGTCTGCTTCACTTCAGCTCCTTCTCCTTGGAGGCAGAAGAGCCCATTTGCTTGGATAAGAGGGCTTCACCTGCCAAGGATATACTTCTCCTGCTTTGGCGAGCACCTCCTCACTTCATGCCGTTTCGAGGGCTGGATGGGAACACTGTGTCTTCACATCGCACTCAGCCTCCAGTGATGAAAGCTGTGATGACGAACTTCTAGTGGGGAATGTCTACCTTTAAAGACTCCGCTTTGAATTTATGAACATATGACTAAGCTCTCCCGCAAGCTTCCGCATTACATTTAAGGTGATATAATCTGGCTTCAGACGCCCTGTTCATAAAGTAGAAGATGAATGCGATGGAAAGTTATGTGAATGATGAGATGGAAGATCATGAGTTCGTTGAACCAGCCAATGATGGCCCTTAGCTGATAGCGAAGGCTCAAGATCAGATGGGATCCCCATATCCGTGCGCCCATCCGGTTCTGTAACAGGTGATCGATGGGGTCTTCTGCTTCCGCTTCCGAAACCCACACTCCTCCACACCTATCCCAAACGGTATAGAAGTGCAAGACTCGACAAAGAACGGATTCAGCCTGTTGTACTAGGGCTACCTGAGCAGAGACTGAGCCTCTACTCTTACCGCCTCCTTCATGTGGTCGAGCCTGGCTGATGTCTCAACCTTCGCCTCCCATGACCGCTCCCGTCTTGCCGACAAGGGATGGCCCTGGTCGCTATGTTGTCCCACATGCCTCCCCATTGCATTCTCCGGTGGGGGTTTGCAAGGACTATGCCTCCGGTTTTAGCTGAAGCCCTTCTCCATCTACTCTCAGAGTGGTCGAGAGAGGTGTTGCTCTCCTGTGGCCATTGTTTGGGTCTTCCTGGGCCTGTCGCGGCTCCCTGGGCATTGTATTTGCTTGGTGAGCGTTCCAACTCTCTCCGTGTTCAAGTGTTGGTTGGTGAGACGGAGCCGCTTCATCTCATCCGAGCTGCCCCGGAGGTTTCTAGTGCCTCCGGGAGGTCGTGGCCATCTACGCCGCTACGGCCTCGAGATCCCGACGGCGCGCCCCGCTTTGTGCTTCGAAGCTGATTCATCGCCTGAGAGATCATCTCACCAGAAGGAATCGCCGCTCCTACGTATCACACGCAAACAGATGATGTTTTTAACCGAAACTCTAGATGGAGATTGTCGAAATTGGCTGGGTATCGGTCCGCCGACTGGACGTCTGCTCTTTCCGCAAAAGTAAGAAACAAGAAGGATTCTGGTGGATCGCCTCAGTCTTCCTCGATGCCTGTCATTTTTCCCATGGAAGAGTGAGATCAACCGCTTAGGAATGAGTTTTGTGCGCACTTTCACCACGGGTGGCCCGGGTATTTATAATGGGTGATCAATGTATAACTTTCTATCGACGATGATACGATATTTCTTCCATTGGGTGAGAGATTTTCTTTCCTTATCGTTAACCGATTAATAAGAGATAATTGAGGAGCAATTATTATGAAATATCTTACTTTCCTAATTGGTGGAGATTGAATATTTTCCTTTGTCACGAATCTTTTTGACTGACATTATCGGCTCTTTGAAGTAGTGAATCGGCCCTGGCCCTCGTGGTCGGGGATACTATTAAGGACCGAGCACCGGTAATCGTACCGGCCTAATCTCCTTTTAGCTTACATTTAGCTCGTGTTTTGGGCTTGCGCGCCCATTATTTTAAACCCGATCAGTTTAAATTGAATGTATGAAGTTTGAATCCAATATTTTTCCTTTTAAAGGACCTCTAGCAATAATATTAATATTTATGGAACAAAGGCACTCTTGACTTTGTTTTACACAGCGGGTCAGATCCCCCCCAGTTCTCCAAGTTGCAGCCTCATTATCTTTTGAGAAGACCTGGCTTCAGCAATTGAGGCTTGTTTTTGTGTAAGGCTTCCTCTCTTCTCTCTCCCTCTCTCTCTTTCTTTCTTTCTTTCTCCTTCTCACTTCTGTCTTGTGTGTGCCTCTTCCACAGCGGGTCAGATTCCTCCCCCCCAGCCTCCAAGTTGCAGCCTCATCATCTTTTGAGAAGAGCTGGCTTCAGCAGTTGAGGTTTGTTTCTTATAGTCTTTCCACTTCTAAGTTCACAATTGTGTGTGCCATTTTCCACAGCGGGTCAGCTTTTGCCTCGTAAGACACTATACCAATTATACGTCGCCACTTTTTACTTTGCAGGAAATTAAATTATTTGGGAAGGTTCTCATGGATCGGAATTATAAAACTTGTTTGATTTCTATTTTTGAAAATTATTCTTAATAACTGTTTTTTAAAAAATATAGAGAAAATCATTAACCAAATTTTTTTTTTGTATTCCGTAAAATATAAAAAACATAAAAAATAATAAATTTAAATGATATCAAAATAATTTTCTTTATGTTTTAAAAAACTGTTAATTCTAGGTTTAAAAAATAGGAATCAAATAAACCCTAAACTTCTTATTTTTAAGCTACCTTGGCTATAATTTATTTGTTGCAACTTTATCAGTCTAATACTAAAAAACATTGAATTGGAGAAGATTGAATAAGGAGAAACTGACAAAAAAAAGTTGGGTATGTTTCAAGGAACGAAGTATGACTGAGCCTTGCCTGTCGGCTGTCTCCAAGCATCTGCCTTATGTGCTTCTACTTAAGCCTGAAATTAGTGCTTCTACTTATTGAAAACTTATGATTTTGCAGGTTCTTCGATCTCCCTCCCCGGAAGAACTCATGCCACTAAATTTTGTATATATTTATTAACTCATTCGAGCTTATTCCTTAAGTGCTCTACTTTAAGCCTGAACTTGGTGCTTCTACTTATTGGAAAACTTATGATTTTGTTTTTGACATCCTCTAGAGGACCTCATACCAATTAAATATTATCCATATTTATTAACTCATAACTGGATGGGGGCTTTGAAGGCACACCATTCTCGATATGTGTTAGATATCCATGCTGTACTAAAGTACAAGCTGAAGCCATGAGGGTAGCTAACTGTGAATTATGAAGCCAAATTACTAACCATGCTGCCAAGAGTGGCTATAATGCAATTATTAAGTCACAAAAGAAGCAGGTGACAAAAGGCCTGGCCCATGAGGGCAGCAATTAATATGTTTTCTACCACTATGAAACAGTCATTACAACTTGAAATTGTCGGTGACACTGATGTCAGATATCATTTTAAAAAAATATATTATTTTTAAGAGTAAAAAATTTAAATGACATAAATACCCATTATCTACTTTCTTCCCTCCCTTGTAACCGACCCAAAAATCACTAACAAGATAAATATAGACTTTTTTGACACCAAGATATCGTGTAGCAACAGCCTTACAATCCTTGATTGAAGTTGTGCATGCATGAATGCTCACAATACATCATGGACTAGATGTGTTTTAAGCAGAAATGGCACAACACAGAGGGAGATTCAATCTACGTGAAGACTCAAACATATTAAAAATAAATAAAATGATAAACTAAAAACGACAACCCCTCCATGACTTGAACATATTGAAGATCTATGTGTTGCTTATTGCCTCTTATCTAGTAATTTCAGAAGTTTAATTCTTCTGGGAACAGACACAATGACAAGACTAAGAAAAAATCAATCTGAATGACAATACATATATTAACCATTTTTATGGAAACCAATGAAACTCATTGGAGTCCAAAAGGGGCAATCTTTAGTAACTGAATTCAACAACATGATCAATGGCCCTCACCTTTCATGCCAAATCAACTATGACATGCCTAGACATACTAAATCATTAAATGGTTCCATCAACCCAACCTAAAATTGTGGTCCAAAATATCTAAATTAATCATTATATATTTAGAATCATCATATTTTCCACGAAATATATACGTTTTGAATCAAGAGTAGATTGTAATAATTTGATTCGTTCAAGGGAACCTATTGAAAAGATCTAGGATAAAGTACATGGATATTTCATTTAATTAAAAATCAATTTTTGTAGGAAATATTTTCATTGAAATAAATAATTTAAGTAATCTATTAAGAAAAGTAAATAAGAACATGAGAATTTGTTATATGATAACTTTTTTCGTAATATAAAAAATATTATGAAAGTACAATAGTTAAAAATCAAACTCTCTTAAAAACTCAAACTTGTGACATTTTGATTTAATATGAATATTGTACGAGTGACCCAATTTTGCACGTAAAGAGTTAAACAAACCAAATGGAGTTTACTATAAACCTTCAAATACACAATGATGATCAATATTCAAATTTAGAGAGAAATCTCCTAACCATGACCTATGCTAAACTAAACTTTGATATTATGTTAAACAATCAACTCTCATTTTTTTAATTGAATAATCAACTCTATCAAACTTAGGATTAGAATTTCACATGAATATCACAAGCTCAAAAAATAACAATGTAACAAAGATATATATGAAAAATATGTATTTATACTGACATTTCAAACGCCACGATACTATTGTATACCTAAACTCCGGGTCCGTTGATCAACCGGCTTAACTCCGAGGAAACTCGTGGATATCGAGTAACTCGATATCACACTAATACGTCCCATTTACCAAAAACCCGCAGATTTGGCACAACCTGAGGACCACCCTGTCATCCATACTTAAAAACTGCCTATAAGGGTTTATACCTGAAAGCATAATAAAATTACAAGTTAGAACTAGATCGATCTTTAAAACATTTTACTGTGCTAGGATTAAAAGCCACACTCGCTTTCTTCAATTGCGCTCGAATGAGTGTCATTCACCTGTCTGTTTCAAGACCTAAATATTTTCCTTTAGGTGGTGAGCTGACCAATAGAAAACTTCCTACCTGAGGCTATTCTCCACCCAAGGCACATGCTAATGACCATGTTTCACATTCACATTCCAAGCAAATATGCACTCCCTACTATGGAATCCCACATACCATGCCATGAAATGAGATGAGACTAAATCATGTACCATGCCCTATCCTCATCGACTCCCACCATACAATGCGAATATTGTGATGGGAACCGTCATTATTGATGAATTCATCCAATGACCACTTTGAAATAAAAGTCGCTTATTTATAAAACTTTTATGTGGTCATACTTCTAAATGATCTTTATAATCAAAACCGTGTTTCGTGGGCGCGATTTCGAGGTCTCACCGACTTCGCGACCACTTTCTACACTTTTTCGACTCTTCACCGTTGGAGGCGAACTAATCCGGCCTACCGAGGGGGATGTCTAACCTTCGCTATTACCCATCACACGCTTTTCTATGTTATGCAACGGCGACTGCTGATTGTCCAATCCGCATCGGTGCCCACCATCAATCACTAAGTATGATGATCGATCATGTAATTATGCACTCATATCTTATTCACGCGAGTCTCTTCGCATACATAATGGCATCATTACATGTTATATCATGCCACGTGTATAATGAATGCTACATGGACAATTCAAACCATACAATTCACCATGTATTATGGACAGTTGTATTATGAGCATATAATTTTCAAACCAACAATCATCTCATTGTCAATATATTCAAACACATATACATTAACATTCAATTACCCCCAAGCATGTCATCCAAAATTCAAGCAATGACAACCTTGATCCACAAGACCAACTATGACATAGACATGCCCACAAAACAATCTACATAATGGCCTCAAGGTGCCATAAACAAAGAACTAGACTGCCATCACCACCCATAACTCGGCGACAAAACTAGCATACACAAGTTACATGTGATATTAAATTCGCCTAGAAACTGGCCCCCAAGCCTCTCAAATTGCCTTGAATAGTCCACAAGACTGACATAACCAGGCCATGAAACCAGCTACCAAGTATTCCCAACATAGGTAATAACAACCTCAAATAAACTACAAAATAGCCATTGCACTATGTCCCCAATAAATTGTTAAACATTAAGTCAGGGCAAGCCCTTCGGAAAGGGACAATAACTTGAGCCGTGGAAGTCCAATTTAGGTGATTCAAAAGCCTAACATCAAGTTCACAGATACAGTTACAACTTCTATGAAGAACACAAGTAAAAAATCCCTCCGTTCCCAACCAAAAACCAGGCCTTAAAATCGACACAAACCAAGAACAGCCTAAGTCAGGGCAGCCCTAGGAAAGGGGACCATAACTTGATCTCGTAGAGGTCCAATTTAGGTTATTCAAAAGCCTCCAACATCAAGCTCACATATGCAGCCACAATTTCTATGAAGAACACGAGTACAAAATCCCTTTCTCAAGCTCAACCCAACCACCCTCTAACTGAGAGTGCTGTAGGGTCAAAAACAAAGTGTCCTATAAAAATTCGGCCAACCAGCCTCAGGTAAATAAATCAAAGAAAGAAAGAATTCTTACCTCTTGAGCGTAGCCTGGTCATAGACGGATTCTAACCTCGGCCCAACTAACTCGATGGTCGAAACACCGAAAACGAGGGAGAAGGTCGAATCTTCCTTTCCTCATTTCCTTCTCTTCTCATCTTCTTCTCTTTCTTCCCTTTGCTTTCCACCACCACCAAGACCAAGGGAGATATTTCCTCCCACTCACTCTCATCCACCTCCACTCAAACCCAGAAGATCTCTAACCATGACACTTGGCCCTTATCATGCCAAGTGTCACCATGGCATGAGTCACATGTGGCATGTACCCACTTATTTGGTTATGTGTTTGCTCCATTTTCTACTCGAATCGCTTATTTCATCCTAGCTTAAGCGCCCAAACACAATTCTTTATATGAACTCCATCAAGTTTCCAACTTCCCGTAATTTTCAAATGTTCACTTTCTTGAGGTCACCTGACACCGCTGTTTAAAACGCAGAATCTCGTAGATACGAATCGATGAAATTTATCTAGGCAACTAGATTCTCACGCAGACGAACCTAACTGGTGAGGTTCAAGCCATCGTCTTAAAGTCCAAGATCAAAATTCCTGGTTTTGACGCTTATTGTCTAAAATTATAAAGTGTATTTGTTGAGAGAACTTTACAATTTAATAATATGATTTTAATGACTTAAAATTATGTTATTAATTAAGTAAAGTTATACATATTTGATGAACTAATGGTAAATATTTTCTGTGATATAAAAAGAAACTGTATCATATATACCTTACCAATAAATAAATAATTAATTAAGTGATTTGAAAACTACTTCAGGATTAGAAACTACATATTTTCCTTCAGGATTAGAAAACTACTAAAAAAAAAAAATCCTAAATTACAGAATTTAGCAAAAACTATCTTGGATAACTTAGTGATGAGCAGAGTCACTATATAAAAGCATTAGTTTTAACTCAGCTAACTAATCCATTTTTAAAGAAAAACACAATCATTAAAAGATTAGAAACGAATATGGATCTCAAACATCACTATATAAGGGTTTCTAGTTATGTAAAAATATCGGCAACACATAACAAAGTTCAATATTTTAATGATGTTTAAGGAATAATTTTATTAATCAAAAAGTTTTGAAATAAATGTTAATTAAAATTAAATATGACAAATATTTGTTAAAACTAGAAAGGATAAACATGTTGATATAATAATTTAACAAACCCCAGTTTTATTTTATCAAATAACTAATAAAAATAATAACTATAAAGTAATTTAATTTAAATTACCAATTAGCAAGTATCAAATTTCATCCAAAACATTCTCCTTTTTAGTGTTCAAAGAAAGCTATGCGCTGTAATGTGGAGTATGGTACCTTCCTGTAAACTTTCTTCTTTGAAGTCTTAACAGTAGTTTCAGTAACTGTGCCACATAACTTCTGCTTAAAATGAAGTACTTTCAAAGTCGATGCCATAGATTTGTGACCAGATAATGAATATTCAAAGAGAGTCAATAAACTTGGTATAATTTATTTGGTATTGCACTATTTCACTTCTATTTCTCTGTGAAACTTTAGCATATAAATAGCATTTCACATCATCATCCTTCCTACTCATGTATAGAAGGAGAATATAATTTGTTGGAAGCAAATACAAGAAAATTACTTTAACAAGTAACCTTAATAAATGGAAAATGTGATAAGTAGCTCAGGAATACTAATTGCTTTCTCAGTTATAATGAATTCAACATGGGATCAAATTCTTCGTTTTGATAATATCGTGCCAAACAATTGGTGTAAAATTAACATATTCAACCAATTTTTCGTTTTATTAAAAATATATGAAATGCACAGAATTGAGTGTGAGTAGTGGAGTAGGGCAAGAAGAGCCAGAGAGAGAAATCAATGAATATGAGGTTGGATTAAATGCTACTTGAGAGAGTTTGAAGAATATGAATTGAAAGATTTGTAAGATATTAACTTGCATGCCTACAAATTTTAGCAGTAGTAGTGTTAGTGATGGTTTTACTTTTCTATGCGGAGAAGAAGCCTGGACCCTTGCCCATGCTGGTTCCTTCATCTTTATCCTCTTCTACGCATTGCAAAGCCATTGATACCAGACTCCATTTATTCATCTCATATTTGTCCTCCAATACAGGATCCACGATTTCTTCTATCCATCTCTACGAACCTCTTGCCGTTGCTCCTTTCATCTTCTCTTCCTCCGTCTCACCTTATACCAATCTTTGATTCTCCCCTGCGCCCTCAATCTCTCGAATATCCATTGCAAGACTCCTTCCCGTAATCATCTCCAAAACCACAATACCATAGCTATAAACGTCCACTTTGGAGGTGATAGGGAGGTTCAAAACCCACTCCGGAGCCATATAACCTCTGGTTCCTCTCATCCTCGAGAAGCTCGATTTCCTCCGGCCTCTTGTTCACTAGCTTTGAGAACGTTCTGAGGCTTCACATCACAGTGCAGAACCCACCCGAACACTCTTCATGTAAATAAGCCAGGCCTTTTGTTGTCCCTACCACGACACCGAACCCTCCCAATCAAGGTCTGAAGTGAGATTCTCTGCTGAAGATCCATTCTCCGTGTATTCATAAACTTAAGAGCCTGGCTTTCCCTCAACGCAATAACCCCACAGCTCTGTCAACTTTATGTGATTAAGCCTCCCAATGGCGCTTACCACTGCCAAGAATTGAGCTTCTCCTTGGTTAGATACATTGAGTTGCTTGATGGCAGCCACTCGATTGTCCGACAAGACACCTTTATACACTAAACAGAAGTCCTACTTTTGTTGTTCAAAATACGACACCTTCCTTGATTGTTTAAGGCATTCTTTAGTTGTACCAATGATGTTCCTTTTCTAAATTCATATAAGCAGTTATTCTGATTATTTGTTGAAAGATCGTTTTAACAACTTTTGAGAACATTAGATTACAAAATCAAGTCTATTTCCTAAAGAAACTGATTGGGTTTAAAATAATGGGCGCGTAGGCCCAGAGCCCGAGCCCAAATATCAGGTTCAAGAAGAGATCAAGAAGCAGGCCCAGTACCAATGCTCGGCCCTTGATGGCACCCCCCCAACACAGGCCCAAAACGAGGGCCCAAGTCACCCCTTCAAAAGGATGGCAATACAATCAAAGAACTCATAAAAAATACCCAATCTCCACAAATCAGGAAAGTAGGATATTTCCTAATTGGTGCCCATCAATTATCCCTTTACACCGGGCCTTACGATAAGGAAAGAAAACTTGACCTAATGGGAGGAATATCGTGATTACTCACAATCCAACTAGAAGTGTTGTCATTCTGTATCATCACCCAACTAGGAAAGTGATCATGATGACCACTGAACACTCAGCCACCTGGCTTCGTGAAAGGTAGGCACAAGAAATTCATTCCCCAAGTAGTTGCTCTTCTTCACTAGAAATAACTCGACTTAGGCATCAGAGTAACCGCTAACTCCTCACGACATCCTTATTGTTTCATATTTTCTCATTGTGGAGTTGAAGACATCCGGAGTCACGATCGACCTAAAGCAATTTTAGCACTTTTCCAAATTTCGGGCCGCTGAAAAAGCATCACGCCTTAGCGCCGTCTCGTGGGAGCGACAGCCTCTTTACAAATAAAGCCGATCTCTCTCGCTTGATCGATGGTATCAACTTGGAACACAAGCAGAGCCACGCTAATCTCAAGGATGCAAGACCAACACAAGATTTATTTAATTAGCCGACCTCCCGAGGTACACCGGGAACTATACAAAGCACACGATGATGAAGGCGCCCTCTCACCAACCAATGCTTTGTCGAGAATCGAGCAACTCACCGCAAATATTATAACGCCCTAGAGACGCCGAAGTAGGGGCCCGCAGAAGCTGCCAAACACTTTTACCCGAGGAGAACAACACTCGACCCTCCTAGAGAAGGCATGGAGAAGGAGAAATCAGCCAAGGCTTAGGAGCATGATCCCACAAACCCCTGAGAATCGCAATGAGAGGCATGGTAGTGGACAACAGAGTGATGGGGCTCATCTGAAGAGGAAATAGGGAGCTGGGCCGGGAGTGCGAGGTTCAGTGGGCATCCAACAAGCAGCTCAACCACATGAAGGAAGCGGTAAAGGGTCGAGCTCTAGTCTCTATGGATGCCCTCAAACAACAACAAATTGAATCCTCGTCACACCGGGTGCTACACCCTTCCTAAGAAAATCTGTAATGTCAGAATCAAAACGTTCGATGGAACGAAAGACCCCATCGATCACCTCAACACATACAAGAACCAGATGGAGCTGCATGGATATCAGGACCCCATACAATGCAGAGCCTTCGCTATCACTCTAAAAGGCCCAGTATTGGCTTGGTTTAATAGACTGCCACCTTCTTTCGTCTCATCATTCACAGAGCTTTTCATCGCATTCGTCTCCCACTTTATCAAGAGCAAGGACGCATGTGAAGCCAAGCCATCACCTTCCTCGACCATAAAGCAGAGTCAAGCAGAGAGCCTCGAGGTCGTATGGGTGTCTAGGATGTGACGCCCCAACCTCGGGGTCCGTTGACTGTCCACAACCCGCTAAATACAAGTGATGTCAAAGCACCTAGACGCCACGAGGAAAATCTGCAGTCTCCTTGTACGGAGCTCTACCCAACTCACGCACTCAGACATCCCGTCCCAAATAGTGCAATATAATCCCAACATGAGTAAAATGCCTTCGCTCATAAACTGTCATCATAAAAACAAATATCACAACTATTCTCCAATTATCTCCCAATAATTCAATAGTTGATTACACTTATACAAACATATATTAACATCTACAAGTCTAATACATGTTATGTCCAAACCATCAAAATCATGAACTGGCTTCTTCAAAATGAATTGTCTTCGAGCGCTCCCTGTACCTGAAAAATATAATCCTGACAGGTGAGCTAAAGCCCGCAGATAGTGGAATCACCTCAAATGGGTTACTTCACCTGGGCGCAAAGGTAGCTGCCCAAAATAAACACACACTCAAGTAAATACGTGATCCTACTGAATGTCTACATGATCACCCCATGCCAACAGTCTCACCACTCACTCACACTTGCCTAAGCCATGTATGAGAAATAATCATTTCTAAAACAAAAACTTTGTTCTGAAAATATACTACCGAAATTCGGTAAAAGGATGGGACTACCCTCCGAGGCGACCGGTCGGGTGAGCTTCAACGCTCATGGTCCTCATCCGAAATGATCCATTGCCCATCTCCCAACCCACCTCCGAATATCATCATGTGACCTTTCTCAACCATGTCCGCTTTCTTTTACAAAAATACTATGTCATGCACTCACACCCAATTCTAGGTTACCTTAGCCATTAGTAAAATGCATTATGCCATTTTCAAACTTATTTACACAATATGTCAATATGCATATTTTCAATCAATCATAATTTACATACATGTAATTCAACACATCAATCATCACCCAGTTTAGCTCACTTGAGCAATATACAATATCATCTCCAATGAAATGACTTATAAACACACTCGATCGATATAAATTGTGTCATTGTGTTAACACATCAATATCATGTCTTGACCTACCTATTTCCACATACTAAGCCATCTATTTCTAGTAATTCAAGCACACACAATACATGGACGTTAAACCAATTTACAATCCCTGGATCTATTTTTTCCACCCTAAAACAGAGCAAGTGAGCTGTCCACTAGCAAACCCACACTTCCTACATCGGCTCCTCTCGTGGAACTGATTTCCATTCCCATTTCCTCGGTCTCCTATCACTACAAAATAGAATTTAATGCATAAATTCCTACACAATACCCACATCAGTTTTGGACGTTCACTGCTGTCTAAAAGTGGCCTCTCTACAATCTGTCCCAAGTTTTGGGGACCGATCATACGCCATTCCCTAGCCTTTTTTCATACTGTAATTCATGATTTAAAGCATTATTGCCACCCAACAAAGATTTAAATTTGGGCAATACGATCAATAAAGAAAATTCAAAGAATTCCAAATACCCGGCCCCAAGTTTGGGATCGATCAAACGGCCCCTCACGGCCTCAAACCAACCGAACATCAAAACACTTAAATGGGAATAAACACAAGTAGGGAGAAACCCTCACCCTTGGAGTTTGTCAAACTCGCAAATCGTGGGTCCACGCCAGAGCTCGCCTCGCGTGAGAACAAGTTTTCCCTTCTGTCTGGCCGAATCCAACTGGCCCGATTGTCTTGGGATCTTATATAAGGAGGATTTTCTCACACTAAAACTCCATTTTTGATTTCCTTCCACCCACGTAATCCTCTTTCACTGCTTTGGGCTTCGCCTAATTGAGTAAAGAAGGGTCCTATTAGCTATTTGTCATTTTCATGGGACTTAAATTCAATTTCCTAATGACCATTATGTCCCTTACTGTGATTTGATATTCAGCACTATCTCGGCCGTCCATTTTTATCATTTCTCTACCACTCACTTATGGCATGAGTATCGTGTCCATGTGACTTCTCTTCCATTCAATTCTCATTTCTACTACACCTGTAAACGATGCCTTTAAAACGCGTCGACTCCGCCCTCCTGCCTCTTAATGTTACGAAATTTTATGCATAACTAGATTTGCGAGACGATCTTGAATTGAAATCCGTTTCATCATCCGAGACTAGAGAATAATTACGATTTTAACCTAAATTACAATTTTGTAATCAAAATTACGATTTTGCCCTTATTCCAGAAATTGGAATTTTTCGGGTCTTACACTAGAGGTTCAACGCAGAGTCGTTAAAGGTGGATATTCCCGACGAAAAATTCGCCATTACCGCTCATTGCGTATCAAAATGAAAGACCTAATGTTCTCTATCTCAAAGAACCCTCAAAGCAGCATGTGGCTTTAGGTCCTCGCCAAAACAGAAAAGCAGCATCAACCCGGTGAAGGTGCCCTTATCCAGCAAAGAAGCTCTTTCACCTAAAAGGAAAAGAGCAAATACAAGAAATGGAACGGCTCAAGGAGGCGTGCGCACAGACGATCCTCGAGAAGGAACAAGGAAAACATAATCCATCCCCAAAGCCGACAAGGAACGTCGAGACCGCTCAGACCACTCACTGAGCCGCAGCTAGCCAAGAGATTCACCGCAGCATCACCCCTTGACGGCCTCAAAGTGTCACAGTCCTGGCGAAGTACAACATGAAAGGGGTTTTCTCGAGATGGTCAACTCGCATGAAGTCGACCCACAACAAAAAGAGGATTTATACTCAACATCGTGGGAGTCCAGCCAGGTCACGACACCGAACGTATAGATCGCAGATCCAACCCAGGCAAATCACAATACTTGATCCACAATCTCTAAATAATACGCGGGCCTCGTAAGGGCAAGAGCAAATCCAGCTCACCACCACCCTACAAATTTCTAACTCCTAGCTTCAGCATCACCCCTCGGGGAAATCCATGATCTTCGGCTCGTGAGGCAGAGTCCAACTCACGAAGTGCCCACTCGCTTCAACATCAGACGGGAACCTAAGTAATACAAACCGTATCCAACTTCCTCTCACTGACACTACCATAACCTTCGACTCTCGTGCCGACATGGAAGGCCGCTACCATCCTCATGATTCCATTTGTTTGTGATAAAAGCCATAGTAGCCAATAAATGATCCACGACAACTAAGCTCTGGCCGACATCATCTCTCTCGAGATCGCCTTCACAAACGGGCTGCCAGTGGAAGGTCACACCGCCTTACGGTTCTCAGGGGGAAAGAGGCCGCCCCCGGGTCGGTACAACTAGTGCTCACTTTGGGAGACCCCCCATGCAAGGCTACAACAATAGTGAGATTTCTATAGTGAGATGCCTGAACTACTACACAACATGTTACACACAGTCTCCTCTCAATTCCATAAGGGCCATCCCTCCCACATCACATATGGCAGTATCAAATTAACTGCAAATGGAGCAGGAATGGTCCGAGTAAGCGCATACCAAAAAGGAATGTTACCTCTCACCTTCAATGAAGCAAAACACTAGCTTCACAACATCTATATGGATCAGCTTGACACGAGAGACGAGGTAAGCAATCCGACCGCGCCCTCGAAGAGCTGGGGAGCCCCGATAGCTCGACGATCACCCGCACCGCTCAGGATCTGGGCCAGCGGTGGCTGCATTAAAGCCCTCTGCAGCACGCCTTCCCCGGGCAATATGGAGGAGATCTCGCCCTGGTTGGGAAGACATGGGCTTAGTCGACCGGCGCTGATTCACCCCAGTCGAACGTCACCCTCCTTAAACCGGCCACAAAATAAGGAGAGTCAGCCAGAAAGATGTAAGGCGATTAATGAAGAGGTTGGCAAGCTCCTCCAAGCAAAGGTAATTAGAGAGGTAGAATACCCTGAATGGTTGGCCAACGTTGTTCTCATCAAAAAAGAAAACGACAAGTGGCGGCTTTGCATCGATTTCACAGACATCAATAGGGCCTGCCTAAAAGATACAGCCTCCTTCCCACTACCTCGGATTGATCTCATAATGGACGCCACCCGGTCATGAACTCCCTACCATAGATGCCTCTCACAACCGTCAGCATGGACCTGAATCGATCAAGAGAAGCACCCTTACTCACACTGTCAAGGAACCTATCACTGAGCGATGCCCTTTCGACTCAAGAACAGGAGCCATCAAAGGTTGGTGAACAAGATGTTCCAAAAGTAAATTAGAGCATCTATGGAGGTATATATAGACGACATGTTGGTAAAATCGGTAAAGGCCGAGCTCCACATAAGCCACTTAGCCGAGGCATTCCAAGTTTTGAAAAGCTACAATATTAAGTTAAACCTAAATCTAAATGCGCCTTCGAGTCTCCGTCCCTGAAGTTCCTGGGTTTTATAGTCAACACTGAGACGAGGCAAACCTAGATAAAGATAGCCGTGCTCATATGCCGCTCCTTAAACATTGGCGACATTCAACGCTTGGACAGGAGAATACGCACCGAGCCGCCAGTGAGTTCCATGTTAGCTAAAAATGTCTTTCTTTTCAAGTTCAAAAATGCCTTCCATCGGAGACGCCAGAAGGAGGCATTTAAGGCACTCAAAACCTACATGAGATCTCCCCCTGTTCTAGTAAGCCCTTCCGAGGGAGAACTCCTCACTCCCCACCCAACTGCTTCTCTCAGACACTTCAACTAGCGCCGCCCGAGAACGACGTAGTGCACCCAAGCTTACTATTGGTACAGCTGAGAGGAGTAGAGAGGTATCCAAGACAGGAGCCGATCCTCGCTGTAACTGCATCCGTAAACTTCCACCCACTTCCAAGCTCATATCGTCGAAGTCCCAACCGAATATCCGATGAAGCAAATACTGCATAGGCCAGAGACCTCCGGGAGGCTAATAAAGTGGGTTATAGAGCTAAGTGAGTTCAACATCAGGTACAAGCTAAGGACAACGGTAAAAGGGCAGATCCCCGGCATATATCCGTCATGGAATTCACCCCAAAGATAGCGTCAACTTTAAGTTATCCATTAACACCGACTCCCATCCGAGATTATCCGCGGGATTCGACCACCAATGCCCAAGGAAGCTATACAGTCTCGATCCCTGAATTTCTCTAGATGGGATAGGATGAATCACGCCCCGCATTCAACACTCCAAGCCTCCAACAACGAGGCCGAGTAATGAGGTCACAGAGTTTAATCTAACTCGCCACTCCATGGAAGCAGATTAGTCGGAAAGTAGAGCAATCACCCTAATTTGTGGTAAAACAGATAGAAGACTCCTACGAAGCCAAAGGTGAGAAGATGATCCTATATCTCAAGAAGGTACGAGAATTGCTTAAAAAATTCATACGAGTTCAGGTCAAACATGTACCAAGAACAGAATTCCTCGAGCGCATGCCTCGGGCAAAATTGGCAATGTGCTCAAGAAGGCACTGGGTAGACTCACTTCAGCACCTCTCACAAGAACCTCGTAGTTTCTGACAACTGTAGTCTCCCTTAGATGTCCAACTGAGTCGGATGGACCCCATCTCGGGATTACTTGGTGGGAAGGCACATTGTCAAGCAACCCAAAATGAGGCAGATCCAAATCTCGTGAAAAGCAAGGTCTGGCACATTCACTCAAGTCATCGAGGAACCCTTTATAGCAATGAGGCTTCTACACCCATTCTTAAGAGTGCAAGAGGGAAGGAAAACGCCAATCGTCCACATACTCGTGAAGTACGGCTAAAATTATAGGCAAACTTATCTAGCTCGAACCTACAGAAAAACCCAAGACAGGGGGTACTATTAGCTCCATGATGCTTCAGCAAGATTTCGATGTGAAATGTGGTAAAAATGCAAGTTTATCGTACACCGCCAAGATCTCTATCTCCCATCCAGCCGCCGGATGCTAGTCATATAAGCCCCGGCCCGCCAAAGAATGGGGCTTAGATATTGGGACCCCTACCCATCAGAAGACTAATAAATTTGGATTATCAGAGCCGTGGACTATTTTTAATAAATGGGCCGAGGCCGAACCCTCGTGACAATCACACAGAAGGTACGCGAACTGTCTCCCGCGTTCTATAATATGTTCGGGATCCCGGAGGTCCTCTGTCCATAATGGGAAACAAAGCCTACAATCCTAAGTTCAGTGGGATTTTTTGTGTCGAGTCAGAATCAAGAACTACTACTGCCCTCACTATTCCACTGGTGGCAACAATAGAGGTCACTATAAGGACTCCAAAAGACAAAGACCGAAACCAATTGAAGATCTAAAAGGAAAATGGGCAGAGTACTCCCGAGGCCATGGGCATATGTGACTACGCACAAAGGTCAACAACTAGAAACCCCGCTTCGCTCCGCCCCTTGCAGCACCTAAGCAAGAGATCCACGAGGTCGGATTAAACGTCACCATGATCGAACTAACAAGCAACTCGAACACAACTAAGAGGTCCTTCGCCTGAACCCGATCTCCTGAAGAAAAGAGCGGGTCCCGAAGCCGTATGGAGGACCACGCGTAAAGACAAATGCAGATACTAATACCAAAGCTGGGTCACCAGCCCAGGAGTTGCAAGCTCACACTGGTTCAAAAGCTCCCCGCCAAGGTGCATCCTGACACGGGAAATCGACCAAACTGGAGAGGTTTCTCCACATCAGATCCCCATAATCCAAGAAGCGGAAACTACGAATCTCCTGGGACATAAGAAGGAAAGATCCGCCCCACTCGATGGAACACTAAGACCTCCTAAACGTTTTTCTACCAATGTGCACTGAAATTAGTCTTAGTAAAGATTCCAACGCCCGATTTTAAATAACAAATTTCTATGTCGATTTTGGCTGCTAAATTGTGATGATTAAAAGTAAGTGTTATGATAAAGCGAGGAGCTCACGAAAAGGTCCTCGAGTAATAAAAGCACATGTTTCAATAAAATATTGTTTCAGCATCGGGAGTTGGCGCTTTAATACAAGAACTACATTCAACCGTCGCTCCTATATCTCTCTCAGAGACAAGCGGCATAAATAGTTCTCTACTTCTCAGAAAGAAAAAGTCCACAAGGAAAAAGAAAAGAGAGAGCAAGGAGCTCGAAAGGCAGAAGCTCTAAAAAAGTCACATAACGCAAATACACAATTTCATTGCAGGGAAATTACAATCACCTCAAAGGATTACAAAATCTTTCGTTACATCTCAGAAATTACAAATAGTAAAACCATTCTTCACATCGGCCAACATCAGGTCAAGGCAAAGTCACAAGAAAGAGAGCGAGAAAGAGAAGGAGAAAGAGAAGGAGAGAGAGAAAGAGAAAGAGAAGAAGAGAAAGAAAAGAAGAAAGAGGAAAGAAAAAGGACGTGGGAGAAAGCTGGATCTCTAAAAATTTTTCCTTAGCTAAGGCGCCCCTCCGAATAAGTTCCCAGCACGCCCATTAATGGCGTAGCTGTGGAACAACACAACCCCACAAGGAGGAACTAGGGAAAACACAACCCCACAAGCAGACCATCTAAAACCAACCCGATCGATCTGGACGGATCTGCAAGGATGATCGGGGCCACACCCTCGCGCCCATCATGGCCACAACTCGACCGCTCAAAGAGGAAGAAGTCTGGGGAGAAAAGCAGAACCTAGAGACCGCTATTTATAAGGAAACCACAGATGCTTAGGAAACCACAGCCTCGTCCCACTTTCAGTGTGGATCCGACAAAAACTCGAGCAAGCTCCGAGTGGGCAAAGACTAAAAAGGCACAATGTACCAGGAGCGAATAGCCCGCCAAAAGAACATAAATAGCTCCTCGGGGAGACGATGGCCCAGGAGCTCAGCCTCAAGGCACAACAGCCCAGAGCCTAGTAGCTCAAATCAGAGAGCATAATCGCTTCGGCTGAGGCCAAGTGGTGCCACTTTGAGCCATGTAGCTCAGAGCCCAAGAATTTATATCTCGTATCATAACTGCTTCAAAGAGGCCAAGAGCCACTGAGCCATAGCTCAGAGCCCAAGACTGCAGTGACATGCAGCATAATCGCCTCATGAGCCAGGCAGCTGTACGAGCTATGTAGCTCAGAGCACAGAGTTTTATCTCGAGTTACAACCGCTCAAGGAGGCCAGGGTAGTCACGGAGCCATGTAGCTCACAGGAGCCCAGAGGTCATACGCAGCATAATCAGCTAAGGAGGCTAAGGAAGCACATGGAGCCATAGCTGGACAGAGATAACTACTAAGGAGGCTATGAGCCATGGAGCTATGTAGTCAGAGCCCGGGGCTGAGCCAGGACAGAAAGGACCTCAAGGAGGCCATAGCCACTGAGTTATGGGAAGTCAGAGCCTGGGTGAATGGGGACAGATAATCAAGTATGAGGCTGGCAGCTATGGAGCTATGTAGCTCAAGAGCCCAAGACAGAGCATAACTCGGTCAAGGAGGCTGGCGCAGCGCCAGCCATGTAGCCTGGGAGCCCAGAGCTCGATGGCAGTGGGTGCATAAATCGCTCAAGGAGGCCAGGAAGGCGGAGCCATGTAGCTCGAGCACCGTGAGTTTGGGACATGTATACAAATCGCAAAGGAGGCCAAGTAGCCTATGTGAGCTATGCGTGGGTTTTCGCAGCCAGAAGTCAGACAGAAACATAATCGCCAAGGAGGCCAAGTAGCCACGGAGCCATGTAGCTCAGGAGCCTAGTAGCTCAGATGGCAAAGCATAAACTGCTCAAGGAGGCCAAGTAGCCATGGAGCCATGTAGCTCAAGAGCCCCGTAGCTCATATTATAGAGCATAAATGCTCAAGGAGGCCAAGTAGCCACGGAGCCATGTAGCTCAGGAGCCTAGTAGCTCAGATGGAAAAGCATAAACTGCTCAAGGAGGCTAAGTAGCCATGGAGCCATGTAGCTCAGGAGCCCCGTAGCTCAGATTGTAGAGCATAATCAAGCCAAATACAAAGAGCCACTGACCATGTAGTCAGAGCCCAAGAGCTCGTATTTAGCATAACACTGCCAAGAAAGAAGCAAAATTAGAACGCCAAATCCGCTTAATTCGTAGCTATTTGCAACAGCGATGGAATAGAAGCTAATTATTCTCGTTTCAAAAGGTTCTTTTCTAAATTTTAAAACGGAATTTGCGTGCTTATTCTTATGACTTAAAAAATTCCTGCTTTCTAATATAGCTTAATTTTAATAGAAACTCTATCTGCTTCTAAATGTGAAAAATAGAAAGGGGGAATTTCTGCTTTCTGAATCCGATACTAAAATAACAACCTGAATAAAACCCTATTTCCTCGCTTTCTAAATTTGCAAAATAGAAAGGGCATTTCCAAGCTTTAACCATACTAAAATAGATTTAGACTGCTCGCTTTCTAAAATAGAAACTAATTGATACAAATAGAAACTAACTTCCGCTATAAAAATAGAAACTGAATATGTCTCTATTTTGTTGGAATTTGAAACTGAATAGAAACGGAAATAATTCCGTTTCTATTAACTAGAAAAATAGAAACGGAATTTCCGTCTCTCTATTTACACCAATTCTTTAATAATGTATTAAATTGTTTTTTTTTGTACCTAACAATATTTAATATTCACACCTTGGGACAAAAAAATTTTCATTTAAAAATAAGTTTAAATACGCCTATCTTAATATTTTTCATATTCATATATAAATTCCAATAACATACAACAAGCTTTAACCATCTGTATTGCATATAGATTACATACAAAAATTGCAATATCACACAACAAAGTTTAACGCAATAATGTTTAATAAAATAAAAAAGCCTATCACTCAGAGTCAGTATGAGTAGTCACATCTGGAGATCTGGATGGATCTTCTACTGAAGGCTGATAAATAGATGAAGTCTGGGGCAACTATATACAATTGTCATCAGAAATCTTATGTTGCATTTCATCCTCTCTTTTCATTTTTCTTCTTTTTTCATCTCTTCAATTGTTTTTGGGCATCTCTTCATTCTTCTTCGTCAGATCTCTTCATTTTTTTCTTTGCAAATTTTCTTGAATTTCCTGCAACTCCTCCCGTAACCGCTCATCAAATAAAGTATTGTAATGGGAAGAAGCAGAGGATGAGCTCGAGATGTAACTGATAAATGGTGATGGCGGTACTCAAGACCATACACTCGCTCAAGCTACCCACTCCAACCCGCTGAAGGTGCAAATATGAGCAACATCAACTGAGCCTCAGAGATTCATCTGTCAATTGAGAAGCAATTGCAACCATATTCTCCACAACTTCCTACAATTGTATAATACAATAATATATAGTATATTAGTTAAAAACATAAAAAAACAAACACAAGTGCATGCATATCCTATAATTTTTATTTAGTATGAAAATACTTTTTATAATTCCATAGGAAGTAAAAACAATTATATGTATGGATTGTAAATTACAAAATTCATTTGATAAATAATACTAATTAGCCAAACCCCACAAAGAAATCATATGTTTATATAACAACAATTGACAAAAGTTTAAATTCATCACGAGATTCCAGATATAAACCCTAATAAAGAATAAGTAACTTAGTTCAAATTTTAGGCCAAATTATTCACATTAAACAAATTAATCAAATAAACAAAAAGATATAAAATGAGATTTCGTATCAATAATAATAATATAGAAAAATGTTATCATATGATATTCTCTCCACATCTTCCTATAAAATTCAACATAATAAAACTTGTAGATATAAAAATAATACAAATTCCCAACAACCCGATGTCGGGAAAGAAAACTCATTAAAACCTCTAAATGCACAAGCATTTACACCTCCACTCCACATTGTGTGACACCCCAAATCCCCCCCGGGTTCATGACAACCTCGTTAACTCCGTGAGACTTTGTGGATGTCGTAACCCGACACTACCCATTGAGTCCCCTTTTCCCAAGACCTAGGATTTAATCGAAAATCTCAGGCAAAGTCTCTTGCGGTACGCAGAGCTCTACCCAAAATACAAACCTGTGTAATTTACAGCAACCTATCCTTAATATTATACAACGACCACTCGGGTCACATAAGAGTAAAAATTGCCAATGTGAGGGTCCAATTATCCATATAAATACAATCTATATCACGAAGCCACCAAGAGTTATTACATCACTTTATACAAAACATTATATTAAAACTAACATGTTCTAATATAATATACAAAAATACAGAATCAAGGTCACAATCCGCCCGGCCATAATCCTCGGCCTCTAAGGGCCCATTTATTATTTAATTTTAGATTTTTAGAAAATTTTAAATTTTTCCTGGGTTTTATAAGATAAATAGTGGAATAGTGTATTTCATGGGAAAGAAAATATATCATCCAATAATTAGAAATTATGACCCTCCAATTCTAACATAACGGTGTAAATACAAATTCCCATATGGCAAAGAAAATACTAACTCTCCAATCCCACACAATATTCAATACAAATTTAAATGCAATAAGTACAAGCAACACTAACATACATAATGAAAATAAATATTGAAAACTTACATTAATATCATTTGACCGCTCATACAACCATCCTTCTTCTTCTTGTGCATGCGCTTAAACACCTCAAACGTGTTGTGGACGCCCTAACCTCGCCTCCTCCTAAAATAAATAATATTAACAAATTATGTACATGACATATTTTGATGATTAGTATGGTTTGCATACACAGTTAACAACAAAATTAAATTGGAAAAAGACTTTACTAAATCTATAGAATGTCAGATGGCCATTTGGAGCCACTAATATGTTTTGAAGGTCCCGATCCTTCACTCTTCCGATCTACGATTTTGGGACGCCTCAGATAATGACTGGAACTCTTCATTGTCTAATATTCCCCACCATTTGTTCCAAACTTCGAGGAACACTATTTTGCTTTGCATCTTACCATACTTCTTTCACCATTTCCAAGCTTTTGTCATTGTATCGATTTCACCAGCCACATAAACATGTATCCTTCAATGAGATCAACAAAGCAGATTCCATTTATAATTTTCGCAATAAAAACAAAACAATTTATAGTAATTTATTTTATTATAATTATTAATAATTCAATGACGACAAATAGGTTAATGCATTAAATTGTACTTCAAATTCTTCCCAACACTGTATTCCTTCATATTTGAAGGCACTTTGCTCCACTTAATACCCTCTTCTCAACTAAGTTTCTCCTTAAATATCTTCCGATTCTACGAGAAGCCAAGGAATAAACTCAGAATAAAATAACATAAGCATATATACATATATATTATAAAAGAAAAAAATGACTTTTGTTAATAATTTGATAATTTTCATTTTTATTATTTTTAAAATAAAGTAATGTAAACATAAATTAGCATGATATTATTTTTTATTCTTAATGATAATGATGGTGCAATAAAAAAGAAAAGTTAGTTAATCACAAATTATACAAGTTTATCAACTAAAAAAAACTACATTTACAAGATAATCAACAACTATAAAAAAATCATCAAAAACAAAATAAAAATACGCATCGAGGTAATAAAAATCCATCAACAACTACATTTACATGATAATAAATTTTTGTAAAATACGCATCATATTGTCTAGAGGTCAATAAAGATTTTCATCATTAGTTTGCATGCTAGGCATGGACGAAATCCAGGCCGTGGTCGATGTCGCAAAGAGCACTGATGTACCTCCTAAGATAGTGAGATAGAGCTAACATTACTACCGGGTGCACGAGATGAAGATGGAATGTCACCATGCATAACACGGTGTGTCGAGGAGGTATGCAATGTATCCTCAGATATGTAGGTGAATGAGGTAAAACATTTGTAGTATTATTCACTGAAAATTTGTTGAATTCCTCCACCTAACTATTTGTTGACTTCCCTTCACCGACCTAGTGGATTGAGATCCTCTCGGCCACTCGGTGAGCTACCTCTCATACCTAATACAATTTCATAAACATCCAAACATTCAAAGACATCAATTATAGTTAATCAATAATACATACTAACAAAAGATCTGTAATGTCCTAATCTTGGTTCTTTATCACCCTAATTAAATAAATTTCAATTAACCACAAAACGGCACTTAGGGAAGTTACGACCTCATAATAGAAACATTAGGATATTTTTTTTTTAAAAAGCGTTAAACTCAACCAAAAAACACTTGTATACACATTTTTCTGTCCATAAACAGTTCCAAAATTTTTAGAGTAACTGATGTATATACATTGACATATCATGCGCATAAACTTCCAAAACTCAAAACATGAGAACATATAACCCATAGGTCAGCCTAACTCCCGTTTTAAAAATAGACTTTGCTGACTCTTTAGCTATAACTCTCAACATATACATCCAAAAGACATGATTCTTTTTTTTTTTTTTTTAGAAACTATACTCATGCATATTTAACATATGCAAAAATCAGCTTCATATCTCCATATAGAATTTATACCAGATTTTCAAACTTTAATCAGTATCAGTCCCTGGTTATGCAGCCTTTTAAACAAACCACCATAATCAAGATTGAGACTTGATCAAGCCCTAATATTTTTCAACCAAGAACTAGACATATAAAAGTAGAACATATCCAAAATTTAGGGCACAATACCAAATATTACAAGGAGAAAACATGTTTTCTAAATTTCACGTCAGAACTGCCAGAATCGATGTATGAGCAATCAGTGGTCAACAGATCATAACTCGAGATAAACACAACCAATTACCAAGCCCTTTACAGAAACCTAGAAGAGACATAACTCCAACAACTTTCATATTTACAACTTGTTCCAAACAGAGCTTAAATACCCGAAAATGGAGGTAAACAGATCTGAAAACAGAGTTTACCTAAAAGTCAGTTTGAATTAAAATGATAGAGATTTTATGTAAGAAACTCAGTTTTTTTTTCCTCTCTTCTATCACATTTGATCGGACAACGTAAAGAAAAGAGAAGCCAAAGGTTCTGGACAACTTCTAAAGCTTATTCGATATTTTGACAAAATTTCAAAACGGTCCTTTCAATTCTATGCACTTTGCTTTACAACTCCCCTAACTTTCAATTTTATTACTTTAACTCCCTAATCATGACAATACATATCTATTGTATGCATGTATGTCTTTGTGCATGAATGCATGCATGAATAGTTTTCTTCATGCCTTTGATGGGTTATTACAAGATCAATACAAACACATTAACAAATATGCATAAGTTCAAAACAATTTGTTATTCAATAATCGAACACAACGCTTTAAAAGAAAGAAATATAACATAACATCCAGGGTTAATAAAGTCTAATCATCATCGGAAATATCAAACAATCATCTCCATCTAACTTCATCCTCATCTGATTCTATTTATTAATTTTTTGCTTCGTCATTTTCAACATGTGCATCATCAATGTCTAAATAGTTTCCATCTTCACCAATCAATGTTTGAGGTCCATCATCTGCCACAGGATTAATTGGATGAATTTCCATAATATTCTCTTGAGTTTGTACATGCTACAGAAAGATTTATAGACATTCGCTTCGTGAACTTCTACAATCGATCCATTTTATTTTGGCTACAAATAGCCCACCAAATACTGTGATTTCTTCAGGTTTGATAAGTGATATAACACACTGTCTCTGCTTAATCAAGAAGAAATGAATGGATCGTGATTCGCATAAGATTTCTTACAGCACATCCACAAGGTTGTAATGATACGAATTCTAGTGCCCAAATTTGAATCCGATCAACCATTCACACTTAAAATGCATTGTCCTCTTAATTATAAAGGCAGATACTCAATTGTAGAATTTCAACCAATCTGACCATAAAAGTCTATATTAGATGCACTATAGTTAGACTCTTAATGCATACACAACAACACCATTGTTCATTGTGTACTTATTTCAACCATGTTTTAAAGTGTGAAATTTGTATCCATTGCAGAATGTGTAGACACGTCGTAAACTCGCACGGCCGCCTTGCAAGATATCCTTTATTTGTCTATTAGATATTTGATGATCTATGACATGTGCCTAATGAAGGAAAAAATATAATCAAACATCATACTTAGTGTTATTTATTTGAAGGACAAATCAAAAGTTATTTATCGATTAAATTTTCAAACCAAGATGCAAAATCTTGGTCAAGCTTAGCATCAATCGTAGCATCATCAATATGCGGTTCACTTTGCCTAATTGCTAGCAAGCATAAATTTACAAAACAAGATTAAAGTAATTGAATATTAAAATTGGTATATGACATACCATGAGAAACAAAAGCTTATGTAAACTAAAATTAAGTCTTACTCAATATATGGTTTAACTTCCTCAAGCAGTTCAATAAGATATATGTGTGAGCAAAGATGATACTCTGGTCATCCAAATATCTTGATTTTACTCTACCATATGATCGAATCTCATGATATTGAAATCAAAAGCATACCTTCTTGTTCCAATCCATCCCCCATACCATAATCATAATTTCGTGGCTTTTTTCGATGCCTAGTATAAACTTGTGGCTCAAAGTAGTGCGCACAAAATGCCAAGCTTCAACCAAGGCACGCATTGCATATCGAATCCTTCAATCCTTAGCTTTATTTCTAACATTGTTTTTCAATTTTCGAAGATATCCGAAAAATACTTCATTACAATAATGTTTATTTGTAAGATACATTGAAATTATAGGATGACCTAAATGAAAATATATAACCTCTCAAAATGGATACATCCATCTCAGACAAGACGTGGCCTGCTATCATTGATTCATAAGCTAAGTGGATCTAAGATGTTCCATGGAGTCAAAGAAGCTTCGAGGAAAATGCTCAAGTCTACATAAAATGATGGGTATATCCTTTTCTAAGTGCTCCATGTTTTCCTTTGTTATGACAATAGAAGTGAGATTTTTTAAAAAAATGCTTATTTCTATCAAGGCTTGCCAAACATTTCCTGGAAGTAATTCACGAAATGCTATGGGTATTAGCCTCTGCATAAACACATGGCAATCATGACTTTTCATCCCAAATAACTTATGCTTCTTCATATCAACACATCTTCCCATGTTAGATGCATATCCGTCAGGGAACCTGAGCTCTTTCAGCCATTTGCATAAAGCTTCCTTTGCATCCTCTTCTCCGTGATCGTATCAAGCCTTGTGGAATTTGGCTTGTTGTTTCATTCCTATGTAACTCGGACGTGAACGTAACTTTTTAAATCCTCTTCGATGAACATTGTCTTTTGTTTTTCCTTCTACATTCATGATAGTATTAAAAAATATTATCAAAAGTTCTTTCTCAATGTGCACATGACATATAAGTTGTGCCTAATTAGGTTTGTTTTCCAATAAGGCAAATCCCAAAAGATGCTTCGCTTTCCAACCACAAAGGACAATTCGAAATTGGGGCATTTATCCCATCGCATCAATTCGTAACCTTTTGAAGCCATAATTTCAATGAGCTCTAATATTTCTACGACTCCGACCGACCTGTGGTGCACCTTTTAGAACTGTCTGCCCTTTCCTAAATGCCTTCTTATTCCTCCGAAATGGATGTTCCATTAGTAAGAACTTACGATGGTTATCAAACCAAGATGTCTTTCCAATCTTTGCTCGCAGAAAATGCATCGAATTCTCCATGCAAGAGGACAAGCTAATTTTCCCGCAATACTCCATCCACAACATGTATCATGCCGGAAAATCACTTATAGTCCACATAAGTGTTGTCGTGATTCGGAAGTTCTGCTTACTAGATACATCATATGTTTGTACACCCACCTCCCACAAATGTTTTAGCTCCGCAATTAGGGGTTGTAGGAAAACATCCAACTTCTCTTTTGGGTTTCTTAGACCAGGCACTATAATAGACAGAAACATGTATTCATCTTTCATGCACATCCATGGCGGCAAATTATAAGGTGTAACTATCACCGGCCATGAAGAGTATTGTTGCCCTGGTTTAATAAATGGTCAAATCCATCTCGTGCAAAGCCTCCCAATCTAACATTTTTGACTTTCAACTACAAAAATGGATGAATTTGATCAAAATGTTTCCAAGCCGAGAACTCGGGAAAGAATGTCGCATGACACCTTCTTCAAGATATGCCTTTTGTGCCACCTCATGTCATTAGCGGTGGCTTTAGATGCATATAATCTTTGCAAACGAGGAGTGAGCGGAAAGTAATACATCTTCTTATGAGGAACATTTGTTTTCTGCCTATTAGATGCATGATGTCTTTTATACCGAGGATGGTTACAAAATTTGCAACTAATTAGTTCACTGTATTCACCCCAATATATCATGCACCCATTAATGCAACAATGAATTTTTTCTACAGGCAAACCCAAACCTTGCATTAATTTCTTTGTATTGTAAAAGCTATCTGTCATGACATTATTCTCTGGTAACAATTCAGATAAGAACTGACAAATGTCATCAAAACACCTTTCAGAAAAATGATGTTTGGCCTTTAAATTCAACAACCTGCCACCGCGGATAATCTCGGAAGGCCATACTGACACAGCCAAACCTCTGTTCGATTCTTTGCCATTTCATAAAGTTCTTGTAAGTTGCTAGGTTTGGGATATCCTCAATGACATTAGGATTGAAGGACTAATTCAACATCCATTAACATTGTTGTCAAGGCATATTCTATTGCAACATCCGATCTAACACTTCTCTCAGACATTTTGGTTTGAAGTTTGTTGCACAACTCGTTTCCCCATGTTTATACCAACATAATAGCGTCTCTAACAAATCCATTTTTTGCAAGATGGAATCGCACAGTGTCTAGCTCTTTGAAAACTCCGACTCGACATTTACTCGGGCCATTATACGGGCATCTTATTTTTGTTCCATCCATTAACTGGGTGCCTCGAGCAAAATCAACAAACTCCCCTCAATCCCCTCGCTCAAACTCATCACCAAAACCCATCTCTTAATCTAACATTCATCCATTGACGACGTCCGTCATGTTTTCCATTCCCTGTTAAATATAATAAGGACGTATATTTAATACCATAATGCAGTGAATTTACACACTAAAGATGTCGTATATTTAAATAACAAAACACAATAAACACTAAATTAGGACTCACTAGCACAAAGGAACAATTACAAAACTAAACCCGCGAGATACAAGCCCGGTATGGTTATACATCTTCACAACATGAGCAATATATTATCATGTTGAAAAATCAGGGCTTGCTAAGCAACCAAACAGAGCACACAATATATATATATATATATATATATATATATATATATATATATATATATATATATATATATATATATATATATTATCATGTTGAAAATCGTGGCTTTGGCTATAAATTCAAACAAAGCATTGCAACCACTCCAATCCCCAAAATATGTACACATTTTCTTTCCCATTTATAAATTGAAAAATACTATATTTTCATGCATTCCCCACAGGTGAAGACAACAAATCACTGCATTACTCCTAAGCACAAAAATCTTATTTCTGATTTATTAGGTTGAAAATCATGTTATTCTCCATCCTTCTCCCACCCTTTCTTAGAAACCAGACAGAACAGAAGAAAATAACTCTAATCCCCCAAAACACATGCACTTCATTTCACTAACACTTCATAAACAGCCTTGATTTCCAATGGCAATGCTGGAAAAACGAAGAACAATAGAACCCTAAAAAAAGTTATCAAACCCTCAAAAGTATTGAAACATGGCATCATAAATCAGTAACACTAAAAAAAACCCAACAAATGATTAAGACAGTAACTACAGAGATTGAAACTCGCGAAAGTAATGAAATTTCACATCAAATTATATAAAAATCAAATAATAAAATGAAAGCAAATTGAAATTTTCGAAGAGAGAGAGAAATAGAGAAGAATCCCAATATCGTATGGCAATGTAAGGTTGAAGAAACGCAGGTAAAAAAAACCTAGAGAAAGAAACATAAACCTTGGGAGGTGCACGATTGAAGTGTTCTTTCAAGGATGAGGGCTGGGGGGAATGTTAGAGAGAGAAAGAGAGTGCGGGATTTTAGAGAGAGAGAAGCTTTAGACTCGTAGAGCGGGAGCGTGGCATATTTCTAAACAAAAGGGGTCTCGCAAGTAGTGATTAAGGTCACAAATTTAGGTTCGTAGCTCGCCGTGACATAACCTACGACCCACCAATAACCGGGTTCGGGTCCGTCCAACCCCACGCCTAAGCCTTGTATTTCGTGACGCAGCGTAATGTGCGTTTGGGATAGCTTATTTATAACTTCATCTCTAGCATAAGTACTTTAATAAAAAATTATAAATGTTTGAAAACTTATAAAAATTACTTATGACCCCTAAAAACCCATTTTAGCTTATTTCATATGGTAGCAACTCATTTAACGACCGCCGCCAGGGGCGCTTTAAACGCCCCATAAATGATTAATTTGATTAATTATAATCATGATAAAGTGATGTTAGATGTATGTTTTGCATGGTGCATGGTTATGGCCATTTTACCCCATATGAATGGATTATGTGTGTTGTTGCTGTAAATTAAATACGGCCTGTGAGTCGTGCCTTTTAATCTACAATTCAAGTTGTAAAATTCTTTTCTCATCTAATTCCCCTCGAATGTAACTCGAAGTTGTGTAATGTATGATTAGAATAGTATTAGATTAGATGTTTGGACCTTTAAAACGGGCCCAAACTTAAAGCCCACGTTTTATCCCTTTTTTGTTAACCAATTTGCTACTTAATTTGTAGCAACCCCTAAGCCCGATCCGACCCGAAAGGCAAGTCCGAACCGAAACCCAGGGACGCCCGGTTTATTTCTTTTAGTTATCGTTTTATTAAATTTTTATTTTCAAAAGTGTCGCGACCCGAATCCTCGGCCCGACCTGAATGATTCGATTCAACCGTCTCGCTTACTCCCGACGCTTTCATTTATCTTATCAAACATTTTTATTAATTCATTAGTTGCGGAAACGGTTTCAGTTTTGAGGCAAGCCCATAATCATTTACAAATATAAAGCAATTCGGTAGGCCCATAAACATTAACAAAATACATTTACAAAGAACAACATTCTATACCCTTTTCAAGATGATACACAAAAATCAAGTTTCAGGGTTTAACCCTTTTGTTTACAAAACACCACTTGTTCAAAAGATGATATGCAAAAATTCGGAGTATACACTTATACGCCGTACTTTCTCTATGACTCTGCGCTGCGCGATCTTGGCCTTCTTCTCTTTGCTTACTCGACACTCATAAGTTGAACTACACGCTTAAGCATTTTCATGCTTAGTGGTTCTATTAGCGCTCTCTATTCCAATATTCAATTTAACTCGCATGCATTTATCATTAAACCATGCCTAATATATCAACATATACTCATGCTATTCATTTCCGCATGCTTTCAATATACAACCAATTACCATATCATATCATGCATTTTTAATGCAACAATTCATTTCACAATCAATTCATGAGATTTAAGCATATTCATAAAATCCCATTACACTCGCCAATGTTGGCTATTTCCCACCTTGACTATTCAATTATTGAATTTCTAGCGGATTCCGCTTGATGAATCCCGCCTTATTATTATTCTAGCATCGTGCTTATACATTTACAATTTTATCTCCCATCATGACGGATGCCGCTTGGGTGCATCCCGGCTGTGTGTGGTATCACATACGGGCCTCCCCATCATGCCGGATGCCGTTTGGTGCACCCCGACATGTGGTATCAATTAAATGCCATACTACCATCATGACGGATGCCGATTGGTGCATTCCGCCAAGTGGGACATTTCTTCAATGCCATACACCATCATGACGGATGCCGATTAGCGCATCCCGCCAAGTGGGACATCGATAATTTCAGCTCTCGTGATCTGGCGCCATCGGGTGCATCCCGTCAGCGCATTCCTTTGGTATATTATTCACTTCACACCCGACGGATTCCGTCGCGAATCCCGCTTTATCATCACGTCTGCCATCTCGTTAATGATTATCACATTCAATCTCATATTCACTTTCGTGACATTCTTTCAAAGACATACCAAACTACATAATCATATCATTACTCATTCATGAACTCGATTCATGTTCTCATTCATAGTTAATCGTAAACTACCAAAATACTTGAATTAAGGATAGAGTCGAGAACAAAACCAATTATCAATTCCGTTTCTTTCTCGATGTCAATCCTAGGCCAGGTTGTCGTCTTCACCCGCACCTAGTCAAATACAATTTATTAACTCTTAGTGATTACGCAAATAATCGTACTAAACGAATATCGTTGAGGCAAGCAAAGCTTTGCTCGAGGCGTAAGAGGTACGGCACGCTTTTGACTTAGACTCATTCTTATTCCCCCATGAGTCTACTTTTGCATTTAGGAATTGGAATCATTCCAATCGGATTATCCCATCCAAAGTTATGGCATTTCATGCCAAATTCAATCAATTTGCTTCGATTGCTAATCGGGGACAGCTTGTATTACAAAATTTCTCCGGGGTTCTAACTTCATTTTTGACACTATCTCTTTTGTACTTATTTAAAGCTAAGGTGCTAAGGGTTCTATTCCACTCTGAATCACCCAATTCGTAGCACCTAGTCTCAAGTTACGTCCGAAACAACCCGGACTACTTCTATGTTCAAAGCTGGAACCGCAGTTTGGCTTGCATACGGCCCCATTTTGGAGGACTTTTAGGCCTCCTTAGGATCGGAATTTGGCAATGCCTATTCTTTAAGTTTTGTTCTCCTTGAAGTCTATTTTACGTAGCCACTTGAATCACTCAAATCGGATAAGAATGATCGTTACTACCAAAATACAAAAACCCGCCGAAACTCGAAAGGCATCGTGGTGTACCGGTATTACGTCTTAACATGTACCATATACGCCGGGCTAAAAACGACCAGAACACAAGTAAGATGTACCGGTACACGCTCAGGCGACTGGCACACACGAAAAATGTCCACGTATTTTTCTCCCATTTTTCCATATTTTTTGATACCCAATTCAATTCTATACTTCATATACACCTCAAAACCATTTCAAATTCAATTATAATCTCTCTTTTTCTACTCAAATCATCATTCAATACATATCTTTCATCAAACCTTTCATGATTTTCTCCCTGTAAATAACTCTTAATATGGGTCATAACTCATACACCAACCAAATACAAGGATTTATTAGGTTTGTTCTAACTCAACCTCTCTTTACTTATAATTAATCCATAAATCCAACCTCTCAAAGGGAGTGATTCCATGTATTTCAGACATTTGGGGTTTTACCCACCTTACATTCAAGTTAGATGAACTTATCAAACCCTAGAAAAGAAATCAAATACCAACAAGGAACTCATGTTGGGATGAACTTTTATCAAACCCTAGATTTGGGCAAGCTACTAATCATGCAATTGTATGGAAATTCCTACAAGAGTCCAAAGTTCCATACAAAAAATCCAAAGTTCCATACCTTTTTGCTTGATCTTGGCTTCTCCTCTTCTTCTCTTCTTCTCCTCTTCCTCTTCCTCTTCTTCCCTTTGTTTTCTTTGCTCTCTTTCTCTCACACGTTTTTGCTAGGGCAAATTGGAGACCAAATATGAATTTTGGTCTTATCTCCCCCTTTTATACTCCCATAAGTCTCCAAATTGCACCAAGTCTCACCTTTTAATTTTTGCAAATCAATTTGTTTTAATTTATTGTGGCCCATCTCTACTCTCTTTTTGATTTTTATATCCCTTATGGAAATTTCAATTTTATCTTTGTTTTTTGTGCTCAAATTTCCGGGTTCACTAAATTTGCTATTTCATAATTTGTCAATTTATCAATTTTCCCAGAAAAACACAAGTTTGGCTCAATTCATACCCAGAATATATAATAAAATTATTATAAAAATTCTAGAGTATTTTTTGTGCAAGCATAATTCTCCTCACTTAAGAAAATTTCGTCTCTAAATTTACCTTAGTTAAACAAAGCTATGATATCGTCACAGATCGCTTTCTTCACTTTCCCAAGTGGCTTCTTCGGTCTTGTGATTTCTCCATAACACTTTGACTAGTGGAATCTTCTTGTTCCGCAATTCTTTCACTTCCCGAGCTAAGATCTCTACTAGCTCTTCTTCGTATGTCAAATCCGGTCTAAGCTCAATTGTCTCAAGAGACTACATGTGTTCTGATCCGAACGATACTCAGAGCATTGAGACATGGAAAACATTATGGATATTTTCCAAGTCCGGAGGTATTGCTAATCTTTATGCTACTGGACCCACTTTTTCGATTACTTCATACGGGCCAATAAATCTGGGGCTCAACTTTCCCCTTTTTCCGAATCTCATCACCTTCTTCCAAGGCGATACTTTTAAAAACACTTTTTCACCGACCTCATATCGAATATCCTTTCTCTTCATGTCGTATATGACTGTCCTGGTTTGGCACATCTTCAATTTCTCTCTAATCGCTTTCACTTTTCTCTTCACCCTCGTATCAAATCTAGCCACCACTTTTCTTTCACTCAATTCGTCCAACACAACGGTGTTCTACATTTTCTTCCCATATAGAGCCTCGTGAAGGGCGTCATTCCCATACTTGATTGGAAACCCGTTGTTGTACACAAATTCAACCAAAGGAATATGCTCGATCCTAACTTCCTCATACGACGACAACTCCTTAACATATCTTCCACTCGATCACTTCTCCGATTGTCCATCCGGCTCACAGAACGTCAGAACAAATTCGCCTGGTTTAACATGGCCCTGCAATTTTCCTAAAATTCGGCAAACTCCTGACTTGGCCCGAAATAATGGATATAGAACCTGTAACCGAACTATTTCTTGATATATAGCTCGCTTAGCTGTCGTTTAATAGTTCCGCTCACCGGGTAGAAGTGAGTTGACTTGGTCAATCGGTCCACTACGACCCAAACTGAGTCATTCTTCCTCCCTATCAATGGTAACCCAACCACAAAATCCATGGTGATTCGGTCCCATTTCCACTCCGGTATTCTGATAGGCTGCAATAATCCCGAAGGAACTTGATGCTCTGCTTTTACTCTTGACACACCGTACACTTGGTTACAAATTTGATATTATTCCTTTTCATTCCCACCACCGTAATGACATTTTCAAATCTTGGTACATCTTTTGTAAGCACGGATGGATAGCAAAAGATCCACTATGTGCCTCTTCAAGTATGGCTTTTCTCAATCCATCATCATTGGGTACACAAACCCGATCCTTATAATACAATACTCCATTTTCATTCACTGTGAAATCAGTTTCTTTACCATCTCCAATTTGTTTCATTATGGCAGAAATTTTCTCATCATTCTTTGTGCTCAGCACTCTGATCTCAACAACAGGTCTCGCTGCTCTTTCTCTTCTTTCTTCTTCTTCTTCTCTCTCTCTCTTCTCTTCTTCTTCTTCTTCTTTCTCTCTTCTTTCTCTCTCTTCTTCTTCTTCTCTTTCTCATCATTCCCTGCCACCATTGCACCATCCTCCGATAATGAGACAAGTGGGCATTTAACGCTCGAAGCGTTTGCATTGTCTTTCTACTCAAAGCATCAGCCACTACATTGGCCTTTCCCGGGTGATAGTCAATCACGCAGTCATAATCATTTATCAATTCCATCCACCTCCGTTGTCTCAAGTTAAGCTCTCGTTGTGAGGGCAAATACTTAAGACTCTTATGATCGGTGTAAATAAAACACTTTTCTCCATACAAATAATGTCTCCAAATTTTCAACGCAAATACAATTGCGGCCAATTCCAAATCATGCGTGGGGTAGTTCTTTTCATGTGGCTTCAATTGTCTTGAAGCATAGGCTACCACTTTACCCTCTTGCACAGACATATCCAAGTCCATTTAGTGAAGCATCACTATAGATCACATATCCTTACCGCAGGGCCTGGTCGTAGTTAGCACTGAGCTCCTGCTAAGAATGCTTTAGCTTTTCAAAACTTCCGACATTTTTCACTCCATTCATACTTACATTTTTCTCGGAGCAATCTCACATCGGGCCGCAATCATAGAAAAACCCCTTAACAAATCTTCTCGTAGTAACCCTCCGCTAGTCCCAGGAAACTACAAACTCGTAACATTTTTTTGGTGGCTTCCATTCGATAACCACTTCTATTTTCTTGATCCACTGATTCCTTCTTTCGACAATGTAGCCCAAGAAAGGACACTTCAATAACCAAAACTCACACTTGGCCGTAGCTTCACAGACAACCCGCTATTTTCAAAATCTCCAACACTACCCGAAGGTGTGTGTCATGACTGTCTCGATCTTTCGAATACACAAGAATGTCGTCTATGAACACTACGACAAACTGATCCACATACGGTCGGAACACACGATTCATTAAGTCCATGAAAGCCGCTGGAGCATTGGTCAAACCAAACGGCATTACAAGGAACTCATAATGTCCATATCGTGTTCTAAACGCCGTCTTATGCACATCGGCATCTTTAATTTTCAACTGGTGATACCCAGATCTCAAGTCAATCTTTGAAAAGATACTTGCACCTTTCAATTGGTCGAACAAATCATCAATTCTGGGTAACGGATACTTATTCTTTACAGTCAACTTGTTCAGTTGTCTATAATCAACGCATAAATGGCAAACATCTTTCTTCTTGACAAAGCACAGAGCTCCCACAGATACACTTGGCCTAATAAATTTTTCTAGCGCTCTGCAACCGCACTCTCAATTCCTTTAGCCCAAGTGGAGCCATTCTATACGATAAATGGATGCCTGTGGCACCCGTACAACGTCGATAGCAAATTCAATCTCCTCTCGTGGAGGCAATCCGGCAACTCTTCCGAAACACGTCCGGAAAGTCACTAATCTGCAGGGATATCGGCACACTAGGCCTTTACCTTTACCGTACGATCACATAAGCCAAATAGGTTTACATCCTTTTGCACCATCTTTCGCAACTGCTGCGGATATCACATTAGGAGAGGTGGATTCGGCCTCTCGTCGACATGAAAATAACTCCACTGCTATCTGTGTCCTTACTGGCCACTTTTCATTCTACAATCAACTCGCCTCGTGTTGGGATAACCAGTCCATCCCCAATATCACATCAAATTCCCTGAAGGATAACTCAATCAAATCTCCCAAAAATTCATGCTCTCGTATTTTGATGGGACAATCTTTATACACTTTGTTCACAACAACACTATGCCCGAGCGGGTTCGTCACCAAGATATCATACTCGGTTTCACTCCTCGGTAAATTACCCAAGTTGGGTATGTCAGTACACACATATGAATGAGTTGACCCTGGGTCTATCAATGCATGTACAAAAGTATCAAAGATAGTGAAATTACCGATTATCACATCGGGGCATCAGTGTCTTCCACTGCTTTCATCGCATATGCTCTAGTTGGAGCACGAGCATCCTGTCTTTCCAAAGAATCAGGTCCCTTGTCTCGTAACACTCTAAGTGATGCAACACTCTGCCGCCTTTCCGTGACTGACAAACATTGCCCCCGTGCTCGGTGGCTGCAGCCGGACGTGCCCTAGTACATTCCCGTATTTTGTGCTCCATGGATCCATAACCCAAGCAAGCACTGGTCAATCTCCCTTGTGTTTTCTTCCACAATGGGAACAATGAGGAACATTCATTCCTCTGAGAGGCACCTCCGTACCCTGGCATCGACGCGCATTTCATAGGATAGTATCTCTACCGGTGGCCCGAGTCAGAGAGGGCCGTCCGGGATCCCGTGGTCCCCTCGAATCTCTTTACTCACGCTGATGAGCACTTGACTCGACCACTTTTTTCTTCCCTCGTCTTCTATCTTTTCTTTCATTTTCCTCTTTCTTTACTCGTTCCACATTTAGAGCGCATGCCGTGATTTTAGAGAAATCATCATGGCAAAATCCTGTGACATGGGCCCGAATGTGGTCGCTTAGGCCGTCTTCAAACTTACGACACTTCTCTTCTTCACTTACTAACATATCGGGAGCATACTTGCTCAACCGTGTGAATTCTCTCACGTATTCGGTTACACTTGATTGCCTTTGCTTCAGATTATGAAACTCTCGCCGCATATTGTTTAAATAAATGCTGCCCACATAATGCTTCTTGAACTCATCCAAGAAGGCTAATTTCTCTCGGTGGAGCGGTCCCCGGGTCACTTTAAACCCACCACTGATAAGCCTCATCCTGTAGTAATGAGGTCGCACATTCCAATTTCTCTTCAGCTATGCAATGCATTTGCACAAGCATTCGCTCGGTCCTCTCGAGCCAATTTTCTGCCATAGCAGCTTCATCATCCTTCTTTCCCATAAAGTCTACCAGTCGGTACCTTGACATTCTTTCAATGGTTGATCGTTTGGCGGCAATTGCACCGGTTGCCCTAGCTCTTTGTAAGGCCCGAGCTAACCGCTGGAGGATACCCATAAGCATTCCCTAATACTCTGTTCCTGCTCATCTGTCATGGGCATGAGATGCTTGTCCACCTACCACACTAGCAAAGACTATCGTGATCGATTTCCTGGTCACCTCGACTTCTAAGGGTACCGAACTATCCATGCTTACCCATTAAAATCGACAAGATCCGCTGGGCCGAGTCACATCATCTCTTTATATGCAAATGTCATGTACGTCAAATACCATTTTCAAACTCTTTTCAAAATCAAGTAGTATCCCTTTTTCCGTAAACGCCTAAACCTAGGCTCACATACCACTAAATGTGCGACCCCTAAGTCCGATCCGACCCGAAAAGGCAGTCCGAACCGAACCCAGGGACGCCTTGCTAATTTCTTTAGTTATCGTTTTATTAAATTCTTTATTTTCAAAAGTGTCGCGCGATCTAATCCCCGCCCGACCAATGGCGTATCCGAACCTGAGCCCGATGATTCCGACGCTTTCATTTATCTTATCAAAACATTTTTATTAATTCATTTAGTCAAGGAAACGGCCAGTTTCTCAGTGCTTCCATAATCATTTACAAATATAAAGCAATTCGGTAGGCCCATAAACATTAACAAAATACATTTACAAAGAACAAATATCTCTCTATACTCTTTTCAAGATGATACACAAAATCAAGTTTCCTGTGGTTTAACCTCTTTGTTTACAAAAACCACTTGTTCAAAAGATGATATGCAAAATTTGAGCATACACTTATACGCCTCAGACTTTCTCTATGACTCGCGCTGCTCGATCTTGGCCTTTCTTCTCTTTGCTTACTGACACCGTGCATAAAGAACTACACGCTAAGCATTTTCATGCTTAGTGGTTCTATACAAGCCTCTATTCCAATATTCAATTTAACTCCTATGATGCATTTATCATTAAACTACGCCTAATATATCAACATATACTCATGCTATTCATTTCCGCATGCTTTCAATATACAAATCAATTACCATATCATATCATGCATTTTTAATGCAACAATTCATTTCACAATCAATTCATGAGATTTAAGCATATTCATAAAATCCCATTACACTCGTCAATGTTGGCTATTTCCACCTCTGACTATTCACTCACAATTTCTAGCGGATTCCGTTTGGATGAATCCCTACTCTTATTATTATTCGTAATGTGCTTATACATTTACAATTTATCTCCCATCATGACGGATGCCGCTTGCGCATCCCGACAGTGGTATCACATATTGCTCCCATCACGGATCGCTTTGGTGCACCCCCGACATGTGGTATCAATTAAATGCCATACGCCATCATGACGGATGCCGATTGGTGCATCCCGCCAAGTGGGACATTTCTTCAATGCCATACACCATCATGACGGATGCCGATTAGCGCATCCCGCCAAGTGGGACATTGGATAATTTCGGGGTGCCTTCGTGACGGATGCCGATTGGTGCATCCCGTCAGGCGATTTCTTTGGTATATTATTCACTTCACAATTCCGACGGATTCCATTTGGGTGAATCCCGTCTTTATCATCATTCGCTTTTCATTCGGTTATCGATTATCACATTCAATCTCATATTCACTTTCAGATATCTTTCAAAGACATACTCAATCTACATAATCATGGTTTCCACATACTCATTCATTTAACTCGATTCATGTTCTCATTCATAGTTAATTGGTAAACTACCAAAATACTTGAATTAAGGATAGAGCCAGAACAAAACCACTATCAATTCCGTTTCTTTCTCGATGTCAATCCTAGGCCAGGTTGTCGTCTTCACCCGCACCTAGTCAAATACAATTTATTCACTCTTAGTGATTACGCAAATAATCGTACTAAACGAATATCGTTGAGGCAAGCAAAGCTTTGCCGAGGCGTGAGGTACGGTACGTTTTTGACTTAGACTCATTCTTATTCCCCTATGAGTCTACTTTACTTAGGAATTGGAATCATTCCAATCGGATTATCCCAATCCAGTTATGGCATTTTCACATGCCAACTAATCAATTTGCCGATTACACTGGGGACAGTTTGTATTACAAAATTTTTCCGGGGTTCTAACTTCATTTTTGACACTATCTCTTTGTACTCATTTAAATCTAAGGTTCTAAGGGTTCTATTCCAATTGGAATCACCCAATTCGGAGCACCGAAACTCAAGTTACGTCCGAAACAACCTGGACTACTCTATGTTCAAAGTCAGAACCAGAGTTTGGTTTGCACATTTTCCCCACTCCTTTATGGGGCTTGAAATCTCAGATCGAATTTGATGACCCACATTTAGTTTTTCTGTTCCTAGTCTATTTACGGCACTTGAAATCACCTGAATCGACAGAAACGCTAAAACAAATACAACAACGAACTGAAAGCAGGCACCAGACACGTCCACACAAACACATCGGCCAAAATCACCAGGGAACCACAGATAATTCGGCACATGCCCACAAATGCCCACATTCTTCTCTTCCCCATATTTGATAACACTCACTTGACCCACACCCAAAACTATTTCAAATTCATCTTATAATCTCTTTCTACTCAAATCATTCAATACATATCTTCATCAAAACCTTCATGATTCTATAGTAATATCTGTGGTTGATGGTCTCCATCACATCTTAACACGTGATTTGTCGGTTTTATTCCTGTCTTAACCCATTTGCATTTAATTCACAACTATCGTGAGGAACTATATTTTGCATTATTTAATCGATCGGATATTAGGTTAGATGAAATCCTATCAAACTTCAGAAAAGAAATCAAATACCAACAAGGAACTCAGTGTCGGGATGAACTTTATCAAACCCCTAGATTCAAAGTGCTTACCAATCATGCAATTGTATGGAAATTCCTACAAGAGTCCAAAGTTCCATACAAAAATCCAAAGTTCCATACCTTTTTTATCTTCTTCTTCTCTTCTTCTCCTCTTCCTCTTCCTCTTTCTTCCTTTGTTTTGCTCTCTTTCTCTCACACGTTTTTTGCTAGGTAAATTGGAGACCAAATATGAATTTTGGTCTTATCTCCCCTTTATACTTCCCATAAGTCTCCAAATTGCAAATTCAAGTCTCACCTTTTAATTTTTGCAAATCAATTTGTTTTAATTCTACTGCGGGCCCATCTCTACTCTCTTTTTGATTTTTATATCCCTTTATGGAAATTTCAATTTTATCCTTGTTTTTTTTTTGTGCTCAAATTCTCCGGTCTACTAAATTTGCTATTTCATAATTTGTCAATTTATCAATTTTCCTTTAAAAACACAAGTTTGGTTTCCAATTCATACCTGCATTATATAATAAAATTATTATAAAAATTCTTGTGGTATTTGGGGGCGTTACATAATTAGGTGATTAGGATTTAGTCTCTCCAAAAATCGTGACACGATAAGACTTGAGGTTGCTAGGTTAAACACGTCTTATCTCGGAGCAAGATCATGTTAACCTTAACCGCTTAGATAGAAAAACATCTAAATCGATAAGATCGGTTATTTTCGCTTAATAACACATCTTATTAGATTGAAAATGTGCAAAACCAAAAGGATTTCCCTCTTTGAGGATCCGACAAATAGCAAATCGCCCTTTTACGTAAACTAGCACTTCTAACACTTTGGTTTTGCAACACCAATAGCAAACAGTGGTCTCAAGGTTTCCCCAAAACGGAGAGATAGAAAAAACGAAAAAAACGAGATCCGCTTTGTGCACGAAGACGAGTAACAACGAAGATACGCTCGTGTGGATATTGCTAGAGGCATCTCAGATTAATTGACTATGCTAGATTCGACTCGAACTGCTCATAATCAAAAGTTTTCTACGCTAAAGAGGTAACATCCTTGTTCAACGTTTAATTAGATTTTACTCTAACTCAACAAGCAATTTAGTCCGCAAGTAATTCGATATTAAATTTACCTATAACCCAACAAAGGATCCCAAGAATGTGGCTCGCTTTTCTTGACAGTGAGAAGAAGCCGCATTGTTATACGGCGAAAAATGGGTGTTGGATGTGAAGAGAGGTAAGAGGATGGCGAGGAAGAGGGTCGGGGAGAAAGGGGATCAAACTGACTTTTTTTACAAATTACAAATTTTGGGTACCAATTAGATAATAACATATCACAAAAAAGAGAAAAAGCCACCTAAAATTATTTTAACTCTTAACTCGCTATTAGTGATATATATATCCGTTATAAGCCACCAAAATTTATGATTTTTAAGAATACAAAATAGAGATAAATTTATCATATTATCTTACATCTTTTTTAAGAAAAATTAATATATTTAATAGTACTGAAAATTAATAATTATAAAAATAACTTATTTGTTAATTTTTACATTCGCAATAACATTTATAAAAATACCGTTTCTAAAATTAATGGAATTCCTTGTTTTCTATAAATATAAATTTAAAATAGAAACTAATATATTCCGTTTTCATTTAGAACTAATTCACCCGTTTCTAATTTTTACAATTCAATTAAATTAATACTTTTACTTTATAAATCTAAATATTCAAATAATTTTAATTTTTTTAATATCAAAAATATTAATATAATTCACTTAAATTGAATATATAGGTATATATATATATATATATATATATATATATATATATATATATATATATATATATGATGAAGGTTTTTAATATTTAAAAATCCATTTTTAAAATAATTCATATGTAATATTTAAATTGAACTTTAATAATTTTTAATAAATTCATTTTCGGCCTATTTTTCTGTTAAAATAATCAATGTTATCAAAATCAAAATTTCAATTTTCTATTTTAAGCAATTAAAATCTAATAATTATAAAAATAAATTTTATTAGTTAAATTTCTTACATTCTGTGAATAACATTTATAAAAAAATACCGCTTTCTAAAAAATAATGGAATTTTGTTTCTATAAATATAAACGAAAATAGAAACGGAATACATTCCGTTTCTATTTTAGAAACGGAATTCAATTCCGTTTCTATTTTAGAAACGGAATTCACCGTTTCACCTTAAACTAATGCAATATCATTTAATTTTAGAACGACCAATTCGCTCTCTATTTACACCTAACAAATTAATATTTATACTTTATAACGAAATATTCAAATAATTTTAATTTTTTAATATCAAAAATATTAATATAATTCACTTAAATTGAACATATATATATATATATATATATATATATATATATATATATATATATATATATATATATATATATATATATATATATATATATATATATATATATATATATATATATATATATATATATATATATATGATGAAGGTTTTTAATTTAAAAATCTCTTAAAATAATTCATATGTAATATTTAAATTGAACTTTAATAATTTTTAATAATTTTATTTTCTACTATTTTTCTCTAAAATAATCAATGTTATCAAACCAAAATTTCACTTATTTTTAATAATGAAATTAATAATTATAAAAATAACTTATTAGTTAATTTTACATTCGCAATAACATTTCAAAAATACCGCTTTCTAAAATACCGCTTCTAAAATAATGGAATTCGTTTCTATAAATATAAACTTAAAATAAACTTAATACATTCCGCTTTATTTTAGAAACTTAATTGAAATCCGCTTCTATTTTACACCTAACAAATTAATATTTATACTATATTTCTTTAGGAAACTTAATTTTCGTCGTTTGGTACAAACTCTTATTTTTACCCGCCTAATGTTCTCGCTGATAAAGTCACTTTAAAATTCCGAATCAGCTTCAATTTCCGTCTCTAATCTGCGTTTCTATCCCTCCCGCCATTTACTCCGCCAACACCAATGACTTTAATTTTCTTCCGTTTCAAATTTCAGAAAGAATATTCGCTTCGTTTCTATTCGCTTCTCTATTCCGTTTCTAACTTTAGAAAAGGAAATGGCCGTTTCATTCTCTCCCATTTCTATATCAAGTATTTTCTCAGAGTGTAACCGCCTCAAGGAGGTTAGTAAACTGAGCCACGAGCTCGCAGCCTCGCAGCTCGATTGCAAAGCATAAACTCCGCTCTGGCTGAGGCTACAGCCACTGAGCCATGTAGCTCAGGAGCCCAATAGCCTGACATGTGAGCACACCATTCGTGAAGGCCAAAGGGCCACAGAGACATGTAGCTCAGGAGCTCAACAGCTCATATTGCAGAGCATAACTACTCAAGGAAGACCTCGCAGCCCGGGGACCAAGCCGCTCAAATCGACAAAACAATAAAAGGAGCGATAAAATTAATCGGTGAATCTTTATATATTGACGAAAAGCAAAGGTCAGAAGAAATACAAAAATCCCAGGCTCCGCGCCAGGATATAGCAAGGTTAAAATAAAAAGCCTCAACTTGCGGAAGTAGAGGAGTCAAGAGGAGTCAAAAGGCGGAACCCCAGCGGGCGAGGTAGAAGAGCTGGCCTCCGGAGGAACCCGAAGATCACCAGGTAGGGGAGCACGATCAGCCCCGAAGCACTCAGCGCCCCATCAACTTCAACCCCAAGGTGATTCTTCTACCTCTCATCTAAAGCATGGATGTTGAACTCCGTGTCCGGGTGCCTGGAAGCCCTGTTGGAAGGCAAGCCACTCCTGAAGCCCATTGGGTGTAGTTCCTCAGCTCTCGGGAGCCCACTATCACTTCGCCCCTCCGGCTAGCCAGAGCCTCCTGCCTTGCAAGGTCCATCCGAAGCTTGTCGAGCTCCTCCGTCAAGCATTCTAAGAAATTTCCAGCCTCCAGATCCTCTTAACGAACCTGGTCCAACGCCGACACTTAGCGCATTGTGTCACTCGATACTGCACTCCTCACACCACAAATTTCACTCGCGACCTTCAAGGTCCTCCGGCCTCTTTCATCCCCGCCTCGCACTCCATTGGCCGAAGACAAGCCAGGTCGACCGTGTTTCACAAGCTCCTCACAGTCTCTTATTCAGCTCGAAGCCTACTCTCCTAAGGTCGTAGCCAACCTCGCCTTATAAGCTGCGCCGCCTGGGTGGAGCTCCCCTCTCAGAAGGTCAGCCCTCCTTGCCGTGACCTTCGCACTCTGGCCACTTGCCAAAGGACCACAAAGAGTTAGCTAACAAAAAGGACACAATAAAGAAAAGGAACGACTGAGGCGTCGGGATCGAGTAGGAAGAGATTCACTGGCATGAGCTAAGATCCTCCTCAACGGACAAAGCGTCCACCTTCCTAAGGTCGGAATCGCGAAAGATGGAGGAAACAGAGCCCAAGGCGAGCCCACATGAGAGCAGAGCCCTCACCCCCATCAAGACTCAAGCGATCCTCCTCACCATCTGCCAGGAGGGGCGTGGCGCCCATGATGCTGACTCCAAACCGAATGGGGAAGAACCTCCAAGGCCTAATCGTCTCCTCCCTCCCGAAGAGCCTCCACTTCGATAGTTTAGTTGTGAGGCCCCCGCCTCTAAAACCTTACCCCGAGCAAAGGCAACCTCAGTGAGGCTCCTGGATTCAAGCCACGCTCCTTCTCGCCGCACTCCTCCAGACCGGCCCGAAGCCTCTCGAGTAGCTTCAGCAAGAGGCTCCAAAATGCAAGATGAAGAGGACTTGAGACAGTGGGGCAAAGAAGGATTCATGACTGATAGAGGCCTTAGAAAAGGCACAGTGTTTCACTGGGACTGTCCGAGGATGTCCGACCGACAAGCTTGAATAGGCACGCGAGGCAAAGACTTGACCGCCTTCCTGCCACCTCGTCTTCAAGATCGAGACGCCACACCCATGCCATACAACCAAGGCAATGTTAGAAATATCCCATAGCCTTTGAAACCAGCCACTCAAAGCCAAGGAGAGCTCACGAGGTTCCTGGAGTAGTCCGACTGGGTTTAACTCCAAGGTGTCCTCCCAATAAAGCGGATTATACTCCCAATGACTACACTACAAAGAAATAACGCTCCTTCCAAAGATTGGTGGGAAGATGTGTCGACTGGATCGTAGTATGTACACAAGTGTATAAATACAATACTAAAAGATTATCTAACTCAGAACGCGCCATAAAACTTGTTGACTGGATCGAGTATGTACACAAGTGTATAAACACAATTATCATGATTGATATCTAACTCGATAATCCAAGGCCATAAAACTTGTTGACTGGATCAGAGTATGTACACAAGTTTATGACGTTATCACCTAAGGACTATTATCTAATCCTCAGTAAATAAACCATTAAACTCGAGTGTGAGTTTCTTTAAGTATCACTTGATTAAAAGATATATTTTTTTTTAAGAGTAAACCATTTTCGTGTGGTTTTGATCCAGTATACTGCAAGTGCAATGCGCCGACGCAATAAAACGGATTTATCCGGGACATCGATCCCACAGTAGATCCTTCAAGAATTTCAATCAACTACCCCAACTACTTAAGCTCCATACTATTTGGACGATAATACGATAATGAGATTTTGCTTTGAAAGCTTGAAATGAATGATGTAAAGAAAAATGAATTGAATATTGAAATATCAAAATAACCAATTTAGATTTAACAGCTATCTCTAAAGAAAACATTGAATAATCAGCTATTGTGAAGAATCAATTCCTACAGTCTGTACTGCATCTTTGGTTTTCTGAACTACATATCTTTAAAACTAGTCCAAGGATTAATAAAGTGTGACTGGATCTCTCCAAGCCACCCAAACATCATCTCACTAACTGCTTTCTCGAACACAGAGGCAGTCACCATTCATACAACAGAGTCTGTCAGTGGTTTTTCTTCCAACATCTATACCGCCAATTATGATCCACTGAGTCCTTCCAATTTAGAGTCATCGTCTGAGGTCCAACTGCACTGCCCTTCCCACATTTAGAAGGATTATTCTTTCCCTTTGACTACTTCGTTAACACGGATCGAATTCACTATTCGACCAGGTGAACTCTCCGTATACTCTTAAATTTATAAATCATCAACTCATTCTCGGGTTATGCTTGGTGAAGGAGATGGCATGGTTTAAATATACGTGAGCCATTTAGGATCAAGAATTAGGTTCAAATACCTTCCCGAAATTGTTTCTTACTCTCAGGAATGCCTTCTCTGTGTCACCCAGAGGGCCTCTTGGAAATCAGAGCTGAAACAAACTCCTCAAGAGTGGATACAAGAGACTCCGAAATTAGGATCAATTCCAAGAATACGCAAAACCAAAGAACAATTTAACATCCGTCTCACTATTATTAATAAACATCAGCAGAAAGATTATTTTATGACAATAACGCCAAGTCAATGGAAGCCGGGTTTCCAAATTACCGACATACCCATACATTGGCTTCTTGTCGATCAAGAAAACCATCAGAATCGGAATCGCGTTCAAATCCCCAGAATTTGTCCGAATTCAACAAACTGCATAGCAATTTTAAGAAATATACATCTACATTCACCTCAATTCCTTACAATTTAACGCTCAACCAAATTAGAATGAAATACACACTAATCTAATCTAAAATAAAATGAAAAGAAAGAAAAAAAAAACGAAAACAAAAGAAAAGAAAAGGAAAGAAAAATGAAAAATACAGATTTCTAAATAAACCCTGCATCTCTCTTTCTTCAGCCAAGAGCCGTTCAGAAGTGAAATTCTTCAGATTTATGTGGTTCTCAAGTCAGGGCCCTAATTCCAATGCGCCTTTATGGATTCCCCAATGGATCGGCCCATGTTAATGTTTCAGGGTCGCGACCTCAAAGCCCTTGTCGCGATAACATCGCTTATTTTGGCACTTGCAGTGATTTACCAAGAAGTCATGATATTCCTCGCTTTTCTTGCAAGCACCTTATGTCGCGACAAGGAATCAATGTCGCGACATCAACCTTATTCTCTGCAACCTTTAAATGATGGTTTCTGATGTCGCGACATCAATCTTTTTTCGCGACATCACTCTACGGCTCCGCTGCGTTTTAACTCGCTTCGTTCCCGGCGTCGCTGACATCGACCTCTCGCCGTGACATCGCCACGTCTTCGCAAATCTTCAATCGATGATTACGTCGCGACATCAATCTCTTATCGTTACACTTTATAGTCGCAATGAATCGTCAGCCCTAGTATCGACATCGACCTCACGCGACATCGCCTTGAGTCTCGCAGCCTTTGAACTTGTGTTCTCTTATGTCGCGACATCGATCTCGTCGCGACATCAAATTTATCTCTGTGAGGCTTAACTCCGGTGGCCCTGATGTCGCGAATTTCAATCCTTTGTCGTGACAAAGAATGCACGTTTTCAAGTTTCACTGATATTCCCATGTCGCACATCAATCTCACGCGACATCAACTTTAGGAACTCAGAATCGCGAATCGGTATCTTTCATGTCGCGACATCGATCTTTGTCATGGCGATCGCCTTAAGTCTCGCGTTCCTTCAATCGATGGCTACGTCGCGACATCAATCCTCAATGCGGACATCACTTTATGGAATTGCAAAATTTTCTGAACTGAGCAAGTCTCACGTCGCGACCGATCTCTTTGTCGCCATCGATTATGGCCTCGCAGCCTTTAAATCAAGCCGCTGTGTCGCGACGCGAATCCTCCGCCGCCACTACGCCTTAAATCACATCGCTTCATCTTTTCAAACCCGGCTATAGCTGGGCCAAGGTGCTTCTTCTTGTCACGACCTTCATCCCTTGTCGCGACATCGATCTTCTCGTCACGATTATCACGATGTTGTCGCGACATCATTTCTTAAGTCTCCGGGTTAATCTTCAATGCCTACATTAGAATGCCTGTCGCAACCTGCATCAAGTTTCCTTCGAATTTTCCCGATGTCGCGACCGTGAGAATCGACAATGCAAGCCTAAACCGCAACATTAGTTACTCCAAATTGCCATTTCGTCCCGCCATTTTCAGATTTTTACTCCAATCGATTGCCGATTTTTCTAATACTACTTTTTCTTCTTTCTTTCACACTCCCCGCTTAATAACAAATTAGTGAGTTTCGTGATAATTCCGCATATTAATTATTCATTTTCTGATGAAAATCAAATAGAAAAAATGGATTAAAAAAGATGACTTTTAAGCTCATCAAACTCCCCTTAAACTTAAAAGTTTTGTTTCACCTCGCCAGCCGGAAGAAAGAATTGTTATCCTCAAACAAAAAGGACATTTTTCTCGTCTGTCTTGGCAAGAAATTAATTTGGTTGAAATACAAGAATGCATTGTTTTCTCGTACATCTAACTTCAAGTCCAAGCCAAGGTTAGTTTTTAATCTTTATAGTATACAAAACTAAATCATGGAAATTGTTTTACAAAACTACATAATCATTAGATCCTGCTGAATAATAGATTATTTTCCTTTCTCATCTTCTATATCGAGTCACTTAACTCCCTACAAAGTCCTTCACGCTTTGATTGTTTCCATATTTCCAAATTTCCATAGGTTTGTTTATATTGATCTCCACTAATGTAGGTGATTTCTACTCTTCAAGATCACCTGGCCCTTTGGCTATTGTTAGGTTTGGGTAATGGTAGGATGGAAGGAATTTTAAGTTAAGATTACCTCGAACCTTTTCTCTCCTCTTGCCCTTTCTTTCTCAGAGTTTCTCAATAAACTCCCCTAAACTTCATGTTTGGGACATTTCTTGACATTTCTTTCAATCTAACTCGTATGCCCCTATTTCTCACTTGTAATTCAACTGGGAAATTTCTTTGTTTGTCACACCAGGATAGTGCAATGTTTTAACTTTTGTGCTTTCTAACACTCTTAGCTAACTCGGTTAGTAGCTCTTGATACTTTATGGCATTAGGGGTACTAGGTTTAAAACACCCCTATGAACTTTTAATTGTTTCATGAGTGAGTTAGCCACAAGATAAAACTTATCCCCTTATAAGCTTTTCTTTTTCTTACGCATTTTCGTTTCTTTGGGCTTTTTCTTTTTCTATTTCTTATTTCTTTTTATTTTCCTCCTCGAGTTCCCTCAAAAAACCTATACTCCCAAACTTCATTTCTTCTTCCTCCTCAACCCGGGTAATCATAGGTTCTTTACTCGAAGGATTGATTTCTTAGGATGGGTCAGGGGTTTCTATCGTTTATTTTTTGAAAAATAAGCTTGTTGGCAATAATTTCGAACTAAGGTGTATGCATCATCATATGAATAGGATGGCTAGAATGGCTCAAACTATCCAAGAATGGCCCCAGATTCATCTCTCAGAATAGACACCTAGAATTTTCGTCCTCAATCAATAATCTAACAAATTTAGAATTTGATTGAATGTCAGACTAACCATAAGGATTGTGTTGACTCATTTTTGTTGATGAGTGCTAAATTACTTGATATTCAACAGTTCCTGACTTATCAGTTCGTACTCACAAACTCAAAAATATGTCTCTGCTCTCTATCGTATTACCTTCCTCTATTCTGGACTTATCAGCTAGACTTAAGTCACTTTTGCACTTTGTGTTTCCATCAAACTGTATTCATTTGGCCCTTATTCTACATTTCAATTATTCCTAATCTAATCGTCATTCAATTCATCTCATTACATCTCATAGCTTTTATTCTTTAACTAATTTTACTTTATTTTCCTAACTATAACCAAAAAGCAACACAAAAATTTAACAAACCAAAATAACACAAATAATTCATTTCAAATTTACTATTTTATTTCGATTCAATTGCAAATGTTGGATACACAAGATGGGCTTTCGAATGTAAGGCAGAAGGTCACTAAAGAAGTCTATCTTTTTCTTTTGGAAGAGGCAAGAAGATATTAGGGGATCCAGGTCTAGGTATTCAAATGAGTCGAAATGGAGGAAATTTCATTTCTTCTTTCCTTTCTTCTTAGTTTCCTTCTCAACTTGATTCTCAATGAAGATCCTACTGAGAGAGATCAACCTTCTTGTTTAGCTCATCTTGTCTCTTCCCCTGCCGCTCATCAGGTTTTCTCTATTTCGGCCATTATTTCAGGAATTTGGAAAGATCATGTTAATCGGGATCCAAATTTTCTAGCTATTCTTTCGCCTCGTAGATTCAAAGATCCTTAAGTTTTTGCCTCTATCATCCAATTTATTCAAAATCAGACTGTATAAAAATTCAATCCTTTGATTTGTTCTCCCAATTTGGCTTCCCCTGCTCTACCTCCCTTTTCTTCATGACGGTTAAGAGCCGAGAATCACGCCAAACCGATTGTTATAAAAAGATTCATGACTCAGCTTTAGTTTATGTAGAAGGTCGCGATCTCTTTCCCCGAAGTCCTCATTGCCAAGAACCTCTTCATCTGCTCTCTTCTTTCAAATTCTTCCTCCCATTGCCGATCTCTTCTTTAACTCTTTTTCATAAAACCCTTCCCTCGGGCCCTCGTTGCAATATCCAGACTCCTTTTCCCCCTTTCTTCCATCTTTTTCTGTATGGCATTGAGGACCTCCATTATTGAATTGTTCTCTTGTTCTCCTCGAGCCTCCCGTCTCAATGCTCTGCTTTCAGACAGAGGAGAACCAGCTAAGGGGACGAGAAACTAAGGGGCTTTCATCCCCGCCCTTCACCGCAAATGTGGGAAGTATTATTTCGTGGAGGATTTTCTTCTGATTCTTCTTCTTCTCGCCAAGAACCCCCAAAGTCTCTCTTGGCTCTCAAATTGAGCTTTCTCCGGTTTTAATCAACACCCCTTTTCTTTTTTGGTTGTCCCTTGCCTACCCCTGTCAAGAGGAGTGGAGATGTCACAGGGGACTCTTCTTCTTCTTCCCATACATCCCTCTCACCCCACCTTTAAACATGAAAAATGCGCTATTGTCACTGGGCAAGGTATCGCCTCTCCTTGTTTCCTTCATAAATTTAATATAGAATTTTCAATTATTACTCCTACATCGAAGCTCAGACTTTTAAAATAAGATACAAGATAATTGGTGCCTCGCTTCCTCTCACTGCACAACAAGCTTGGTTTGGACTGTCAGAGGCCAAGAAATAGAACTACACCTTAGCCTCTTCAAGGCTTCCCCTGCTCGTAGCTTTGCCCTCCCTCTCACCTCATTCCAAGCAGGCTTCACGTGAGCCTGGGCAATCTTCAAAATTGGGTTTTCCAAGAGCTTTTTGAACTTGGACCCATGCTTGTGCCCTGCCATTCCATATGCTTCGTTAATGGCTTTGGTCTATTACATGACTTACACTCCTCTAATCTAACACGGTTATCTTTCCTCGCCTGTACCTCGATCGAGTGTACTCCTTCCACCACCGCTCAGCCTAACTTTGATGTGCAAAGCTTCCCAACCTCTTTTGTCTAATCATCTCTTTGAAAGGGGCAGTAGGTTTCTCTCGAATCTTCTTCGATACGAACCTCTTGTTGGCATAGCTTCTTCCAAGCTTGAATAAGCTCTCTGATGCTACAAAATCTTCTTACTCTTCTTCTTTGCTCCCTTTCTCATCTCTGGTCCTTTTCTTCGTAAACCGCCGGTGCCTCCGGTGCTTCGTGTTAATCTCTTCCACGCTCTTCCCGGGCTTCTGATTTCTTCTTCGGTTGCACATATTCCTCCTCCATGATCTCTCTTCCAGTTAGGTACGAGGTTCGAGGTTTCAAATGCATTTGAAACGAAGGAAAGTTTTCCTCAAGATTTTTGTAGCTAGGGTTTTTAGAATTGAGACTCGTATGGTAGCGGAGGATGAACTAAGCTCGAAGGTGGAGCTGTGGAGGAAAAATTCTCCAACAGCTGCAATCAATCAAGTTTTTGTAATAATTATTATTTCATTAAATTCGCTGTCACATCAATTTCATTTCACTTTTATTTTAGACATTAATTTTAGTGGCATTTAAGAGGGTGAGTCACGGGCACTAAACTTTTTTTATGTCGCGACATACTAAGCTCACGCGACATAACTAGGTTTCTTTAGACATCGCTTGCCTCATGTCGTGACTTTGCATTTTCAAGTCTTTGTTTATGTCGCGACCTATGCCCTTAGTTTAATGATCTCTAAACTTAAATTCCTTTATTAATCCTATACCCTTGTATTTATTCAAAGCTTCCAATCAGAATTCAACAAGCACTCACTCATATTTCATGTGCTTCTTGGTTTAGGGAGAGTTACCCTTTGTTCACGCTAGACATTTCGCAAGTGGAGGGTGTCCTGATTTTTCACTTGTCTTTCACTTGCAGACGACACGTATGATTCAAGAAAATTTGAATTAATCATAACAACTTCTCAATGATAAATTCTATCTTATATGAACTTAATCAAAACGAAATGACTGCAAACAAAATCTTAAAATCTTAAAATTGTAATCTAAATTTTCTACGTGGGTCACTTCTCCCATCACCTTCGCTTGAGTCCTTAGCCGACTTGCCATTGCTTGGTTCTTCTTCCCTTCTAGATAACCCGCTGGAGCCTTCCATTCCTTCCTCCCCGCTTAGATAATGCTTCACTTTGTCCATTGACTTTGAATTTTTCCAAGACGCCCTAATGTCACCGTCCAAATGTATTGCTTCGACACTAATCTGTACGGCTCCATTCCATTCGATTTCAATTTTCCCGGGAGCAATTTCGCCTAGAATTAAACAAGAGAACCCTTGCCTCCCTCGCTCCGAACTCTTCTCAAGATCCTTTGATCATGCCATTTCTTTGTCTTATCCTTTGTAGATTCTAAAGATTATCATAGGTCATATTTCTCAATTCTTCCATTCGCATTTGGAGCAATCTCTTCCTTGCGCTTTAAAATCTAGTTCAACTTCGATGGCCCACATTGCCTTGTATTCCAATTCTGTAGGTAGGTGACATGGTTTGCCAAAAACAATTTCGTATGGGGACATTCCAATGGGAGTTTTGTGGCGTACTCGTATCTAAAGTGCATCATCAAGCTTGAAGACCAATCCTTCCCGCCGAGCTCACGCCTTCATATCTCTTTAATCTCCTCACAAATTTCGTCATTCATCAGTTCCGTACAGATAAGCTAGACTCATTACATGCTTGATCCCATACTAACATGAGCTTTGCAAATATTTTGTTTGCAAAAACGGTTTCCCCATCACTAACGATAGTTCCGGGTGTTCCAAATCAAGCCAAAATATTTTTTCGCAAGAAACCTACAAATCAGATAGCATCATTCCTCGATTGCCAATGCTTTTCCACCCATTCGGGAACATAAACAACCGCTAGCGTGATGTGTACAAAGTTCCCAAATGATGGTGGAATGGTCCCATAAAATCTATTCTTATACATCAAAGATTCAGACCACCATTATACTCTTAGGGCATTTCATTTCATCACGATATTTCCAATCTGGGCATCTATCACACAATTTAACTCCACCAAGACACCCTCAAGATACTGGCCAATAAAACCTGTGATCGGGAGTATCTTATGAGTCGCTCTTTCTCCCTAAAATGACCCCTATATGGTGATGCATGGCATTCATTCCGTAATTTTGCCTTGTTCATTTTCTCTCGGCACACATTTTCTTATTATCATGTCAAGACTCTTTAAATAAATGTCGATCATCCCAAATATAATAATTGTCAGCTTCCAGTTTTCTTCGGGTTGGTAGCCGACTCAAGGAATTACTCCACAAGCTAAATAGTTCACAATATAAGCATACCATGGAAGCCGGGAAGGAAACTTTAAACGCTTGCTCATCCGGGAAGTTCTCACACATTTTCTCTTTCTTCAAGAAGGCTTTTCTACCTCGACAAGTGATCGCCTATCACATCATACACCCCTTTTATCCTCGATTCCAAGTCAAACTCTTGCAATAACAAGACCCACCTTATCAATCTGGTTTAGCTTTCCTTCTTTGACATCGTGCACTTGCTTGTCAGCAAGGATCGCATGAATAATAACATGGGATCCCAAATGTATCAAGCTCGAATTTTTCATAAGCAAATACTATGGCTAGCATCTCCTTTTCTATTGTCGAGTAATTTTCTCAGGTTTCATTGAAGGTCTCTACTTCAAAGATAGTATATGGTCCCCGAATATTTTCCTTTCGTCTCTAGACGCCTCCCATTGCAAAATCACCGGCATCACACATTATTTCAAATCCCCCGATCCCATTCTCATATGTACCACAGAAAAGCCAACCACCTGATCTTGATTTCTTCAAAAGCAAATTTCTGCGGTGAGTCATCAAAATTAAACCTCGTATCCTTCTCCAATAATCTAGATAAATGTCCGCTATTTTTGAGAAGTCTTTGAGAATCTCCTATAAAAATCCAAAGATGCCCCAAGAAGCTTCTTACTCCTTCATCGTGGTAGTGGTAAGAGTTTTCATGGATTTGATACCTCGATTTACTTCACTCAAATTCAAAAGAGCGTAAATTTTATGCCCAAGAACACATCATATTCATAAAATGGCATTTTTCCCAATTCGCTAGCCGCTTGTCTCGCATTCAAGCACTGCTTCCGTGTTCTTCAAACACCGATCAAAACCGGATCCATACACAAAGGAAGTTTATCCATAAAAATTTCCATAACCTCTTCAACCAGTCCCAAAATATTGACATCATACACCTCGAATGTAGCAGAGTATTACGTACCCCCAAATGGCATCCTTCCGAAGGCGAAGGTACCATGTAAGCATGTGAACGTGGTCTTCGGGTCCTCAGGTGCAATAGCTAATCCGATTGTATCCTCGAATACCCATCCAAGAAACAAAATGAGGGTGTCCTCGCTTAACTGGCTCCAACATTTGATCAATGAAGGGCAAAGGGAAAATGATATTTTCTCGTGGTTTGTTCGCTTCCGTAATCAATGCATACCTCCATCCTGCCACTGTGCTCTTGTTGAATCAATTCATTTTTCTCTTATCAAGGATCACAAAGAACCCACCCTTCTTGGAACCACATGGACTGGGCTCACCTAAGGACTATCTCGAAATCGTATAGGATAAACCAAGATCTCAGCCAAATTCGAGTGCACTCCTTCCCGACCACTTCCTTCATCACTGATTCACCTTTGATGTTCTGGCGCATGGCTTTCAAGTTTCTTCTAGTTAGACCAGGCATGCAAATCGATGGATCGATACCCTTCAATTCTTCAACGGACTAAGCTATAGACTCTTTATGCTTCTTAAGATTTGGCAGCGAACTCTGCTCCTCATCACTAAGCTCCAGCGCAGATAACTCACCGGTCTTCGTGATTCTAAGTAAGCATACTTCAAAATGACTCGCAATTCTTCAACATCACTCTTCATCGGTTTCGATGAATTTCCTTTGCATTGCTTGCTGTGCTCAACATTACGCTTCTTTAGAATGAAAATCGTTATATGGACAATCGAGTAGTCATCTTCAATATACTGAATTCATCTTTTCATTGATAAAATTTCCGAAAGATTACAAGAATCATTGTGAACATCACAGAGGTATAGACATCATCAATTACATTGCAATTTTCTCTGCCTATGTCTATATATTCTCAGATGCTTTTGATCAAAGTTGAAAGTAGCAAATTTTCCTCTCCAACCTCAAGGTGAGAACCTTGCATGTCGTATCGTATACCCAAGAGGTTAGGAATGGTCTCCCCAAGAATGTGGGTACTTGCGACCTTCTTCCATGTCCAGAATAATGAAGCTCCATCGAAAACAATTTCTAACAAAGGACTAAAGACATCTTTCCACGACTTTTCAGTTTTACCATCGACCGTCGCCATTTGAAGAGTAATATGGTGGGAATAACCTCCCAAACTTAATTGCTTGGCAACAGAGAGAGGCATCAAGTTTATACTAGCTCCTGAGTCACAGAGAGCTTCCTGGAATTCAACCCCTCCAATGATGCAAGGAATTGTAAAACTCCCTGGATCCTTCATCTTTTCTGGCAATTCTTTCTTTATCACAAAGACCGCAAGGCAGCGCTAGATCTACAATCCCTTCTTCTACTATCTTTCTTTTCTGCTTCTGATGTCCTTCAGAATTTTCAGATATATGGGCATCCGAAGTTACCACTTCTGTAAAGGGCATACTGATCTCTAGCTTCTGAAAGGTTTTCAAAAACTCCAAACTCAAGCCTCCTATCCTTGATTTCTCGTAGCCTTCAGGAAAGGGGACTGTGTCTAGAGCCCCCTTGATATCCTTCCCGGGCCCAATTCTTCTTTCTTTTTCTCCAAAGGCTTCTTCCTTTTCTCGGGCTTTCTTCTTCTCACACATTTTTTCTTTCATCTTTTCTAACTCCTTCCCACTCCTAAGTCGCATACCCATGCGCCTTCGATTCTTCTTGTGTCACTGGGGAAGGTATCTTTCCTCTAGCTTATGTGGTTGGGCACCATTCTACTGTGTCTCCAAGTTTTTCCAGGATGCATCAAAGGTTTAAAATTTCGAGAATTGGTAGCAATTGCTTCCAATTGTGAACTTTGTTCATGGAGGTTCAACAATTCTTCTTATTATCCCCCATGAAACGCAAGATCTCGTTTCCTTCAAAAGTTTGGGCCCTCCTCCGACCTCGATATAATTTTCTATGTTCATTTCCTGTCGTCACGAACCTTAATGGCCAGCTGAGATAACCCCGCTGAGGGTCTCATTCCATGCCTTCATTCCTCAAGCCCTCCACCATATGAGAAGTTCTCATGGTTCCTTAGTGTCGGGTGATAATGTATCGGGCAGTTAGTATTGGGTCGGAAATGGTAGTTTCTCGACTCACCTGTATACTTAACCTCTTCTGGCCACATAACTGTTTCCTTCAAGAGCTCCCTCAACATTTCCCTCTTCAATAACTCTCTTCAACTCGCTCCTATCTCACGGGCAAGGTGTGTCTTCTTCGCTTGTCCAACCCGTGCATAATGGTGGCATCCAACTTGGCCTCCATGGTCATTGCCATCTCGCTTCGCCTCCATGATCCCCTTTCCTCCGGTCGTTCTTTTGAAACCCGTATGAGTTTTCATATCAGATTAGCCGGTCTTCAATCGCCTCGCTTCTTCAGCACTTTTCGTTTGAATGTTCCACAACATGAAGCATCAATGATCCCTTTGATATATCATTCAAGGCATGATATACAATGTCCATCCGAGTCTTCGTATCTATCCCATGCATCGACATCTCTCAAAGAACTGCTTCAATCTTTCCCAAGCTACATATTAGCTTTCATCTTCCCCTCGAAACACAATGATTTCCCTCCTTCTCTCTCGAGGTGAGGGTCAGGGGAAGAATCTACCCAAGTAGTTCTACTAACTCCTCTTCCCAAGTATCACCAACCATATGGTAAAGATTCGTTCATGTGCAGTCAAGTGTATATCTTAGAGAATGGGAATAGATGTGCTTTGATAACTTCGGTCTCACCCCATTCAACTTCATCGTGTTTGCCATCCTGAGAAATCTTCCCGTATGCCCGTTTGGTCCTCAGGGGATGACCAAACCGATGTCGCTGGACCATTGTAATTAGTGCTGGTTTAAGTTCAAAATTGCTCGCATCAATAGTCATCGCCTCGACGCAGAGTACTCATCTCACACGCGGGCTTTCCGTAAGTCCTCCATGACGTTGATCGGAGGCCTTCAGCCGCTCTATGTGCTTCATTCCGATCTTGTCTTTCAGCCCGCCATGGTTGAGTTTTTTTGCCTTCTCATCTTTCTCAAGCTTCCGAAAGTGTTCTAATTCTGTCCTACCGGAATCGATCGTTGTCTCCTGCTTCCTATGCATTAAAATTCACTCGAAATCAAAACACACTTACATTAATAGGATGAGTTTGTCAATAATTATTTTCTACTAAGGGATTTGTTAAAGGTTAGTGGCTAAAAATAACCATCATTAAAGCTATTTTTGTTCTTTCCTTCAAAATGTCCAAATTAGCATTTCTTTCGTCGAATATCAGACATTAAATTCTTTCGATCCTAACGGCGCGCCATAAAAACTTGTCGACTGGATCGTAGTATGTACACAAGCGTATAACACACTACCAAAAGATTATTCAATCACGCAAATCTACGCCATAAAACTTGTCGATCGGATCGTAGTATACACAAGTGTATAACACAATTACCAAAAGATTATTATCTAATCCTCAAGAATTCACACGCATAAAAACTTGACTGGATCGAGGTATGTGTACACAAGTTTATGACGTTATCACCTAAGGATTATTATCTAATCCCCAGCAAATAAACCATTAAACTCGAGTGTGAGTTTCTTTAAGTATCACTTGATTAAAAGATATTTTTTTTTAAGAGTAAACCATTTTCGTGTGGTTTTGATCCAAGATATCGTATGCACAGCGTCGACAAGTAATAAAATGGATTTAAGTCCAGATATCGATCCCACAGAGATCTCAAGAATTTTTCAATCAACTACCCCAACTACTTAAGCTCCATACTATTTGGACGATAATATGATAGTGAGATTTTGCTTTGAAAGCTTGAAATGAATGATGTAAAGAAAAATATATAATAAACGATAAATGAATTGAATATTGAAATATCAAAATAACAAATTTAGATTTAACAGCTTATCTCTAAAGAAAACATTGAATAATCACTATCATGGAAGAATCAATTCCTACAAATTCAGACAGATCTTTGGTTTTCCTCGAACCATGCATCTTTAAAACTAGTCCAAGATTAATAAAGTGTGACCGGATCTCTCCAAGCTGTACCCGGGCCATCATCTCACCTTAACTGCTTCTCTCGAACACGAGGGTGAAATAACTACTTTTAAACTAGTAAATCTTGCTCTCCCTGATTTTCTTTCTCAATACTTCATACCCAATAAATAATGGACTCCATGCACCCGAGCTCCTTCAATTCTTACCAATAACGAGGCCGCACTATAATCGGTTCCTCACCCTCAAAATTAGAATAGATTATTCTTTCCTTGATCGATCCTTGCTAACACGGATCGAATTCATTATTCGACCGAGGTGAACTCTCTCAGAGTACTTAAATCATAACTCACTCCAACTCATTCTTACATGTTGAGAAGAGATGTATTGATTTTAAATATACAGATGTATTGGGGATAACAAATCTCAGTTCAAATACCTTCCCGAAATTGTTTTTACTCTCGTGAATGCCTTCTCTGCGGTCACCTAGAGGGCCTCTCGGAAATCGCAGCCAGTCAACCTCGTTATGGATACAAGAGACTCAAATCGGGATCAATTCCAAGAATACGCGAAACCGTGAAGCCGATTAACATCCGTTCGGGCCATTATTAATAAAATACCGCGGCGAAAGACATTTTGGCGCATAATAACGCTGCTCAATGGAAGCCGGGTTTCTAAATTACCGATTATACCATACATCGCTTCGCCGGGATCAAGAAACCATCAGAATCGGAACCTGGGTGTTCAAATCCTGCACTTGTCCGCAATTCGAACAACCGCACGCAATTTTAAGAAATATACATCTACATTCAAATTTCCAATCCTTACAGCCTAACGCTCAAATCCAAATTAGAACGAAATACACACTAATCTAATCTAAAATAAATGGAAAGAAAACGAAACAAAAGAAAGAAAAGAAAAGAAAAGAAAAGAAAATAAAAATACGTGGAGCCTTCCAAAGAACCCGCATCTCTTCAGCCGCCAAGAGCCGCTCGTTTGGTAGCGCCTTCGTATTTATAGGGTTCCTCAAGTCATTCCTAATTCCAATGCGTGCGCCTTTTGTGGATTTCCCAATGGATCGCCTATGTTATCGTTTCTCGGTGTCGCGACCAAAGCCCTTGTCGCGACATCGCTTAGTTTGGCACTCGTCAGCAAGACATTTATCAAGAAGTCATGATATTCCTTGTTTTCTTGCAAAGCATTTTATGTCGCGACAAGGAATCAATGTCGCGACATCAACCTTATTCTTCGTGAACCTTTAAATGATGGGTTTCGATGTCGCGACATCAATCTTTTGTCGCATCACTTATGGCTCCGCTGTGTTTTAATCGCTCGTCTTAATGTCGCGACATCAATCTCACGTGGACATCGCCATTTCTTCGCAAATTCAATCGATGATTTCGGCGTCGCGACATCAATCTCTTTGTCGCGATATCACTTTATGGCTCGCAGCCTTTGAATTGGTCGTCTTAGCGTTGTCGCGAGACGACTTTGTCGCGACATCGCCAGCCCCCGCAGCTCTGAATTTATAAGTCTTCTTCTTATGTCGCGACATCGCATCTCGCCGCGACATCAACCTTAGTCTCTCGGAGGCTTCAATCGCGTTCCCGATGTCGCGACCTCTCAACTTTGTCGTGGATAAGCAGCTTAATGTTTTCTTTTGAAGCTTTCCATCGATGTGGTTCCTCGATGTTGCGACATCAATCTCTGTCATGCATATCAACTTTAGGAACTGTAATCGTGGAATCGGTATTCTTCTATGTCGCGATTATCGACCACGCGACATCGCCTTAAGTCTTTGCAAATCTTCAATCGATGCTGGTTTCGGATGTCGCTGACATCAATCCTCGTCGCGACATCACTTTATGAATTGCACTTTTCAATCGAGCAAGTCTCATGTCGCGACCTCGATCTCTTGTCGCGACATCAGATTATGGCCTCTCGCAGCCTAAATCGCTGCTTTCGTGTCGCAACGCTAGTCCTCCTCGCCGACTAGCGCCTTAAATCACACGCTCATCTTTTCAAACCCGCTATAGCGGCCAAGGTGCTTCTCTTGTCACGACCATCCCTCACGCGACATCACGATGTCACGCGACATCATTTCTGTCTCCTGTTACTCACGTTTACATTGTAATGCCCGTCGCGACCCGCATCAAGTTTCTTCAATTTTCCTCGATGTCGCACTGCATGACCTGACAATGCAAGCCCAAAATCGCAACATTAGTTACTCCAGTCGCTTCTCATTTCTCGCCCGCCATTTTCTCTCGTGATTTTTACTCCACCGATCACGCATTTTTCTACTGCTTTTCTTCTTTCTTTCACACTCCCTGCTAATAACAAATTAGTGAGTTTCTTCATAATTCTGCATATTAATTATTCCTTTTCGGATGAAAATCAAACAGAAAAATGGATTAAAAATAGATGACTTTTAAGCTCATCAAGATGGAAGGTCCGAAATAATCAACTCATACAGGCGCGAGATATAAAGAAAAGCCTTCTAGCGGCCTCCTTTATGTCGAAGAAGTCTAAGAGTTAAAGCACTATACTGGAACACCCAGGCCTTTATCCCTAAATACGACTAACAACCCTACCAGACCACCCCAGAAGTTGGGGGAAAGCTGAGAAGGGCAGACATTGAAATGTTGCAGAACCCTTTTTATAAAAGGATGCAAAGGGAAACGGAGGCCATTCTCGAACGCCACCTCAAAAAAGCACACCATCTTGGGCACTTGGATGACGTAGGTGGTCAGCACGTCAGGGCACCAAACCTGGATCCCAAACAGGGGCCCATATCGGGCCGCAAAGATCTCACCAAATAAAGGTTCAACCCGATTGGGGCCCACGACCTCGCATTTCATTTGGTCTAACAAATATTCAAAGCCGCTAGATATCTAATTCAATTAATTTGCCCTCGCCTCGTCTCTGCGGTAGGAGGCTCTCGTATAAACTTAAAACCACCACAAACTGCCGTCGACTTACCACCCATCCTACGGTGGACGCCTTTCGTAAGGATTTCATTCCCTATACGCAAGACAGAAGAGTGACCAGGACCCATGGAGATATGCAAGGCTAAGCAAGAAAAAAGGAAATCGAAGAAAAGGCAGAACCTCAACCGAGCAAGCCCTAGAACCTCGCAAGACTTCAAACCCGAAAAGACAAAGGAGAAGAAAAGACGTACCAAGCCCAAAAACAGGACGAGAGACACCAACCCCAAACGAGATATCAGACTACTCAAAAGGCCCTAAACAACTACGACAAAATTCAAGCAGAAAAAGGAAGCCCAATCCAGAGGCAAAGCTTCAAGAACAGGGAACAAAGTGCAAAACGGTCGTGAGAAGTTTTTAAGGAAGTAGAAGCCACAATTAAATAAGTGCAAAATCGAAGCCATCATTATCACAAGACGTTGGACGATGACAAAGCCCTAATTAAACCCTCCCCGAGTAGCCACGTGGGAATAACACCTGATTCGAGAGGTCTGCATACCTCGCTACGCTTTAGTCAAAGGCTAGGGGGGCAATTGATCGGGTTTAAAATAAGGGGCACCCAGGCCTAGAACACGAGCCCAAATATCATGCTCAAGAAGAGATCAAGAAGCAGACCCAGTACTAGTGCTCGGCCTTTGATGGCATCCTCCAAACACAGGCCCAAAACGAGGGCCCAAGTCACCCCTTTAAAAGGATGGTAATACAATCAAAGAACTCATAAAAAATACCCAATCTCCACCAATCAGGAAAGTAGGATATTTCCTAATTGGTGCCCATCAATTATCCCTTATTAATTAGTTTACGATAAGGAAACAAAATCTCTCACCCAATGGGAGGAATATCGTATCATCATTCAACTAGGAAAGTTGTCAGGCTCGTGATCATCACCCAACTAGGAAAGTGATCATGATTTACCCATTATAAATACCTCGCACTACCCCATCTACGAAAGCGCAGACAAGAAATTCATTCCCTAAGCGCTTGATTTTCTTCCACTAGAAAGAACCGACTTTAGCATCGGCGAGGCACGGGCGAACCCCGTCACCTGAGCAAGACATCCTGAGTCACGACCGGCCCAA